>JARDYH010000004.1:2435000-3635000 GCA_029215795.1 Anniella stebbinsi | reverse complement strand
GTTCTGCTTCCGCACACAGCTGTGTTCTCACCAGCAATAACAACCGAATCCTGGCCCGCCGGCATGACCAGGCACCTGCCACAGCTCTGGTGGACTGTCCTCTTGGACGTCGACAAGCCAGTTTGGCAAGCTTTGTACCTGACACACAGAATGATGTTTGTAACTGAGAGATGGGAGCTGACCAAAGGTGTGTGTAGAGGGGGATTCCCTTACCTTGAGATGCAGGGGTTAAGGACACTGCTTGTGGGGTGGGGGTGTCAAAGAGGAGAGCTCTCCCTTCCTCTCAGATCCCTCTGCTTCAAGCATGTTTCTTCTGTCCTCATCCCCGACCAAAACAATGGCTAAGTACATGTAACTGCACTTACTCACATCCATTCCATGTGCTTCCTTTCTCTGTCATTTTTTTTACCCATGTTTCTCTCTTCTTCTTCTTCTTCTTCTTCTTCTTCTTCTTCTTCTTCTTCCACCTGGATCACACCACAACAGGGGGCAACAAGGTGGGAAGGGTGCAACCACTCCACCTGAGCACCATTTGGGAGGCCATCCTTCAGATAAGCTGCCCCGAAGCCGTTTAGCTCAGGTGTCTCTAAAGAAGGGTTAAATAATCAGACATGGAGGACAGGTCTATCAATGGTTCTTTGACACCATGAGAGCAAAAAAGGACCAGGATATCTAACAGATCACCTTGCCCTAGCCAGCCGGCCTTTCAGATCTTCAGAGGAGGAACTGCTGGTCGCTCCATGACCAACAGAATGTCGCCATGTCATATCTCAGAGATTGGCCTTCTCGGTGGTGGCACCCACCATCTGCAGAACCTTCTCCCATGCAGTTCAGGAGATAGGAAATGTACATTTCAAATGTCTCCTGAAAATGCACTTGCTCAGCCAGACCTTCTCTGGCTTGCAAATAATTGCAATTAATAATATGTTGCTCCATCTTACTGTTCCTTGTATTATCTTGTACTGTTATTGTAGTCGAGATTGTTTTTAATAGTGCATTTACACATGGTTAAAAATATTTATATGTGAACCGTTTGGAGATTTTATTATATGAAGCGGTATATAAGTATTACTAATAAATAAATAAAATAAGTTAAAAATGAATCCCTCACATTCAGATGTCATACGTCTTTGGTTGTGTTGATGGCAAAGCCAAAGATGGCTAGTTCCATGTTGCAGTGGAGATGAGTTTCCGGTGGCATCTGGCTGGCTTTGGCTGGAGACAAAGGACTAGACCAGATGAACTTTGGTCTGACATCTAGAAAGGCAAATTTCTTTCTGGGAAATAGGTTGGTGTTGGGGGCGACAGAAGGATGAACGCTGACTCATGCTTCCTCTTTGGGACCTTGCAACTGGCAGAAACACAACTGGCTAAGAGTCTTGTGGTACTATAATCCTCAAAAGCCAATGGCAGAATAAGTTGTTAGCCTTTAGGGTGCCACAAGAGGTTTTTGCTGCAGTAGGCTAACACGGCAAGCCTCTGGAAATTGAAGCATGACGGGTTGCCTTGGAGGCAAGATCAAATCCAAAAGAGTGAAAAAAGGGGGCCACTTTCTCACTTCAGAGTTGTGTTGTCATCACACAAGGGGGATGATGTGATGGCCCCAGAGCTCACTTGTTCCTCACAAACCCCAAAGGCCTGTGGAGCTTGGCGACTCCAAAGGGTTCTGTACAGACCCTTGGACAAAGCCGGTGCTAAATTGAACAATATATAACCATGATTTAAGCCACCTTGGGAGGGTTTCTGCCCTGAAAGGCAGCTCAGAAATGTTCTCTTCCGGCAGGCATATCCAGTGTAATTTTTAGAATGTTTTTAGGATGTTTTAGGATGTTTTAATGCAGTTTTAATCATATTTGTCATGTTTTAATTAGTTTTATGTATTTTATCATGTTGTTGTTCCCCGCCTCGATCTAGACGGAGAGGTGGGTAAGAAATAAATCGTTATTATTATTATTATTATTATTAAATCAATAAATTAAATAAATAAATTAAATAAATAAATAAACAAACAAATAGAGAGTGGTTTAAACTGCCGTGCCCTGGCCAGCTGCTGTCCTCTTTGGTGCCATCATCCTTCTGCGACTGCTGTTGCCAAAACCTTCTTTCATTTTTTACGGAAAACACAGTTAGATCGTGATCAACAGCTGCACAAGTACCATATTAATGGCCAAGGAGATGATTACAGGCTTCCTTGTAGCATCCGGCCCCGGCCGACTGTCCAGGATGATAATATATGGGGCTAGTTAGCCTGTGATGCATTAGGGCTGTTCTTCTATCCTTAAAACTCAGGAAGCTCATGGCTTCTTCCCTTCCTGCCCGTGTTTTGGAGAGGGGCTGGGTGTGTGTGTGTGACAAATTGCCTCTTGTTTCCATCCATCCCTCGTTGACGGCCTGCCAATGGTAAATCTGGCTCTTCTGCTGATGTTTCAAGGACTGCCTCAGCATTAGCGTTTTATCATGCCTGGAAACTGCTCCCAACTCGGCCGGCGGACATTCTCAGATGAGCCTGGCGATTGCTTCCATCAGACAACCGAGAAGACGCTTTGCAGGTTCTAGGGAACCGGCATTGACACGAGCGTTTGGAGGCCAAATCCTGATTCAAGAAAATAACAGTTCAGGGATAGGCCACCTTCCAGCTCCCCCAGGAGTCTGAGGAATAGGTGGCTGCTTATGAACCACCAAAAGAGGGGAGGTGGGAAGAGGATGCCAATTTGCATAAAATGTGCATATGCTGGTTTATGTGTACAGATGAAAAATTAAAAAGTATTATTATTTCAATAGCAATGCAGTACATCTTGCCACAGTGGGGAAGACAGTGCCAGCGAGCTGGATGCCTGCTGTCCAGGGGCTGTGGGTGGGCACTTTCGAGGTCCAGCAAGTCTTTTGGATGGCTCTTTATCTTTAAAGCAGGATTGGACAGGACAGCCCTTTAAATAGAGGATACCTTCAAAACAGAGGAAAATCCTTGGGCAGCCCTTCAAAGAGGGGAATGTCCTCTGTAAAAAAAGGGGGGGACACAGAACCACTGCAGGAGCCAATACAAAGTAAGGTGGATTAATGTGCAGTGTGACCTGTGAAAATCAGGTTTTAAGGAAGTCTTGACTCCACATTTTTTGCTTTGGCTGCCCCTGACAGACCAAAGCTGATTTCATGAAAATCCGGACAATACTCAGAAGCGCTTCACCTTCCATTTCCCCATAGATGACACCTAGGAAACATCTTTGCCCTGCATTGGCTGCAGTAAGGCTAACCAAGAAGCAAAATAATGAAGCAGACATTTAGCACACATATTTCAGTCCAATGGGTTCAGGCTAAGGCAGGAGTGGTCACAATAGCAGGCAAAAGGTCAAAACACAGTTAAGCAGTCACAGCCCAGACGCAGAGTCAAGAAGGAGTCCAAACGTCAGTGGCACTGAGCTCCAAGTACAAGGAAAGGCCCCAAAAACAAGGTTCAAGACACCGGAGCTGATTGAACAAAGTTGTCTCAGTATTAGCTAGGCAGCCACTGAAGGCTTTTAACACCAGAGCCTGCTGAGCCCCACCCAGAGCCTAGGTACAGTATACAGTTAAAGTTGCAAGGAGCTATACTAGGGTGCCCAGATACAACGAGGGCTGGGCTCCTGTAGCTTGAACTGCTGTGATGAAGTAGAATTTTCACCAGGTGCTGCAAGCATACAAATGACACCTGCTGAAATTCTCTTTTCTATGCAACTGTTAAAGATACAGGAGCCAGTCCTCCTTTCCACAGGGCCAACCTAAGTTCATATCCACTGGTTGGCTCCCCCTGTGTAAACTGCAGAAAAGGTGTGATGGTCAAATGATGCCCTCTGGGAGAGGGGAAGATGTGCGGTTCTACGAATGAACCCTCGATCGCCTCGCTGATGCTACCTAAGCCTGTAAAAATATTGCCCAAGTAGATACAGGGATAGTTGTGGATCTGCTCAGGGGGCCCCTCCAGTGCTGCTCCTAATCCTGCTGCGACCTACCCTTCCAATAGCTGTGTTGGCTAGGGCTGATGGGAATTGTAGTCCAGTACATCTGGAGGGCACCACCAGGGACCTATCCGGCCATGCCACGGGCAAGTGGCCCAGGCGGGCCGTCTCCCTTTACCGCTCCCCTGAGCCACCCAGTCCCTCTCTGCTCTCCTTTGAGCAGCTGTTGACAGCCGCCGTGCAATTTGTCAGTGGCCGTTTAGTATTCCAGAAGTGCCTCCACAGCCTTTTCGCATAAAGCTGCTCGGGAGCCATCATTACGCTCTTCCCTTCCCCTGCAATTCCCGCTCTCTTTCTCCTGATTAAAATCAGGCTGTTCCACGTCACCCACAGATTTCTGAGGGTCAAGGAGAGGAAGGCGGCAGGAAGGAGAAGCAGGTGCCTTTCCAGAAGGCTTGGTTGGGTCCTCCGTCATCATTGGGACGATCAACACAGGAAACGGGGGGTCATTGTCGGCCCCCCAAAAAGAAAGCCGCAGCCGTCAGTAACTCCACAGCTGCGCGCTTATGGAGAGAGAATCTGAAACCAGCCTTCCCCATCATGGTCCCCTCCAGATGTGTTAAACAGCAACTCCCACCTTCCCTAGCCAGCGATGGCCATGCTTGCTGTGGAGGATGGGAGTTGCAATCCAACACATCTCGAAGACATCAGGGTGGGTAAGGTTGTCCTAAACTGTCAGAAAGGGGAATCTTTCAGAAGAAGAACTGATGCAGCTGAACATCCGCTTCCCTTGCTTGGGCAGAAGCATCTCCATTTCAGTTGACCAGGTACTCTTTTAAGGGCAGGGAGTTGTCCTAGACCTTGATCATGGTTTAACAATCAAAGGTGAACAGTGCCTCTGGGTGCATGCAGAGTAATTTCTACAACTTTCAGAACAACTACAGCTCGTGCGCACCCGTCGTTGAGATCTGGAGTGGGGAACCATTTGAACTCTGGGGGCCAGATTGCCTTGGCCCCCTTCCATTGTCAGGGGCCGGGAGGCCCATCTGCGATGCCAGGGGTCCTTGGCCAAGGGGTGGGCAGGAGCTCCTGCAACCAGTGGCTGAGTCAGGGAGCCTGTTTCACTCTGCCTGGGCTTTTCCGAGGTTAGTAACAGGGTTGTAGCCTTGGCTTTGTGTGCGTTTGTGGTGGCATTGGGGGAGTAGCTAACCTTGATGAACTACAAACAACAGAGTAGTTCTGGAGACTGTGGATCAGGGTATTTTCACACAGGACACCAAAAGTGCATTTTGCATGTTCTAGCTCCACAGTGGGAATGCATGTTCGGCTTGCCTTTGCCACCAGAAGGTGCATTTCCTTTAAAACCGGGGAAACATCTGTGTAGTTGCTTGCTTTTGCATGAATTCTGCTTTCATGAGACCCAGAAAGAAGCAAGGATCTGGGCAGAGCCTAGAAGCGCTACCCTATGGCCACTGGAAGTTCTCCTATTCCAGCCATCTTCCATGATTTTGACAGGCACAGCCCAAACTTCTTTCACACCCCTTAAGACCTAGAAACGTGCTGAGATTCTGAGGATGCTGAATTCTCTTTGCCAAAGCAAAGACTACACATGTGCAAAGGCATTCTGGAATCACCAAGGATACGCGCAGGCATTCCTGGGCATTACACACACAAAGCCTCCCCCCTGCTCTGGCCCAGGCCTGAAAGGAACCCATGTTCCCCAGCTACTGGACAGCCCTCTGAAGTGAAAAATTCGACCGACAAAGTCTTCTTGGTACCCAAGAATCATCTACTACAGAACAGATCCAGAAGAGAAAGCAACAGAGTACCAGTTCTTTTCACCTATAGTTCCAAGCTAAAGCCACTCCCAAAAGAGCATAAATGATCTACAGTCCATCCAAGAGTGGACAAGTGACCTACTTTACAGCCCTCTATTTGAATGGCTGTTAGAGGATTTAGAGGCTGTCCTCTATTTTGAAGGTGTCCGCTCCTCTGTTTGGAGGGGTGCCTAGTTCAAGTCTTCTTATTTTATCATGTTGTTGTTCCCCGCCTCGATCTAGACGGAGAGGCGGGTAAGAAATAAATCGTTATTATTATTATTATTATTATTATTATTATTATTATTATTATATTCTTTAAAGATAAAGAAGCGTTAGTAGAGAGAGGGCTGGTCCTTGGCATTGCCCATTAGTATTGGCTGGACAGCAGATGGAGCAAAGGCTCACAGGCCACCTGGTCACCATCTTCCACACTGTGCTGTGATGAACTGTATTTTATTGAAGTTATAGTTGTTATTTCAAAATGTGTATCTATAATATACCTCTGCAAATCCGCATCTGCAAATGTTGCGCACATTACTCTCCTTTTTCATCTTCTTTTGATGATGCGTTTCCTCTTTTTTGGTAATGCGTAAGTAGCCACTTTATTTAGGCTGACCAGATAAAATCCAGGTCAGGGCTCCTGTAACTTTAACAGTTGTAGAGAAAAGGGAATTTCAGCCAGTGTCATTGGTATGCAATTAGTCCCTGGTGAAATTCCCTCTTCATCACAACAGTTAAAGTTGCAGGGGCCCTGCCTTCTTTTGTATCTGGTCACTCTAGTATAGTGCCTGCAACTTTAACTGCAGGCACTATACTAATTGCATAACTAATTGCATACAAATAACCCTGCATACAAATAACCCTGGCTGAAATTCCCTTTTCTCTACAACTGTTAAAGTTACGTGAGCCCTGACCTGGATTGTATCTGGTCAGCCTAACTTTATTTAGGGATGTGTATAACCCAGAGGACCAGGGAAGAAAGACTGGAGCCTTGAGTGGAAAGTTCCTTGAAGCATCAGCCCTGGATAGGGAGATGTTTTTCTCCCTCTCCTATAGTACTAGAACCGGGGTCATCTAATGAAGCCGATGAGGGGGAGAGTCAGGACAGATAAAAGAAAGGACTTCTTCACACAGGGCAGAGTTAAACTATGGCATTCACTACCACAAGATGTAGTGATGGCTAGCAATTTGGATGGCTTTTAAAAGGGCGTTGGATAAATTCCTGGAGGAGAAGGCTAATCCTGATGGTTATGTGCTACCTCCAGTATCTGAGGCAGTAAGCCTATATACAACAGTTGCTGGGGAACATGGGTGGGAGGGTGCTGTTGCACCATGTTCTGCTTTCTTGGTCTCTGGTCGACAGCTGGTTGGCCCATGTGAACAGAGTGCTGAACTAGATGGAACCTCGGTCTGATCCAGCAGGGCTCTTCTTATGTTCTTATCTATTAGTCTGGTCCTTCTGCTTCTCCCTCATCCCCTACGCCACGTTCCTGCAGTGCAAGCTGGTGGCTCTGATGTCCTGTGAAGTTCCTAATTTGACTGCATATCTGAGATAAACGGGGTCAGAGAGGGCTTTCGAAATGATTTCTCAGGACACCCTGGGCTGGCTTCATTAGCCCTGGCAGCTGCTTCAGGAAGGCATAAATGGAATACTTGTTTCTTCCTCATTCAGCAAGACTTTGGGAATCTGACCCAGGGCTGACCACCTCTTTCCACCAGGGAGGAAGCAATGAACCAGGGAAGGCCTGGAAAGCAAGCAAACAACTCAGAGCTACCCTCAGCCTGACTGTCCAGTTGAAAGTTGATCTTGTTTCATCAGTGACATAATCAAGGAGATCTGGAGAGTATGGAGGTGGTGGGGGGGCATCCTCTCCAACTTAGGGTGACCTCATGAAAAGGAGGACTGGGCTCTTGTATCTTTAACAGCTGAAGAGAAAAGGGAATTTCAGCAAGTCTCATTTGTATACATGCAGCACCCAGTGAGATTCCCTCTTCATCACAACAGTAAAAGTTACAGGAGCCCTGCCTAGCGTGACCAAATATTAAAGAGGGCACGGCTCCTGCAGCTTTAACTGTTGTGATGAAGAGGGAATTTCACCAGGTGCTGCTGCATGCCTACAAATGACACCTGCTGAAATTCCCTTTTCAATGCAACTGTTAAAGATACAGGAGCCCTGTCCTCCTTTCCGTAGGGTCACAGGGGAAGTGTGCCAGGCATGCACTAAGGGTGGGAAAGAAAGCATTCAGGAAGGGCCCAAACAATGCCACAGAGGTCCCAGGTTCAGCCCTTTGGTCTCTCCATGTTGTGACTAGGCCTGTTCCCCTTAGGCTGGAGGAAGGAGTTTCTGGCAATCAATCGGAATCAGATTCTGACACAGAAGAGACAGTGCCAGAAACGTACCAATCTACAAGCGGAGTGGGGGAGGTGATTCTCACGGGCTCTTCACCAGCTGGGGGTGAACCTTCGCCAGACCTTATCACTAAAAACGTAACAACACACAGGCTATGGGAAATTGTTCTTCTTCAGAAGGAGAGGGCACTTCATGTAGGCTGACCAGCTAAAATCCAGGTCAGGGCTCATGTAACTTTAACAGTTGTAGAGAAAAGGGAATTTCAGCCAGAGTCATTTGTATTGAATTAGTTCCTGGTGAAATTCCATCTTCATCACAACAGTTAAAGGTGCAGGCACTATACTAGAGTGACCATATACAAAAGAAGGCAGGGCCCCTGCACCTTTAACTGTTGTAATGAAGAGGGAATTTCACCAGGAACTAATTGCATACAAATGACAGTGGCTGAAATTCCCTTTTCTCTACTACTGTTAAAGTTACATGAGCCCTGACCTCCTTTTCATATGGTCAGCCTAGAAAAGGCATTGCCTACCTCCAGACGTGTTGGACTACAGTTCCCAGAATCCCAGCCCTCTTTATTTCTTCTGGGAACCTGCCTCTGGTATCCACCAAAACTGTGGGGGAAAAGGCAGCTGTAATATTCTTTTTCAGCAACCCAGTTTATGGGTGGTTGCTATTGATCAGGGGGTTGCAATGCCACAGAGGTCGCTGGATGGGCACTAACTCTTGGATGGTTTGTCACAGACAACACACACAGAGACACAGACACAGGCACACACAGGTCTCCTGGGATATTGCACAGGATTCTGGGCAGCATTTCCTTTTCCCCATGAAGGTGCAACCAGGGAAAACTGCAGCAGCACTGGACTGATTCCAAATAAATGTCCTCATTTCCTATTCATGACTTCCAAATGCATCTGCTGAAATATTTAGATCACCAATAACACAGTAACCCCAACTTGAACGCTGACTCACCTTCCTCACGAGAACGTCCACATTCCAAACAACGAAGCTCCAGGGTGTCAGATAAAGGCTGGAAGCGTTAGCAAAATGCACAGGAGCTCAGCAGCAAGTGAAGTGAACCCCTGAACTTTCAGGTGCCCCAGGGGAACAGATGTTGCTTGCCAACTTCACATGAGAACTGTTCAGTGACTGGCTAGCTGAGGGACATCGTGGGCCCGGACACTGGACCTCAGCATGGGAGAGGAGCTGCTGCTAATCCCTTCTCTGCCACATATTCATTGGGCAGCCTTGGGCAAATCATTAGCCCTAAGCCTCAATGCTCCACCTGTAATGTGTAGGGTGACCGTATGGAAAGGAGGACAGGGTTCCTGTATCTTTAACAGTTGTACAGAAAAGGGAATTTCAGCAGGTGTCACATGTATGCATGCAGCACCTGGTGAAATGCCCTCTTTATCACAACGGTTAAAGTTGCAGGAGTTATACTAGAGTGACCAAATACAAAAGAGGGCAGGGCTCCTGTAGCTGAACTGTTGTGATGAAGAGGGGATTTCACCAGGTGCTGCATCCATACAAATGACACCTGCTGAAATTCCATTTTCTATGCAACTGTTAAAGATACAGGAGCCCTGTCCTCCTTTCCATAGGGTCACCCCAGTAATGTCGGAATGCTGCAGCTCAGCCTCACCAAGTTATTGCAAGGACAACCATGATGAAGACCTTAAGAGCATATTTATATTGCTCCAAACTAGCCTTCTTCAATCTTGTGCCCTCCAGATGGTTTGGACTGCAAGCCCCATCAGCCCCAGCTTGCATGGCCCATGATCTGGGATGATGGGAGCTGTAATCCAAAATATAGGGAGGCAACAGGCTGCTGCAGGCCAAGGTCCAAACTATGCATCGGGGTAGACACTTTACACCAGCCTGGATTCTACTGGGGGCTGCTGCACCCCTCCCTGCCTCCATTGCAATTGCCACAGTCAGGCTGCTTGATGTTGCTGCCAACATTCAGTAGCCTCCTATGGAGGAGCAGCAATTTCCCTTTAAAACAAGGCAGGAGGGGAGAGAACCCCATGTTGGGAAGCAACATCCTGCTTCTGCCAAGGTTCCAGGAGCAGGAATCTGATTCCCAACAAGGCATGTGATCTTTGTGTGCCTTGCTTTAAAGGGAAATTGTGACTTTGTTTGTTTGTTGCTGTTGTTTTCAACTGCTGCTATCTGTCTGTCTATCTATCTATCTATCTATCTATCTATCTATCTATCTATCTATCTATCTATCTATCTTTATTTGCAGGGCAAAAAGCATCTGTGGGGGGGAGGGAGGAGAGAAAGAATCTTGAGTGGAGAAATGGTATGAGAGCCAGGGTTAAGAAGGCAAAAGTCTTTCTTCACCAAGCAAGGCCCTCTTAACTGGAGTGTTGTGTTTCCCAAAACCTCTCGCTTTCTTGGGAGACAATGAAGAGGTCTGGCCGGTAATCCACAAAGCTTTATTCAGGCAATAAACATCTCTTCCCTCCTGAAGGGGCTCTATAGTTCTAAGAATTTCTTTCTAGGCAAAACTATGCGAACTAAGCAAGACAATTGTCCTTTCAGGAAAAGGGAAAGCCTTTTCCCAGAACACTTTAACTTCAAGGAGGCTGGTTCTGAAGAAGCCTTTGGCGAGAAGCTAGCTGGGCTGATCTTCTCTCATCTTCCTTTAGCTCCGCCTGTTTGAGTCTGTGGCAAACTCTAGGATCAGTTAACCATGAAGTTAGGGTGACCAGATAAAATCCAGATCAGGGCTCATGTAATTTTAACAGTTGTAGAGAAAAGGGAATTTCAGCAGGTGTCATTTGTATGCAATTAGTCCCTGGTGAAATTCCCTCTTCATCACAACAGTTAAAATTGCAGGCACTATACTAGAGTGACCAGATACAAAAGAAGGCAGGGCCCCTGCAACTTTAACTGTTGTAATGAAGAGGGAATTTCACCGGGAACAAATTGCATACAAATGACACTGGCTGAAATTCCCTTTTCTCTACAACTGTTAAAGTTACATGAGCCCTGTCCTCCTTTTCATATGGTCAGCCTACCTTTTCTCCATACATCCTGCTTGCCATCAGAATGTGCATTTGGCTATAATCCTGGTGGTCAGCTACCCAAAGCACATGCTTCACACTTGGATCTCTCTCTCTCTCTCTCGCTCGCTCGCTCGCACACACACACACACACACACAGTGACGTCAGGCTGATAACACACTGACATTTCTTATTACTCACCCCTAATAACATCTTTCATTAAGAAGGGGGGGAAGCCTTTGATCCTGATAGCTCCTGCCACACTAACCCGACTTACATAGCCAGGGATGGGGAAACAAATACAGACAGATGCCTCTAGAATAACACCGAGGAGGCCAGCATAATCAGGGCTGCTCAGAACTTGTTACCAAAATAAAACCACAAATGCACATTACGGAAAATGGTCTGGGCTTTGCTTATTTCTACTAGGTTAAAATCAGGGAGTCACACAAGTCCATTGAGTGTAACAAAATGCAAAAGTCCAGTTTTAATAAGACCAACCCAAGTTCATAATGTGGTATCTTTCTGGTTCCACTAAACCATCCTTCCCCAACCTGATCCCAAACTCTGGAATGCGTTGCCTTTGGAATTTCGTGGTTTCCACTCCCTCTGCATTCAGAAAGAGGGCCTAGAGACAACTTTTTCTCTTGACTTTTTCCATTGTTATTGTGGGTTTTAAGGTTGCATTTAGAGTTTTATTGTGTTTTTATGTAATTGTTTTATCTTGTAATTATTTTGTTTTGTAAACTGCCTTGGTTTGCTTCAGAAAGGTGGCATACAAATAAATAAATAAATAAATAAATAAATACAATGTTTTGGATTACAACTCCCAGCATTCCTGAGCACTGGCAATGCTGGCTGAGGCTGATGGGAGTTGAAGCCCAAAATGTCTGTAGGGCATCAATCAGGTTGTGAAAGGCTGCAGTAAACTGTCCCTCTGATTGACTGGGGGAAAATCTAAAGGAGAAGAGACTTTTCTGAGTCTTGGAGGTTAAAATGTAAATTTGAAAAATGCTTCTCCTGGCTTAGTTAGATTAGAACTCTGCTTTGTGTTTAAGTCTGATCTCTCGCTATACAAAGCCATATTGGGTTGCCAGGTCTCAAACCTTCCTGGAAATCCATCTGATGTGGAAACCATACACATATACCCCTGGCATATACCACCATAGCAATCTGGAGACCAGTAGTGAAAAAAGAAATTGCACTCTGTTCATGCTTAGTGGTACTCTTGTCATTCATTATTTGTTCATTTGCTACTATTCTCCGCAAGATGCTTTCTGTACACATCCCTGCCACAAATCAATTCTTATTTTGCTGCATCTTGTGAAAAATGGAATTTCCACCTCTTCAAATGAGCTGGGAGGCAGGTTGCTCACCTCCAGGATGATATAATGGCTGTAGGGGACTGGAGGGTGGATAAATGCTGGACTGTTCTCAGAGCGCTTCAAATGCAGAATGAAGGCTCCGTTCTCGGTTTCCTGACCCTTTCATCAGGGTGATCCTGCCTCTTTGCATGTGGAAGATCGCAGGTTTGATCCCTGGCATCTCCAGGTAAGGCTGGGAAAGAATCCTGCCTGGAATCCCGGAGGCAGGCCAGATGGACCACTGGGATGTATAAAACTGCTTCTGATGATACCCAGGGCCAGATTGTCCTTATACAAATGTGCTTGTCAACGACTGAAATGACCAATCTGAATCTGTGTCCTTATCCAAGAGTTTCTTGCCCTTGTCTCTCCCAGAGTGAAATCACAGATGTCCAGGGAGGGTTTCGCATCCGACAGATTGCTTCTGACAAACTTCTTTTCCCACTATCTAACTCGGCCACCAACTGCCCTCTTTCCCTTTAAGTTCACAATTGCTGGCTCTCTCCAGGCTTCCAAGGAATCCCACTGAGCTGACCAGCCCAGTGTATTTGCAGGCCAATCTTGAAAGCACCCATTCATCAGTGGACATCCCTTCCTTCCAAAACACTCAGAGATGATGATGATGATGATGATGATTAATTTGTTACATTTGTATACTGCCCCATAGTCAAAGCTCTCTGGGCAGTTTACATAAGATTAAAACACTTAAAAACAATATACAAAAATTAAAACTGCAAACACATACAACATACACATACATTTAAAACCACTATAATAACTTAAAAAGCGAAAAGCCTAAAAAACAAAACAAATCATCAGATATTACTAAATGCCTGAAAGAAGAGGAAAGTCTTGACCTGGCGCCAAAAAGATAACAATGTCGGCGCCTGGCAGGCCTCGTCGGGGAGATTGTTCCACAATTGGGGGGCCACCACAGAGAAGGCCTTCAGCTGCCCAGGAGGATCAATTTGTGGCTGCCCTCAACTGCCCAGGAAGTGCCTGGGGCCTCCTGCACTCAACCGCTGTGCTGCCCTACCATGGTGCTTGGGTCCTCCCCGCTTTGGGATGCAGAATGTCTTGTCTTACTATTCCTTCTCTGACTGTGCATCTGCTTTATTTGAGCTTTCATTTTGAATGGATAGTGTGCAGGGTTGAGACTAGGGATGTGCACTGATCCAGAAAAAGGAGCGGATTGGGCTGATCCGGGCCCCCTGGATCCAGATCTAAACCTGATCAGATCGGGGCCGGATCAGGCCGGATCAGATCTGCGATCTGGATCCGATTTGGATCCGTGCACAGCACTCCCTCCCACTCTCCCCCTCCCTCCCCCACTCTCCCTGCTTACCTGCTGCCTCCTCCGCATTGTCCTGCCGTCGTCCTCTCTCCTCGCTGTGTGCCGCCGCATTTCCCGCTCGCGTCGGGTGATGATGTCACCCGCCACGAGCAGCAAATGCAGCGCTCTAACCAATTAGAGTGCCACATTTGCAGGTCGTGTCGGGTGATGTCATCACCCGGCGCGAGCGGGAAAGCGGCCTTCCCACAGCGAGGAGGGACGATGATGCGAGACGACGCAGAGGAGGCAGCAGGTAAGCGAGGAGATTGGGGGGAGGGAGGGGGAGAGCAGGGAGACCAGGAGGGAGTGCTGTGCATGGATCCAGATCCATGCACAGTCCTAATGGAAAGGGGAATTTCAGCATGAATGCAGCACCTGGTGAAATCCCTTCTTCATCACAACAGTTAAAGTTGCAGGAGTTATACTAGAGTGACTACATACAAAAGAAGGCAGGGCTGAACTTCCCTTTTCTATGCAACTGTTACAGATACAGGAGCCCTGTCCTCCTTTCCATAGGGTCACCCAAACTTTGTGTATCTCCACCTCACCTCTTCCACCTTTTCTTGTGCTCCTGCCAGCCCTCTCTCTTCCCCACAGAGGTCTTTCTCCCCAGATCCTAAGGGTGGCATGACCGCTCTGGCTGAATCTTGGTCAAGAGAACAGCTCATCGTGACTCAGGCAAGCATTCCTGCCTACAAGCATCTGATCTGACCACTTCTGACAAAGTGCACCTCCGGAGGCATCAATGAAGAGTTTTCATGAAAGGAAAACAGCAACGAAGCAAAACTCAAAGTGCTAAATAAATATAGACCTGGAAATTGGCTCCCACCTGCTTCTCTCCTAGAACTCTCCTGATCTGGAGGCTGAACAGCTAGGGTGCAACGGAATGACTGCCCGTGAACATTTGACTGCCTTAGGACTAAGGTGACCCTAGGGAAAGGAGGACTGGGCTCCTGTATCTTTAAGAGTTGCACAGAAAAGGGAATTTCATCAGGTGTTATTTTATGCATGCATCACCTGGTGAAATTCCCTTTTTATCGCAACAGTTAAAGCTGCAGGAGCCTTGCCGTCTTGACCAGATACAAAAGAGGGCAGGGCACCCTACTTAGGACAAAAGGGTTAATGGTGGGATGTTGTCAAGCTGCACAGCTTCTGTGAGGGAAGTGAAAGGTCTGTCCGAAATCCACGTGCTGACTTGAAGTAACCACCCCAATCCTGTATTGCAGGTTATTAATCATTTCATAGGATGTGTTGTTCTGCCCTCCCTACCTGAAGTATCATCGTCAGTGCTGGGCTATTTCATAAGCAGCCAAGTATGTCAAGTACTGAATGTATGGCAGGATTAGGACTCAAGGTCTGGAAGGAGATTGCATAGGAGGGGAGAAGCAGAAGTCAGAAAGTGGGTTGTGTAACAGTACCATGGGAAGGTCATGCCAGAGGCAGGCAGGCAGGCACAGGAGCCTAGAATACAGAAGCTGGGGAGCATCAACGTGTGAACATCAGGGGAGCCTGGCTGGATCACTCCAGAGTTCAATATACCTGGATATCTTACAGTGGTCAACCATGCCTCCAAGAAGCCCACAAGTAAAGCTTGAAGCACGTAACATAGGGTGACCCTATGGAAAGGAGGACAGGGCTCCTGTATCTTTAACACTTGTTTAACAAAGGGAATTTCAGCAGGTGTCATTTGTAGGCATGCAGCACCTGGTGAAATCCCCTCTTCATCACAACAGTTAAAGCTGCAGGAGCCCTGCCTAGTGTGACCAAAAGAGGGCAGGGCTCCTGCAACGTTAACTGTTGTGATGAAGAAGGGATTTCGCCAGGTGCTGCATGCCTACAAATGACACTTGCTGAAATTTCCTTTCTGTATAACTGTTGAAGATACAGGAGCCCTTTCCTCCTTTCCATATGGCCACCCCTATGTAACAGTCTGCTCCTCTTTTGTCCCTTCCATTCGGGAAGGGCCATGCCAGCTCTTGTGGTAGAGTCCCTGCTTGGCATGCAGAAGGCACCAGATTCAATCCCCGGCAGATTCTGCAGATAGGGCTTGAAAACACTTTTGGCTCAATCCCTAGAGAGTTCCTGCCTGTCAGAATACTGAGCTTGAAGATGGAGGCACGCTCTGACCCGGTGAAAGACAGCTTCCTTTGGTATTTTGGGTGGAATCCTGTGCACATTTAGATGGGGGGGGGGGAGTCCTACATCTCTGACAACTGTGGGACTTTTTTTCTGTCTAATCGTGCATAGGATTGCACCAATGTAGATTGCCTTCATCCATTGAGTTCCCATTCTGGGTTCTCATTGTTAATAGCTGCTGACAGACCTGTGCGGTAGGAATCCATCCAATCTTTTATAACAGGGGTATTGAGCCTCTTTCAGATTGGGTGCCAAATTCAAAAGGGAGCAGGATCAAAGGCAAAAGGGACGGGGGTAAAATATTTATTTATTACATTTCCATGGCTGCCCAATAGGCAAAGCTCTCTGGGCAGTTCACAAAATACCAGAATATTTCAGTTTAATGGTCTTACTGCCAGTAACTAAAGCCTTAAGAGACGCATTTCAACATTTTAGAATGGGGGGTGGGGAGAAACACAGGAAGGCTGGGAAATGACAAAACAATCAGCAGCCGTGGGGTGAGGGGAGAGGTGGGACCAGGGAAAGAGGGACGGACATCTACGGACCCCCAGAGGGTTCAGTTGGGATCTCTGTAGGGCTGGATTTGGCCTCTGGGCCTGAGGATTGACACCGCTTTTTTCTAAGCACACAAGGAGAACTCTACTAGATCAGGGGAAAGCAGTGGAGGCTGGTGACTCCAAAGACAGTGGGGCAGTGAATCCGCTCTGGGTTTCAGTCAGAGCCAGTCAGAACTCTAAAGGAGCTCTCCAAGGTGGAGAGCAGAGCTCTGACTGGCTCTGACTGAAACCCAGAGCGGACTCACTGCCCCACAGACTTCGGAGCCAGCAGCCTCCATTGGATGAAAGATTGATCTGGTGTCCCAACGTTTTTGCTTCTGTGGCCCTCGAAATGTCTTGGGGGGTGGGAAGCCCACAAGGAGGGCTTGAAGGAAGTCAATGTTGGTATTTTGCCCCATTTGGCCCTGGGGCTTGAATGCAGCCTCCAAGAGCATCCCCAAAAGCAAATTTGACCTTTGGGCTCAAATAGGTAGGAAACGCCTGCTGTAAAGGCACATCTTGAAACATCCTGAAACTGCAAGTTGCTGGTTCTATTCAGCCGCCTTTCTTACATGCTGCTGCAGAAGACACGGCCTCCTACAGACCTCCTCCCTTACTTTGGAGCAAGATTGACAGACAGTTAATCAAGCGCCTGGATCTCACTCAAGCAGTGTCCATTCAAGCCTTATCTGTCCTGTTCAGAGGCTTCAAGGTCTGCCCTTTTCCCAGGCTTTCTCCCTCTTGTTAGCCAAAATTTGAAAATCTCATCCCCCCCTTCTCTCCCCCCCCCCCCGCCGCTTATGCTTCATTTCCTTTACATCCTACAGGAAACTTTCCTCTCTGAGATTCTATGGACCCTCCTGTGCATTGTATCCTTCGCTTTTCTGCTCAGGGGAATTAGCAAACCCCCAAGGGAGGCTAGAGATTACTGGGAAATTATTTCTCCATCATTTGTCCAGGCCGTGAACCCCTGGAGGGGTTCCTTTGACAACTTGCCAGAGCGGGATCACAAGGAATGACATAAAGACTCCCCCTCCCCCCATTTGGGTTAAAGGACCTGAGTTGCTCAGGCCTGCCATAAGGACAGAGGGGGGAATTTATTTATTTGTATACTACCCCATAGCCGAAGCTCTCTGGGCAGTTTACATAAGATTAAAACAATTTAAACAATTTACAAAAATTAAAACAGCAAAAACATACAGCATACACATACATTTAAAACCACTATAATAACTTTAAAAAGCTATAAGCCTAAAACAATGAATGCAGAGAAGGCAATGAAAAGAAGCAATATTCTATCTTATGTTCATTTAATATCTCGCTTTACCATTTCCTGAGGCTTTGATTGCTGCATAACAAATAATGTAATTTTTAAAAATGCAACTACAATTAAAACAAAAACAAAATCATCTATAGTATAGATTCTATATTATTATTATTATTATTATTATTATTATTATTTATAACCCGCCTCTCCCTTTGGATCGAGGCGGGGAACAACAACAATATAAAACACAAGATCACAAACAGTTAAAATTTTTAAAATTTAATATAAATATTGTCTGGCTGACTCACTGATGTGTCAAAAAATTTTTTAAAAAGCATCACGGCTGCAATCTCATGCACATTTACCTGCAAGTAATTTCCATTGAGGACAACGGGATTTGCTTCTGAATGAACATGCATGGGATTGTGCTTACATATGAGGGAGAAGAAACCTGAGATTTGGGATGCGGGTGGGGCAAGGAAGCCCAATGGTGAGCATTTTAAAAAGGCTATTCTGTATCTGCCCCTCAAAACAAGGGACATGAAGCAAACCTCCCCAAAAGGGTTATAACATTTTCACACCAGCTAGCCAGCTGAAGCCTCTAAGGTCATAAAAGGAACTTGGGAGGATTTACAGTGGCAGCCAGCAAAAATACACCTTCCACGAAGCAATTGAGAGGGCAGCAGGTCAGGCAGCCAGGGGCGGTGGGGGGTGGGGTGGGGGGGTGAGGGTGGGATTCTGTCATGAAGCGCAGAGGCCAGCACAGATGATGCGAGTGGTACATGATGGGCTGGCACACTGGATGTAGGGAAATTCCACGCGCCCCCCCCCCCCCCGCAAGAGATCTTGTACACACCCAGTATTAAGTTGGTGAGTGGGAGGATACTCCTGTTGGGGCGGACGTCAAAATGCTTCCAGAGGCCTCAAAGACACCCCCCCCCCCTCCCTGTCTTATCCCCCAGACGCATCCTCCCAGTGAGAATTGCATGGCTGGTGTGTTTAGTACAGCACCGAGCACATCTCTGGGGAGGGCTATATATTGGTACGGAGCAGCGGACGCAGCAGCAGCCCCCTCTTGCCCCACCCCGGAGACTGCCAGATCTTGCCCACCCCCATACAATGGAAAGACAATAGCCGTTGAAGGGCCCCCAGGAGACCACGGAGGACAGGATGGGAACGGGAAGCAGCTTCTCCCAATCCAAAGGCATATTCTAGATTGCGGGGGGGGGGAGGGGGGTCCGTGGCCCTTTAACCCTCACCCTTTTTTGTGGCGGGATGGGGAAGCACGGATTCCCGCATAGGTCGCAGGAGGGGTAGCGTCAGGAACCCGGGTAGGGAGGAAGGCGTGGGGTGGGGGCGTGTCCGGGTGAGCGTCCAGCATTCATGGAGAGGCTGGGGGGGGGGGGTGGACCGAGTCAACCTAGGCAAGCGGAACAGGGAGGGCAGCCAAAGCGCAGCAGTAGAGCGCCGCCCCGAAGAGCCTCCCGTCGCTTACCGTGGACGAGTCGGGCTGGAGGAAGGCAGGGGGGAGCGGGAGGGTGGCGGGCAGGCGGCTCTCCCGCTTGAGGCCCCCGCCTTCCACGCCTGATCTGGGGAGGTGACTGAGAGAGGGGGGAGGAGAGGGGGAGGGGGAGAAGGGCGCTGCCTCCTGCCTCCCTCCACCTCTCCCCTTCCTCTCCTCCTCCTCCTCTCCCACCTCGTTCTCTTCTCCATCACCTCCTCCCCTCCCCTCCTCCCCCACCTGGCCACTCTCCTCCCCCTCCCCCTCCCCTTCTCTCTCTCTCTCTCTCTCTCTCTCCCCCCCCCTCCATCTCTCTCCCTCCATCTCTCTCCTTCCATCCGGAAGTCTCCGTCTCTCCCTCCTTTCTCCCTCCGCCTCTCCTCCAACATGGCCGCGAAGTCGGATGGAGGAGCGGCAGCTGCCGCCGCCGCCTCCTCATCGACGGCGGTGCTGCGCCGGGAGGGCTCCTCCGACGGCGGTGGCGGCGGCAGCTGCAGCAGCAGCCTGGCCCGGGGCTCCCGTCGCGGGCCGCCGCCGCCGCCGCTGCCCCACCCGGGTCCGGGCAGCCCCTCGGCCGCCGCCGCCGCCGCCCCCTCGCCGCTGCTGCCTGGGCCGGGCGCGGGCCGCGAGTACAGCGTGCTGGACTGCTGCTGGGTGCTGGCCGCCCTGCTGGTCTTCTTCTCGGACGGCGCCAGCGACCTGTGGCTGGCCGCCGACTATTACCTGCGGCGCCAGTACTGGTGGTTCGGCCTGACGCTGCTCTTCGTGCTGCTGCCCTCGCTGGTCGTGCAGCTGCTCAGCTTCAGGTGGTTCGTCTACGACTTCTCGGCGCCCGCCCGGGCCTCCTCCGCGGGGGCCCCAGCCGCCGCCGCCGCCTACAGCACCAAGGGCGGCGGTGGCGGCGGCGGCGGCGGCACCAAGGACAGCGCCCGAGCCGGCCCCGCGCCGCCGCCGCCGCCCCCTCCGCGAGCCACCCCCGGCGGCCCTGGCGGCTGCTGCCGCCTCTGCGTCTGGATCCTCCAGTCCCTCATCCACCTCCTGCAACTCGGGCAGGTCTGGCGGTACGTAGGAAGGCGCCGACCCGCGTTCGTCGCGTGGCTTTGGGGGGCCGGGGCCGGAGGAGGGGGGCCACGGGGCGGGAGGAGAGGGCCGGGGAGCCCAGGGGCGTGGGGCACACAAAAGGTGGCCCCTGTGGGACCCCCCCCCCCGAAGCCTCGGAGGGGTGGGGAGGCGGGGGGGGGCAAACGCGTGTTCTTCTTTACCCACCCTGCTGAAGCTGCTGCTGGTGGTCTATCGTGCTGGGGGGCGGGGCGGGGGAGACTGCTGTGAAGGGGGCAGCAGCGGACAAGGCCAGCTTTGGGGCGGGGGGGTTTCAGACCCTTTAAGCCACAATGGGAACGCCCCCCCCCCCCGCCGAGGAGCCAGGAAAGGTCGCTCACACGCGCGCGCCCAGGGCCCCGCTCGCTCGACCGCTCCCACCCGGGCATGCGAGCGCCGACGCCGTCCCCCCCACCAATGCCTCCCTGCTGCCTCGCCCACTCCCCCCAAGAGAGACTTGTCCTCGGGCCAGGCAGCGTCTCCCCATTATCCCTCTGGCACGCCCCATAGCGAAGCTGTGAAGCCAGAAGGAGGTGGGGTGGGCCCCCTCGTGTCTTCTCTTCGCCCCTGCTGGCTTCCCAATTCTCATGTCCTGGGACGTACGGGGGGGGGGGGGCATGGGCCTTCTCTTCAGGAGCCTGGCGAACTGGGGGTGGGGGCTTCCTTGATCTTCTGGCTCAGAGCAGAGCGCGCGGAGGCTAGCATGATCTGACTGGTCCCTAATATGCATTTGAGGGGATAATTCCAGTTCCCAGATCCGGCTTCCTTGGTGCTTAATTGGGAGCGTCCCCTTTCCCATGGGGAGCATGTGTGTGTCGGATTCAAATCAGAAAGGGCCCTTGATTTGGGGGAATGAATTCTCACCGGTGAGAAGCAGGGAAAAGGAAGGAAACGCGGGTGCCATCCTGATTGGGCGCTCTGTGCGGGGATGTTTTAAGTGCTGTACTAAATAGGATTTATTTAAGGCACTGCAATGTGACGAGGGAGGGGCAAGCAGGCAGGCGTCTATATCAGTGGGACTCTCTTCTATGGCACATTGTGTGCCTATCTTTGACCAGAGGAAACAGGGCCTGTGAAATGGAATGAATGGGTGGAGGGCAGGCCAATCATGGACTCTTTGTTGGCAGGGGGGGGGGGGCAGAGGTGGGAGGAGATGTGTCAGAAAGGGAATGAGATCCTCTATCCCCACAGAGGAGGCCAGGAGAAAATTAGGATGCATCCTGATTATACTTCAGCAACATGACAACCAGCAGTGGCTGATGGCTCCAATGTCAGTGGAGTGGGTGAATCCACTTCGGGTTTCAGCCAGAACCAGTCAGAGCTCCTTCTGACTGGTTCTGGCTGAAACCCGGAGCGGATTCACCACCCTACTGAGACTTGAGTCACCTGCCTCCACTGATGACAACCCTGCGAGGTAGGCAGAGCAAGACAGAGAGAGGGAGATGCCATTTGCTCCTGACTGCACAGCAAGCTCAATGGCTGGGCAGGCTGTGTGAACCTGGGTCTCCTGTCTCCAAGGCCACCGCGCCATGCGGCTTCCCAGGCAAATATCGGAGCTGCTCCTTCATGCCACGCATGGAACTTCCAAAGAATTCAGAGTGGGCTTCGAAGGCCTATTTGTCCTAACGCAGTGCCCAACCATCTAGTACAGCCTTCTCCAAACTGGAGCCCTCCAGCTGTTTTGGACTACAACTCCCATCATTGCAGACGATCACGCAAACTGTGGTCAAACACACCTGGAGGGCACCAGGTTAGAGATGGGTGATCTAATGCGGTGCCAGCATCCTTCAGTTGGCAGTGAGGGGAAAGCCGAGGCCTGGGTGGCATTTGCTGCAGGGTGTTGAGTACCTGCAGCGTGGCCAGCTCTCAACCAGCTCCATTACCTGCCATTCTGCTGAAGAGAAAGGCCTCTCGCTTTGGAAAGGGGGCATCATTGTGCCTTTACTTCTACGCCATGCCCGCCTGCATTTTCTCCTACTCCTTGGCCTCCCTCAAAGGAGCGGAGGAGCAGAGCAGCCGTCCGGGAGCCGGCTTGAGAAAGAGCACAGATGGGGAATGCTCACCAAACTCCTCTCTCCAGCATGCTCCTCCACCCCAGGGCTCTTAGGGTCTCATTTCCCGGCAGGTCTATTTCCTCCGGCCAGACTATTGAGTTGCCCTTCTGCTTTCTCCACTCCAGACAGCTCTCCCTTTCCTGACTATCCCAGCTCCCCTCCCTTCCACAGAGCAGCGCAAGGGGCCTGTGTAATGGATCTGCCTGCTACGGAAGTTGGACCTGGGCAGGAGACAATGGTGAATTCCTGAAAGAGTCTGCTTAGCTAGTCATCGATCGTGCAAATCGGAGCTGCAGGAGGGAATTCTCTCGCCCTCCTCACGCTCCCGACTAAGGTGAGGCCTTGTCTGCTCCCAGGGATTCCGTGTGGGTGTGTTCGCCGCCATTGTCACCGCGGCGGAGGCGCTGCTCAGACAGGGAGAACTCCTTGCTAACCTAGCGCACACATTATTATGAACATAGCAGCAGCCTCCTTGGCTGCTCCTATTCCCATTCCGAAGCGGGCCGGCCCCGTCTCTACCCCGCCCCCTCCCATTCATGATTCCAGCCCATTCTTGTCACAGCTGCTGACATGGGAAACTGACAAGGGAACACAATGTAATGTGTGGCTCTTCATAGAGAAATGCAGCCTCAGTGGATTTCATCAGTTCGCAACATTGCGTAAATCTGAATTTTTCTTACATCTGGGAATGTCACGTGCAGGGCTTGTGAAAGTGGCTGGCAGCTTTCCTTTTGTGCTGTTCACCATTGAAGGTTTTTGTGGTTTTGTTCTTTACTGTTTGGACATATAGGAGCCCACCCCACCCCACCCCACGCTACTTAGCTCCGTCAGAACCGCTCAACAGTTGCAGATTCCCGAAGTGCAGCTTGCCAGTTGTGAATGGAGGAAATTGCTAATTGCCAGCTTAAGGAAAATGTTGGAGTTCTGAAAGCAGGTGCAAATTCAGACTTGGGCATGGATGAATACTGAGGGCTTGATTAGAGGTGGGGCTGGCAGGATCTGAGGCCCAGAATGGCCCCCATTTCCCAGCCATGGAATGCGAGAGGAACGTTTCTTAAAAGAAAGAATAAGGAATTGCAGCTGAACATACCGTAGTCAGTCAAGTATATCACATGTGGGTTTTAGCTTCAGAAACTGGAGATTTGCTGGGAGGGGGCTGGAGGGGGGGAATCGGGCATCGAGAGGGAAAGCCCCCAACCACTGCTTCTCCCTGTCCTGTGGCTTGTTCCCAAAGTCCCTGAACCTGTATCCACACAAGTCTCTGCAGTTGTCCAATGCCCTTCCAAGGGGCTGAACCCACATTTGGGGATCTTCGGTGTAACATCCAGGCAAGGTTAAGCTCTGGCCTCATCTGCCTGAGAAGTAGCTCAAAGTGAATTTTCAAATTTGATTTGTACATTTGCAAAGCCTCTTCGGCCCTCTTATGATAGCCTAGCTTTTCTATAACACCATTTGGAGTGCAAAATGCTTCGGCTACATAAATTGTGTGAGCCACCAAGCAGAATGCGAACCACCTGCCAAAAATTGCAGCCTGTCGGGTGCTTGGCAACACCCGACCTATCCATTTTTTGCTGTCCTAGGCAGGAAGAAAAACCAGGTTCATTAAATCCATGGTGGTCTGCCATATATGGCCAGTGAGCAGTATTTGACCCGCTGCTGGATTACAACTTGTGCTGTTCTCCTCTGGGTTACTTTTCCCTTGTATCACTCCTGTGACATGGGTGGAGACGGAGAAACCGTAACCTTCTGCCAAGGCCACCATGGAGCTGAGCAAGGAGGATTTGAATGTGGGTCTCTCACATCCCAAAGCCCCCAAACTCTCATGTAAAGTAGGGTCTCCTGCACCGCGTGAATCATTGGTGGCTTGCACGCTCCTATTTCATGGCACTCCTCTAATGTGCCTTTATTGTTTCAGTGGGATCTGTGCAGGAGAACATCTCAGCAGTGTCTGCCCCTATGTTCAATTGTGGGAGGAGAGAGGCTGTGGCCCCAACAGGAAGGGTGTGTGTGTGCCCTGGCCTGTGTTTCACTCAGAGAACTCTTCTTCTTCACCAGGGATGCATCAGTCAGTTTGGATAGACACTACACACAACTGGGCATCTCCTGCGACTCCACAAGAGCACAGCTTGTGGAAGCGGATGCAGGATCCACCTTCCTGGGTATCTCATTATTGTTTCTTTAAAGAGCAAGTTTCTAGCTTTTCTGGCTACAGCCAAATGTAGCCAGAAAATGGGCAAGCCAGATGCTTGCCCATTGAAGCTAGAGGAGTGGCTGGATGATTTCCCCCGGGGTCAGGGGCCAAGCTGCTATGCTCGTCTTCACACTGCCTTGACCCTCCCCACAACTAGCAAAACCAGAATGGATGAGGTCCCGTGAGAGTAGCAATGCAAATCTGCTCCATGTGCAGGCCATGTACAGGTTTCAGAACCCAGCTTGTCTCGGCGCAGAATTTGAATCAGGCATCTTGTTAGCATGGAGTACACACAGGCCTGCCAGCCACGGACCCAAGGGTGGTGTGAATTGGTCCTAAGCCTGCCCAGGTCAATATACCCAGTGAATGGCTGGATGAAAACGGCACGGCGGCCGGTACAAAGTTTGCCCCTCCATTCCTCAGCTTGGCTCCCGCGCCCTCCCTGATCAGCTCCGCTAGGCAGGGCATTAAGCCAATTAAAGCTGCCCCTCTCAGGAAGGCCCTGCCGGCCACAGCCGCTCTTGAGCTGTGTATCAGCCTCTTCCTAATCTTGGGATTTGTGGCACTTGCTCCTCTGACCAGTTAAATGCGGTTTGCTAAACCCATTAGCAAGGCTGGATTTGGTGCAGGAAGGGTATGGTTGTCTCGAGGAAGTGATGAATTATTACTGGATGAACTGTGCCCGGAAAAAGAAGAACACACGGGGCTATTTTTCCCCTCCCCCAACCTTCTCCGCAACCCATAAGCTCCTTTTTAGTGCAATTCTGGGGACGTTGTCTGTAGTAGATGGCAGACTTTACGGGACGGCACCTGGGATACTGGATTTTTTGGTAGTGCTTTGCTGCTTTGGAATTTTGCCCTGGGAAGATTGAGCTGCTCAGCTCATTGCCATCTTTAAGAAAGCTTTCCCTTCAAAGGTGTTGGATTACAACTCCCATCATCCCAGCCACCATAAGGACATAAGAAGAATCTATCTACCGTAATCCAGGCTTAACATTCGATTCACACAGGGGCCAACCAGCTGCTCACAGGAAACCCACAACTAGGATGCTGGCTGGGGTCGATGGGTGTTGTACTCCAATACATCTAGAGGGCCCCGGGTTGAGGAAGGCTGTGAGAAAACTGTCCCCTCCAGGAGGACTTTCTCTCTGACATAAGAAAAATGAGGAACTGACCGTCTTGGGTATCTTGTTTTGAATTAGCTCTGCTGTTTTGTGGGGCTGTATATTTTGATCATTTTAATTGTGGCAATGAATTTGGATTGTATATGTGTCATGTGTTTTCATTTTGGTAAGCCTCTTTAAGGACGCTGCTGGGAAGCTGGGTTTAGCTTGAAATAATGTAACATAAAACAAATGCAGCCGTGCAGACTTCAAGGGCACAAGGAGGCTTTGGGTTGGGACCTGCAGGAACTCCTTGTGGAATGGCGCTCCAGGGTCCAGGGGGATTTGGCGAAGATGCCCTCCGGGGTTTGTGTAGAAATGTGGCTGAAAAACGCACAACATGAGCAAAGGACCATTCTAGGACTAACACAACTGCACTGGCAAGCCTTGGGAAAGCAATGTTTTCAGGGGCTCTTGCAGTCACCCAGAGTGGCAAAATATCTTATGACAGCCCTGAGCAAATCTGAAGTCTGTGGTAATTTGCAAGCAGTTGCCCAGTTCCATTGTTTCTGTATTTTTCTCCCCACCTATTTGGAGGCTGGGAATCAATCGGTGCTCAATTGAAATGAATGGATGCAGCTGGACAGCCCTCTGCCAGGGGTGCTTTAAGGTGGATTCCTGCATTGAGCAGGGGGTTGGACTCAATGGCCTTAGAGGCCCCTTCCAACTCTACTATTCCACACGTGCACATGAGACATCTGTGTGCGATGTGTTTATGTGAATGTATAAGGAGCCCTGCATCAGGACACTTGTCTGCCCAAGACTTGGAAAGTGCATGAGACTTGCAGGCTGAAATCCTATGCACACTTAACGAAGAAGGAAGCCCATTGAAATCAGTGGGAGAATTCTGAATAAACCTGTATAGGCTTGCACTGTAGAAATAGCTTCAGCAATTTAGCATTCTGCATCACTCCCTGCCTTTTCCTATCATTCTTCTTCCCACTTCCCACTTCCTTGCACCCCTGCTAAGTCCTTCCTTCCTTCCCCAAATGCTTACAATTCTCCAAAATGTTGGGAAAATACCAACTAATCAATCCCATGTATGCAATACTGAATGACTGCATAATTAGTTGTGAACTGATATTTGGGGGCAGGTTCAGGAGTTGGACTACTGCCATCTCATAAGGGGGGGGGAATTCAGCCGCTGTGCCTCCCCCACTGTTTCCTCCTCACAGTCTGTTGTGTACTACCCACCCTCAGCCCCCCAGCTGTGGCATAAAACCAGGTTGCAATTAGTTCCTGGTGAAATTCCCTCTTTATCACAACAGTTAAAGTTGCAGGCACTATACTAGAGTGACCATATACAAAAGAAGGCAGGGCCCCTGCACCTTTAACAGTTGTGATAAAGAGGGAATTTCACCAGGAACTAATTGCATACAAATGACACTGGCTGAAATTCCCTTTGCTCTACAACTGTTAAAGTTACATGACCCCGTCCTCCTTTTCATAGGGTCAGCCTAACTCACTCCACTCCCCACAGCACGTGGCTGACACCATGGCTTATTTCCCCTCCATGACTGTATTTTAGGGTGACCCTATGGAAAGAAGGACAGGGCTCCTGTATTTTTTAACAGTTGTATAGAAGAGGGAATTTCAGCAGGTGTAATTCGTGTGCATGCAGCACCTGGTGAAATTCCCCCCTTCATCACAACAGTGGAAGCTGCAGGAGCCCTGCCCTCTTTTGTCTCTGGTCACACTAGGCAGGGCTCCTGCAGCTTTAACTGTTGTGATGAAGGGGGGAATTTCACCAGGTGCTACATGCATAACAATGACACCTGCTGAAATTCCCCTTTTCTACACAACTGTTAAAGATACAGGAGCCTGGTCCTCCTTTCCATGAGGTCACCCTAGAACCATCAGAGTCATCAGGGGAGATACTCCTGTAATCTGTTGACAGTTTGGGTAGTGGACCTATTTTTTTTACTTTTAGCCAGGAGGAAACGTGGGTTTAGGTTTGAGGGCTTGTTGTTCTTGTTTCAAGGCTGTTTTGGAGTTGTTGCTTTGTTAAACTTTTGTAAATTGCATTCTATTCTTTGAATTTTGGATTTGCATTAACCTTTGTGAGCTGCCTTGGGTGGAGAAGACCTTTAGCAAACCATTGGCATAGGATTTCTAAAGGATAACGTATAAATCCTGTCGATCTCCTGATGAAACCCTCCCACTACCAGCGAATATACTTCTTTGCAGTTGGGGAGAGCCCAGCTTTCTTGCCCGGGCTACTAGATCTTTCTAAGCTGTCAGTCCATTGTTACGTTTGCCCTGAACTTCCCTTTGTGATGAGAAGTTCTGGGGGGCAGTGCTTACCCAGGTTTGGTTATCTTTGGAAGGAACTCGTTGTAGGCTAATGCTCTTCTGCAAGATTTGAATGCATTTACAAATATGCAGTCCTGACATAGGTGGAGCTTAGCGTGACCCTATGGAAAGGAGGACAGGGCTCCTGTATCTTTAACAGTTGCATAGAAAAGGGAATTTCAGCAGGTGTCGTTTGTATGCATGCAGCACCTGGTGAAATTCCCTCTTCATCACAATAATTAAAGCTGCAGGAGCCCTGCCCTCTTTTGTATTTGGTCACTCTTAGGGCTCCTGCAGCTTTAACTGTTGTGATGAAGAGGGAATTTCAACAGGTGCTGCATGCATATAAATGACACCTGCTGAAATTCCCTTTTCTATGCAACTGTGAAAGATACAGGAGCCCTGTCCTCCTTTCCATAGGGTCACTGGGTGACTTTGGGCCAGTCATGGTCTCTCAGCCCAACCTACCTCACAGTGTGGTTGTTGTAAGGATAATGTGGAAAGGAGGAGGATTATGTGAGCTGCCTTGGGTTCCTTGCGAGGAGAAAAAAAGATAGGATATAAATAAATTAATGCAACTTATATTTAGGGCACAATTCTATGCATGTTCAGAATAATTACCTTTGGGTCCACTTCACCCCCTTATGTCCCTGCCTCTCCTTATAGAGCCACTGTGGTGTAGTGGCTAGAGTCTGGAGATCCAGGTTCTAGTCCCCACCCAGCTGTGAAAACTCACTGGGTGACTTTGCACCAGTCACAGGTTCTCAGCCCAACGTCCCTCACAGGGTGGTGGTTGTTGTGAGGCTAAAATGGAGAGGAGGGGAATTATGTATGCTGCCTTCTGTTCCTTGGAGGAAAAAAGGCAGGATATAAATGAATGAATGAACGTTCCACTTTTTATTCTATATTATCCAAAATATTGCAACAGAAATCGTTGTGTGTGCTACGAGGTATAAATGTACAAGAGGGCTATAGCATCACCGTGATGGGACCGTATCAAAATGCCACGAGATGCAGATCTGATCCTACATTACATCATCTTTAGTGCTGGGAGGGGAAAGAACATTGCTCCCTTTCAGACCTTCTAGGTCAGCCTCCCCCAACCGGGTGCCTAACGTTTGTGTTGAATTAAACTTCCCAGCATGGATGCTGGGAGCTGTAGGCCAACACAGCTGGAGGGCACCAGGTTTGGGAAGGCTAGGAATTTTCCAGCCCTCTAGAAAGCATCTGCTCACCGCTTAGCCGGCACTCTCCCTAACCAAAGGTGTGCCTGGCAACTTTGCCACGGACTGTTAGGGTAATTTCAGGGCCCCTTCGGGCTCCATTAACTCTCTCCTGTCCAAACCCCCAATCTTACAGCAGTATACTACGTTTTGAAAAGTCTGAAAATTATAGTATTTGAAAGATAAATCTGTATGGTACACTGAAAAAGATATAGATTCATGGTATTTTGGTGTTTACAAATGCATTTTCTAGGTGGGCAGCAAAAAGAAGGTTACCCTTTAACTGCCCATGTTGAGTAACGACAGTACCTATTTTCTCAGTACCTGTGTGTATCAGATGCTGGAGTGAGCTGCGTTTGTTCCTGATGATGGGGGTCACCTGCCAGCTATTGCGATTTGATTGGTATGATTCCTTGTGAAACGGATGTCAAAGATGCGGCACCACATATTGAGTTTGAAACACTGAGATGTGTAATATTTGGGAAGTGAGATGCTGTGGCGTGTGTAGCTTGGTTCATTAGTGCGACTCCTCTTGATGGGTATTCCTGCAGTCCAGTTGCACCTCTCTGCTTGTGGTACTGATGGGCTGGATGGTGTCAGCTTATCTATAGGAACCTGTGGAGTGGGTAGCCTAGGGTAACCGTATGAAAAGGAGGACAGGGCTCCTGGATCTTTAACAGTTGTATTGAAAAGGGAATTTCAGCAGGTGTCATTTGTATGCATGCAGCACCTGGTGAAATTCCCTCTTCATCACAGCAGTTAAAGCTGCAGGAGCCATACCTTCTGTTGTATCTAGTCACTCTAGTATAGCTCCTGCAGCTTTAACTGTTGTGACGAAGAGGGAATTTCACCAGGTGCTGCATGTGTACAAATGACACCTGCTGCTTTTTCTATGCAACTGTTAAAGATACAGGAGCCCTGTCATCCTTTTCACATGGTCACTAGGGCTGTGCAGCACTCTGCTTCAGAATCCCGAATCCGAAGCAAATCAGGGTGATTCAGAAGACCCAGAAACAATCCAAAGCAAGTCGAGAGAGGCCTGAATCGATCCGAAGCTAATCGGGCTATATTTGGAAGGTCTGAATCGGGATCAGAAGCGAATCGGGTGGTCCATGCACAGTAGGGTGACCAGATAAAATCCAGGTCAGTGCTCATGTAACTTTAACAGTTGTAGACAAAAGGGAATTTCAGCCAGTGTCATTTGTATGCAATTAGTTCCTGGTGAAATTCCCTCTTCATCACAACAGTTAAAGTTGCAGGCACTATACTAGAATGACCATATACAAAAGAAGGCAGGGCCCCTGCAACTTTAACAGTTGTGATGAAGAGGGGATTTCACCAGGAACTAATTGCATACAAATGACACTGGCTGAAATTCCCTTTTCTCTACAACTGTTAAAGTTACATGAGCCCTGACCTGGATTTTATCTGGTCACTCTAATGCACAGCCCTAGGGTAGCCGTGCCCTTGGAGACATGGTGGAATTTACAATTCCTGTCCACTTCACAACAGCTGGTTCTTCTTCCCCATTGCTCTCCCGTCGGCCCCACTTTTCTTTGAAAGCACAGACTTGGATTTTGAAGAGTAGGCCATAGCAAAGCAAAGCTCATCTTGAGCGTAATTTTTTTTTTTGTAGAAAGGTGTGGTATAATTCAAACAAACAAACAAACAAACAAACACTATATACATATGCATGGTTGAGGCCCAATTAGTTCAGGCCTAAAAAATCCCTGACCTTTCAAGCCAAGCACAGCTCTCTTGCTGTCTGGAATGCTGGAAGCCATAGTCCAACACATCTGGAGGGCACCAGGTTGGGGAAGGCTGCTCTGTATTGTGGCTTGATAGGTGCTTATTCTCCTCCCCCCCCCCAAGTTTTGCAGTCTTTGGCTGCCAGAAAAACAGGCACATTATTGAGCTGCCAGTCACAGGTGACAGTGCTAAACTAGATGGATTACTAGCCTGGTTTGGTATAAAGTGATTCCTTAAAAGAGGGACTGGAGCATGGTCTGAAAGGTACAGGATCTGGTTCAAGTAGGAAGAGCCAGGGAAGTCGGATCCTCGGCAGTACGTGGAAAGAAAACTGTCTGGGAACTACATGTAAGCCAATCCTCCTTCAAGGCACAGCTAGGTACAAATTGAGCAGAGGAGGAGGAGGAGGAGGAGGAGAACATAAGAAGAGCCCTGAGGCTGGATCAGACTGAGGGTCCATCTAGTCCAGCACTCTGTTCACACAGTGGCCATCCAGCTGTCGACCAGGGACCAACAATACAGAACATGGTGCAACAGCACCCTCCCGCCCATATTCCCCAGCAACTGGTGCACACAGGCTTACTGTCTCGGATACCGGAGGTAGCAAATAGCCATCAGGACTAGAACCCATTAATAGCCTTCTCCTCCATGAATTTGTCCAAATTTGTCCAAAGCCTTCCAAATTGGTGGCCATCACCACATCTGGTGGTAGCAAATTCCATAGTTTAACTCTGTGCTGGGTGAAGAAGTCCTTCCTTTTATCAGTCCTGAATCTCCCACCAATCAGCTCCATGGGATGATGACCCCATTGGGTTCTAGAATGCTGAAGGGTGGGGGGAGAGATGTCAGATCGCACCGTAATTCTGTTTTTGTGTCACAAGGTTTGTAGGCAAGAGGCCACTTCGCCAGATACATGACTAAACATGATACATGTTTAGCCTGGAGAAGCGAAGATTGAGGGGAGACCTGATAGCACTCGTCAAGCCCTTGAAAGGTGGTCACACAGAGGAGGGCCAGGATCTCTTCTCGATCATCCCAGAATGCAGGACACGGAATAATAGGCTCACATTCCAGGAAGCCAGATTCCAGATGGATATCAGGAAAAGCTTCCTGACTGTTAGAGCAGTACGACAATGGAACCCATGACCTAGGGAGGTGGTGGGCTCTCCCACATTAGAGGCTTTCAAGAGGCAGCTGGACAACCATCTGTCAGGGATGCTTTAAGGTGGATTCCTGCATTGAGCAGGGGGTTGGACTCCATGGCCTTAGAGGCCCCTTCCAAATCTACTATTCTATGATCCTATGATCAGAACTAGTAGGCACTGATACCCTTTTTCCTCCAGGAATTTATCCAACCCCCTTTTAAAGCCATCCAAATCAGTGGCCATCACTACATCCTGTGGTAGTGAATTCCATAGTTTAACTATGCGCTGTGTGAAGAAGTACGTCCTAATATTAAAGAGGAGGAAGAGGAGGAGAGGAGGAGGAGGAGGAAGAGGAGGAGGAGGAGGAGGAGGAGGAGGATGAAGAAGAAGAAGAATATTGAATGCAAGCCTTTCTCCTTGTTGTTTTTCAGTTCTGTCGACCATCCCATCCCCAAAGGTCAAAGTAGATTACAATGTAGTGTTGCCACCTTTTTTTAAATCAATAATGCCTCTGTCTTAGCAGCTGCCCCAGAGGTAGAAGGGAAGTGCGGTAGCTCAGAGAGAGAAAGCCCAATGCAGGAGGTTCCAGCTCAAAACCTTGGCAGCTCCAGTATATGGGGCAGGAGGATTGGGAAAGGGTCCAGTCCCAGTTAGAGTTGGGATGATGGGGACCAAGAACCGGTCTTCCTAGTGTACATCTCTCATCACTCCCAGCCAGCATGGCCATTGGCAGGAGGCTCTTGTTCCCATTCCCGTTGGCCATGTTGGGTGGGAATTATGGGAATTGCTGTCCAACACATCTGGAGGGCACCAGGTTGGGGAAGACGCTTCTAGTGTCTGGAGCCATCTTATGGATTGCTGTGCGGGCTACTGCTGGCCTCCATCCATAGGCTGTCAGTAACTTTGATTTTGTCACTATACCAGGAAATAAACATTAAGTGGCTAAGCAGTGGGACTTCCGAGAATGATTTTTAAGGTATAGCAGACAACGAACCTGAACTTGAGTCAACAATGTAGCTTTAAAAGGGGACAAGACAAACTCAGGTAAGGTCTATCAATAGCTATTATCCCGCTTGGTTAGATTGTACTCCCCACCGACAGCCAAAGAGTGTGTTTACACACTGAGATTGCTCTGGAATAGTCAAGCTCTGTTCACTCATTGTTATTATTTTTATTAAACATCTCCATGATCCATCATCAAATGACCTCTTGGGGTCGCTCCCTCCCTGTTAGGGTGACCCTGTGGAAAGGAAGATGGGGCTCTTATATCTTTAACAGTTGCATAGAAAAAGTAATTTCACCAGGAGTCATTTATATGTATGCAGCACCTGGTGGAATTCCCTCTCCATCACCGCAGTTAAAGCGCAGGAGCTATACTAGAGTGACCAGATCCAAAAGAGGGCAGGGCTCCTGCAGCTTTAACTGTTGTGATGAAGAAGGAATTTCCCCAGGCGCTACTTGCATACAAAGGGCACCTGCTAAAATCCCCTTTTCTACAGAACTGTTAAATGATACAGGAGCCCTGTCCTCCCTTTCATAGGGTCACCCTACCCCATGTCGTTCTTCCATTTCTTGTTGGAGCTCACAAAAACTGAGGTTTTTGGAAGGGATGAAAGAACTGCACAGTCTCTCCAGGGTAGGCTGACCAGATAAAATCCCGGTCAGGGCTCATGTAACTTTAACAGTTGTAGAGAAAGGGGAATTTCAGCCGGTGTCATTTGTATGCAATTAGTTCCTGGTGAAATTCCCTCTTCATCACAACAGTTAAAATTGCAGGCACTATACTAGATTGACCATGTACAAAAGAAGGCAGGGCCCCTTTTCTCTACAACTGTTAAAGTTACATGAGCCCTGACCGGGATTTTATCTGGTCACCCTACTCCAGGGGCTCATTCCCTTTAGCACCTCTCTTTTCCCCTTTTTCTAGAGGCCTGATTTTTGACACTGTGCAGTGATGTTTCAGGCGGCTGAGCACTGCCATATCTGTACAATTCGGTACACCTGCCCTATTTCCTGGTCAGCAACATTTTAGCAGCGTGTTAATTTTATTTTGTATTTGATATTTTAATTTGCACTAAAAAGCAATCTTCCACCTATTTTTTTAAAAAAAGAATACCTGTAATCGCACTTAGATGAGAAAGCATTTTAGCACAGTTTTTAAAATTGATTAAAAAATAATAATTAAACGCACTGTTCAAATGCTCTGTGGAGGTACATTGTCACTAGCCTAGCCCTACGGCTATATTATGCCCACTGCTGTGGCAGAACACAGGTGGATGTACATGCAAAACAGGTGCTATAGTAGGGTGACCCTATGGAAAGGAGGACTGGGCTCCTGAATCTTTAACAATTGTATAGAAAAGGGGATTTCAGCAGGCATCATTTATATGCATGCAGTACCTGGTGAGATTCCCTCTTCATCACAACAATTAAAGCTGCAGGAGCCCTGCCCTGTTCTGTGTCTGGTCACTCTAGTATAGCTCCTGCAGCTTTAGCTGTTGTGATGAAGAGGGAATTTCACCAGGTGCTGCCTGCGTACAAATGACACTTCCTGAAACTCCCCTTTCAATACAGCAATCCTCCTTTTCATATGGTCACCCTATATAGCCCAAGTGCCACCACCAAATGTGGAAAATCAGTTGCATCCACCTCCCTCTTACAGTGGAGGAGCAAAGACTGGGTAGCAGCGAAAGCCATCAGTCTGGAAGCCTTTTTGATTGTCCTCCTGTGCTACATTTTTGGAATGACCTTTGCTTTGGTAGCCCGTTTGCTCTCAATGGCAAAGCAGGGCCGGAAGAGCTCAGTCCCTCCACAAAGCTTTTGTCCTGGGATCTGGCCATTTCATCTGTTCTTGCATCTAGCAGCTCTTCCTTCTGTACTGGGTAAATTGCAAGCTAGTGTGAGCTGCTGACGCATCTGCAGGTGGCTTTTTCCTGGTGGTGGAGTAATGGTGATGGAGGCGAGGGGGGTTGGGGGTGCTCTAAGCCTTTAATCAATGCTCTTTGACGTGACATCACTCAGTCTGACTTGCCACATGGAGGTCTGCCTAATTATCTGACTTTGCAAGATGCATAATGGATTAAAATGGCTGCAGCCACCCTCCCCCTCCAAAGAAATTTCTCTCCTTGTTTAAATAAAGGATTATGGACTAATACCCCCCCCCCCCAAAATTACCTTTTAGGAAAACTCTACTCTGTATTAATTAGGTTTAGATCAGTGGGCTCCTCTCTCTTTCCCTCCATGTTTTCTCCGTCCTTTTTTTTAAAAAAAGAAATATTGATGTAATGATAAATGAATTTGGTTACGACAGGGGCTGGTTGCATTTTGATATTCTCTCCCCGCCCCCCCCCCAGCTCTTAGAAATTGGAGGTAGTAACTGGAACAACTTAAGAGCTCTGGCTCTCTGTGGGGAGGGTGCTGAAGAGAGACGCCTGGATTGGTTTGGATTATTTATATCGCTCTGAAGAAGGTTAATAATGAGGGTCTTTAGCTGGTCGCTCGCTGCGTGAGGCATGTCTCCAGGCGATGACTGGAATATGAAAGCGTATTTTTCATCGGGTCTGTTCCGGAATGCAACATTTATAGTGGCACTCGGGAGAAGTGAACAGCGTTTGTGGCAAAAGTAGGAGAGAAAACCCTACACCCAAACTTTGCAATGTCCCCCGTGAGGGAAACAGAAGGTGCCAAAAGACCTTGTGTTTTGGAAGGGATGCTTCTTCATTAGGAATTCCCATCCATTACAGAATTTTAGCTGATTGATAATCTGCCGGTTCAGTGATTGATTTAAATATATTGGCATAGTACCAAACTTTCAATCTAGGTATCTTTTTTTCTTAGTGTTCAAGGAAATGTGAGCTTATGGTCATTATTCATAGAGGGTCGGCGTACATAGCGTTGTATTGGTCACATACGCCAAAGGCAGGTCTCCTGCTGAAGGCGCTCTCATTTCAAATTAATGTTACATTAAACTGCAAATAGAATTGAGCCTGATTTTATGCATGCTTACCTTTGATCTAAATCCTACTGTAGTCAATGAGATTAAACATGCCGGTAAGGGTGCAGCCATTGTTAATATCTTCTGTAATGTAGAAGCTCACTTAGGTGAGCATGCATGGTCCCCCGTCCCCCCCGCCACAATCCAGCATTCTTATCCTCACAACCACCCTGTGAGGTAGGTTAGGCTCCCTGGTGACAAGAACTAGACGTACCAATAACACTTGATATCTGGATGTGTATTTGGGAAGAGGGGAACACGTTTTCATGACCAGAGGGTACATGACACCAGAAAAACTCTGAAAGGTGATTGATTGATTGGTTTGTACCCTGCCTTTCAACCAAAACGTGGCACTCAAGGTGGCTTACTGACATAACTAAAATCGATTAAAACAATAAAATGATACATTAAAATATAATTAAAATATAACAATTACAGAATCATTTTTTTCAACCCAACAGACCCACTTATACCCCAAAAGCTCACTTCAGTGAGGACAGAAGAGCTGGAGCGGACCTAACCTCCCATGGGAGGGTGTTCTGCAGTCTGGGAGAGCCACCAAAATGGTCCTCTCTCGCGCCTCAGAAGGCAGCCATCTCGAAAGAAGGGCCTCTCCAGAAAAGGTTAAGTAGTGGGAAGGCTTGTATGGGAGAAGGTGATATTTCAAGTAGCCTGGTCCTGAGCCATACAGGACTTTAAGAACATCAGAAGAGCCCTTCTAGATCAAACCAAAGGTCCACCTAATCCAGCTCTCTGTTCACATAGTGGCCAACCGGCTGTTGACCTGGGATCCACAAGCAGGACATGGGTGCAACAGCACCCTCCTGCCCATGTTCCCCAGCAACTGGTGTACATAGGTATACTGCTTTATAGGGCTTCAAGGGAACAACAAGCATATTTCTATTCAGGTTGCAAAGTTTCTCAATCTTGCTATCAGATGTAGAGCCCAAATGAATGTATAATTTAGTAGTAAGTGAATAAAAGATAAAAATACATCACTAATAGAATACATGGGCTTCTTTATCTCCAATGGAATTGTACACGAATTCTAGCTTAAATACGAAACTCTCAGATCATTGTAACTTTTGCTGTTGTTGTAAAATTGTAATATATGCTGTACAGGAAATGGTGTATGGACTTAAATAAAGTTTGTTGTTGGGCTTTATAGGTCATAATCAGCACTTTGAATTCTACCCAAACAGACTGCTAGCCAGTGAAGCTGTTGTAACTGTCCTCACCCAACAGCCTGGCCACAGCATTCTGGACCGGTTGAAGTTTCTGAACACTTTTTTGGAGTTGATCCCGTGTAGAACACATTACAGCAGTCTAAATGGGATGTTGCTAAAGCATGTGTGACACCTCTAGGAATGGGCGTAGTTGACACACTAGCCTCAGTTGTGTGAATGCACCACCAAGACCTGGACATCCAGGTTCAGGGCTGAATCCAAGAGTCCAACCGAACTGTGAGCCTGAGTCTTCAGGGGGAGTGAAACCCCATCCAGCATTGGTTGAATCCCTATTCCCTGACTGGGAGAACCTCTGTCTTGTCTGGATTAAGCTTCAATTTGTTTGCCTTCATCCAGTCCATTGCCAGTATCAGACACCGATTTAGAACCAGAACAGCTTCCTTGGATTTAGATGGACAAGAGAGATAGAGCTGAGTTCATCAGCACACCGAACTCCAAAGCTGCCTACAATCTCTCCCAGCAGTTTTGTGTATGTTAAATAGCATGGGGGGAATAAGATGGAACCCTGATGAATATAAATTTCTCCAGAAATTACAACTGCTATCATCCTCAGCCAACATAGCCATTGAGGAAAGCTGGTTTGGGCAATAGAGGCTGGAACCACTTCAGTGTTGTTGCTGGTGGTGGTGGTGTTTGCTTTTCATCTGTGGTGGAAGTGCAGGAAGGTGAAGACATTTTGGACACAAATTAAAAATAAAATGTGGTTTGCCCCGTTGAAGTCCTTTTCTAAAGAATCAACTTTTGAAAGCGCAGTCCTTTGCTCTCGACGGAGTACTCTGAGATCGAAGTGCCCCATTCCGTCTCCTGCTGACAGAGCAGAACTCAAGGGGGAGGCAAGGTTTGCAGTATTTTTCTTCTGTCCACGAATGGAAGAAACATTCCCTCCCACTGCTAGCAACGAGGACATTTAGATGCACTCTTGGTGGGGTTGGGAGCTAGGAAGGCTAGGATTTCTTGGCCACGCCCTCCCAACTCACCTGCACCCCACCGAAACACCCACTTCCCCCCAATATAAGGTTGGCGTTCCAGCCCATAGACACAGGGATGGGCAATTTGTAGCCCTCCAGATGGTTGGGCCTACAACTCATATCAGCTCTAGCAAATGGTGGGAGAACATGGGAGTTGTAGGCTAAAACAACGGGAGGGCTTGAAGTTGCCCACCTGTGTACATAGGGGGAGCCACCCCAGAACTCTCCATGGTGGCTGTGTGAAGCCAAAAAGAGGGCTCCAGTGTCGGGGAAAACCTTCCTGATGTCAGAGGTTCTGTTTACAGCCTCGGAGGGATTTCCTGCACAATGCTCTGCCCCCTGAGACGCTCTCTAGGGAACATGGGATTGTTCTCTTATTGACTTCTATAAAGGAAGTACCTGTACATTTAAGAGAGTTAATAGTGTATATGGTTGTCGGTGCCAGACTTGGTTATGCAAAATAGTGGAGACAGTCCGAAAATCTTTGTTGAACAAGAATCAGAGTTGCCCACGTCTGTCCGTGTAGCAAAATGTCCTAGTCCTTTAAGAGGTAAAGGCTATCAACAAAAGCATAGTACAATTATACAGAATTTGGAAACTTTTAAATTAATTTTTGGCATAGTAGAGCAACCTCTTTCTTTGAAATGTCATAAAATATATAGTTAAGTATGTGCAATTGTATAGATGCTGATCTTGTGTGTATGGAATTAAAGGGACTTTGAAAGAAAAGAAACAAATTTGTCCTTTAGAATATGACTCCAAATAAAATCAAATTAAATTTTAGTTTTAAAAAAACCTGCAGTTTGCTGAGAAGGAGGAATGAAACCAACTTAAGTCTGTGATGTGGATGATGTACCCATAGATCAGTGAACGCTGGGAGCTCTGATGTAACTGGGGCTTTACATCTTGGATAGCTCCTCTACAGTTCTAACTGGTTCTGACTGAAACCTGGAGTGGATTCACCACCCTACTGACATCGGAGCCATAGGCATGCGCAAGGGGTGTGCTGGATGTGCCCAGGCACCGCCTAATGCCTCAAGCAATAATGTCTCTCAGCTGGGAGCTATATTTCAAAGAAGCCAGGAGGAGGGGACCTGAAAGCTAATTTTGCCTCATCAGACCCTCCTCTGGCCAGTGTCACCTCAAAGCCCCACCAATGCTGGGATTTAAGGAGCATCTCCTCATTCCGCCCCCCTCATCTGCAACATCAGGGAATCTGAATGCAGAGTAGGACATCAATAAACAGTGCTTAATAAATGAATGAATAAAAATAATGTGTCTTCAATAAATGTTCACCTTTAAAAAATAAATAAATAAAATTCCCTGGGTGCCCACACTAATGAAATATGCTGCGCATGCCTATGATCTGAGCCACCAGCCTCCACTGCCATAGAAGCCTGTTATTTAGGAGAACAAGTGGAACCTGCAACAAGACTGGAGGGGGTTCAGAGGAGGGAAACAAGGATGATCAGGGGTCTGGAAACAAAGCCCTGTGAGGAGAGATTGAAAGAACGAGGCATGTTTAGCCTGGAGAAGAGAAGATTAAGGGGAGACATGATAGCATTCTTAAAATACTCAAAGGGTTGTCATACAGAGGAGAGCCAGGATCTCTTCTTGATCAACCGAGAGTTCAGGACGCGGAATAATGGCCTCAAGTTACAGGAAGACAGATTCCAGCTGGACATCAGGAAAACTTCCTGAGTGTTCGAGCAGTACGACAATGGAACCAACTTAGGGAGGTTGTGGGTTCTCCCACACCAGAGATCTTCCAGAGGCAGCTGGACAACCATTTGTCAGGGATGCTTTAAGGCAGATTCCTGCATGGAGCAGGGGATTGGACTCAATGGCCTTACAGGCCCCTTCCAACTCTACTATTCTATGAAAAGCAGGACATGGAATAATGGGCTCAAGTTACAGGAAGCCAGATTCCAGTTGGACATCAGGAAAAACTTCCTGACTGTTAGAGCAGTATGACAATGGAACCAATGACCTAGGGAGATGGTGGGCTCTCCCACATTAGAGGCATTCAAGAGGCAGCTAGACATCCATCTTTCAGGTATGCCTTAAGGTGAATTCCTGCATTGAGCAGGGGGTTGGACTTGATGGCCTTATAGGCCATTTCCCACTCTACTATTTGATGATTCAATGATTCTAAGATGTTGCACTGTGGAATGCTCCTGTTCCAGATGCCAGCCTTCCAGCCATGCCCCCTTCCAGAATATTCCATTCCATCCCCCAACCCCAACAGTATATCCACATTCCATTGCCACTCAGCATGTTCCTTCTTTATTAGGCTGGGTTGTTTTGGGTTTTTTTTTTTCTTTGTGGGAGACAGATATTATTTCCTTTAAGGTTTTGTTATCGAGATATTTTCAGTACTTCTGCAAATGTTGGTGTTTCCCCAAGCATCATGAGAGTACCTTCTTTTGTGTATGCATAATGCCATGTTGGATTGGCACTCAGAGATTGAGTCTGCTGTTTGTGCGATAAGGTGGCGTTTGAATAGCCTTGATCACACATCATGTTGGACAGTGGGTTGGAATTCAAGTGAATCATAGAATAGCAGAGCTGGAAGGGGGCTATAAGGCCATTGAGACCAACCCCCTGCTCAATGCAGGAATCCACCTTAAAGCATAATTGATCATTGATAAAGTATGGAGTAGGGTTTGGAGCAATCTTCTGCAATCTTGTGCCCTCCAGATGTGTTGAGACTGCAACTCCCATCATTCCCAGCAAGCAGGTTGAGGAAAACTGGGTTAGAGTGTTGGACTAGGGACTGCAGTCACTATCTCTGAGCCAGCCGGACCTACCTCCTTGGGTAGTTGCAAGGTGCTTTGGAGTGTTGGGTATTGGGACTGCAAATTGTTGACATTCCCACTTTTATAAGGGTCATAGGAACATAGGGAACTGCCTTATGCTGAGTCAGACTAGTGGTCCATCTAGACCAGTAGTATCAGCACTTACTGGCAGCCATGCCTCTCCAGGGTTTCAGGCAGGAGTCTTTCCTCGCCCTACCTGGAGAAGCCGGGGATTGAACCTGAGGCTTTTTGCATGCCAAACAGGTGCTCTGTCACACTGAGCTATAGCCCCATCCCCATAATGAACTGCAAGTCAACTGCAAGTAAAGGGTAACTCTCTCCCTGACGCCCATGGCTAGGGTGACCCTATGGAAAGGAGGACTGGGCTCCTATCTCTTTAACAGTTGCATAGAAAAGGGGAATGTCAGCAGGTGTCATTTGTATGCATGTAGCACCTGGCAAAATTCCTTCTTCATCACAACAGTTAAAGCTGCAGGAGCCCTGCTCTCTTTTGCATCTAGTCACATCTGGTTGTGATGAGGAGGGGGTTTCACCAGGTGCTGCATGCATACAAATATGACACGTGCTGAATTTCTCTTCCCTGTACAACTCCTAAAGATACAGGAACCCTGTCCTCCTTTTCATAGGGTCACCCGTGGCAGCTGTCAATGATTCACTGGAAGCAGAGTTACTGCAAGCCTCATGATGCTCGATTGCAGGGTCCCTACATCTTGCCCACAATTAATTTTCTGCGCACAAGATCTACACACTTCCCCCAGTGGTGTGGCTTTGTGAATGGCTGATCATATTTTCCTGATTCTCGTAGCGCGAAAGGTGGTACCTGCACAAAACAAATAAATACAAGAGCTGGCGAATGCATTTGTGCTATTTTTAGATCATACTGTCGATTCTTATTGAAGTAGTGAGCAGAGTAGGGGCAGCTACTCCCTGCCTCCCCCGCCCTTCTCTCTCTCTCTCTCTCTCTCACACACACACACACACACACACACACACACACAAATGCACACAGCTCTTACCACAAGGCAAGCGGAAACAGCTACATCCACAGTGGACTTTCGGTGACACCTCAAAACTGCAATCCTAGGCACATTTAACATGGAATAAATGTCACTGAACTCACCATTAAGCATTTCCAAGGGCTCCAAAAGTGGCAGACAATCAGATCTAGGGTGCCCCTATGGAAAGGAGGACTGGGCTCCTGTATCTTTAACAGTTGCATAGAAAAAGGAATTTCAGCAGGAGTCATTTGTATGCATGCAGCATGGGGTGAAATCCCCTCTTCATCACAACAGTGAAAGCTGCAGGAGTTATACTAGAGTGAACAGATACAAATGAGGGCAGGGCTCCTGCAGCTTTAACTGTTTTGAAGAAGGGGGAATTTCACCAGGTGCTGCATGCATACAAACAACACCTGCTGAAATTCCTTTTTCTATGCTACGGTTAAAGATACAGGAGCCCTGTTCTCCTTTCCATAGGGTCACCCTAATCAGATCTACCCCATAACAGGGACAAGCACACTGGGAATTTTTCATTTAGGAGCACCATTGAAATAAACAGGTGCTTCACAACAGTAGGATTTTATTTTATTAATAGATGAGAGGGGAGAAAGTTGGGGGCACTTTTACCTAAACTTTTAGCCATGTCTTTAAAGAAACAAAAAAGAGAAGCAAGCTTTTCTGCTAAACCAATTTGCTTCATGAAATTTCTGGGTTACACATGCCTCTTCTGCACAAAGAGGAGCTCCGCGTAAATACAAAGTTTGTGTGTTCTAACACTACTGGTTCTTCAAATGTGGTCCAAGAACAACCAAGGGCACCTTCAAGTGGTCCCAAATTAGGGCTGTGCACAGATCCAGATCCCGAATCTGGAGCAGATCGGGCTGATCCAGGCCTCCCGGATCTGGATCCGAACCAGATCGGATCAGGCCCAGATTGGGCCTGATCCAATCTGCGGTCTAGATCTGATTCGAATCTGTGCACAGCACTCCCTCCCGCTCTCCCCGCTCTCCCCCTCCATCCTCCCACTCTCCCTGCTTACCTGCTGCTACTTCTGCGATGTCCCCCATAGTCCTCTCTCCTCGCTGTGTACCGCCACATTTACCACTCGCATCTGGTGATGATGTCACCCAGCATGAGTGGCAAATGTGGTGCTCTAATTGGTTAGAGAGCCGCATTTGCCACTCACGGTGGGTGACATCATCACCCGACGCGAGCGTGAAATGCAGCGGCACACAGCAAGGAGAGAGGACGATGGCAGGACGACGCAGAGAAGGCAGCAGGTAAGCAGGGAGAGGGGGAGGGGGAGAGCAGGGAGAGCAGGAGGGAGTGCTGTGCTCGGATCTGAATCCAATCCAGACCTGACAGATCCCGATCCAGATCGGAGGGGGGCCCGTGCACAGCCCTATCCCAAATCTACAATAGTAGAAAAGAATGCTGAAGAGTTGGGTATTCCTTTGAAGTTTCTGTGACTCGCTGAAGAGATAAGCCTCTTTCAACAGCATAAGAAACTGTAGTGGAAGCCTCAACAATCAAGCTGATGGTAGCCCAACACATCTATCAGAGGTTTCCATTCCTCAGTAAACCCGGTTGTTGTTTTATCTTTTATTATCGCAGTGAGTTTTGCCATTTCCACCAGTTCTGTAATTTTCAACAGCCATTCCTCCTCTGTTGGTACTTTCTCAGTCTTCCAATTCTGGGCGTATATTAACCTTGCTGCCGTTATCTAGAACCAACTTCTTACAGCAGTACGATTTCATTCAGAGAAAGCCTCTGCCTTACCTGTTTTGTACCTTCCACCTCTATGTTAATTGTTATAATGAAGCTCGTTTGCTTCTTTTGCCACGCAAGAATCTTGCTTAATATGGCGATAGCAATGCGCTGCAAGGGTCTTCTCTGTGGGATCCACTTGGTCATCAGCTCTGGGAAATTAAACGTTTTTTTAAAACAGAGTAAGAGAAAGCATTGGGTTCTTTATTTTTCATGCAGCGGATGCAGCCTCTGTTCTGCATGCCTTGGTGATGCCCTGTCATCTTGTGGATCTGGGGAGGGGGGATATTATTCTGGGTTGAAACACAAACTGTATGATCAAATGCATAACAAATCATCCTCCCTTTCTGGTGAACTGATGGAAGATGAAATCTCGTTTTAATGAAACCTGGGCATCCAACAGGCTGGTGTGAGATGATTTGTTCCCTGTGATGAAAACAGAAGGGGAGGGAGAGGGATGCTACCTGTTGAATTGGTGATATGTCAGAGCCTGTGCTGAGAGAGAGAGAGAGAGAGAGAGAGCGCAAATGCACATTTTTGAGTGGCTCTTTTATTTTTATTTCCCTCTGTCCTCGTTTTCCTAGAACACGCTGTGCATCTTGTATCACAGCTGTGAGAGGAAGAGGTGACCACAGGCCACAGGTGAAAAGATGGGAAGGAAGGTCTTTCTCTCCAGGGCTCAGAAATGTCTACTCCAGCCTAGCCCAGGTGTGTTGGGTCACAAATCCCATCAAGTACAGCTTGCATGGCCACTGATGCCCTCTGGGTGTGTTTGACTGCAAATCCCATCATCTCCCATCACCGTGCCCACTAGCCATGCTGGCTGGGGATAATGGGGCTTGTGCTCCAATGCATCTGGAGGGGCAGCAGGTTGGGGAAGGCTGTACTCTGACTGGCGGCATCTCTCCAGGGTCCCAGGAAGAGAAGGGTCCCTTCACCAACAACCGTCCCTTGGCCTTTTCGACGGGAGATGCCGGCAGCTAAACATGAGACCTTCTGCACACAAAGCAGGTGCTCTACCAGGGGAGGCTGGTGGCTCCGCTGTAGGAGCTATCCAAGGCATGACGGTGTTTCATGTTTCCCTTTCTTCGAGCTCCATCACACCAGTGGTTTTGCCATGCGTCTCCACTGTCCTGCACCCATCTCGCCTCTTTTCCTCTGTTTTGCGTATTAGTTCGGTGCGGGGAAAGTCTGGATTATTTTCCCCAAGCAGATTTAATGCGTCCTTAAGCCTCCGTCTAGTGCCGTCCCCTCGCTTTTTCCTTTTGGGGGTGTGTGTGTGCTTTGAATGGAGTCTTGCTGACGAAAGGGGAGGGCGGGGGCGGTTCTCCTCCTCCAGCACTCCTTGTTGAATGTACAGAGATGTGTTTATTCGATTGAATGGACTTTTTACTGCTCTAACCCCACCCTCATTGCCTGCAGAAACGGAGCCCATCCAATGAAACATTAAATCAGTAAATTGCTAGACAACAAAGCCAGAGGGGGGGAGGAGCCCACTCCCATCAGAGTACTACAACCAATGAACTGGAGGAGGAAGGAAAAGGGGCAGGGTGGAGTGGAGTGGAAGAGCCAACAAGCGAAAGGGAGGTTTCACAGTGCAGGGCAATACCACAAACCCACATGAAAGGGCCATTAGCTTGACGCGCTTATGACACGAAGGTAAAAAAAATGTGGAGGCAACCCAGAGGAAAAAAATAGGTGTGATGGAGCCGTTTATCTACTGGAATCATTTCCTACCTTTCCGGATGGACATCAAGAAAAACTTCCTGACTGTTAGAGCAATACAACAATGGAACCCATGACCTAGGTAGGTGGGCTCTCCCACATTAGAGGCCTTCAAGAGGCAGCTGGACAAACCATCTGTCAGGGATGCTTTAAGGTGGATTCCTGCATTGAGCAGGGGGTTGGACTCCATGGCCTTAGAGGCCCCTTCCAACTCTACTATTCTATGATTGATTCTATGAATGAACCACCCTTAATCAACCCAGCTTGGTTGTTTTGTGGGAGCAAGTCACAGCTGGAGTATGTAAAAAATATCGATGGTGATGGACTGATTTGGGCGATAGTGTCGGACTATCGCCATGTTAAGTCCTATTGTTGCTGATTATTAGATGTTCTGCTGAGACGAGGGAGAGCAGTTGCTTGAAAAGAAGTACTAAAGACGCTACGGTCTTAAACCGGGTTCATAGCGGCGGAGGCTGGTGGCTCTGATGGCATTCGGGTGGGAAATCCACGCCAGGTTTCATTCAGAACCAGTGAGAACTCTAAAGGAGCTATCCAAAGTGGGCCCCACCCCGAGCCTGCAACGCATACATTGTGGCACAATTTGGACATCTCTCCCCATCCCTTCCCTCCCTGGCTACATTTCTGTCTCCTTTTAATCTGCCATAGCCTGGTGTGTGTCACTGAATTGACTAGTAGCCTTTCTACAAATAAATGTAAGCACGTGTCATCAACCTATGCCACCCAGTTTTGTCATCGGTCGGCTCTTTGGTGGAGACTCATCCGTTTGTAATGCTCACCTTTGTAGCCAGCCTGGATCGCCGTGCTATGAATTTGCTATTAAGTTTAGACTTGATGGCGAGCTTGAGAAAACGCACAGTAAAGGAGCACACAGAACTACCCTCCTTACTTTTCGGTTGTCCAACCACCTAGGACCCCCACTCACCCACCCAATTTAATTGAAGCTGTCTCCTTAGCTGCTTGCTGCCTCCAGACCAACTCTGGCTCTGGAAGGAGGACGATGCTGAGCATCCATCTTCCTGTTGGTGATCAGTGACGGCAAGTGTGCATCACATGCATAGGTGTGCGCAAGGGGTGTGCCAGGTGTGCCCAGGCACACCCTAATGTCTCAAGCAGTAAGAGCTGAATTGAGGGGGCATTGAGTAGGGATCCAGAAGGGGGGTCCAGACACAGCAGGAATGGTCCTCTGGCTGCCCTCCTGGCAGGAGGCGCAAAAAGGAATTGCTCTGCTGGGAGCCTCTCTGCCTGGAGCGGCACTTCAAGGAGGACGGGAGGAGGGCCCCTGAAGGCTAATATCGGCTCATAAGCCCCTCCTCCAGCCAGTGTCACCTCAAAGCCCCACCAAGGCTGGGGCTTGAGGAGCATCTCCTCATTCCCCACCCCCCTCACCTGCAATGGCCCTCCCATAGTCAGGCAAGCTGAACGCAGAATATGGCATCAGTGTGTACAGCGTTTAATAAAAAAAATGAATAAAAATAATGTCCCTTATAACTGAGTATTCAATAAGTGTTTGTCTTTTTTAAAAAAATACCTGGTTGCACACCCTAATGCAATGTGCTGCGCACGCCTGTGATCACATGATATCATCCAGCAGGGAGGCAATGTGAAAACAACCAATCACAAAGGGGGGGGACATAATGTGGTGATGCGTGGTATCATGCGCTGCTCCATGATTCCAAACTAAAGCTCCCAAGCTGCACCTTGACTTTGCCCAGGCGCAAAAACCTCGTTCTACATGGAAGGAATTAAAGGAGACCACCCGTCCGAGCTTTCGTTACTTTCTCAATAAATAACAAATTCAATCGGGGGCAAGTTCTCCATCATTTATTCCATATCACAACAATACTTCTCAAGGCAGGGGGTGCCGGACCTCTTTCACACACCCCAGGGCCAAATCCATGGGGGAGGGGCTGCATTCCACTGGTTGGTGGGGCCAACTGCATAATGCGTGGGGCTAATACCAATATATATATATATATATATATATATATATATATAATCTAGTTTAAAGCTTTTACTGCAAGTAATTCAGCCTTATGAGATGCATTTCAGCCTTTCTGGGGGGGGGGGGCGTGCAAAAGCCAGGAAATCATTAAACAACTGGCAGTTGGGGAAATGAGGTGGGGCAAAGGGAGGGTGTGTGGCCATTTGGGGAACCCCGGCGAGCCAGATTGGGACCCAGTGGGCCAAAGGTTTAACATGCCTGCTTTACAGAGCAGCTGCAACTCATAAACGTCTTCAGCAACGTTCATTGCCTGGTGATGAGGTTGGGGATGACATGGAAGCTCATTAGGGCATTGTTAGTGCACACTTGTAAAATGTTTTCCATAGACGGGCACTCGCACCCTTCCCTTGTAATTATAGAGACAGTCGAAGCAGTCACGAGAGCAGCGTGGTCCTCCAGGCAGCACAGCATGCAGCACCCTAGATCCAGCAAGGCCCATTAGTAGATTTGATGAGGGGCTAGTTCACACGTGCATTGATATTGTTAGATTTCTCTGTGCCTGATTATTGTACACCTGCCTTCCCCAACCTGGTGTCCTTCAGACATGTTGGACTGCAATTCCCATCCTCCCCAGCAAACATGACCATTGGCTGGGGTACACTCAACTGGCCTTTCACACACATACACACACACACACACACACACACACACACAGAGGTTCATCCTTCTATGGCTTGCATGTGTGAATAGGGCCATTCCAGGTATACAACCACTTTCAGGCACAATGGGACCACCCAGCGGCCAGGCAGGTGGGAGCTCCTGCTGCACCTCTCTGTGTTTTTTAGAATGAAGCTCTGACCTGAGCCAGATAAAGTCAACATCTTTTTGTCTCCAGGGCTCACCATGTAATGCATCGCTCTGTGGCTCTCAGTGTCTCCCTCATTTGTACCCATCTCTGCTAGCGGAAAGTCCTGGCTGTGAGAATGAGACCTCGCCAGGGGTGGGGGTGGGTGGGGAGGGAGGGAGAAGGCAGCCAAGCAGGCACAGGCAGTGAACACGTTAACATTTGTCCTTTGCGTGTCGCAAGAGGAGGCACTGACTGAGTGCGCTTTTAACAGATCACATCCATCTTTCTGCCCTTGTCAAGAGGCCGATGCAATGCAATGAAGGGGCTCCTGACTTTGCCACATCTGCTGCTCTCTGCCTCTTCGCTTTTTAACTCCTGAGAGGATGCTCTTGGATGCAGGAATTTGGATGGGGGACAACCAGGCTGCCCTCCTCAATTCTGGCTGAAACGGTTTTGGAGCAGAAAGATGGAGAGCCAGGAGCGGGTTCAGTATGTTTCAATTAGGGATGTGCACTGACCCCCCGGATCGGATCGGATAGCGGATCGGAATCGGACCTGGGGGGTCGGATCGGATCGTATCGGATCGGAGGCTGGTCGGATCGGATCGGACCAGATGTCCGATCCGGATCGGACGCCATTTTGAATGCTTTTTCCCATAGCCAAGTATTGTTTTACAAAAACGCCTATAACTTTTTCATTTTTAAAGATAGAAGGATGAAACTTGGGCACATTGTAGACTGGTTAGGGGTAGTTATCTGTGAGAAATTTCAGAAAGATTGGTGCATGCATTTTGTGGCAATTAATTTTTTAATAAATACCCAGGAATGCCTATAACTTTGTCATTTTTAAAGTTACACACATGAAACTTTGCCACATTGTAGGGGGTACCTTGGGACCTATGTGTGTAAAATTTCAGAAACGTAGGTGCTTGTCTTGTGTGGCAATTAATTTTTAGAAAAATGGGTAGTAGTGGGGTAAATACAGTTACGCCTCCCATTTTTTTATTTTTGAAGATACAAACAGGAAACTTGGGCACATTACAGGTACCACTTGCCTTGATATGTGTGTGAAATTTCAGAAACATTGGAGCTTTCCTTGTGTGGCAATTAATTTTTGAAACAATGAGGAAAGAAACACCTATAACTTTGTCATTTTTAAAGTTACACACATGAAACTTTGCCACATTGTAGGTGGTACCTTGGGACCCATGTGTGTGAAATTTCGGAAACGTAGGTGCTTGCCTTGTGTGGCAATTAATTTTTTAATAAATACCCAGGAATGCCTATAACTTTGTCATTTTTAAAGTTACACACATGAAACTTTGCCACATTGTAGGCGGTACCTTGGGACCTATGTGTGTGAAATTTCGGAAACGTAGGTGCTTGCCTTGTGTGGCAATTAATTTTAGAAAAATGGGTAGTGGTGGGGTAAATACAGTTACGCCTCCCACTTTTTTATTTTTGAAGATACAAACAGGAAACATGGGCACATTACAGGTACCACTTGGCTTGATATGTGTGTAAAATTTCAGACAGCTGGGTCCAGGCATGTGGTGGCAAGGTATTTTTGAAACAATGAGGAAAGAAACGCCTATAACTTTTTTATTTTAAAAGTTAGAAGTCTGAACATTGCTCACTTTGTAGATGGGTTAGGGGTAGATATGTGTCAGAAATTTCAGAATTATAGGTCCAGGCATTTGATGGCTATGGAATTTTTAAATTACATGTTTCAAAAAAATTTCTACAGAGGCCAGGTCTTCCCCTCCCGCTTCCCGCGAAGAAAAGGAAACACTCTCTCGTCTCGATCCCTTTGATCCTTGCTAGTAGTATCCATTACAGGGCTCGTGTTTCCTTTCCTACTTTCACTTTTCAAGCAGAACGGCTGAGCCTAGCTGAGTTTTGCAGCCATGCGTGCAAGGAAGGATCACTCTGGTCTCGATCCCTTTGATCCTTGGTAGTATCCATTACAGGGCTCGTGTCTGCTTTCACTTTGTACTCAAGCAGACACGAGCCCTGTAATGGATACTACCAAGGATCAAAGGGATCGAGACCAGAGTGATCCTTCCTTGCACGCATGGCTGCAAAACTCAGCTAGGCTCAGCCGTTCTGCTTGAAAAGTGAAAGTAGGAAAGGAAACACGAGCCCTGTAATGGATACTACTAGCAAGGATCAAAGGGATCGAGACGAGAGAGTGTTTCCTTTTCTTCGCGGGAAGCGGGAGGGGAAGACCTGGCCTCTGTAGAAATTTTTTTGAAACATGTAATTTAAAAATTCCATAGCCATCAAATGCCTGGACCTATAATTCTGAAATTTCTGACACATATCTACCCCTAACCCATCTACAAAGTGAGCAATGTTCAGACTTCTAACTTTTAAAATAAAAAAGTTATAGGCGTTTCTTTCCTCATTGTTTCAAAAATACCTTGCCACCACATGCCTGGACCCAGCTGTCTGAAATTTTACACACATATCAAGCCAAGTGGTACCTGTAATGTGCCCATGTTTCCTGTTTGTATCTTCAAAAATAAAAAAGTGGGAGGCGTAACTGTATTTACCCCACCACTACCCATTTTTCTAAAATTAATTGCCACACAAGGCAAGCACCTACGTTTCCGAAATTTCACACACATAGGTCCCAAGGTACCGCCTACAATGTGGCAAAGTTTCATGTGTGTAACTTTAAAAATGACAAAGTTATAGGCATTCCTGGGTATTTATTAAAAAATTAATTGCCACACAAGGCAAGCACCTACGTTTCCGAAATTTCACACACATGGGTCCCAAGGTACCACCTACAATGTGGCAAGGTTTCATGTGTGTAACTTTAAAAATGACAAAGTTATAGGTGTTTCTTTCCTCATTGTTTCAAAAATTAATTGCCACACAAGGAAAGCTCCAATATTTCTGAAATTTCACACACATATCAAGGCAAGTGGTACCTGTAATGTGCCCAAGTTTCCTGTTTGTATCTTCAAAAATAAAAAAATGGGAGGCATAACTGTATTTACCCCACTACTACCCATTTTTCTAAAAATTAATTGCCACACAAGACAAGCACCTACGTTTCTGAAATTTTACACACATAGGTCCCAAGGTACCCCCTACAATGTGGCAAAGTTTCATGTGTGTAACTTTAAAAATGACAAAGTTATAGGCATTCCTGGGTATTTATTAAAAAATTAATTGCCACAAAATGCATGCACCAATCTTTCTGAAATTTCTCACAGATAACTACCCCTAACCAGTCTACAATGTGCCCAAGTTTCATCCTTCTATCTTTAAAAATGAAAAAGTTATAGGCGTTTTTGTAAAACAATACTTGGCTATGGGAAAAAGCATTCAAAATGGCGTCCGATCCGGATCGGACCTCATCGGATCGGATCGGATCGGATCGGAGGTTGTCCGGATCGGATCGGATCGGATCGGATTTTCCCGATTTTGGGTCGGATCGGATTCGGATCGTGGATCGGATCCGATCCGATGCACACCCCTAGTTTCAATATAGCCATACAGGGCTTCTGTTTCAAGTGCAGGCTCTGCTATTAATGCGGCACAATGGCGCTGCATTCAGCATTCTGAGCATCCCACCTTTTGAAATAAAAGCAACTTTCTAGTCCTCATGGTTGCAGGGGAATGCTATACTTGCAAACCTTTGGGAATCCCAAGCAGGAGGACACAGCCTGATTCATATGACACCGCAGCAGCATAACCATTAAGGAACCACTTCTGGATGGTTCGGATCCTCATTGCAGTGGGCTACGTCGGGAGGGAGAAGGTAGATCTGGATCTACTGCTAGATCTCTGTGTGATTTGCAGTAGATCTGCGAGACTTGGAACCCTGTTGTTCCACAACAGCAGCAACAACGCAACTCTCCCCCATCTCCAGCAAATGATACTGCTGTAATGAAGAAAGCCTAAGATAACCAGGAGTGGATTTTTGTGCGTAAGGACTATGAAATTCACTCAGTTCTACTACTCAGAACAAATTACTAGGCTCCGCATTCATTGATTTGGTGTGTAAGTATTTTGCCTCAGGGTCCAGTTGGTAAATCTCTAGGTTCTAATTAACAGGGCAACCGGACTGTTAATGGGGACTGGCCAACGAGACCATATTATGCCAGCCCTTTTCCAGCTCCTTTGGCTGCCAGTCCAGGTCCGGGCTTGATTCAAAATGCTGGTTTTAACATGCAAAGCCCTAAACAGCTTGGAGACAGGTTATTTGAAGCGCCGCCTCCTCCCATATCTACCTGCCTGGACCCTAAGATCATCTTCAGGGGTCCTTCTCTGTGAGCCCCTGCCTAAGGAAGTGAGGCAGGTGGCTACCAGGAGGAGGGCCTTCTCTGCTGTGGCACCCCGGCTGTGGAATGAGCTCCCTAGAGAGGTTCGCCTGGCACCTACATTACACTCCTTTAGATGCCAAGTGAAGACCTTTTTGTTTTCTCAGTATTTTAACTGCATCAGCTTAATTTTTAACTTTGCTGTTTAACTTTGTATTTTAAGTAAATATTAATTTCTGCATGGCTGCTCGGTTTTCTCCTGGTTGTGCTTTTATACTGAATTTCATATTATGTTTTTTTATACTGTTGTTTGTTTTATATTTTGAATAGTTTCCATGGGTTTAATTTTTGAAAACTGCCCAGAGAGCTTCGGCTATTGAGCAGTATAGAGATGAAATGAATGAATGAATGAATAAATAAATAAATAATAAAAACAAAGTAGATCCTGCAAGTAGATCCAACCCTGGGCTAAGTAGCCCTGAGCAAGCTAGGTACACAACTCACCAGCCTTGAAATTCCCACAGCTCTTAACCGCAGACATTTAAGGGAAGCTAGTAGTTGGCTTTAATAGTTACAAGCATTAGGATTCTTAAACATCTGCTGAACCACAACGTTGTCATGTTGTAAGGCTGATTTCTAAGTCAAAAAGCTCTTGCTGCGTTTGCCTTTGCGTCTTTCCAAATGAGCTAGCAGAGGAGCTGTCTTCCAAATTGTTGACACTTCGGCATAGGAAGCTCTGGTCTTGTACAGCTGATAATAGTCACAATGTCTAGTGAGCGTCAGCAAAGAGTCTGCTGGCAGTAGAGATGTCGGAGATCAACCACAGATTCAAATGCATTCAGATTTCTATGAATCTTGCCTGCCACTTCAACAGCAGACTTACTTTTTCTGAGATTCTGCAGACTTCCGGACTGTTTTCTCACTTGAATGGGGGGGGGGGGTGCTAATGTCTAGGGCTGTGCACAGATCCGGATCTGGATCCGAAGCAGATCAGGGTCATCCAGACCTCCCAGATCCGGATCCGAACCGGATTTGGGGGGAGGTCTGGATCGGTCCGGATCGGATCATTTCGAATCGATCCAGGGCCCATTGCCCTTCCAGATCCCTGAGTGCTGGCTGTGCAGCTGGCACCCAGGGATGCCAGGCTGGCAGTGAGTCCATTGGACTCACCGCCCTCCCCCTACTCTCCCTGCTTACCTGCTGCCTCATTGTCACCACTGCCGTCCGCCGCTGCTTCCTCTCTACTGAGAACCAGGCCTTGCAGCCTGATTCCCAGTACAGTGATGTCGCACCAAGCGACGTCATCACCTGGCGCAATGTCGCTCTACTGAGAATCAGACCGCGAGGCCTGGTTCTCAGTAGAGAGGAAGCAGCGGCAGTGGTGGGCGACTGAGGCAACAAGGCAGCCAGTAAGCAGGGAGAGTGGGGGGAGGGCGGTGAGTCCTTTTCCCCATAGACTTGCAAGTCTATGGGGAAAAGGAGGGTCTCCGGATCTCGATCCGGATGGGGTCCCGGATCCAGATCGGGGGGGGTCTGTTCACAGCCCTTCTAATGTCCATGAGTGCTTTTTCATAAGTGTGCATTGGCACTAATTCGAATTAGCTTAAATAGAACAAAATTCTGATTTTGAAAATTGTGACTCTATCAATGAGCGGACGTTGTCACAAAAGACGGAACAGATTTAACAAAATCCATAGATTTGAACCAGCTGGCAAGCTGGTTCAGAGCAACATGGATGCTGCTAGAGAGATTGATTTTGATCCCTTCATTACCTGCCTTTCCTAGTCCTCCTGCATTTGTGAACCTTCATCCCATGAAGCTGATTGGTGGAAGACTCAGGACAGATCAAAGGAAGGACTTCCTCACACAGTGCAGAGTTAGACTATGGGATTCACTACCACAAAACATCGTGATGGCCACCAATTAGGATGGCTTTAAAAGGAGGCTGGATAAATTCCTGGAGGAGAAGGCTATCAATGGCTACTAGCCCTGATGGCCATGTGCTACCTCCAGGATCAGAGGCAGAATGACTATGTACACCATTTGGTGGGGAGCATGGGTGGGAAGGCACCATTACACTTGTGTCCTGCTTTGTTGGTCTCTGGTTGACAGACGGTTGGCCACTGTGTGAACAGAGTGCTGGATTAGATGGACCCTTGGTCTGATCCAGCATCAGGGTTCTTCTGATGTTTTTCTGACCTGTCTGCAAATCCTGTTGTTGGCGTTTGCCTTTTTCCTACCTGTTTGAGTGGGTAGGGTGACCCTATGGAAAGGAGGACCTGAGCTCCTGTATCTTTAACAGTTGAATAGAAAAGGGAATTTCAGCAGGTGTCATTTGTATGCATGCAGCACCTGGTGAAATCCCCTCTTCATCACAACAGTTAAAGCTGCAGGAGCCCTGCCCTCTGTTGTATCTGGTCATGCTAAGCAGGGCTCCTGCGGCTTTAGCAGTTGTGATGAAGAGGGGATTTCACCAGGTGCTGCATGCATACAAATGACACCTGCTGAAGTTCCCTTTTCTATTCAACTGTTAAAGATACAGGAGCCCTGTCTTCCTTTCCATATGGTCACCCTATGCCTGGGCAATCTGTACCTGAGCTTATCCTACCTCTCTCTGGTCCCATCGTTCCAAGCCTTTTCCATAACTCCAAATGTGTAAAGTGGAAGGGGTCAGAACTTCATTTCGGGGAAGCTCTTGGGGGGACCGCAACAGTTGGGGCTGGTGGAGCTGAAGCCAAAAAGGGTGGAGCCAAAAGTAGAGGATCGGGGCCACCAACCCCAGCATAACTGAGCTGAAATGTCTACCTGCCCACCCCTCAGCCTTGTGGGAGGCGCTTCAGCCTTTTAGAATGGGGGTGGTATGAGGAAGGGAGAGAGGTGAATTGCAGGAGGGAAGAGGGAGTCCTTTTCCCCCCTAGTGTTTAATGTCAAAGGCAATAGGTGCTGGGGCTTCTAACCTCTTCGAGAAGCCCCTTTTTTCTGATGCAGAAGCCCTTCCAACCAAATATGGATGCAAGAGGCTTTTTTGTGAGTCAGAAGATGTTCTTTGCACAGGATTCCAGGCTCTTGATGAATATTTCACATGCTCCGGGGCATAGCTTGGGCACTTGAACGGTTGTAGTAAGCTCCAGGTGATGCCAGCTGCTAAATTTAGCAGCTTGAGCCAAACCGGGCTTTCAGTCTTGTAAATTTCTTTTTTAACCCCCCCCCCCCAAAAAAAAAAACCCAGCCGTAACAACAAACGAATCTCCAGAAGCTGTTCACTAGGTCCCCCACGTGGCAGTAATTGGGACATAATGACGCTGGGAAGCAACTATTAAAATCGCATTATTTGCTGACAGGAAGGCTGTTGCTTGTCAGCACTTCCAAGGACCTTTTGTGACACCCAGCAGGAGAGACTTGAAAACTCTCTCACAGGAAGAAGGAAAAGAAAGCCGGGGAGGGAATAAAAAAACACACCCTGCCAGAAAATGGGCCCATTAAGGGCGTATATCCCAAGGAAACGATCGGCCACAGTCATGCTGGCTGTGTCCTTCCTTGCTTGCAAGGCCGTGCAGGGGGGGGCAGGGGGGCCAGTTGGCCCGGGACCCACTCTTTTGAGGGGGAACTCCGACGAGGAGGTCCCCCCCAGCTTTTGCTACTGCTTCTGTAGCGTAAGCGGCCCATCGAGAAGCGAGGAGCCCGCCTTGCGGAAACAGCGCAGAGGCCGGCCAGCCTGAAATTCTGAACGTGAAGAAGGGATGTCTTACATCTTGAATAAAGGTGCTTCCCATTCCCTTTTCATCAGTTGTTCTAGTTCATATATGTATTTAGCACTGAATCAGTGCCACTGATTAAAAACACTTAATGAGAGGTTTGAAATGGGGGGGGCACACACTTCCCATCTGGCCTGGGCATATGACCAGCTCTGCACGGCCCTGCTTGCTTGGGAAGATCAGTGGATTCCTTTCTGCAGGAAGCTCTCACTAAAAGCCATCCTTTAGGCAGCAGGGAGCGCTAGCATTAGGCATGCCAGAAAGAGCGCAGGGCGGGCCGGAGAGAAATGTTTAGCAGCAACTTGCAGAGAAGTCTGCCGTTCGCACGTGCCATTCGGTCATTCCGCAAATTGGTTCAGAAACAGGCTCATTCTCCCAGGAGATCTCAGACACTGGCAGAAATGGGGTGTAACTTCCAGGAGGCGTACCAGCTGGCAGGGACCATCCCGGCAGTGTCATGAGGGCTTAGGGTGACCCTACGGAAAAGAGGACTGGGCTCCTATATCTTTAACCATTGTATTGAAAAGGAAATTTCAGCAGGTGTCACTGATATGCATGCAGCACCTGGTGAGATTCCCTCTTCATCACAGCAGGTAAAGCTGCAGGAGCTGTACTAGAGCGACCAGTTACAAAAGAGGTTAGGGCTCTTGCATAGGCTGACCAGATAAAATCCAGGTCAGGGCTCATGTAACTTTAACAGTTCTAGAGAAAAGGGAATTTCAGCCAGTGTCATTTGTATGCAATCAGTTCCTGGTGAAATTCTCTCTTCATCACAACAGTTAAAGTTGCAGGCACTATACTAGAGTGACCATATACAAAAGAAGGCAGAGCCCCTGCAACTTTAACTGTTGTGATGAAGAGGGAATTTCACCAGGAACTAATTGCATACAAATGACACTGGCTGAAATTCCCTTTTCTCTACAACTGTAAAAGTTACATGAGCCCTGACCTGGATTTTATCTGGTCACCCTACTCTTGCAGCTTTAACTGTTGTGATGAAGAGGGAATTTCACTGGGTGCTGCATCCCTGTCTGGGACTAAAAAAGGGGGTGCCTCCTCTCCCTGCCCAATTCATTATCTCTCCTCCTCGAGGAGTATAGCGCACACACACACTCCTTGAAAAGCAGCTGTTGAGGTAGGCATCTCCCTTGGAGGTGATGGGCAAGGCCCTTGGTTCCTTCCATCCTGTTGCTTCCTAAAGCAACGCGCTGCAGCACCATTGTGGACTTATATGAATGCCTGGGAAATTGTCCAAAGCCCATTAAATCCTCCGTTTCTCCCTCCCCACCTTTCTCTGCTGAATATTTGAAGTCTGGGATTAACAGTGTCTGTCACATGTCAGTGTCCTTGGTAACGCAGCCTTCCAGAGCACTGGCTCCGGAGGATGGCTAAAGAGCTGCTCTCCCGGCCAGCCCCCCACCCCATCCCCACCAAGGCCCCTCCCCTCTGCAGAACCTGGCCCCTCCGTCCTTTTCTCTCCTCAGACTCCGTATGTGGGGAGAAGGGACCGTTTTTACCTCCTATGAGATTCACAACAAGACACTGACTTGTTTTTTCATTAACTAATACATGGGCGAGATGTCATCCTCTTTACACCAATTTCTACTTGAGTCGGAGGATGTGGGATTTTGGGTTCATTTCCCCAAACATCTCAGCAATTGCAACAGAAAATAGCTGCTTTCCAAGAGCAAAGTGACTTAGCAATACAAGTATTTTAAGCACTTCCAGTCTGTCTTTTACCTACACGGTCGACTTTTGGAAACGTGTAATGTGGGAGATTTTTCAGTCCAATCCTACTAATGGATTACTCAAGAGTGAATCCTACTGATTTCAGTGAGACCTGGCAGAGTGGAGTAGCTATGTTTGTAATCACATGCATACCTACTAGGAAGTATGCCCTACTGAACTCAGTGGATGCTCTGAGCAGCTATGTTTAGGGATCAGGCTGCCTGAGTGTTAGCTGGGAAGACCCCAGTTCAAATCTCACTTCCACCTCACACTCATTAGGTGGCCTATCTCTAAGCCTCAACTCCACCCCCTGCCATCTGCATCATCAACAGTATGTAGTAATACTGGTCTACCTTACAGGGCTGTTGTGAACACTTGAAATGATTGCTATTGTTGTAATTAGTTTGAGGGTGAATTACTGGTGGTGTTCCAGCTGAGCAGACTACTGGTCATATCCAGGGTGGTTTTCCAGGATGCGGATCTCGCACACACTCGTCATTATGCTGAGAAGTAGCGAATGTCAGCCTTTTAAAAGGTAGCAGTGGAGGCTGTGTACTGGGGAAAGAGCCTTCTTAGGAGTGACACCCAGTAGCGGAATGCCTCCCCAGTCAGGCCCTCCTGTCACCTACCTTGATGTCATTTCAGCACCAAGCAAAGACCTTTTCTTAATTCTCTAGAGCCTTTTAAGCTCAGCTGTTTTATCTCCATGAGGTTTTTGTGTGGCTCTTTTAGATCCTATCGCTTTTTGTCTGCAATGTTCTTATGTTTTTGCTGGAACTGATTCTGTATTCTACTTAATTGGAGGAATCTACAGTCCTATAATTCATTAAATGATGGGCACAATTGGTACAACAAGATGGAGGTACTGTTGGTGAGGAACAGTACTGCTGATCTGATGGAGGCTGCAACTGGTTTGGGTTGGGGCTGTGCTCTCCTCCAGAAGCCAGATATGTCTTTTGGGTGTTCTCCTGGACCTTGTCCTGTCTATGTAGGTATAGGTGGCTTTGGAGACTTGTCATGTCTTTTAGAATTTGAAGTTCATGTGCCAGCTGAAGTCATTCGTCACTTTATTTATTTATTTATTACATTTACATACCAGCCACAAGCTCTCCCCTGCCGAGCCCACAGACCCCGCACAACAGTGCACTAGGTCAACACCACTTGCACTTAACTTGGGGGCAGGGAGATGAGCTATAGGGATGCTAAGGAACATTCTGTCACTACTCAGAGAACGCTGGTTATCGGGCGGATTAAAAATATAATAAATACCTAGTCACACAGGTTCCTGTCTCTGCACCTCCCCACCCACCTCCCCACCCATCCCTGAAGTGCCATGAAGAGTTCCCTCTACTCAGGTAGTCTGCTCATGCTCAGACATCCTTGTGCAAGAACATAAACAGTCCACATTTGCAGCACACTGATCCAATTTTCTCCTTCCCCACTTGCAATATTTAGTAGCTGACTATGCATTACTGAGTTAGGCTGCAGCCAAAGGGGCCGATAAGAGGCTGCAGTGCTGCTGCTACGCTGCCTAGCCAGCTGCCCTCTTTAAGCCTCTGGGTTTTCCAAGCCCGATCTTGAAACCATGCTTTCATGACCCACCCTGAAAAGAGAGTTTATAGAACCTAACAATAACTGTCATTATATTTCTGAGATTTCCAATGCTTATTTTGACCCCTGTCTATATTGCGCTTTGGGCAACTCCCTGGTTATACTGCAGGTTCTTGGTGCTCAGGAACCTTTGGCTCATTGGGTAACTGCCAAAAAAAAATCCCTTCTGTAGCACTGGGAAGCAGATAATTCCCCTTTAATGCAGACCTGGTTGGAGGGAACCAAGGACAAACTGGATGTGACATGAAAGCTGTGCATTTGCCTTGCCCTGTTCACATGCAAAGCAGGGTGGGGTGGGGGTCTACTCTTTCCTAGGGTGACCCTATGGAAAGGAGGACAGGGCTCCCATATCTTTAACAGTTGTATAGAAAAGGGAATTCCAGCAGGTGTCATTTGTATTCATGCAGCACCTGGTGAAATTCCCTCTTCATCACAACAGACACAGCTGCATTCAGCACCTGGTGAAATTCCCTTTTCATCACAACAGATAAAGCTGCAGGAGCCCTGCCCTGAGGGCGTAATTCAATTTGGGAGAAACTATTCAGGACTATATTCTAGTGTGCTGGGTGTGGCTGAAGGCAAAAGTGGGTGGGAACAAAGGCAAAAGTGGGCAGGAACAAAAACCAGCCTATTTTAGCTTAAAGCTGTGATTGCCAGTATTTCTTTTAGAATGGGGAAATGTGTAAAAGCTGTGAAATCTCTGGACGATTGGCATTCAGGTGGGGTCAACAGCTCCTGCAGCTTTAACTGTTGTGATGAAGAGGGAATTTCACCAGGTGCTGAATGCATACAAATGACACCTGCTGGAATTCCTTTCCCCCCCTCTCCTATGCAACAGTTAAAGATACAGGAGCCCTGTCCTCCTTTCTATAGGGCCACCCTACCCTCCTCTTTATTTTTATTTTTCATTTCTCCCTAAATACATATTGGAGAAATTATCCCAAATTTCATAGTCAGGAACATGAAGGTGGGGAAGGGTTGTCTCAAAAACACACTGTACTTATAACTTGCCTTACTATTAATAAAAAAAAATAACAAGAAAGAAGACAAGTGTGAATAAAAAGATGCTGTTTGAGAAAAAGAAAGAAAGAAGATCCTTCTCAGGAAGGAACAGATGCAGACCTCAGCTGATGGCATGTGACGATATGGCTGGACCAGTCTTGGTAGTAGAGGCTGGTGGTTCTGATGTCAGTGGGGCAGTGAATCCCCTCTGGGTTTCATTCAGAACCAGTCAGAACTCTAAAGGAGCTATCCATGGCATGGAGCATCTCTTGTTCAACATCTGAAGCACCTTGGATAGCTCCTTTAGAGTTCAGGCTGGTTCTGCCTGAGACCCAGAGCAGATTCACTGGCCCAGTGACATCAGAGTCACCAGCTTCCACTGTCTGCTCTGCAGTGATGGATGGCGTTACCAGCCCCCTAAGACTGTGACGTGTGGGTCCCTGGGCAATTCTTCCTCCACCAGAAACCTCTTTGGCACAGGACTGCTCCATCTCCATTTAAGCCTTCCATCAAGTGTGCCAGGCCAGGGGGAGCAATCTCCCAGGTCATATTCACAAAGGAGCCATGACTTATGGTGGCAGATGGAAAAATGAACTTTGCCAGCTGTCGCCCGGGGCCTCCGGCATCATGGTGTGGAAGGCCTAGTGGAGAGGTGGCGAGTCTGTGCTGTCTCCGCGTGGGGCCCAGCCTCCCCCCCATTTCCCCTCCACCCCTCTTTAGAGCTGATGAATGGCCCAAAAGTGCTGGAATAAGGTTTTCTCCTGGCCCTCGGTGGCTAATGGAGTCGACCGGCAGCTTTTTATGGATCCGATATAAAAACCATCCGTTTGGGTGACAGCTTTACTAGGTCAGGAGGGAGCTTTATGGGCCCTCTCCCTCTTGCTCAATCCATCTCTTTTCGCAGACATCATCTCTCCTCTTTTCACAAAGATGGGGATTGGTTTGGACTAGGGATGTGCACGGCCCTGAAAATCGTATCGGAATCAGAATCGGGACATCCGATTTTGACCTGTATCGTATTGGATAAAATCGACATCCCTTGAATCACTTTGGATCTGATTCTGATATGAAAATCGGACATCCGATGCAAGCATCGGATGCCTATTTTCCCCTGAAGGCTTGCATTGGGGGAAAGAAACGGCTATAACTTCTTTATTTTAAAAGTTAGAGACATGAAACTTGGTGACCTTGGAGATGGGATGTTGCTAGTCATGTCAAAGCCAGAAGCATGATCTTTCAAAACTTCATAGCCATGGCACGCTTGCATGGATTTTTCTGGAATTTGGCACACATGACTAGCAAAATCCCATCTTCAAGGTCACCAAGTTTCACGTCTCTAACTTTTAAAATAAAGAGGTTATAGCCATTTCTTTCCCCCAATGCAAGCCTATGGGGAAAACTCCAAAAATGGTGGTCTGATGCTCCGATTCTATCCAATTAAAATCGGATTGAAAAAAATCAGTTTGGATAAAATCGGAGCTCATTGGAGCAGCATCGGAATCGGAAATTGGATGTCCGATTTCCCCCAATTTCCCTGTCCAAACATCCCTAGTATGGACAGGGAGGAGGAGGATGACTGGAACCAAAGACCTGTTATTACCACCAGAGGGGGGGTGGGTCCACAATGGGATGACTGCACGGTACAAGTGTGGGGTTTGATACTGGGCACATGACCCAGCACCTGGGAAATGTCAAGTTTTAATTTCGCAGAACAAGATCCTTTTTCTGAAAATGTTAAGCTTGACAATGTGTGAATAACACTAAAAATGGGGGAAATTGTGAGGAGGAGGTGCACAGTGTATGAGATTTTATATATAGGGTATATATATATACACACACACACACACACACACACAGGTCACCATATTTGGGAAACTGAAAAAAGAGGACACCCAGTGGTAGGGGGGAATGACATGCTTTCTGGAGGGAAAAGTTTGTCATTCCCTCCCCCCCCCCCCCCGCTGCTCCAATTGGGGCCTTTTCTTTAATGTCCGGCAATGACACACTTTCCCCTTTAAGGCCCCAATTGGAGCAATGTGTGGTGGGGAATGACGGCCTTGAAAGGAAAAGCATGTAATTCCAGGACATTATAGAAAATTAAAGAAAATCTGCCCTGACACCCAGGATAGAACAAAAACCAGGACATGTCCGGGGAAATCCTGGCAGTTGGTCACCGAGCTGGTATCAAGGGTAGGTGAGGTTGGGCACCTGCTGAGGGCCCACCCACCCAGCAGGGACCAGTTGGCAAGATTCCCTGGAATTGTCCCTCCTCTTCTCCATTGCAACCTGCTTGTTCAGCTGCCTTTTGCTCTGGCCCAGACAAGGGTGGTGGTGAGGAGGAGCAGCAGCAGATGCCATAGTGTCCTTACTCACTGCTTCTCCATTAGCCAAGCAAGCAAGCAAGCAAGCAAGCAAGCAGCAGCAATGATAAGAAAAATGAGGAGGAGCAAGAGCAGCTGCTGACAATGGCTGTCAGAAGCTACTTGGTGAGAGAAGGCACTGAGAAAAATTGATTGTGTTGGGAGGGACGCCATGAGCAATGCAAGGCATCCTTCATTAACATCTGGGAGTGCAGCTCTGCCCCCTTTTGGTTTCAGATATTCCATCAAGCAACAGTCGCATGCTTTCAATCCTAGCTTCACTGCCAAGAGGACTAGAAACTAGGGCTGTGAATGGACCCCCCGAACCGATCCCGATCCCGATCGGTCAGGTCCGGATCAGGCTTGATCCAACTCGGATTGGATCAGGCCCAATCCAATCTGACTCAGATATGATCTGGATCCATGCATAGCACTCCCTCCCACTCTCCCTCTCCCTCCCCCCACTTATCTGCTTACCTGCTGCCTCCTCCGTGTCATCCTGCTGTCGTCCTCTCTTCTCGCTGTGTGCTGCCACATTTCCTGCTCGCATCGGGTGATGACGTCACCCGCCGTGAGTGGCAAATGTGGCTCTCTAACCAATTAGAGCGCCGCATTTGCCTGTCGTGGGGGGTGACGTCATCACCCGATGCGAGCGGGAAATGTGGCGGCACACAGCGAGAAGAGAGGACAGCGGGGAACGACACGGAGGAGGCTGCAGGTAAGCAGGGAGAGTGGGGGGAGGGAGGGGAAGTGTGGGAGGGAGTGCTGTGACCAGATCTGAATCGGATCTGGATCGTGGATCCGACCCGGCCCGATCTGGGCCCAATCCGATCTGGTTTGGATCTGGATCTGGGAGGCCTGGATCAGCCTGATCCGCTTCAGATTTGGGATCCAGATCTGAATCTGTGCACAGCCCTACTAGAAACCTGTTTGATTTTTTAAATGAAATAATGAAAGATTCAGTTGTCAAACTATTGAAGTCTATAATATATCCATCTCTGTCAAGAAGTCTTAGAATCATGGGATTCACTTCACTCTAACACCTGTACTTTGCAAAGATCTTTATAATCTCTCTATTATTTGCCCGCACAAAACCATCCCATGAGGTCAGTCACTTGTGTACCCACTGTAGAAGTGGAGCACAAAGGAGACCATGGAAGACCTGGTCTCAGAAACAGACTCTGTAGCCACTGTATAACTTATAAACACCACTATAGTGTGATTTAAATTTAGAGTTCCTGAACTCAGCTCTGGAATTTGGGGTGTAATAATAAAAATTGGAATATGTCTGAGCAAGGCTTCCAGGTCAGAAGATAAGACTCCTAAGCTGGCTGGACCCTGACACATTGCTTTGAGAAACGAGTGGCACACCCTCAGATCTTCTTCCCACCTGCAATGCACATGGGTGCCCCTTGGGCTCAACAGAGACATAATGTACAGCCACCGTCTGCAACCTGGCGCCCTCCAAATGTGTTGGACTAATATTTCTGCCATCCCCAGTGAACATGGCCATTGGCAGATGACAATGTTCCTGCTCATTAAAAAATGCTGGCACTGCATCCCTGCAAATGCTGGCTCCACCTGGCTGCGGACAATGGGAGTTGTAGTCCAACACATCCTGTACAGTATTCCCAGATGCTTTGAACCACCCCAGGGGTGGTGACTAGTTTTGTCAGCAAATTGTTTTCAGGAGGTGGAAGCTTTTCCACCTTTCTACTAGAATGGATCTCAAAGACACATATTTGGGGTTCTCAGTGGTCTCCCTTCCAGGCAGTGACCAGACCTGGATCTATTTAGCTTCAGCACGGTTGCTGCAGCACCTGCCTCTGAACCAGGGCTGGGGAACCTTCTCTGATTCAAGGGCCAGATTCCATTTCAGAGTAACTCTGGGGAAGGGGGCTGCACCCTAGTGGTGGGCAGGGGAGAAGGCAAAAAGGGGTGTGGCCCCAAAATTTACCAAAATCAAAAGGGGTGGAGCCAAAGTGCCAGCCTATTTGAGCTTCAGACTCCTACTGCCAGTAATGAAGCCTTAGCAGAAACATTTCAACCTTTTAGAAGGTGGGGTTGAAGATGTACAGAAAACCGGGAAACTACCATATGATTGGTGGTTGGGGGGGGAAGGAGGTCGGGCCAGGGGAAAGGGGTGTGGTCAACTAGAGAAGCTTGGAGGGCCAACTTTAGGGTGATCTTGTGGAAAAGAGGACTGGGCTCCTGTATCTTTAACAGTTGTATTGAAAGGGGAATTTCAGGAGGTGTCAGCCCTGGTGCCCTGGTGCTATACTAGAGTGACCAGATACAAAAGAGGGCAAGGCTCCTGCAGCTTTAACTGATGTGATGAAGAGGGAATTTCACCATGTGCTGCATGCATACAAATGACACCTGCTGAAGTTCCCTTTTCTATGCAACTGTTAAAGATACAGGAGCCCTGTCCTCCTTTCCATATGGTCACTATAGCCAAATTGGGACCTCAGGGGGACTGGATTGGGCACCAGGGCTGAGGTTCCCCACCCCTGTTTCAGACCATGCCCTGGGATCAGCTGACAGGCCTCATTGCCTCCGCCCCCCTCCACTCCCTCCACCCTTTGCCTCTGGCTCAGCCAGGCACGACACCACAAGGAATCCAAATTTGGCCCCTTTCTTCCTATCCCCGAGGAAGCATGTGCAGGATCGCAGCCTTTACCGCCTTGTCGGAGGGATGTTCACTTCAAGACCTCACTTGTACACATCTTTCCTTTTTGTAGTCAGAGAATTTTAGTGTCAACTGAATAATTCAACAGCCGCCCTGGCTGTCCAGGAGAGAGACAGCAGGTGTGAAATGAGCTGGGATTACCCAGCCCTGAAGGGACTTAATGGAGACTTTTCTAGCCACAACACGCTTCTCCATACAAACTGTTATCCTGGCTTGGGTCATCTTGGGTCAGGTTTTACCCTACAGCATATTGAAAGCACAATATGGAAGAGGTGGCAATGAGTGGGGTGAATAGAAATCACAGAATCATAGAATAGTAGAGTTGGAAGGGGCCTATAAGGCCATCTAGTCCAACCCCCTGCTCAATGCAGGAATCCACCTTAAAGCATCCCTGACAGATGGTTGTCCAGCTGCCTCTTGAATGCCTCTAATGTGGGAGAGCCCACTACCTCCCTGGGTAGTTGGTTTCATTGTCGTATTGTTCTAACAGTCAGGAAGTTTTTCCTGATATCCAGCTAAATCTGGCTTCCTGTAACTTGAGCCCATTATTCCATGTCCTGCACTCTGGGATGATCGAGAAGAGATCCTGGCCCTCCTTCGTGTGACAACCTTTCAAGTGCTTGAAGAGTGCTATCATGCCTCCCCTCAATCTTCACTTCTCCAGGCTAAACATGGCCAGTTCTTTCAATCTCTCCTCATAAGGCTTTGTTTCCAGGACCTCAGTTTCAGTGTTCGGGGGCAAGAATTGAGGAGCCGGGAATCTTGCTGAACCCGTGAAACAAGACTGGCTACTTAGCCCTTCATCCCAGAGAGTCTGTAAGCAATAAAGAGCAAGGGAAACTCAAAACCTAGACATTCACGGCAACAAAACCTCCCCGAACACTTTCATTTGGCAATGCATTTTAGCTCACTCAAGCCATGATTTAATTTCCACAGAACAACATTATTTCATTTCTAAAGCCAAAATAGAACCTTCAATCTGCTTGGATTTTCCCCTGCAATATAGATTTCAGTAGGAAACCTGACACTGGCTTTTAAAGGATGGTTTTGGGCCAGCTTTTGTTAACCTTTTTTTCCTGTTACAAAACAAAACGCTCCACTGTATGTTCAGCACAACAATTTAGGAAATCCTCTCATGCCCCCTCTTTTCTCCTGTTCTCCTCTCCTCTTTCATATTGGCACCAATTCTGACTTGTTTCCCCCCCCCCCCTTTTTAAGGGTTATTTATTTATTTAACATTGAGAATGTCCTTGTTGGATGAGATCCCTGGTTCTCTGATAGGCTACCTATATGAGGCAAGTATAGCCATCCAGCTGCCTGTGGAATCTCATGAGCAGGGCATGAAAAAGATGCCCTTTCCCTGTTAGTCCACAGCACCAGAGGTATATTGTGTCTGAACATGGCTGTTCTATTAGCTATCACATCTACTGGTCATTGGCAGAGTTCTCCTCTTCTGTGTATTTGTCTATCCTTTTTTTAAAAGTCAGGTAAATTAGTGGCCATCACCCCAACTTGTGACAGTCATCCTGGTCTGGGGTATCTTAGACAATAAGGTATGCATTGTCTTAGTTTCTTCTCTGATAGGTGTGCAGCAATTGTTTTATGTGACTTAAAAATGCAACATATGTACACACCAAATGTGTGTTTGCAAACATGTGTATCATGTATGTAGCCTGTAAGGGAGCCAAGATTGTCTGAGCATAAAATCAAAGCCAGGTTTGCAGCTGCGTAATGGCTGAAAAAGCCTTAAGAGCCTAACGGTGCCATGCTATACATGTCTACTCAGAAGGAAGTCCCATTGAATTCAATGAGATATATCACACAGCCTTCGGTAACAATCCGATGCCCACCTACCTAGGATTAAGTCTCCATGAGCTAAGTGACACTTCTGAATAGACATGCATAGGATTAACCTGCTGGATCAGACCAAGGGTCCATCTAGTCCAGCATTTTGTTGACGTGATGACCAACAAGCCATCCATGGGTAACCCACAAGCAGGAGATGAGTGCAACAGCATCCTCCCACCCATGTTCCCCAGCAACTGGTGTACATAGGCTTACTGCTTCTGATACTAGAGGCAGCAAATAGCCATCAAGAGTAGAACCCATTAATAGCCTTCTCCTCCATGACTTTGTCCAAACCCCCTTTAAAGCCGTCCAAATTGGTGGCCATCGCCACATCTTGTGATAGTGAATTCCGTTGTTTAACTCTGTGTGTGCTGGGTGAAGAAGTCCTTCCTTGTATTCTGTCCTGAATCTCCCACCAATCAGCTCCATGGGATGATGACCCCATTGGGTTCTAGAATGCTGAAAGAGGGGGGAGATGTCAGATCGCACCGTCATTCTGTTTTTGTGTCACGAGGGTTGTAGGCAAGAGGCCACTTCGCCAGATACATGACTTCCCTACAATCCTCGACATTTACAGGACCTGCACAAGCAGTGACCTGTGACATGCTGCAAACAAAGCCAGGTGCTGTTCTCAGAGAGTGGAGCAGAAGCGGTCAGGAGTCTCTAGCCCAGCCTTCTCCCAACCTGGTGCCATCCAGGTGCACTGGACTACAACTTCCCACATTTCCCAGCATGCAGGATGTTGTAGTCCAACACATCAGGACAGCTCAGAGAAGGCTGCTTTAGCCCTTCCCAACTCTTAAAATGGCCAAGGGAGGTTTTGCATTCGCCTGGACAGTACCTGCTCCAGGGCAGGGTGGCTTGCAGAGATTGGGGTGGTGGTGGTGGGCAGCAGGAAGGATAATCATCATGTCAGCCGTGATCTGGTGGAGGTAGGGAAGGGAGTCCATTATATTTGTAAGAAGCAAAAAGATGGGGCTTTTTCTTTTCTTTCTTTTTTCTTTTTGGTAAAATCAGAACTGCCATCTCCCTGAACACCTACACTAACTGCAGATTGACTGGCAGATGGTCTACACCGTCCTCAGTAAACGAAGCCAAGTATCCTTTCTTCATCCAACCCTGTGAGTTCAGCGCTTCAACTCCATGTGGCCCAGGAAGACCAGCTGTTCCTGCCGTCTTCTACGGCGCAATGGAACAGCGCACTGAACTGCACCCGCTGCCTAGCAAAACGCGCCTCCCCGCTGTTGCTCCAGCATCTTGATGGGCATTCCGTGGCTTCATTCTGAAGCTCTCTGACTTAGAGAGTGCAGCGCAGCCGAATGCGCTCGCAAAGCCGTTTCTCCCGCCTACAAACTCTGTTCCCTCTGCAGTTCTGCACCCCACCTGCGATTGGTGCAAGCGAGCATTGAGTTGCCACAAATGAGCGCTCCGTCCACAGGACGTACACTGGAGCTGATGTAACTTTCTCCAGCTTTGGTGACGCATCAGGGCTGCCAGCTTTTTTTAATGCCTTTCTTTTCTGACACCGCTTCTGTGTTTGTGAACGTGTGATCCTTTTCCAAGCACGGGGATGCAGCGGTGCAGCAGACGCATTATTATTATTATTATTTGCTTATTCATTTCCTGCCTGTTCTGCAATTGCTAAAGGCACAGACATCCTACTGGAAAAGAGCAGCAATCCTACCAGCAGCTAAGCGTATTTGCCATCATGAATTGGAAAGCCGTAGGGAGGTCTCTGTCCTCTACCAGAGACCCACTGAAATAAAGAGGACTCACAGCTCAGGGATAGCGCACATGGTTTTGCATGGAGACAGTCCCAGGGTCGAGCCCAATGGTGCAATTCTCATTTTGAAGTGCAGGCGCTCATCATGATAGTTCCCATAGCCACGCGCCCAAGGAGAGACCCCAAATGCAGGCTGCTGGGTTGATCCATGGGAACAAGCCAGTTCTCGCAATTTTCGCCTCCACCAGGAGCAAATCTTTTGTAAAGCTAATGGGTCCAAATCCTTTGCATTACAGCAGAGATAGCGCACAACTATATATTGCTGCTAAGAAAATGCATCCTCCACCCTCAGCACCTATGAGGACTGCAGCTAAACTCAGAGGGAAGAGGGTATTCTGAGGAGGCAGGTAGAGGACGGGAGCATCCCTGCTAATCAAAAAGTGCTGGCGCTGCATCCCTGTGACCCCAGGCCCCAGCTGGCTGGGAACACTCAAAGTTGCAGCCCAAAACATTTATTTTATTTTACTTATTATTGCATTTATATGCCGCCTTTTTTCCTCCAAGGAACGTAAGGTGGCGTACATAATTCTCCTCCTCTCCATTTTTACCCTCACAACAACAACCCTGTGAGGTAGGTCGGGCTGAGAATTTGTGACTGGCCTAAAGTCACCCAGTGAGCTTCCACAGCTGAGTGGGAACTAGAACCCGGATCTCCCAACTCCCAGTCCAACACTTTAGCCACTACACCACACTGGATGGCACCAGGTTGGGGAAGGCTGAAGGAGATAGGACGGCCTCGATTCACCTTCGCAGTTGGTTGTGCCATTTCACCCCTGCACAAGGCAGGAAAAAACACGCACCGCTGCTACATTGAACTCCTTCCCGTCACCACCACATCGTATTCCCTGCCCCTCTCACATGTTCCCCCTTGGGGACGAAAAGGTTGTATGCTTCTGGTCTAAACTATCAAAATGGCTTTCTGCTTTTAAAAAAGAAAACAAATCCAAAGGTCTCCCCCCCCCCCCCAGCTCAGCTCAGCAATTTGTCGTTGTTGCTTTTACTATGTACTAGCCGTGTTGAAGTAAATAAAGAGGTGGTTGACTGGGTAGCAATTTGAGAGGATGTCAAGGAGAACACGGACACAGTTTTTTCTTCTTTTTTCATTTTTAATTTATGCATAACCTCTGGAAGGTTATCTGGATGTTAAAGCCACAATCCGGCTAAAATTCACTCTTAAGGGTTATATCCAATGTTAGTCCTTCTGAGAGTAGAGCCAGTGAAATTAGCTGAAGGCTTCAATTGCATGCACACTTAATCAGTAGTGCAGCCAGATGAAAAAGAGGCCAGGACTGATGCACCTTTAATCGTTGTGAAGAAGCTGGAATTTCAGCAAGCGCAGCTTGTCGCGCAAACTATACCTGCCGAAATTCCCCATTCTACACAACGATTAAAGGTGCAGCACCCCTGGCCTCTTTTTCACCTAGCCATCCCACACAGGAGTAAGTGCTGTTGAAATGAATGGACATCGCAGAGTAAATATTCATAGGATTCCACTGCGTGTCTCGTTGAAATCAAATAAGTTATGAAATGGGACTTAAAATTAGTGACAACTAACGATCTCCTCCTCTAAGTTGTTCCTCCGACTAAGGCCACAACTTGATGAGGGGAAAGCCCCGGGGTGGATCCGCAGTGGCGGCAGATCATTTATATGACGCAGCAGCCATTGCGGAGCCATCCCAGGGCTTGCCTCTGAAGCTCTGGTTTAAAGTAGATGGCTATTTACCCCGAATCTTTCGGCTTGAAGTAAGACAACGATGGCATCTGTCGTTTTGATCCAGAGCTGCATCAGGGCATGCCCCAGCCAGTGCCGACTCCTGATTGGTCGCATCGGCTGGACAGGACAGGGGGCGGCCAGCAAGCACACTCCCCGGAGCGTTGCATTGAAAGGAAAATGTTAAAATAAAATGACATGCAGTGAGTCACTGGGTTGCCGGGGCAAAGGGAAGGGGTGCCTAGCTTCGCAAATAAAATTTTTTTTAAAGGAATTATAGCGAGGTACTGGCGTGCGCCAAGACACGGGGATGGGGCACCCAGCAAGCCAAATGGGTGATGGGTCACCTACACGCAATTGCGCAATTACAGCCAAATGGGGTGGGGAAATTAAAAATGGTGCGTGGCACAGATTCCTTACACACCCCACATTTGCGCTCCTTGGCGTCAGTATACCCCTGGAGGACGGCAAATATGGGATGTCGAATCATGACCTTGTATAGACATGGCCCAAGGGTGTGTTTGCATATCACCTTGCTGGAGGAGTTGGGGGAGTGATTTTGGATAAAGAGCTAATAAACATATGCAAATATACCTTTGCTCTTCCATCTCTATCACTTTCAAGCCTCCTGTCTTGAACAACTTCATCCGTTCTCTCCGCTTGCACCTTATGCCTGGAATTCCCTCCCAGAAGGCCTTGGAGGCATGGATATACTTGAAGGCAGCGGAGGCTGGTGGCTCCGATGCCAGTGGGATGGTGAATCCACTCCGGGTTTCAGTCAAAGCCAGTTAGACCTTCCACTTTGGTTAGTTCTTTTAGAGTTCTGCTTTCCCCCCGACTGAAACCCAGAATGAATTCACAGCCCCATCAAAAAGGGAGCCTCCGTTCGTCAGTGTACAGCTACACTTTCCATCGCTCGTTCCCTCTGGATTCCGCATTCTTCTCTGTGGTCTCGCTGTCTCTTGACATTTAGATTTTAAGCTCCTCAAGGCAGGGATCAGGTGTCATTCATAAAGTCTGGTGAACACTGATGGTGCTGTTTAAATAATAACTCATAATCATACGGACAACATAGCAGGGCAGAAGCACGGCCTACACACCCAAGAAGCCAAGCTTGCAGGCAGAGCAGCATATCAAGCAGGGATCCAGGTAGACGGTGCTGAACCCGAGAAGACAACCGAGACTCAGCAGTTAACCACGGCCAGATTGGCTCCGTTGGACGCTGGGTCCTTGCGGCGATGAAAGCTGCAGGATGCTTTCCAGCCAGATGTCACGGTGCCACTGTCTTGCCACCGAGTTTGGGCCTGCAGCTCCCCCTGGTATTGCAAGGACTAAGACTCCTGGTCCTTTTGCCAGAGTCCGCAGCTTGATCCCCAGTACCTCATCGCAGCATAGCGGCGCCACACACTTCCCCCTCCAAGCTCTTCACTTTTCTCCCTGTCTTTTGTGCAGGTACCTGCGAACCCTGTACCTGGGACTCCAGAGCCGCTGGCAGTCGGAGCATCGCCGGCGCCACTTCTATTGGAGGATGATGTTCGAGAGCGCGGACATCAGCATGTTGCGGCTTCTGGAGACCTTCCTCAAGAGCGCCCCCCAGCTGGTGCTGCAGCTCAGCATCATGGTGCAGCAGAACTACATCGAGCCGTTGCAGGGTGAGTGGAGCGCCTCGAGAACCGCCCCGTCTCGTTGGGCCGTGTCTCGTTCTGCATCCTGCCGGTGCGGCGGAGACAGGGGGCTCCCATGTCATGGAGCGGCGAACCCGCGCTGGGCTTCTGTCAAAACCATCCAGACCTCTGGAGGAGCTATCCAAGGTGCTGAGCCCAATCCCCGCATCGTTTCAGCACTCGGATAGCTCCTTGTGGCTGCCCACAGCCAGATGCCTCCGGCAAGATCACGAACTTGACACTGGAGGCCGGGGCAACAGGCCCCTCCTGCTCTTTCTCTCCAGAACGGGTCCCGAGAGGAAAAATGGCTCTGCCCCCTCCCAATCTGTGGGGTCCAGGATAAACGGCTGCTTGGCCAAATGAGGGGAGGAGGATGGGATTAAGTAATGGGGGAGGTGTTCCCCTTCTTTTTGTCTCTTCCGAATCGTGGTGTCAAGGGTAGGCTTGGTTGGGCACCTGCTGAGGGCTCACACCCCACCGAGGGCACACTGGCAAGATCCTCTGGAGTTGCTCCTCCTCTTCCCCATCGCAACCTGCTTGTTCACCTGCCTCCTGTTCTGGCCCAGACAACGGTAGTGGTGAGTAGGAGGAGAAGGAGATGCCTCTGCTTCCTTCCTCTCTGGCTCCCTGCCTGTCAAGCAAGCAAGCAGCAGCAAGGATGAGAAAGAGGCGGAGGAGCGATGGCAGCTCATGGGGATGGCAGTGGGAAGGCGGGCTCACTGAGGGAGGGGCCCCGTCGAGGGGGCTTTGCACACAGGCCCTCAGAAACCTGGAGCCAGCACGGATCACACGATCTGTTTGATGCTCTTTCCAGAGGGGCCATTGGGTCAGCCTATTGCAACGAAAACAATGAAGGGTCTTGTGGCACCTTAAAAACTAACAGAGGTTGCAAACGTTCTTTCTTTCTAATGTGAGGCCCCTTGTAACGTGAGGCCCTAATCTGTAGCTTGTTTAGCTTGTACGTAAATCTGGCTCTGGCTGCACAGGGGTTCAGGGGAGCTAGTGGGGAACAGAAATCAGAGGGAGGAGTTGGAGGGAATGGCATGGAGGAATATAACGGCATGGGCTAGAGTGGCGATCATAGCCATGCGCAGCTCATTGCATTAGGGTGTGCACCTCAAAAGCGTGTTTTCTCGCCCCTCCATTACTCAAATCGGGGCCTAAAGCCCTGATTGAAGCAGTGGGGGTGAGAAAGTGCACTTTCCAGGGCCTCTGGAAAGTGAGTAGTTCCCCCAGGGATGTTAATAGCTGCTTTCCGGAGGTTTTCCCATCTTTTTAAAAGCCCCAATTCAAGCAGGAGGGGGTAGGATAGCAGAGGTGCCCTGGGAAATTAGGGTGTGCCTGGGCACACCCAGCACACCCTGTGCGCACGCCTATGGTGGCGACAAAGGCTGATGTTCAAAGCATGCTTTGAAATAACTGCCCAGTTCTTTGACTGCAGCGGCCTCTAGAAGGTTTTGAAAGCCATTTGTGCTAGTGGTCTTCACAGCCTCTGGCAATGAATTCCACAGATTCAGTGCGCACTGGGTGAACAAGCAGGTTCTTCACCTTGCTGCCCATCAACTTGGAGTGGCATTCCGCTCTTCCAGCCTCCTCCAAGCCGGTGCCCTCCAAATGTGAAGGAGTATAATCCCCATCTTCCCACATCCAATATGAGAGCCAGTGTGGTGTAGCGGCCAGAGTGTTGGACTGGGAATTGGGAGAGCAGGGTTCTAGTCCCCACTTGGTTATGAAGCTCTCTGGGTGATTTTGGGCCAGTCACTGGCTCTCAGCCCAACCTACCTTGTTGTGAGGATAAAATGGAGATTATTATTATTATTATTATTATTATTATTTACATTTATAAACCATCCCATAGCCGAAGCTCTCTGGGCGGTTTGCAAAAATTAAAACTTTGTACATTAAAAATCGATATACAAAATTTAATACCATAAAAGCATAAAATCAGACAACATATAAAAACAGTATACATTTAAAACACCTTGAACTCTCTGCCAGGCCTAAATATAGTTCTGGGGTCTATCTATCGATCGATCGATCGATCGATCGATCGATATAGATATATATCTATATATACATACATACACACACACAGACAGACAGACAGACAGACAGACAGACAGACAGATAGATATAGATATATCTATCTATCTATCTATCTATCTATCTATCTATATATATATCACCTTGGGTTCCTTAAGGAGGAAAACAGGCAGATGATGATGATGATGATTTACATTTCTATACTGCCCCATAACTGAAGCTCTCTTATACATGTAATTACAAACAACTAAACATTGCCAACAGCTGGGAGTGGTGGGAGTTGTTGTCCAACTCTTCCGCTGGTGGTGGGCACCAGGTTGGGAGAGGCTGCTCCCAACCCACTCCCAACTCACTCCTCATCATGGCTCCACAAATCTCTGTCGTGTTCTGCCCTGACGGCTTCCTTTTCCAGCCCCTCAGGACAAAATGCTTCATGAGGACCGGCCCCCTCCCACCTGATGATTACGGCTTTTATTGCGGTGGGAATGCCCAGCATTACAGATGCATCATGATCTTCAGAGCCTTTCCTTCCCATGAACCTCTCGCCATGCTCTTGGCCTCTTCATGTCCATGGCTCAATTTCCCTTCCTCCGTTCATCCGCCCTATGGCCTTCACATGGACATACAGCCATGCTACCATCTCGGTGGTTGCTATGCTTCCAGCCTCTTTGGCATCCCCACCCCCATCGCTCCGTCCCACCTCCGCCTCCCTGCCTCCTTTTCTTCTGCCTCCTTCTTGGTCCACCCTCATGCTGCTGAGCCGCTTCTCTCCCCGTCTCATCCGGCCATCTTGCCTTCTCCATTCCTCTTCCCCGTGAATCCCTCTGCAGTAACACCGTTTCTCTCCCCCTAACTCCCTGCTGCCCTTTTCTCTCTGTTTGCCTGGGCAGGACTCTCGGCTTCTGCGTCGCTGGTGTCCCTGGCTTGGACTCTTGCCTCTTACCAAAAGGTGCTGCGGGACTCCCGGGAAGACAAGATGCCCATGTCCTACAAAGGAGCAGTGGTGCAGATCCTCTGGCACCTGTTCACCATCGCCGCCCGAGCCATTGCCTTTGCCCTCTTCGCCTCTGTGTTCCAGCTCTACTTCGGCATCTTCATCGTCACCCACTGGTGCATCATGACCTTCTGGATCATCCAAGGCGAGACGGATTTCTGCATGTCCAAGTGGGAGGAGATCATCTACAACATGGTGGTTGGCATCATCTACATCTTCTGCTGGTTCAACGTCAAGGAAGGTCGGAGCCGGTGCCGCATGTCCATCTATTACGTCATTACGCTGTCGGAGAACGCTGCCATGACGGGCCTCTGGTACTGGTTCCGGGCCGAATACGTGGTCCCCGAATCCAACGCCTTAATCATTGTCTGCGTCGTCACCTCCAGCTTCGCCTTGGGTGTCTTCTTCATGTTCATCTACTACTGCCTCTTGCACCCCAACGGAACCATTTTTGGGCCACAGAACACAGGCTGCATCTGCAGCGAGGAGCCCACGGCCATCCCCGGTGGTGCAGGCCCCCACGGGGATGTGATCACCAGCCCCCCGCGCTCCTTGCCAAGGACTACAGGGGCTGAGAGGGAGGGGGTGCCAGGGGACAGAGACAGCTGCATGCCGGTCTTTCAGGTCCGGCCCAGCGTGCCCCCAACCCCCGTGGCCCGCGCCCCACGGACAGAGGGCCCCGTCATTCGCATTGACTTGCCTCGGAAGAAATACCCCGCCTGGGATGCCCACTTCATCGACAGGCGCCTCCGCAAGACCATCCTAGCGCTAGAGTACACCTCTCCCGCGACGCCACGCCTGCAGTACCGCAGCATGGGGGCATCCCAGGAGCTGCTGGAATATGAGACCACCGTGTAAAGTGGCAAGGAGCCATGGAACCCCTGAGTGTGGCTCTGCAGAGGCCCTTCCTGAGCCTGCGGGCCGTGCCTGGCTTCTCAGCCGCTAGAGAGAGCCGGCCTTGTGTTCCCTTCCCATCATCTCTGGGGTGAGGTGATGGAGGTCCAGAAAGCAGCAGGTCCCCCCCCACCATCTCTTGTTAGCAATTTTGGTTTGTCGTTCCTCCTCTGCATAGCACTGACAACTCCAGGCCTGCCCTTGTGCTGGCTCTGACTCACAGATGGGGTTAGAGAGTCCTACTGGTGCTATTTTTCCCTCTACGAGCTCACTGTACAGGCTATGCAGCGGTGGGGGTCTCACACACACACACACACAGATCCCGACACCTCTCCCATGGGCAGGCTGTTGTTTTTTTCCCTGCCCACGCACCCACCCCAACTCCATGTCACCGACAGGTCCAGAAAGAGGGGACATCTCCTTCTACCCTCCTCCGAAAAGGAGGCCGTGGCCTCTCCCAACATACCTCACCTGTTACCTGAGCCCAGAGAGTTAAGGCCTCTTCAGCCAATGGATGTGGTTTCCTCTCTGGTCATCAGGAAAAAGGCTGCCTGAGGGGGGGTAGGTGGGTGGCAAAGGTTCAGTTGTGAGCAGGGGGTACCCAGGGGAGCGTTGGGGGGGGGGTTGCAAGTTGGCTGCCATGGTTGATACAAGGGAGACATTCACAGGATCTGTGGAGTTCGGGGCAAGGTTGAGGTATATTGTCTGGTTTATTTTGTGTGTAAAAAGGACCAGGGGGGGCTGGCAATTTCCCAAGCAGGAAATCAGAGCTAGAAATCAGTTCAAAAACAGTTCCCTGCCCGCCCCTGTGTCATTGGTCCCCATCATCTTTCATGGGTTTAGGTGGCTTTGGAGAGTAAGTGGAGCGGCACCCTGCAAAGACCCAGGAACATCCAGGAAGCAGCAGGAAAGTACTGACAGGCTTAAGGTACCGTGGGGTGCTGCGTCTCCACAGCTGGCAGGAGAGGGACGGTGTATGAATGGCTCACCTGCTGATGGTTGTTGTTTTAAATATATGTATGTTCAATACTGACACTGAGGGCTTCCAGCAAGGGTTGTGTATCGCTTTCACTTTCCCCCTAAGAATCCTGGGAACTGTAGTCAGCGGAAGGAGCTGAGCATTCTCTGTTAAGACATGACGAGCTCCCCACACAGAACTACAGATCCCAGGGTTCCTTGGAGAGAAGGAACGCACATTGCGTCGGTTTAGACTGACATGTAGATAATATATCCGGAGAAGGTGCCGCGACTGTTCTAGCCGGAAGCAGGGTGGCTCATGGCCTCCAGTTCAGCCCATCAGGAAAGGCCCTTTCCCCCAGCAGGGTTAGCGGTGACGGCAGCTCTTTCATGGCTGCCCAGGTGGCTTCTTTTGTCCCACTCTGCAAGAGATTCTGATCAACGTGATGGGAGCAGCGCCAGTCTCATGGGATGAACGACCCAGAACAGAGCGAGGAGGGTGTTCATTCGTAGCACTGTCTGATTACAAGTCGGTTTCTGGAATGACATAGACAAGAGACAGTTCCTTGCCCCAAGGCACTTACAGTCTAAACGTGGAGGGGAGAGGGGTAATCTTGCTGGGGGGGACAAACAGAAGGGAAGAGGAAGGGAGAAAATGGAACAGATGAAGATGACCCATATTTAGGGCCAGTAGAGGCTGGTAGCTCCGAAGTCAGTGGGGTGGTGAATCCACTTCAGGTTCCAATCAAAACTCTAAAGGGGCTATTGCAGCTTGTTAATGGTCGTTCTGACCCTGGGATAGTTCTTTAGAGTTCTGACTGAAACCTGGAGAGGATTCACCACCTCACTGACATTGGAGCCAACAGCCTCCACTGTTTAGGACTCATTTTGGTCAGGGATGAAGGCTGTTTATCCAAAGGCCCTCATAGAGGGCCAGTCGTTTAAATTGAAAGTGTGGCGCGAGTCTTAGTAGCTGTGTCTGCCTCAACCACCAGACAAGACCTACTAAGACGGAGCCTTTTGTTCAGCTAATTGTGGTTGCGAGCTTATACACACTTTCCTGAATTCAGTGGGTTATCCTTTTGAGTAGACAGATATAGAATTGCACTGTTAATGTCCCAAATGTGAGAGGCAAGCTTTTCAGTTACACAGCACTCTTCTTCAAGCATAGATATTGAAAAGTGGGGAAAAAAATGGGTGACACTAGATGTTACACTAGGGTGACCAGATAAAATCCAGGTCAGAGCTCATGTAACTTTAACAGTTGTAGAGAAAAGGGAATTTCAGCCAGTGTCATTTGTATGCAATTAGTTCCTGGTGAAATTCCCTCTTCATCACAACAGTTAAAGTTGCAGGGGCCCTGCCTTCTTTTGTATATGGTCACTCTAGTATAATGCCTGCACCTTTAACAGTTGTGATGAAGAAGGAATTTCACCAAGAACTAATTGCATACAAATGACACTGGCTGAAATTCCCTTTTCTCTACAACTGTTAAAGTTACATAAGCCCTGACCTGGATTTCATCTGGTCACCCTATAACAGTTACACAGCCAGGCTGATGTTAATCCCAACACAGCGGAATGTGGGAAAGCAGTAAGGAATCTAAATGAGAACTAAATAGGCTTGAACTGACTAATCTTGCTGGAAAATCAGACGAAAGAGGAAATTGGCAAAACTGTGTAACTCAGTCTGTGTTCCTTTACCCTTCTCCCTTGGAAAGTCCCAGAATGAGAGCTTCATCTGTTCTGGCTCAAGGTTAATTTACTTTGTTTGCTCTCCTTCAAGTAACCATCAAACCTATGCTAATCATGGGCATTTTAAGAATGCATTGCATTGTGGCTTTGTGCTAGGGTGACCCTATGGAAAGGAGGACAGGGCTCCTGTATCTTTCACAGGTGTTTAGAAAAGGGAATTTCAGCGGGTGTGTTTTGTAGGCATGCAGCACCTGTTGAAATCCCCTCTTCATCCCAACAGTGAAAGCTGCAGGAGCCCTGCCCTCTTTTGTATCTGGTCACTCTAGTATAACTCCTGCAGCTTTCACTGTTGTGATGAAGACGGGATTTCACCAAGTGCTGTGTGCCAACAAATGCTGGCTGGGAATGATGGGTCTTGCAGTTCAACCCATCTGGAGAGAACCGGGTTGGGGAAGGTTGCCGTGCTACAATGACATTTTCCCCGTGCAGCTTGAACGAGGCAATTAGCAAAGCATTCCTGTCTTCTGTGGCAGATTACAAACCAAGCTATCCGATTCCTTCCTGACGGCAAAGGCAGGCTGCAGCTGAGGCCCACCAGCTCCTGCCAGAGGATCCAGAGGAAAGGGAGCTTTGGAAGGGGAATATGGCATCCACTTCGCTTTGCTCTTTCATTATCCATTGGAGAGGCTTTCCTGTCGTCAGGGCTATTTCAATACTCAGACGAGACTGTCCAGAGGACTGGCTCTAAAATAGGGTGACCAGATAAAATCCAGGTCAGGGCTCATGTAACTTTAACAGTTGTAGAGAAAAGGTAATTTCAGCCAGTGTCATTTGTATGCAATTAGTTCTTCAGGCACTATACTAGAGTGACCATATACAAAAGAAGGCAGGGGCCCTGCACCTTTAACTGTTGTGATGAAGAGGGAATTTCACCAGGAACTAATTGCATACAAATGACACTGGTGGAAATTCCCTTTTCTCTACAACTGTTAAAGTTACATGAGCCCTGACCTGGATTTTATCTGGTCAGCCTACTCTAAAATGCAATCGCATGGAAGTGGAAAACTGAGGCTGTGGTCATGTAGAGCGTCATCACACTGGAGTTTTAATGCCCATCTGCCGTGATATTTCAGCGCTGGACTAGCATGATGTCGTCCCTGTCATGCTGTTCTCTTGCCCTGAGCGAGTCCAGCTCTGAAAAAGTGGATCAAAGTTGATGACGCTCCATGTGAGTAACCTGGGTGGTTTGTTTTCATCCCGGGGCTGAATTGTTCCACAGGGCTCCTGTATCTTTAAAAGTTGTGTAGAAAGGGAATTTCAGCAGGTGTCATTTGTAGGCATGCAGCACTTGGTGAAATTCCCTCTTCATCACAAGAGCGAAAGCTGAAGGAGCCCAGCCCTCCCTAGAGTGACCATATACAAAAGAGGGCAGAGCTCCTGCAGCTTTCACTCTTGTGATGAAGAGGGGATTTCACCAGGTGCTGCATGCCTACAAATAACACCAGCAGAATTCCTTTTTTGATGCAACTGTTAAAGATATAGGAGCCCTGTCCTCCTTTCCACATGATCACCCTATATGACAAAACTTTCCTGCACTCATGGGCTGCCCTCCAGATCCTGTGTTTGGCAACATCAGGATGAGGTCCTGGTCACTTCAGTTGCTGCAGTGCTCAAGGTCTCCACTAGATGTCATCAAACCTCTCCAAGCAGCCTGCATGAGAAGCCAGTCGTGCAGTTGTGAGGTCAAACATACTTTTAGTAGTGCTGTGCAGCGCCTCGGGCCGAATCCCTGAAACCGAGATGAGGCGGGCTGATTCGGCCTGCCCCGCCTCGGTTCTGAGCTGGTTCCGGATCAGCCCGAGGCCCCTGAAGCCGAACCACATCAGTACCCAAACCTTCGGGAGCCTCAGGCCACTTTAGAGCAGCGCTGGTCCCTCCCTCCCACTGTCCCGGGAAAGATGGCAGTGAGTCCATTGGATTCACCTACATCTCCCGGCTCTCCCCACTCACCATTGCCCGCCATCGTCATCCGCCGTCATCACCATGGGCCACCGCATCACCCGCCACGACCAGGAAATGCATCGCTCCAATGAGAACCAGGCCGCGGATGGCGGTGGCGGCGATGGTGATGTGGCAGAGGTGAGTGGAGAGAGCCGGGAGAGGGAGATGAGTCCAGTGGGCTCCTGAAGCTTTAACTGATGTGAAGAAGAGGTAATTTAACAGGTGCTGCATGCATACAAATGACACCTCCTGAAATTCCCTTTTCTATACAACTGTTAAAAGATACAGGAGCCCTGTCCTCCTTTTCGTAGGGTCACCCTACATATGTGCAGCTGTCAATCCAAGGTCCTGCCAAGGATTCTGTTTCTCTGTGAAAATGTGTAAAACAAGGGATTGTGTAACTTCCGAGTCAGCCAGCATTTCACTTCTGAAGAGGAGAGGTTCTGGAGTTCAAGAGGGAGGAAATGACCGGGACACCGAAACCCATTATGCCAAACCTCAGCTATGTTTGGGCTCTGGCCTCTGTTAGGACTACACTGAATTATATGTGTGCTTTTGTCCCACCCACCAGGACTGGCCCTATCATTAGGCCGAGTGAAGCAGTCGCTTCAGGCAGCAGAGTCTGGGAGGTGGCAGTAAGATGTGCGAGGACAGACCTAGGTGTCAAGCCACCTGCTCTGTCCCCTCCTTCAGGTGGAGTGGAGGATGCGGTCCATCACCAGGGTTGAAGACAGATCCATCTGCCAGTCCAGTTGGCCTTTGTACATGGAATGGGAAGGGCGCCATCTTGTTCTTCTACTCAGGTAGCAAAATTCTTTGGCCAAACCCTGCCACCCATCTGCAGTTCTTGTAAGGTCTGAAAGAGCTACACCTGTGTCTTCTTGGAAGTCCTAAATAGATATGATTCAAATCCTGAAAGCGGGTTAGCAGGATACCCACATTGTATAGAGCAGGCTGCTATGGAGTTATGCCCCCAGCATCCCTCAAGGTCACAAAGGAGGCAAAGATCATCCTTTCGGATCATACCTTGCTTCACAAGCATCCCAAAATTTATTCCAGCACTGCCTTAGCAATATTTCCTGCCCAGCTTGGATTGCTTCTGCAGCCAGGCCCACCCTCAAGACCCCAACAAACATTGTATCCAATGTTAGTCTAACGTAAATCCCATTCATTTCAATGGGTCTACTCTAAGCAGGAAAAACACTGGATACAATTCACAGTATTCCGTCCCACGGTCGTTGTACTTTTAAGGGAATGGTTTTGGAAATGCAGGAAAAGGGCAAGTCAGATGTTCAGAAGGGCTCAAGGGAGAAGAACACAAGCCCAGGAGGGTTTAGCCAGTACCAGTTCCAGGTTTTTGATGGCCCTCTGTGGATCTACCTACTCACCACCATGATCACCAGCTGCTATTACTCGTCATCCTCTCTCTCATCAGGGCTCCCACTTGTTGCTTGACAGGCACTGAGCAGGTGAGCAAGTAGGCCGGGGCGTCTCCAGCTCCTCCTTCCCAGCACCACCATGGCAAACATTTCCATGCGCCCAGGCAAGGCTAACAAGCAGACTTTGGCAAGCACGTAGCCTCATCACATGCTGCCATGTTCCAACTGGAGCAATCTGCTATGTTTCAGGGAATGCCAGAGAGCGGTCATCCTTGTGCCAGGTGGTTCTGCTGCACATGGCATGTTACTGAAGGGCAGGGCCAGTTCCACCACATGGGTAGGGTGACCCTATGGAAAGAAGGACCGGGCTCCTATATCTTTAACGGTTGCACAGAAAAGGAATTTCAGCAGGTGTCATTTGTATATATGAAGAACCTGGTGAAATCCCCTCTTCATCACAACAGTTAAAGCTGCAGGAGCTATACTAGAGGGACCAGATACAAAAGAGGGCAGGGCTCCTGCAGCTTTCAGTGTTGTGATGAAGAGGAGATCTCACCAGGTGCTGCATGAATATGAATGACACCTGCTGAAATTCCCTTTTCTATGCAACTGTTAAAGATACAGAAGCCCTGCCCTCCTTTCCATAGGGTCACCCTACTGAAGACCCTATTCCTGTGCTTAGTCTGAAAATTTCTGACAAGAAACACCATATAGCCATGTGACACACACATTTACATATATTCTTGGGGTAAGGAAGGAGTGGATGGTTGTGCCCCATGTGACAATGGGGGCATGGAAGCTGCCTCCCTTTGGTGGGTTGCAAGACAAAAGACCTTCTTGGGGAGGGGGCAGTGAAGGACTGAACGGCCCCCAATAAGGGCTGCCATTCCTCCGCATGGGAACAGTGGCTCATGCTTAGCAATGACCTTGGAACGACCCTCCGGGGGTCTTTCAGAACGCCTGAGAAACCTCAGAGAGCTGAGCAAAAGCAAATAATAATAATAATAAAAATACAGAGAAGAAATCATGCAGGCATCTCTGTGGCACCCGAGACAGGGGAGATTGCACCGAGGAAGGGGAAGATCCGGTTGCTGGCCAAAAGGGTCTACTCTCTATGCACTCTTGCCACGGCCTTCTCAGCCTTGGGGCTGCGAGCTCTCACAACTTTTGCAATAATCTCACGAGTAGATGGAAAATGGGAAAACCCTGCAGCTGGCATCTTCCCCCTTGAGCATGTGTATAGATGGGGGGGGGGGGGGGAAGGGACGTTGTGTGCACGTGGGCAGAGAGAGGAGAATGACTGATGGCAGATGAAAGGAGCACACGAGAAAACAACCCCTCTCTCCCACCCCTAGTGGATCGTTTCCTTCCTCACAGTGGCTTTGTGCATTCTGTTCTCCTTGATGTGGGACAGTTACATGGCTGTGTGCAAGAGAGAGAGACAGACAGACAGACAGACAGACAGACAGAGCGGATCTCTCTCATAGGTGCGCCCAGCTCATTGCATTGGGATGCGCACCTTAAAGGCCCCGATTGGAGAGGAGGACGGGGAAGAGTGCTTTCTCGCCCCTCCACTGCTCCAATTGAGGCCTTAGGCCCCGATTGGAGCAATGGGGGGGGAGAGGAAACATGCTTTCCAGGGCCTCCAGAAAGTGCATAGTTCCCCCAGGGATGTTAATTGTGGCTTTCCGGAGGCTTTCCCGACCTTTTAAAAGCCCTGGTTCAATTGGGAGGGGGCACGAAAGCAGAGGTGCCCTGGGAAATTAGGATGTGCCTGGGCACACCCATCACACCCTGTGCGCACGCCTATGCAGGTTCAGGGAAGGACTTGATGGGGATAATGGACAAGCAGCCTTCACAAAAGAATTCCTCATCCCACCCCAACCCCTCTGTAACAATTTTTTTTAAGCGATCACAAAAGTGGAAAATAGGGCTGAATTAACCAAATAAAGGATTATATGTATGCTTTACTGTTACCTGGTCCCTGAATCGCCCCCAGAAAAGGGAGAGTGGATTCTCACACTCCAGAGACACAGCCTATTCATCCATGCACGGAAGAGAGGACAGGCCAGAGACCTAGATCTGTTTTGTAATCGTCCCCTTCTTTGCTCGGTGAGAGCTCACCACAGAACCCAAAAACCAGGTTTTTTGGTTCAGGTGAAAAGCCCACATGCAGAATTTCAACCCCCTGGTCATGGTTAGGGAAGATCAGCAGAGGCTGGTGATTCCAATGTCAATGGGGTGGTGAATCCACACCGGGTTTCAGTCAGAACCACTCAGAACTCTAAAGGAGCTCTCTGAGGTGCGGAAGCCACACCAGCTTGACATTGGGCCCAGCAGCCTCTGCTGGGTCAGACGTGTGGCTAGAGGTGCTCAATGCCTTTCACGCACAACACACGCGGTAGCACGCACACGCACAAGCATGCCCACACATCTCCCTCAAGGATGTTGAGATTTTGGTTTTACACTAGTGTGAATTAGAAATCAGGTGGCCAGATCAAACTTTGAAAAAAGGAAACCAACAAAATAAAACCAGGATACTCCGTGGCTATATTGTTCTGAAACAAGATCCATTCCATGTCCTCGACAGAACAGTCTTTCCCACTCTGGCTCCCCCCGGATGTGTTGGGATACAATTCCCAATATCCATAGGGAGTATGGGATATGTAGTCCAACGTGCCTGCAGGGTGTCAGGTTGGAGCAGGCTGCTATGGAGTTATGACGTTCAAGATGAAGAGACCGTCCATCTGGCCACCCAGTTTAGAAAGCAAAAGTCCGGTCCAACCTGGCTGCCTGCTCTGACATGTGCTAGACCGGGCAATTGGCTAACCAGAGCCAGAGCATGACCATGGGGGATGTCACATTGACACTTCCTTCCCGCCCCCTCCCCAGACCCGCTCTCCCTGATCCCTCCCAGCCTCCTGGAATCTGTGAACTTGTCCAACATGTAGTGTACATACATCCAATGAGCCTTCTTCTATTGAACACCCCTATGCAGACATGGGGGAGGTGAGGAGAGGCTGCAGTTCTCTACTGAGACTCTTTTGTATACCACAGACTTTTTGTATATTTTTAATTCTGCTGCAACATGATATTAAATTCATTTCAATAAAACCTGTCTTGATGAGGGTCGTTCTTTTTCCTCCTGCTGGTTTCAGTCAAGCATTGGCTGCTCTCTTCCACCTGGAACACCGAAGGGATTCCTAATGCCCTAATGAGCAGAACCATTTGGGAAGGGTTCATTCTTTGCGCAACATAAAAGTTCACTTGTGGGACTCACGGCCACAGCAGTATGGGGTGATGACTACTCACTTGGATGGCTGAAACAGGTCACATGGATTCTAAGTATTTCAATGGCTGTTAGCCCTCATGCCTAAAAGAGAGCCTCCTTGATCTGAGGCAGTGTACCTTTGAGTACTATGTGTGAGGGGCAAATAACAAGGAGCTTCTCAGAGGCCTCTGGTTGAGCTCAAAGTACTGGACAATGTGGCCTTTGATCCTAACCAGTATAGGATGACCATTTGGAAAGGAGGGCAGGGCTCCTGCAGCTTTCACTGTCGTAATAAAGAGGGAATTTCACCAGGTGCTGCATGCGTACAAATGACACCTTCTGAAATTGCCTTTGCTGTACAATTGTTAAAGATACAGGAGCCCTGTCCTCCTTTCCATAGGGTCACCCTAAACCAGTAGACAGTAGAGGTGGGTGGCTCCAATGTCAGTGTGATGGTGAATCTGCTCCGGGTTTCAGTCAGAGCCCTAATGGAGCTATCCAAGGTGCTCTGCACCTTGGATAGCTCCTTTAGGGCTCTGACTGAAACCCGGAGCGGATTCACCATCGCACTGACATCGGAGCCACCCATCTCTACTGCCAGCAAGACCCTGTTTATGGTCCTTTCTTAGGGGACATTTTGCAAGATCACAGCCGTTCATTCCAGATTAATACAAGGACCAGCTGCACACGTGGAGCAGAGGTCTCTCGGTGGCTACTAGCCATGATGATCGTTGCCATCAGACCAGTTCTTGGCTGGCCTGCCTGTGTTGTAAATGGCCAGGCCGCCTGCCATCTCACGCAGAAATAAAAGAATGCAAACTACCAGCTGCGTCAGAGAGCAGTGGCAATTTCTGGACAAAGGGAAGACACTGATCTTTGCCCGAGGATGGAGAATGGCCTCAGCCCCAGCACTCCCCCCCACACCTAACAGAAGAGTTGATCATCCGTTGTGCGTGGGCAGGGAGAGAGAATGCCCTGTCCCCCTTTGCTCAATGCTGTGAAGCCCTCTGTGCTGTGTGGCATGTTCTTCTCTTCACACACACACACGGACACACAGAGACACATGCAAAGCGCAGTTGCGGTGCTAAAGAGTTAGGCAGGAAAGTTGAGAAGAGAGGGCCCTCGCTCCCTGGGGAAGAGTGCATGATTCGCATGCAGAACATCCCCTGCATCACGGTATCTATCGCTGGTTAAAAAGGATATCGGGGAACCAGGCTGGGAAAGACCTCTTCCCCTCACCCCACCCCAAGCCACTGCCAGCCTAGGGTGACCATGCAGAAAGGAGGACAGGGCTCCTGTATCTTTAACGGTTGCCTAGAAAAGGGGATTTCAGCGGGTGTCGTTTGTATGCATGCAGCACCTGGTGGAATTCCCTCTTCATCACAACAGTTAAAGCTGCAGGAGCTTTTATCATAGGTGGCGACTTGTAGAGGACACAGGGCATCTCTCCTTCCTCCCCCTTGAAGCTAGGTCCTGGGCTGGGGGATGCCATGTGCAAGGAGCAATCCTCTTCGGTCATGATCCTGCATGATATGCAATATTTGGGCCTGACTGCATTAGAATCATAGAATCATAGAATAGTTGAGTTGGAAGGTGCCTATAAGGCCATCTAGTCCAACCCCCTGCTCAATGCAGGAATCCACCTTCAAGCATCCCTGACAGATGGTTGTCCAGCTGCCTCCTGAAGGCCTCTAATGTGGGAGAGCCCACCACCTCCCTAGATCATTGGTTCCATTGTCCCACTGCTCTAACTGTCAGGAAGGTTTTCCTTATGTCCAGCTGGAATCTGGTTTCCTGTAACTTGTGCCCATTATTCCATGTCCTGCACTCTGGGATGATCGAGAAGAGATTCTGGCCCTCCTCTGTGTGACAACCTCTCAAGTGTTTGAAGAGTGCTATCATGTCTCCCCTCCGTCTTCTCTTCTCCAGGCTAAACATGCCCAGTTCTTGCAATCTCTCCTCATAGGGCTTTGTTTCCAGACCCCTGATCATCCTCGTTGCCCTCTTCTTAACCCCCTCCAGCTTGTCTGCATTCTTCTTGAAGTGAGGGCCCAGGACTGGATGCAGTACTCAAGTTTGTGTTGATTAGTTAATGCTCTGCTTTAAAAATAAATTTTAAAGTTAGGTTTCAATATTGTTGTTTGTTTATTAAACGCCTCATAAAATTAGTTTTCCAGGCATTGTAAGATGATGACGATGATAGAAATCACAATAAATAATTGAAAACCAGTACAATGTATAACCCCAATAAGCACATATCACTGCAAAATACAAAATACACTTTTGTTTTTCAAACTATGGTTCAAAATAGGACTTATGAGAAATTATAAAATATTGGACTTTTTCTACACAAGCCATTTATCGTGCATTCATCATTCCCTACGCACCGTTGTTTATGTCATGATGTCATGACCCTCTGGTTTTGCTTCACTATCTAACCAGCACTTTCAGTGGGCTTTTTTAGAACAGGGAAATGCAGTATTTAATTGTACGGCAAAAGAAAGTGTGATTTCCTCGTAAGTACTTGTGGTATTCCATTGTATCATAGTGCCACCTACAGGTTGTATGACAGAAAAGCAGGAAATGAAACCCTCCTCGTGTAGTGATCGGATCTCAATTCTGTGATGATTAGCAGCCGATTAATAGCCAATTGGGGGGTGGGCGGAAGAAGGGTTAGAAGAGAATTTTTTTTTGCTGATTGGATTAAGAGGAACCTGTTTTTGGGTCTAAAAATATTTGGTTGGTAGAGAACAGAAGTCGGTTCCTTCAGAGCGGTGGGTGTGGGGACATAGTTCTGGTCTCATAGGCCAGAAGTGTGTGTGAAACATAGTGCTCCCTTTTCAGTCAAGTGGCCATGTGTCCTTTATAAAGGACAGTCCTCTACTTGAAGGTGTCCTCTGTTTGTAGGGCTGTCCAGTCCAAGTCCAGTTTAAAAATAAAGACCCATTGGAAGGGAGAGTATCATGGGCCTTGAAGTGGCGCAACCGCAGGTGGCACATGGACAGCCTACACACAGGTCACGTGGCCACAGTCTTCCACACTCTGGTGAGAATGCACTGTATTTCTATTTAAAATTAAGCTACTTGTTTCTAAATTTGCATCTATACATATAAATTAACACATGCATCTGTTGTTGTTTTTTATTGCTGTCCTCTCCTGGGGTAACGGTAGGGTGGCCCTATGAAAAGGAGGACAGGGCTCCTGTATCTTTAACAGTGGCATGGAAAAGGCAGCAGCACCTGGTGAAATTCCCTCTTCATCACAACAGTGAAAGCTGCAGGGGCCCTCTTCTGTATCTGGTCACTCTAGTTTAGCTCCTGCAGCTTTAACTGTTGTGATGAAGAGGGAATTCCACCAGGTGCTGCATACATATAAATGACTCCTGCTGAAATTCTCTTTTCTATGCCACTGTTAAAGATACAGGAGCCCGGTCCTCCTTTCCATAGGGTCACCCTAGGTAATGGGGTTCCTCTTAATTGGTGTGGCCACCCTGCTGTACAATGGGGAGAGTCAAGGCTGAAGCAAGACATGTTTTGGAAGGGGGAGGTCCTGACCAACTGCTGCTGCCCCGGCAGGACCACTTGCGGGAAGAGAGACAGGATGTGGGTGTAGCATGCCGTGCCCTCCCCCACCACAGGTCTATGAACCCCACAAGACTCACACGCGCGCACACACCAGTGCATCCAGGCCTCTTTAGGGCAACATCCATCAGCCCTCAAAGCCCTTTTTCTGGTCATCCTCGGAGCAGCAGCTCCATCTGTTTATCAATCCCAGGAGGGGCAGGAACGCCGCGATGTGACATCAGGGCCAGTCGCTGGTGGAGTTTCCGACACAGGATGGGAAAACAAAGGATGGATGGCGTAGAGGAAAAGCCGGCATCCTGGAGACAGGAGCAGAGCGAGGACGGGACATGGAGTATGAAGCGAAGAAAGGGAAAAAGGTACGCATGAAGAAGGATGAAACTCTGCATGTGGGGGGCATTTCTGCGCACTGTGGGCTGTGTGTGCACACATGTTGTGGAGCCTCAGTTTCCCCACAGGTAGTGTGGCTCAGTGGGGAAAACTGCCTTGGGCATATTGGCATAAAACAGATCCTTGATTCCATTATTCCTTCCTCCCCAAGCACGTACCCTCCAAATGTGCTAGGGAGGCTGGATTAAGGTGTGTAGAGGACTCAGACTGCTGAATGTTCCTCCTGCTATGCAAACTCTGCTCAGCCATCTCCCGAGGCCCAGAGAACAACATCCAAGAAAGGGTGTGGCCTATGAAAAGGGGGAGGAGCTGGGGAATAGGCATGCCTTACAGCAGCCTTTCCCAACCTGGTGTAGATGATATGCTGGACTACAACTCCCAGAATTCCTGTCCATTGTTTTCTGGGACTGGTGGGAGTTGAAGTCCAAAACATCTGGAGGACTCCCACACTGGAGAAGGTTGCCCCATAACAACAGCAACAAGCGAAAGTTGCCAAATATTTTAGGCCTACGTTATCACTCAGAGTTTCCCTCGATGGCAGTGCTGCCCAATTTGTCAAGTTTTGGGTCTTTAAATTTAAATGTTTTTAACTGAGAATAGTTTTTTTTAATGTGTTTATTTGAGATGTTTTGTATTTTAAACATTTGTGTTGTAAACTGCTTCAAGATAGTCAAGCAGGTTACAAATTGATTAAGGGTGCAATCCTATGCTTGTTTAGACAGGGAAAAAATCATACAACTTGCAGCATTTCCGAATCAGCTATCACTTTTTTCTGTCCAAACATGCACAGGATTTTGCCCTATTTAAATAATGAGCCATGCAACATTTCCTGCCCTATTAGAATGCATCAAACAGGTTTATTGCCGAGGATAAGAGGACGCGGACCAAAATTTCAATATCTCTAGGCTCCTGCTTGTCTTGGGAGCACAAAGCCCCTATCCCAGCATTATTATTCATGGTGTGCAGTGGTGTTATCCGGTACAGCCAAAGACGAAGGAAGGGGGAAGCTAATGATCCATTCAGGCTTTGAGTGGCTCATTCTGTAAGCATTTCATCATTCGTTCCTAGCAGTGTACCTTTTCGGGGGAGCGTGTTCAGAGGAGGGCAACAAGGATGATCAGGGGTCTGGAAACAGAGCCCTATGAGGAGAGATTGAAAGAATTGGGCATGTTTAGTCTGGAGAAGAGAAGATTGAGGGGAGACATGATAGCACTCTTCAAATACTTGAGAGGTTGTTACACAGAGGAGGGCCAGGATCTCTTCTCGATCAACCCAGAATGCAGGACACGGAATAATGGGCTCAAGTGACAGGAAGCCAGATTCCGGCTGGACATCAGGAAAAGACTTCCTGACTGTTAGAGCAGTACGACAATGGAACCCATGACCTAGGGAGGTGGTGGGCTCTCCCACACTAGAGGCCTTCAAGAGGCAGCTGGACAGCCATCTGTCAGGTATGCTTTAAGTAGATTCCTGCATTGAGCAGGGGGTTGGACTCAATGGCCTTAGAGGCCCCTTCCAACTCTACTATTCTACAATTCTATGAGTCAACAAAATGCTCCCTGCACATGTTCAAAGGAAGTCTCCCTGAGCTGAGGCTAACTGGCTCCCGGCACTGATCCAACAGGTCGTGTGACTCAGCTGTAGCTCAGCTTAAGGTGACAAGAAAACCTGCCTGCGATCCTTGGCTCAGCCATGAAGGCAGCATCTCTCTTGCAGTCCCCTGTCCGAGCAGATGGGCCTGAGTGGCCTTTCCCCACCCTGTCACAGATCTAGCGCCATCCGAAGGTTCTGGAGACACACGTCCCCCTCCAGCTGCCTCCAGCAACGGCCAGCTTTCAGCCTGAGCTCCTGGCCGAATCCCCACCAGCCAGGCCAGAGATCGGCGCGTTAAATTGGCTCAGTTGGCTGTCACCCGCAAGACAAACCTAAGACATTTGGGTGCCTCAGGCAGATTATCACTGTTCTATTATTAGCAAAGGGCACGATCCACCAGAAAGCTCCAAATGAACAGAAGGTGCCCAAGAGCCCTTCTCAGTGAGCAGAGGAGGCTGGGGGCTCCCATGTCAAAGGGGCAGTGAATCCGCTCCGGGTTTCAGTCAGAACTCTAAAAGACCTATCCAAGGTGTTCTGCATCTCAGTGGACAGTGGAGGCTGCTCTGCGCACATTAGGCAGCTCTTTCGGAGTTCTGACTGGTTCTGACTGACACCTGGAGCGGATTCACCACCCCGCTGACATTGGAGCCACCAGCTTCCACTCTCAGTGGGTCTTGTGCATGAGAACTCCAGTCATTTTCCCTTCAAGGGCACCTGCAGACACCCTCCCCCTTGAGGTGGCCATCTCACCTTGCTTCACGTCAAGGCTGCCTCCGTGTCACTATGTGCTGCCCAGAGCCGAGATCTCCTCGGCCAAGAGAGAAACAGAAACAGGGATGGAGATATCGTCCCGTATTTGGTGGGGGGAAATGGATATACTTGCTTTTATGCCGTGCGCCTGGAGCGGCGGTTTAATGAACGAAACCCGAATGGACCAGATAACGTGGCTTTAAAAGAGACCAAGACTGGAATGACAGATCCCACCAGAGTCGAAAGGGATACCCTTCCCAAACTGGGCATTAATTGGAAACTAGATTCTGCCTGCTGAGCCATGCAGGTGCTCAGGGCTGCTGACAGGCCATCCTTTGGGAAGCCGATGGCTCCTTGGATGGCCGGCTGATGTTTCCTTCAAAGACAGGAGGAGACGGTCTCCAGATAGCAGGGAAGTTCTCTCGCTCCAGTTTCTGGGATGATATTCATCTGGGCTTGGAGAAGGTGATACCCCTCCAGTCTAAAGGAAGGGGCTCACCTGGCCTGGAGCCCTCCAGATGTGCTGGACTGAAATCCCCATCATGACCATGCTGGCTGGGGACGATGGGCATTGTAGTCCAGACATTTGAAGGGCGCCAGGTTGAGGAAGGCTGGGGTAGATCAATGGTTAGAAGCAGAGAGCCTAGAGTGTTTTTAGACAACGCTCACTGAACCTTGGGTGCCACCTCAGAGAGGGGTGTGAGCAGGCCCGATCCCAGGCGTTTGGCTTCTGTGCGTCCTGCAAAGCTGCTCCTTCCTTTCTCTGGCTGTAGGAGAAGCAGGAATAAATAACGCAAAATAACAATGACATGCAAATTGCGTTTAATTTAGGCCGCAGGGTTTTTATTTTCTTGACACAGAACTTAATTTGGCTTTTTGGCAGAGAACGGGCGCAGCCATCTGCATGCCTCACAGCCTGTACAGAAACCATTTTGTTTTTCTTTTTTTTTCCAACGAGGGCATCTGTCAACATTTCAGCGACGCCGGATAACCCTTCCACTGCCAGAGGGCTCCGGCACTTAACCGGTTCCCTTCCCCCCCTCCGTCTCCCTTTCCCCAGGGGTTCGTGTCTCCCATCAAGCGGCTGGTCTTCCCAAAGGCAGCCCGACGGCAGGCCCTCAAAAGCGCGGTGTGCCGGCGCCCTCTGCACTCGGTCCCGCTGTACCCGCCAGACTACCTCATCGACCCTCAGATCCTCCTGCACGATTACGTAGAAAAGGAAGTGAAGGTGAGGAGGGGGCCCAAAGGCTCCTAGGTGAAGGTCCGTGCAGCGGCGGTTCACAGAGTTCAGGGTTGGTGACATCAGGCCCACAGGCCAAATATGGCCCGTCCAGGGTCTTAATCTGGCCCTCGGGGGGGCCCCCCGCCTCTCAATCATTTCACTTTTCTGCAGCTTTTCTCCATTCTGACAGGATGGAATCTTTCTCCTAAGGTTAAGTTACTGGCAGTAAGAACTTTCAACTAAAATGCGCAGGCTGTCCTCTTTTGTATCTGGCCACTCTAGTATAGTTCCTGCAGCTTTATCTGTTGTGATGAAGAGGGGATTTGACCAGGTGCTGCATGCATACAAATGACACCTGCTGAAATCCCCTTTTCAATACAATTGTTAAAGATACAGGAGCCTGGTCCTCCTTTCCATAGGGTCACCGTAATAATGGGTAAGGGCCAGAGTATGCATGAAGCTGCAATTTGGGGGTGGGGTGGGATCTTCCGTTGAAGCAGCCTGGTGCCCTAGATGTGTTGGTCATGCTGGCTGAGGTTCATGGGAGTTGTAGTCCAGCACATCTGGAGGACCATAGGTTGGGAAAGGCTGCAATAAGGGACATCCTTCCAATGCAATTACCAGGTTGAGAGGAAGGACTTTCCTAAGGATCATAGCAAGGGAAGAAAGGGTTAAATTCCCTTCCTCCTGCCCACTAATTCCCCTTAATTATCAAGGGTGGGACATAAAGGTTATGCTTTTTTAATTTAAGCCATACATGTTAAATGCAGAGATGAATTTAGCGTCTTGGATGTCAGAGTCTGCTGTGAGCTAGAAAGGATCTCAAATCCCATCTCTGCCATTAATTCACCAGTGAGCTTTTGGCAAGCCCCTGTCGGTATAATGGGCGTAATAGCACCAACCTACCTTACAGGGTTGTTGTTGTTGTTGTTGCAAGTATTACATAAAGAGGCTAGTCGTAGGCAGGCCCTTGTTCTGTGCAAAGGATTATATATTGACCCTGTTCAGACAACATGCTAAACCATGGTGGTTAAGCACGTTGAGCAAAACTTTATGGCTGAGCGTGTGGTGTGAACCATGAGTTAGAGTGTTGTGTGAACCATCCCTAACCATGGTGGCTACATAACCACGATTTAAGCACATTCACTAATCATTTGTAGCAAAAAGATTAGCGGCCCAACCATGGCTTAGCGTGTCATCTGAACAGGCCCATCGTGTTCTTATAGACATTGATTATATGTGGTGAGTGTTTTGGTTTTAATATGTTGTGAGCTTTCCTGAAAAGTGGCATACACATGTTGAAATAAATAAATACAAATAAATTTACTTTCCATACAAGTTCTGGAGAAAACCTGTAATGAAAATTGCCCCTCCCTCCGTTCGAGGCCAAAAAAATTACAAATTTGTTAACAGCTTGGTTATGAAAGCTGCAGAAATTGAAGCAAACCTAAGTATGTGTTCTGGATCCTCACAGTCTGTCTTGACGACAGATTTCTCTTCTTTTTAATGCAAAACGTTGCGTTGTAACTCCCACGCAGTCCTCTTCTGTCTTTATATTCTCTCATTTTCTCTTCCTCTCCAGTTTTTAGGTCACCTGACCTGGGTGACCACGTCCTTGAATCCCTCCAGCCGTGATGAGCTGTTGCAGCTACTGGATACCGCGAGGGTAAAAACTGCACAATGTACTTCAATGCGCTTTGGCGTTGTTCAATTAAGAGCAATGTGCTTGCAATGAATTTTGAGAGTCAGATGAGCAAAAGAGCCGTAGGGTTGGTTCTTTTGTGGTTATGTTCATAGTTCTTGTTGTCCTGAGAGTTTTCTTTAACCAAAGCCGTATTCTCTAGTTGGATGAGGAAAGGAGCCCAGGGAGACAGGTTCCAATGATTTCTTCGCAGCACCATTAGGCCTGCTGGTCAGAGACCTGACAGCAGAAAACTCCAGACACATTATAGGTCGACCAACTGTCAGGATTTCCCCAGATTTTCTATAATTTTCTATAATGTCCGGGAATGACACGCTTTCCCCTTTAAGGCCACCGTTAACGTTGGGGGGAACGACACGCTGTCCAGAGGCACGTCATTAAAGGGGAAACGTGTCATTCTCGGACATTATAGAAAAGGCCCCAATTGGAGCAGAGGAGGGGAAAGCGTGTTTCCCGGGGCCTCCGGAAAGCATGCTTTCCTCTTACCCCCACTGGATGTCATCGTTTTTGGTTTCCCAATATGGCCAACTTAGGAAACAACCCTTCTAGGCAGAGTTCAGAAGGACCTAAGTGCCTGAACTTCCTCCTTCCCTCTGCGAATAATAATAATAATAATAATAATAATAATAATGTTATTTCTTACCTGCCTCTCCCTCTGGATCGAGGCAGGGAACAACATTAAAAGCAAATGATATAAAATACATAAAGCTGATTAAAACATATAACAACTAATACATTATTAAAATACCAATAAAAGTCTTAAAATTCGACTGAGTAGGTCTGCTGGAAGAGATCGGACTTTATAGCTTTCTTAAATTCCGGAAGACTGTTAAGTTGGTGAATCTCTCCCGGCAGCAGCCATTCCACAGTCTGGGAGTGGCAGAAGAGTAGGTCCTCCAGGTATACCTCAGGCAGGGTGTGCTATTGCTCTTTGGTCTTAGGAAAAGCTCCATCCCTCCCACCTTCCCCATGAATTTGCAGCCCCCTTTTCAAGCCATTTATGTGATCGCCACTTCTTGTGGCTGCAAATCCCATAAACTAACTAGGATTAGACTCTGTGGCTTTTCTGTGGCTCAGCAACCTTGCTTGGGTTATTGGGGCTGTTTGTCTTGACTGTCCTTTTCTGCAGGGCACCTGCTTTCTGCTCATGCCCTTCTGGATTGGGCCACCCCCCAAGGGCTGGGGTCAGGGGGCGTGTGATGGAGCTGTCTTTGAGATGTGATGGGGGGGGTGGCCTCGCAGCCCCTTCCAGGGAATTGAAATCAGACCTGGCACCATAGGCATGTGCACAGGGTGTGCTGGCTGTGCCCAGGTACACCCGCATTTCCCAGGGCCACCTCTGCTTTCCTGCCCCCCACACTTGAATTGGAGCTTTTAAAAGGAAGGGAAACCCTCTGGAAAGCTGCCATTAGCATCCCTGGGGGAACTATGCACTTTCCAGAGATCCTGGAAAGTGCACTTTCCCACCCTCCACTGCTCCAATCAGAGCCTTTAAGGTGCACACCCTAATGATATGAGCTGCGCACGCCTATGCCTGGCACCATCCCACAGACGTTTCCTTTGCTCTGGCTCTCCTGCAGCAGCTGAAGGAGCTTCCTCTGAAGACGACCCCCGAGCAGGACAGCATCCTGAGCCTTTCTGCACGCTGCCTGCTTCTGACCTGGAGGGACAACGAGGAGCTCATCTTGAGGATCCCCACGCACGAAATCGCCGCAGCCTCCTACCTGCGGGACGATGCTCTGCACCTCCTGGTGCTCAAGACAGGTGCGAATTGGTTCGGCTGGGAACCCCAGCTCCGCACAGGACACGCCTCTGGGCACACTGAGCCTCTGGGCAGTTATGTATGCCTTGGTTATATCCCCATTAAGACTCTGGGGAGGCTGGCGGCTCCGACATCAGTGGGGTTGTAAATCAGCTCTGGGTTTCAGTCAGAACTCTAAAGGAGCTATTCAAGGCGCTGAAGACATTTTGGGGTTAGGGTTCAGCAGCTTGGATAGCTCCTGACTGAAACCCAGAGTGGATTCACATGCCCCACTGACATCAGAGCCGCTAGACTCCGCTGGTTAGACTACTGCTCTGTGCTTCATGTGGCGCTACTCTTGAAGAGTGTACGGAAGCTTCAGTTGGTACAAAATGCAGCAGCTAGGCTGCTAAACAATGCATGTTGTGATCACGTCACCCTGATACTGAAAGATTTGCATGGTTGCAGATTGTATTCCAGGCTCAATTCAAGGCGTTGGTGTTAACCTTCAAAGCCCTTAGGGCCAGGCTATTGAGAGGAATGCCTATCTCAGTATGAACCTGTTCAGTTATTCGTTTGAACAGGGAGGCCCTTTTGAAGACACCCTTAGGGTGACCCTATGGAAAGGGGGACAGGGCTCCTGTATCTTTAACAGTTGTAGAGAAAAGGGAATTTCAGCAGGGGTCATCTGTATGCAAGCAGCGCCTGGTGAAATTCCCTCTGCATGACAAGAGTTAAAGCTGCAGGAGCCCTGCCCTCCTGACCAGATACAAAAGCGGAGCCCAGTCCTCCTTTCCATGGGGTCGCCCTAGACACCCTTGCTGGCAGAGGCCTACTTGTCGGGCATGTGAGAAAGGGCTTTCTCCTGTGATTGCTCCCAAACCCTGCAAAATACATTCTCTTTGGAGTTGTGATTTTCCCCCATTCTCTTTGCATTCAGAAAAAGTTGCATTCGTCTTTTTAATGTGGCTTTTAAAATGGTCTTCGGGATATCCTGACTGAGTTTAATCCATACTCCTTGCAGTTCACTGTTAGCTGTTACAGCAGCGCCTGTTTGGAACAGCAGATCTTTCATTTCAATGGCAGAGCTAGCAAGAGCAACTTATTATGCAAATAAGTATGCGATCAAACTGCCACTTTGAAAGCAAATGAAAGTGGCTGGAAAGAATAATTAGCTAGCTGTCTTAATTAAACGCTAAAAGGTTATTTTACCCGGAGGATTCAGTTAAAACAAACATTCTTTTTTTTTTAGTGTGTGTGCTGCAACCAGTCAAAAATAACTGAATATGAAGGTGTTGAGGGTTTGGACCATAGCTTTGTCAGGCGATGATTTGGTGGTCTGGAGACACAGCCATGGCGGAGTCAGACAAGTAAAAGGTTATCACCAGATATGGTGGCTGGCGAAGGCGAGGCAAGGCAAGGCAAGGCAGGAAAACAGATAATCTAACAGCAACTGCATCTCCCCACTGGAAGGGAATTTCACCATAAGGGAAGCCACACCATAAGAACACCATAAGAACATTAGAAGAATGCTGCTGGATCAGACCAAAGGTCCATTGAGTCCAGCACCCTGTTCACATGGTGGCCAACCAGCTGTCGACCAGGGACCAACAAAGCAGGACAGGAGTGCAACAGCACCCTCCCACCCATGTTCCCCAGCAACTAGTGTATACAGGCTTACGGCTTCTGATACTGGAGGTTGCACGTAGCCACCAGGACCAGCAGCCAGTGATAGCCTACTTCTCCAGGAATTTATCCAACCCTCTTTTAAAGCCATCCAAACTGGTGGCCATCACCATCTCTTGTGGTACTGAATTCCACCGTTTAACTCTGCACTGTGTTAAGAAGTCCTTCCTTTTATCTGCCCTGAATCTCCCACCAATCAGCTTCATGGGAGGATCCCAATGGGTTCTAGTATTATGGGAGAGGGAGAAAAATGTCTCCCTATCCATATTCTCCACGCTGTCGTAAATCACCGGCGTGAAACTCGATAAGCAGGAGGGAAAGCCAAAGTACCCGTCAGAAGCCAGATCAAACAATACTGGATTTAGGAAAGCATAAAAGACAAGTCAGGGTCCGGTCCAAGGTCAGGATATGTCCAGGCAAGATCAAGGAGCTGGTTTGCAAACGACGAAGACGAAGCACCAAGAACAATAGTTGCTTCCAGCGTCGCTTCTGGGTTCTGGCATGTCTTTTATGGGGATGGTGGCGATTGGGAATTGCTGTCAGCTGCATTGGCCTTCAGCTGGCTTCTGCCTGTTCCTGTGAAGGGCCACTCTCCAAACACTCCCAGGCTCAGCCGTTCCTCCTTCTTGTTTATTCCCTCAACCTGAAGCACAACGCACACCAGGCATAATTTTGTCCTGAGGGAGAAATGAAACTCCATTGGTCCCGTATCTTATCCACCAGCTGCCAAGTCAATCGCTACGGTACCTCCTTCTAGCCAGCTGCACTGGTGTGCCTTGCTGAAGCACCACAGAGAACAAGTTTTGGGGGGGGCGTGGGCAAGACACCCCCCCCCATAGGCTCCCTCCCTCAGTAGGTCTACCTTCTCACCATCATCTCTTGCTCCTCATCCTCTTTGTTACCATGACTGCCACTTGCTTGCTTGACAGGCGGGGAGACAGGGAGAAAGTAAGCCCTGGCATCTGCTCCTCCTCCTCCTCTTCCCCACCACCACCCTTGGCTGGGCCAGAGCGAGAGGCAAGTGGACAAGCCGGTTGCAATGGGGAAGAAGAGGAGCAACTCCAGGGGACTCTTGCCAGTAGACTCTTGCTGTGGGGTGGGCCTTTGGCAGGTGGCCAGCCATGCCTACCCATGGTGCAGGACGTGGCAGAGCGTGGGCAAAGGCTCTGTCTGCTGGTGAGCTGCCACTGTGGCACAGAGAAAATGGTGCTTAGCCTTCCCAAGCCTGGTGCCACCCAGATGTGCTGGACTGCAACTCCCATGATTTCCAGCCTGGCTAGGAATTATGGGAGATGCAGTCCAGCATATTTGGTTGGCACCAGGCTGGGGAAGGCTGATTTTGGCCTTCACGCCAGGCTGCAAAATGTCCTGGGCTAACTCTGCCCAATGAATCGAGACCAGTTCCCAGCCAGCATGGCCATTGGCCGAACCTCCCATGCAAGGATGTTGTGAGGTTAGAATGGGGAAAATCCCATGTTTACGACCCTGAACTCCTTGGAGAGAGGTGAGAGGTACACCAGTATATCCTTCCCTCCATTCAGGGTGCCTGGATACAGGCCCGTCTTCATCTTTTCTTTTCTTTTTTTTTCAATTTCCAGGCTTAGGAGTTGACCCGGTCCCTGCAGGGGGCAGCTTGGACATCTATCCAGGAATCATGCAGGAGAAGAAGATCCCAGGAGGACCGGCTGAGAAGAGGCCGATGGAGGCCCGGCAGATGGGAGGCACCATGGAGCGGCGTCACACCATCTGCAGCTTGGACTGGAAGATGGCCCGGAGCTCCGGGCAGGAGGGGAGGCCGAGCGGCGGCGGGGGCAGCCTGGAGCGGAAGCAGGGCACGGGCAGCTCGGAGAAGCGGCAGCCAGCCGGGGGCAGCCGGCCCTTTGGGAGCTGGGAGCGCCGGCAGACCTACAGCGGCAGCTGGGAGCGCCGGGCCGGCATGGGCAAAGCCGGAGGCAGCTGGGAGTGCCGCCAGACCAACAAGGCGGGGGGAAGCTGGGAGCGCCGGCAGGCCTACAGCGGCAGCTGGGAGAGAGGCAAGACTTGCGGCAGCTGGGAGCGTCGGCACATGGGGAACAACCCTCTGGACCCCAAGGAGCCCCGCCCTGAAGCCTACTGCAACCTCATCATCCTGGCCGTGGCTAACAGAGTAAGTGACTGCCTCCACCTCTGACACCTTTCTCACCCCCACCCCCACGTTGCCCAGTGTGACCGTATGGCAAGGAGAACAGGGCTCCCGTATCTTTAACAGTTGCATAGAAAAGGGAATTTCAGCAGGTGTCATTTGTATGCATGGAACACCTGCTGAAATTCCTTTTTCATCACAACAGTGAAAGCTGCAGGAGCCCTGCCCTCTCTTGTATCCAGTCACTCTAGAATAGCTCCTGCACCTTCAACTGCTGTGACAAAGACGGAATCTCACCAGGTGCTGCATGCCTACAAATGACACCTGGTGAAATCCCCGTTTCTATGCAACTGTTAAAGACGCAGGAGCCCTGTCCTCCTTTTCATATGGTCACCCTAGTTACCAGCCTTCCTCGAAAATAAGACAGGAGACTTCCAACAACATTTTGCAATCACAGTATCCACACTCTTCAAATACCTGAAAGGTTGTCACACAGAGGAGGGCTCAAGTGACAGGAAGTCAGATACTGGCTGGACATCAGGAAAATCTTCCTGACTGTTGGAGCAGTACAACAATGGAACCAATGACCTAGGGAGGTGGTGGGCTCTCCCACATTAGAGGCCTTCAAGAGGCAGCTGGACAACCATCTGTCAGGGATGCTTGAAGGTGGATTCCTGCATTGAGCAGGGGGTTGGACTCCATGGCCTTAGAGGCCCCTTCCAACTCTACTATTCTATGATTCTGTGATTCTATGACTGTGTACTTTAACAGCTTTCCTGGAATCCCAATCTGATCCTCCAGTGTTTCCCAGAGGGCCATGCCCCTGTTCCTGGCCACACCCCTTACCCTGACTGCCAATCATTTGGTCATTTTCCAGCTTTTGCACATTTTCCCTCAATCTGAAAGATTGAAATGCCTCCTCTAAGGCATTAGGTACCAGCAGTAAGAGCTTTAAGCTAAAATAGGTTGGTGGTTTTTAAAAATATATATTTTGATTCCACCATGTTGCTTTTTGCCCCAACCACCACTGGAAAAAAGCCATCGTGAACTTCTTCGAAGTTGGATTCACACCTCAGGATTTCGCTTCCTCTGGTCTGCCAGATAACCAAAAAACTAGGGTGACCCTATGGAAAGGAGGACAGGGCTCCCGTATCTTTAACAGTTGCATAGAAAAGGGAATTTCAGCAGGTGTCGTTTGTATGCATGGAACACCTGCTGAAATTCCTTTTTCATCACAACAATTAAGTTTGCAGGAGCCCTACCCTCTTGGCCAGATACAAAAGAGGGCAGGGCTCCTGCAGCTTTAACGGTTGCGGTGAAGAGGGGATTTCACCAGGTGCTGCATGCATGCAAATGACACCTGCTGAAATTCCCTTTCCTACACAACTGTTAAAGATACAGGAGCCCTCTCCTCCTTTCCATAGGGTCTCCCTAAAACAACTTCACAAAGTCTGTAGGGAACTGCTACATTAAATTCTATATCCAGAATATTGTGGTACTATTACCAGTTTTCACTCTTCTCCACATATTAATGTACTCTGGTAGATGGAATTGCCCATTCTTTAAATCCATATAGCCACTAGGCCACGTAGACGGCACATTTTTTGTTTCCTAAAGTCAGAATTCTACACCATACCAAGCTAAATTATACAATTCGTATGAATTATGTAAATTCACGCCATTTGCATATTTTGGCTTAGTTTGCAGAGTTTTGTGCTGCTTCTGCATGCCCTGGGAAATGAGCCACTAGGAATTCCACTGAGCCCTTTTCTGGCTTTCATCAGGCATTGGCCACACATTTTCAATTCGATCATTGTGGCTACAGGGACTAGAAACTCTGATCGTTTCTTTAAAACAAATGTTTTGCTCTCAGGGCGATGAACTCTCCATCCAGCAATAATTCTGTGCTTTCCCTACTTTGAACAGACAAAGATCATAGAACAGTAGAGTTGGAAGTAACCTATAAGGCCATCGCGTCCAACCCCCTGCTCAATGCAGGAATCCACCTTAAAGCATCTCTGACAGATGGCTGCCCAGCTGCCTCTTGAATGCCTCTAGTGTGGGAGAGCCCACCACCTCCCTAGCTAATTGGTTCCACTCTCGTACCGCTCTAACAGTCAAGAAGTTTTTCCTGATGTCCAGCCGGAATCTTCCTGTAACTTGAGCCCATTATTCCATGTCCTGCAAACCTTTCCGCAACCAATTATTCTTGGGAAGAACTGGCGTCTCCTGAATGTCTCTTTGTATACCACAGCAAATTTGTACAAAACAAACCAAGCTGCTCCATTCTATCCTATGAATTGGGTGGGAGGGCAGGTTACATAATACTTGAGGACCAATTTGACTTCTATCCCATTTTTAATAGCGGGTTGCATTCAAATGCTTACGTTAGCTGAGATTATTAGGAAGGGCTGAAAGGCAGCCACAGGAAGAATGTTTGTTTAAATTGCTGAGTTACTTTTCACTGTGAGAAAAAATCCTTGAAAGGTTTTATGTAAACTGTCCCAGTCATTTCCATTTTGGGAAGAGACATGGGTTGTGGGGGGGGGGGGGGAAACGAGGGAAGGAGTTTCAAGCAGTGGAGGCTGGTGACTCTGGTGTCAGTGGGGTGGTGAATCCACACCAGGTTTCAATCAGAGCCAGACAGGATTCTAAAAAAACTAACCAATGTTTGAAGCAAGGTGTGAGTTCTGACTGGTTCTGACTGAAACCTGGAGCGGGTTCACTGTCCCACTAACATTTATTTATTAATTTATTTATTGTTGCATTTCTTTAGCAAAAAGCAGTCTTTGAGACCACGATGCAGCAGGATATATTTTAAGACTTTTGATTAACTAACTCTAATGACTGTACAGCTCCTGACGAAGGACCTTAGGGCCCGAAATGTTGAGCTTATGTACAAGACTGTCTATCTTTTCTAAAGAAACCAATCGTTTTTCAATGTGGATATAAGTATTCAATATTTTGGATTTTTACTCTACACCAAAGGTGATATTTCCTTCTTTTGTGCATTCTGCATTTATATCCTGCCTTTTTTCCTCCAAGGAACCCAAGGCGGCATACATAATCTTCCTCTCCCATTTTATCCTCACAACAACAGCCCTGTTGGGCTGAGAGTCTGTGACTGGCCCAGAGTCACCCAGTGGGTTTCCGTGGCTGAGTGGGGACTAGAACCCGGATCTCCAGACTCCCAGTCCAACACTTTAGCCACGACACCATGCTGGCGCTCCGAGCCACCAGCCTCCACTGGCTTCAAGTACATTCATGCCTCTAAGGCTGCAGCCTTAAACTTTCCTACATGGCAGGAATCCTCATTGGCCTGCATGGGATTTACATCTGAGTGAACACGCTTACGACTGCACTGCACGAGCCTGTCAATCTGCTCCAGTATGACTGCTCTTTCTCCCCGGGGGCAGGACACAGCCGAGGAATCGTGTGCTCTCATCTGCCAGGTTTTCCAGATAATATATGGGGACCAAACCATTGAATGTGTGGACCGGGCTGGCTATCACTACACATCCACCCCGAAGCGCCCTTGGCTATCCAGCCGGAGTGAGTACACAGGAACGTAGGAAACTGCCTCATAGGGAGTCCATTTGCCCCAGAATTGCCTGCAGTGACCAGCAGTGGCCAAACTGTCGAACCCGGAGCTAGGTGCCATCTTCCAAATGAGTAAGGCAGTACCATTGTGTCCTGAATCTCATAACGACGAAAATAACATTGGCCTTTCGAGCCATAACATCACAACCCTACCTCACATGCCAAGCATTTGTTTGCCGATTCCGAGGCAACGTTCGTGTTCCGCAGTAGGCCGTTGGAGTGATTCTTGCAGCATGGTACATGGTGCAGTATGTCACGCCAGCATGGGAAGATCCGAGCGTAAATTTGCAGGAAAGATCTGTGACAAGCAGGCTGCTCGCTGCCTCCTTCAGATCTCTCCTGCCAAATCAAGTCGATTTTTCACTCTAACTTCGCATTTGTCAGGTTTCCCCTTCCTTCACCTCGTCTAGCGGAAGGAAAACCGTTAGGTATGAACCACCCTGAATCTGCCAGATTTGGTGATTTTGTGGGAGCAGGTCCCAGCTGGGATATGTATAGAGAACATTGATGGGGATGGATGGATTTAGGGGTGATGGAGTTGGACTATTACCATGTTAAGTACTTTTGTTGCTGGATCATTAGATGTTCTGCTTGGATAATGGGGAGCATTGCTTGAGATTTTTTATTATTGCATTTATATCCCGCCTTTTTTCCTCCAAGGAACCCAAGGCGGCGTACATAATCCTCCTCCTCCTTCCTGTCCATTTTGTCCTCACAACAACAACCCTGTGAGGTGGGTTGAGCTGAGAGTCTGTGACTGGCCCAAAGTCACCCAGTGGGTTTCCATGGCTGAGTGGGGACTAGAACCCGGATCTCCCAACTCCCAGTCCAACACCTTCAGCCACTACACCACACTGGCTCTCTGAGATGAAGCACTAACTGCACTACTGACTTAAACTGGGTTCATGGTCATTCTCTCTCTAAGCTACAGTGATGTAGTGGAGCCAGGGCTCAGAGGGGGGGGCAACGTTTTTTTTATTAGCAGGGGCACCCATGTCTCCTGCCACCCCCATCAGACTTCCCTGTTCTCTCTGAGCTTAGCTGCAATCCTCACAGTAAGTTGTGGGAAATGAGTCTTTTTCAGCCACAATCTATTGTACCCTGTTGTAATCCACAATATTTTTTTGGGAGGCTTAGAGCTCCATCAGATGAGCGTTTTATTGCACGCTCGTTGCTCGGCACTCACCGATTTTTGCTGGTCCCTCTCAAGATGTTGTCTGCCTCCCACGCCCCTCCCGCCCCTTCTAGCCTCCTTCGCGCCACCCCCCCCCCAAAAAAAAAACAGTAAGTCCGATTTATTTTAAAGACGGAAGTTGCTGCTATTTCCTGCTGTGTGCAGGCGAAGCAGCGCGATCAAAATGGCCCACTGAATGGCCGCGGGCACGTTGTTTACTTCCTCTTTCAAAAGAGGAAGTAATGAGGGTCAAATGCACAGGTGGAGAAGCGACGGTAAGCAAACATGATTTCCCCCCGTGTGATGACACTCGTTGTCTTGAAAGCGCAATTAAGGCCCACTGGACTTACAAAAGCCCTGCTCCTGGTGGCGATGCAAGCAGGTGGTTTGCTCATATGGATCAACACAGCTGCCTGCATTTTTGGGACTCCCTCGCGGAGGCATGGGTCTGGAGACGGTCACGAAGAGCGCCCGCACTTAAACATTTAACCACTACACCACTGCTAAGGAACACTGGGAAATGTAGTTCTGTGTGGCAGAGGGAGCTGGGGATCCCGAAAACAAAATTCTCAACGCCCTCACCAGGCTACAATTCCCAGGATTCTTTGGGAGAAGCCGTGAGTATAGAGTGTAGCTCTGTCCAGCTGTAAAGAAGGGGAGATAACGGTTGAAGACGCACATTAATTGCCTCCCGAGCACTGAGTCTACGCTAAACAATAAACACACGTTGTGGGTGGCGAAGGAAAAAGGCAAAAAAATAGATTTATCGCTGGCCAGGTGGTGATTGCAAACCAATGAGCATCAGGCTAAAGAGGGAGATTTACGGATGATGGAGGGGGGGCTGAGGGGGCGCAATGAAGATACCCAGATTTTCGCTGCCCTCTGATGTTCCCCCTTTGCATTGTTTGTTCCCAGGTGAGAGCTGTCGGACAGACGGGACTTACGGATACGATGCGGATTTCAGCTGCTGTAGCTCCTTGTGAGTGGCTGAAGTGCTCTTCTGACTGGTAACAACAAATGGCAGAGGTTTGGTTGCTTTTCATGCTCAGAGCCTCTCATAGAACCATGGAATAGTAGAGTTGGAAGGGGCCTGTAAGGCCATCGAGTCCAACCCCCTGCTCAATGCAGGAATCTACCTTGAAGCAAACCTGACAGATGGTTGTCCAGCTGCCTCTTGAAGGCCTCTAATGTGGGAGAGCCCACCACTTCCCTAGGTCATTGGTTCCATTGTCGCATTGCTCTAACAGTCAGGAAGTTTTTCCTGAAGTCCAGACGGAATCTGGCTTCCTGTCACTTGAGCCCGTTATTCCACGTCCTGCACTCTGGGTTGATCGAGAAGAGATCCTGGCCCTCCTCTGTGTGACCACCTTTCAAGTACCAAAAGTACCCTGGCTTTTGTTTGTATTGCTGCTTTTCCCTCCATCTAATCCCATTCTTTAAAAAGCATTTGCAGTACAGCAGAAAAGATGGCCCAAGGGGCCATTTAGAAGAGGCCTTCTCTTCAAAAGCATCCTTCTCCTACAGGATGGAATGCCTCTTCTATTCCAAGATGGTGCCTGCCATAATATATGCATGCAATTCTTCTTGCAGTGACGGCTCCCACGAAACCTTTGAAGCCTGCTGCAGTGGCTCTTCCTCCCCCTCCTTTCACCGATCGCATCACAGCCTCGCAACAGCCTGCAGCGGGAGCGACCAAAGCAGCACCGGCCGGGAGCAACTGCAAGACTATATGATCACGGCGAGTTGGGTTTGCATGGGGGGGGGGGGAGTGCAGGAGGGATGCTTTGTGAATCCCGCTCCTGGCCCAGGATCATAGAATAACATAGAATCATTGAAGAGTAGAGTTGGAAGGGGGCTATGAGGCCATCGAGTCCAACCCCCTGCTCAATGCAGGAATCCACCTCAAAGCATCCCTGACAGATGGTTGTCCAGTCCAGCTGCATCTTGAATTATTATTTATTTATTTATTTATTTCACTATTAAAAAGACAATATACAAAATTTAAAACCATAAAACAGCTGTCATTAAAACACTTTAAAACATCTAACTGTTAAGCCTGGCCACAGTGTCAATCAAAACCTCAACTTGAGCTATTAAAATGCCTGGGAGAAAAGAAAAGTTTTGACCTGGCGCCGAAAAGATAACAGTGTTGGCGCCAGGCGGGCCTATGGAAAGGAGGACTGGGCTCCTGCATCTTTAACAGTTGCATAGAAAAAGGAATTTCAGCTGGTGTCATCTGTATGCATGCAGCACCTGGTGGAATTCCCTCTTCATCACAACAGTTACAGCTGCAGGAGCCCTGCCCTCTTTTGTATCTGGTCACTCTAGGTAGGGCTCCTGCAGCTTTCACTGTTGTGATGAAGAGCGAATTTCACCAGGTGCTGCAGGCATACAAACGACACCTGCTGAAATTCCTTTTTCTATGCTACTGTTAAGATGCAGGAGACCAGTCCTCCTTTCCATAGGGTCACCCTACCCATGCGGTGGAACTGGCCCTGCCCTTCAGTGTCATGCCATGTTTGGCAGAGCCACCTGGCACAAGGGTGACCGCTCTCTGGCATTCTCTGAAGCAGAGCACATTGCTCCAGTTGGAACATGGCAGCGTGTGATGAGGCCACATGCTTGCCAAAGTCTGCTTGTTAGCCTTGCCTGGGCGCATGGGACTGTTTGCAGTGTGCCGGGGCCGGCACAGATCACACAACCAGAACGATCAGGTGAGGAAGCCTTTGATGAACTGTACTATTTCAGAGTGAAGGTGGGGCAATTGTGTGTTTGGATGCTCTCCCGCCTTAAAAACAACCAAGGAAACATTTCCGTACGTAGAAAACTAGTACGGCTGGAAGAGGACTAGAGTAGAACCTTTCTCTCTCGCAAGCTAAAGTTCAGAGAGTTTGTACTCAGAGCGTTTTGTTTCAGACAGGGAACATTCAATATAGGGTTCCCACCTACCCCACATGCGGTCAGAAGTGGTACTGCTCAGCGCAAGGTGCTCCAGATGGTTCTTGTTCCCACTCTCTGTCTTTGGCCATTGCAAAAAGGTATTAATGGGCAAAAAAAAGTGATCCAGAACTTGTGGGAGGGAAGGATTCTCCATGCAAAAGCAGCTGCGATAGTTGCAAGCGCTTCCCAAAAATCAAGCCCCCTCCGCAGCTCCTGCTAGTCATCCTGAAAAGAACCCCTCAGGTTCGACTTTCTTTTTTCTCTTAAAATTGTACAGCAAGGATGGGCAACTTCAGGGGATCCAACAGCTACCCCACCCCGCCCAGGACCAGCCTGCAGGCCGTGCCCCTGCTGCTGCTGCTAAACCGCCAAATTTTGGTGGCGTAGCGGTGGCCCAAAACAACAACAGCAACCATTAAGCGGTTCGCAGTTTGGAAGCTTACATGTGTCAAATTTAGCTTGTTTTTAATTTGTTAGTCTTAAGCCTCTGTAGCGCTTTGCCACTAAATTCAGCAGGAAAGTGCCAGTTTTTTTGGCATTTAAAAATAAAACTGGTGCTGCAGCTGGGCCATTGGTGGTCCCATCCCTGTTGTAGAGGGTGTTTCCCCCCTCCCCAATTTGCCGCAATATGCTTAAACTATCATGTGTCCACCCTAACCCTCCAAACCAATCTTGCTATCAAAAATAAATGTTGATGTCAAAGGACACTCTTGATCCCAGAATTGTCCTCTTCCTTCTTTCTAACTATCCTGCGGGGTTTTCTTTGGGCTTGTTTGTTTTTTGTCTTACAGCTGAGAAACAAGTTAACCCCACAGGAGATCCAACAGTTTGCATTATTGCTTAGGGAATACCGGATGGGCTTGGCTGTCGAAGAATACTGTGCCGGCCTTCTCCACCTCTATGGGGAAAAGCGGAAGTTTCTTCTGTTGGGTAAATGAAAAATCTCTCCTTGGGGGCAAGTGAGATGGAGGAATCACTCCTGGGGGAGCGAAAGGGACATAGGAAATTGCCTTTGATTGAGTCAGACTATAAGTCCACCTAGCCACGTTTTTCCCAACCTGACTCCCTCCGGATGTGTTGAACCGCAACTCCCATGATTCCCAGCCAGCTGGCCTAGTCAAATCTATTGATTCTCTATGATCTCTCTACGCACCTGCTACCTGGTCCCCATTTTTTTCTATCTAACTGGTAATGCCAGGGATTGAAACTGGTCTAACTCTAAATTATACCTCCTCACCCAGTTGATAGAATACAGGCTTTGCATGTATAATACCCCAAATTCCATCCCAGTTACCTTCGGTTAATGGAGCTCACATGCAGTCATCTTTGCAACCCAGTGCCCGTTCTGTGCTCTTTCTGCTCCCTTGGGAAATTGCAGCATCCCCACCTTATCCTACCTGGCTCACGCCTTTCTCTGTCCTTCGTCCCAGGCATGCGGCCCTTCATTCCCAATCAGGACATTGGCTACTTCGAGAGCTTTCTGGAGAACATCGGCATCCGGGAAGGAGGGATCCTGACCGACAGCTTTGGGCGCATCAAGCGGAGTATGAGCAACACCTCGGCCTCGGCCGTGCGCAGCTACGACAGCTGGTCCCTGCGCTCCGAGTCGGAGTCCTTCAACCGCATGATCACGGACATCACCCACGACATCGAGGCCTTGGCGCGTGACGAAGAGGAAGACATTGAGGAGGACAACGAAGACAACTACCTGTGAGGAGCTGCCAGCCCAGGCCTGAGAGGAGGAGGAGGAGGAGGAGGAGTTTAATTGGAAGCAGGGCTTCCAAGAGCTCTTTAATCTTCCTGCCCAGAAGGCAAATTCTGGAAGGGCAACTGAATCAGTGAAAATACAGAGATTTCTGGATCCCAGAGCAAACCTGAGATTTCTGGATCCCAGAGCAAACCTGAGTCACACCTTTCTCACACTACATGCACCCCCTGTTGTGAAAGGCAGCATGTCTCATAGCACCAGCCACTGTGGAGCGCTCAAGCAGGAGAGGGCTGTTCCCTTCCTGTCATGACTGTGGGTTTCCCAGCTGACCTCTGTTTGGCAATTGTGGGCTTTTCTACATGAGGCATTTTATCATCCGCTTACCATTCTCTACTCATGGTTGTTTACAAGTTCTTTAGACAGTGTTGTGTGACCTTCCAGTTTCACTTCTGTGTCTAACCAGTACTTTTGGCAAGTTTTTTTTTAGAAAAGGGAAAATGGGGCATTTGGTTGTGAAAGTGAAAGGAAGTGTGGTTTCTCCTTGTGTATTTGTGCTATTCTGCTACACCACAGCGGCACCTAGAGGCTACGTTGCAGAAAAGCAGAAAAAGGAAAAACTTCATGTACAGCTTGGATCTCAGTTCTGTTACAAAACCTTAAGGAGATACAGCAGATTAACAGCCTCGTGTAGAAAAACCTCTGTGGGAAGCAGAGGATGCTGGACGAATGGGCCTCTGTTAGGACTGATCCAGCTTCATATCTCTCCCAGCCATGGTTTGCCCTCTACAGCTCATGTGGTCCTGCTGATCCTCTAGGACCATTTAGGACGACCTTCCCCAGCCTAGCACCCTGCAGGGATGTTGGACAACAGTTCCCATCAACCCCAGCTATCCTGGCTAGGGATTATAGGAACTGTAGTGCCTGGTTGTGGAAGGCTGTTTTTGGAGATTCCTCTGCGGTGGACTGGATTTCTCTTTCGCCTGGCTTCTGGGCCACCTCTGAGCAAGCTGCTGTGGAACAAGGCTGCCCTCTGCTGGTTTAAAGCCCTTATTGCTGTTTGTGATAACCAACCACATAGAATCATAGAATCGTAGAGCTGGATGAGGCCTATAAGGCCATTAAGTCCAACCCCCTGCTCAATGCAGGAATCCACCTTAAAGCATCCCTGGCAGATGGCTGTCCAGCTGCCTCTTGAAGGCCTCTGGTGTGGGAGAGCCCACCACCTCCCTAGGTCATTGCTTTGAGTTTGTTGGCCTGTTCTCCACTATTGGTGGACAACTTCCTGTTGTTGTCAAGAACGGGTTGTGTGTGTGTGTTATCTACAATGGATGAATCACTACCACCCGTAGCCCCAGTCAGCTGGAGTGGCGGGGGCTATTGGTGAGGCTGGTTTATTACTGCATCGCCGTATATCTTCTTTACTTTTCTGCATTTGCACTTCCGTATTTGCAGAACTGTGGGTGAGGAAGGAATGAAAGGCTGCAGGTGTCCAGAGAACAGCCCTTACACCTGGGCCAAGCCATAGGAGGCTGGAGCAAGAGAAGGATACACCTGCCTGCCTTTAACCGGGTATTAAGTTAACACAACGCCACAGCACCCTCTGACCTGCACTGACAATGGTTATTTCATGCTAGGGTATGGACAATAAGGGACTATAACGAGGCATGTTGAATGAGTTCTTCTGGGGGTTGCACTTCCCTTCCCTTAAAGCAGGGGTGTACATCCTTTGGCCCATGGGCGGCATGCGGCCCTCCAAAGCCTTAAATGCATCCCTGGGTGCTCAGACCTCTCCACCTCCCCCCACAGCTGACTTCCAACTATTTTGGGTTGCGAGTAGAAATACAGGTCCCTCTTGGGCTCTGCAGCAAAATCACTGGGATGTGGGCCTGGGTGGGCCTGTATGCTGTGTCTGTGTGAGTGTGCAAGTTTGCTTGTGTGCAGCCCCTGAGCCCTGAGCCAGCTTCACCTGCCCTAAAAAAAATCAGGTGTAGAGTTTGGGGGATGCTCACAAAACCCACTGATCAGTCTTTGTCCCTGGAGGCCCAAGCGGCCTCTGCAGCTTGGAGTGCCTTTGACCAGCTGAAGCTGGCGTGCCAACTGGATCGCCTTGCTGCAGCGATCCGCACTCCTGCTTAGACTACGACAATGCATTGTCCACGGGGCTGCCTTTGAAGGCAGTAATGGAGGATGAGGCTATGAGTTCAGCCGGGGGGGGAGCTGGGGATTGTGATTTCGGTGGGACTGCGATTCCATTCTGGGTTTTAGTCAGAACCATCCAGAACTCCAAAGGAGCTACCCAAAGGGCTGAGCCCTATCGCCAAAATGGGTTCGACGCACTGGAGAGTTCCCAGATTGGAATTACAGCCCGACCGAAATCAAACCCACCAGCCTCCACTGCTTCAGTTAGTTCAAATCACAGCTGAAGGATTGCTAACTTCATTGGACCTCACTCTGTTTCTGGGCTTCTCTTAAAGCTCTTCATGCCATGAAGCCAGGGTGCTGAACGTTCACCTGTCTTCATATGCACCTACCCAGACCTTAAGACCCTCCATCTGACTTCCTTCTTCTGGTGGCCCCGCTCAGTGAGGTGCTGCTGTGGAAAGAGCCTTTTTAGTGGTGGCATCTTTGGTACTTCGATGCTACTTTGATGAACTTACAGTGCCAGATACTGTTTCATTTCCCAGGGCTTTTAATCTGTTACTGCTTTGAACTTAGTTTTATCTGGACTATGCGTTTTGTGCTGCTTTAATAGCCTTTCTCGATTTAGTGTATCTGTTTTAAGTAGTGTTTTGTTTTTTTTATGTAAGCCACCCTGAGAACATGATTACAGGGCAGCATATATCTTTTTTTGAATTATTTTTTTTTAAAAAGCGTAGCTTAAGGCACAATTCTATGCATGTTTAGGTAGAAAAAAGCACAGCTGGCTAGGGAATGCTGGGAGTTGTAGGACTTTTTTTCTGCCTAAACAGGCATAGGATTGCGCCTTTGGAGACTGTCCTCTAAACCAGGAAGTCATCTGATCGGCAGCACAATCCTAGTTATGTCTACTCAAAGGTAAGCCCCAGTGAGTTCAATGGGGCTCACTCCCAGCTATGTAGGTATAGGACCGCAGCCTGCTTCTCACCTTTGCCATTTAACTCAGTACAGGGCTTTTGGGAAGTCCAGGGTGAGATGAATACTGGCAACAATAATGCTGACGCGCTTTGTAGGGTTGTTGTAAGGATTGCAGCAAGGTGATTCATGTAAAGCACTTTGGACATTGCACTTGAACTATACTGGATAAGTGATGGACAGAGCTGGAGTGTAATCCGGGCTGTGCCACTAGGAAGTATTGTTGGGAGCAAAATCCAGCTTTCTGAAAAGTGCAGCTTTGATTTCTTTCTTTTTTTTAAAAAAAAAAAAAGAGTGTTTAGTCATTATGGCTGTGAAGATTTGCTTGAAAATGTATGGATAATGCCGGCTGAAATGTCAGAAGCCAGAGAGGTGGACTGGTGGTTGGTGGTGGAACTTCTAGGCTCCTGTCCCTCTCAAAGACAGGGGGAAACAAAATGAACTATGCAAAATGAATCATGCAAAATAAAATATACAGACAAGCACAATTTATTGAAGTTGCTAAATTCTGTTTCTCTTGGCCTAGAGGTGGGATTACCTTAGTACAGGAATTTATTTTATTTTCCCCCATTTCCACCTACACAGTATTCCTGGTTACTTTTTCCCCATAGTTAGAATTTAGAGTCACAGGAGATGGTATCAAGAAGGCAGGAATTGCAAAACAGCCCTGATCTTCTGGAGATGAAAATAGTTGAACCGCCTGCGATGGTGGGGCATCCTTGCCTATTTATAGTAAAGCTATCCTTTTCTCATTCGTAAGTGTTTAAGTTTAATGAATACAACAATTATGACACCCTGGTCCTGAGAGTGTCTCGAACTCACAGCCTCCAGGCGAGGGATAATTAGAATATAGGTTTTGTACAGTGGGGGCTGGTGATTCCGATGTCAGTGGGGTAGTGAATCCGCTCTGGGTTTCAGCCAGAACTCTAAAGGAGATCTTGACGGTGCAAATCACTGGACTGAGATGTATGTGGGTGGCGCTAGGAGTTTCCTGTAGCTGTGTTGTCCTTATTGGGAAGAAGCAATCAAGCTTCCTGACTGATGTGTGCTCTTCTAACAGGACTTTCAGATTGGGGGAGGGCGGTCACATTTCCTTACCACAGCTCTCTTCCTGGTTCTCTTCCGTGTTTGAAATGAGCAGAATTACACGAAGAGAGCAGCAACCACGTGGCCTGTACATTTCAATGGGACAGCGCCCTCTGGTAGGCATATTATAGCGCAACCTCCCCTGCACACAGCAGTAGATCCTGACAAACCTGTCACACTTCAGAAGAGTCGGGTTTTCTGGGGTTTATTTTGTGATGCTAAAACTGAGGAAACGAGCAGGAGACGTGCAGGAGGTTGATGGCATCGTCAAAATGACCCGTGAGCAACCATGAGTGGCCAGTAACGAGTGTGCTATAAATCACTTGTTTACAGAAACCTTAAGTCTTCCAGAACAATAGCAAAGTGGAATATCTCAGTATGAATCCAATTGATGGTTTGGAAAACCACTAGAGAGCACTGTCCTCTCTTTGATATACACCACATCCTCCCTTTTAAGGGTGGTGAGAGCAGGCAGAATTCCATGCGTTTCTTAGATCAGGACTAATTCTAGTTAGAATACTAATTATAATACTAATACTCCTGGGAGGGATGGGACAGCTTCTGCAGAGCCAGGAATTATTCCTGCAGATGTTTTCCATATCTGGGTTTGTGATGTGTGCTTTCCCTACATTTCAAAGCAACCATGGCCATCTCTAACACATCTGGGATTTAGAAGTTTCCACTCACCTGTGAACTCCAGAATTTCTTGCTTCCTACCTATAATACATAAACCAGGCAATATGGCCCCAGGCATCTCATATTTGGGGAGGGCTCTTTACACTTTCGTTTGGCTATTTAGATTTCATCCATGCAACACACATCCCTGTTATTAGTGACAATCCCTAACAGAACCCTGTCCTGGTGGCAGCCATGAGTGCTGAGTCTCCATCCACCAAAATCACCTGCATTGAAGGACTACAAGCCATCCGGAACATTATCCTTAATGATAATCTGGCCAAGAAGCTTTGCCATTTTTTCCCTCACCCACAATTATTTCAGATTTATTGAGGACATGTATTTTCAAGTCAATGGAATTCTACCAAGACTTCATCTTTCAACCCACCATCAACCTGAGCCTGGACCGGTTCCGGCAGCAGGTTCCCTTTCTGGAGACAATTGTGCAAACACACAATGGACATATAAGCACCACTTTATACTGGAAACTCCTTGACCCCTACATATATCTACACACATCTAACGTCCACTCGGGACACACCACAAGATCTATGATCTACTACAGCCAAGTCCTGTGAGACAACCTCATGTGTCCCAGTTTGACAGACATCACATCACAAGGATTTTAATCAGGCATTTCTTCATTTACAATACACACTCACTGAAATGAGAAAGTAGACCGAGAAGGTCAGATTAGAACCCAAGAATTGTCTACTACAGAACAGATCCAGAAGAGAAAGCAACATAACAGGACTTGTTATTAGGACTGTGCAGCACTTCAGTTACGAATCCTGAATCCGAAGCAAATCGCTGTGATTCGGAGGGTCCGAATCAGGATCCGAAGCGAATTGGGGGGTCCATGCACAGCCCTATTTGTTATCACATGGATTACACAGACTTGTGGGCCAGTTCTCCCCCCCCCCCTTTCTCGAAATTTACGCAATTTAGTTATAGAAAAATACATTTTTACAAAACTGGCTGAAAAGGCACCTTTTCCCCATAGGTTAAAGTGTATTTTGGGGGTGGGTGGGATTTGTGCATTTGGGGGAATTTGCACATTTTCACAAGAGTGAATTTGCACAAATGCAAATTTGTGCAAATGCAAATCTGCACAAATTCGGGAAATTGGGAAATTGCCAATAAGCAGACGACGGAACAAGAGGCACCTGACAATCCACAAAACACAGACAGAACCGCTACCTACAGTCCAACTAAGGCCAGGCAGGTGTCCTACTTTACAGTTCTCTGCTTGAAGAGATGTCAGAGGACAGTCCTCAATTTGAAGGTGTCCTCTGTTTGAAGGCCTGCCCAGCCCAAGGCCGGTTTAAGAATTAATAATAATAATAATAATAATAATAACAATTTATTTCTTACCCGCCTCTCCGTCTGGATCGAGGCGGGGAACTATAAGAAGGGAGACCAGCAAAGCCTTGCAGCTGCCCACAACAATGGCTGACCAGACTGAGCCGGCACACCGTTCTCCTGTCACCTTCCCCACTGTGGTGCTATGTATCATGTTTCTAGTTAGATGATAGGCATTCATTCTGTGGTAAGAGTCTTGAATTTAGACGCGTGTAGTTTCGTGTCCCAACTGTCACTATCCCAATCAGACGAAAGACACATGTAAGATCGAAAACCGGCTGCAGCTCTTTGATCTCCTTCTTGCAAGAAGTGACCATCTAGAAATCAACACCTAGAAATGGTGCTGGCTATAGATTTTTAGCAACCTTAAATAGTAAAAATCATACAGGGATACATAGCTCTCTTTTAGTTAAACAGCAACTCTCTCTCATTAAAGAAGCATTAAAATGAGAGCCTTGATCTGAGTCCACTATCCTAGGTGGGCAGAAACGGGGAATGATATCCTTCATCATATGTCTAGCCACTTCTCGTGAAGTTGCATGTGTCTGTCAACTTATCTAAAATTACTAACATCCATTGATACTGTTGGAAGCGTGGCATATGAGCAAAGTCAATTTGGACTGACTCAAAAGGGAGTTGTACCCAGGGCCTCCCCTCTGTTTGACCCAAGGGCTGAGATTTTGCATTTTCTTTGGCACACACAGTACAGGCTTGTACCACTCTTTTTGCCATCTGATGAACCCCAGGGGCAAACCGATTTCTTGCAATTGCTAATGCCAATCCAGTCTGTCCCTCATGCCCCTGATTATGCTGTTTCGAAACCACTGTCCTCAATCCCGCTTTTGGCAATCTCCTGTCCGGCATTTCTCACTGCCCTTTACTTTTTTCTTCTGCTCCCGACGCCCTCCATATCTCCTTTTCCCTTGCATCCGCCTTTTCCCACCAAATACTTAGATCCTCCGACATCAAAGGAGGCCCATCCACTTCTGCTGCTGCCATCAGATTATGTGGTAAAGGATGAAGAGCTCCTGCCTTGGCTTCTTCATCAGCTCTCCTATTTCCTCTTGTCACCTCATCAGTCTCCGGACTGTGCGCTTTGCAGTGAACAATTGCAAGGGTGAGGGGCAGATGTATAGCACCCAGAAGGGCATCTATTTCTGCTCCATTGGAAATGGGTCTGCCATCTGCAGTGATAAATCCTCTTTCTTTCCACAACGACCCTGTAGCGAAACATACTCCGATTGCATATCTCGAATCGGAAAGCACAGTTACTTTTTTTGTCTTTAGCCTTTTCACACGCTTTTGTTAAAGCTATAAGTTCTGCAGCTTGTGGACTTTTATTCCCTGGAAGAGGTCCAGAAATGATAGTTTCTGTCAAGGAAACAACAGCAAAACCAGTCTTTCTGACTCTTTCCACTATCCTTGAAGAGCCATCCACAAACCACATTTAATTCAGAGTCTAATAGAGGCACCATCAGCTAAATCATCTCTTGGCAATTGTACTTCTTTGATTACCTCAATACAATCATGCAGAGCCTCTGTATCCATCTCTGGTCGTAAAGTGGCAGGATTAAGTACGTTACATCTTAACACAGTCAATTCAGGAGTTTGCAATAATGAAGTCTCATATTTTGTATCTCTTGCATTTGTAAAATGTTGAGTATTCTTTTGCGTCGATAACGCAGAAACAGCAGGTGGAATCCATAATTGCAGTGGGTGTCCAAGCACAATGTCCTATACCTTTTCAACAATTAAAGCTGCCACTGCTATACTCCTTAAGCAGGCATCATATCCTTGTGCAATTGGATCTAATTGTCCTGAATAATATCCTATTGGTCTCCTATGTTAGGGTTGCCATATTCTGGATCCGCAAAACCAGGACAATTTGGGGGGGGGAGGGGGGGCTAGGATTTTTAAAAAACTGAGCAATATGTAAAGGTCAAGGGAAAGAAAGAAAGCTGTCTAAGCTTTAGTTATCTAACAGCGCAATCCTATGCGTGTCTACTCAGGAATAAATCCTATTGAGTTAAATAGGACTTATTCCCAGGTAAGTATGTATAAGATTGCAGCCTAAAGTACTTAAGCACCTGCAAATAAATAATAAGCAAAGAACAATGTAAGCAAACAGAAAAAAATGACACTAAATTACATTTCTCCACTAGTTCTCAAAAGCTAGAAGAGAATTCAATACGGAGACTTACCCCCATCCCAATCACCCAAGTAGTTACCATAGGATATTAATATTAAAAGATATTGTTTAACCCCAAAGTAGCCATCTACTTCGTGTTCAAGTGGTGGCTCTAGCAGAATATGTACTCTTCGGTGCCACTAGATGAAGAGATCATAATGAATTGTAAATAATAGTAACAATAATAATGCTGATTTTCTTAGACATATTTAAAAGGTAACACCCCCCCCTCACGGCCCCCAAATTAAACTTAAGGCATGATCCAATCAAAGTAGGCAGCACTTTTAAGGCTGCCTACCTGGGAGTAAGACTCATTGAACACAGTGGGGCTTATGTTTGAGCAAATATGTATAGGGTTCTGCAATCTCATTGGTTTCAATGGAATAATGTTAAATGCCTGCTTTCCCCTGCACATTTACCTGGAAGCAAGCCCCACTGCAGACAATGGGACTTACTGCATGTCTACTCAGAAGTAAGTCCCAGTGAGTTCTGTGGAAATTACTTCTAATTAAACATGCATAAGTTTAGGTAGCTAAAAGTGTTTAATAGTAGCTGGATTGTGCCATTATGCGTATGTTTTTTGTTTTTCTTTTTAAAATCCAGATGAAAATCTCCTTTACTGTATTTTATTCAGTTAAAATGAAAGTCTGCTTTTGTGCTTTGTTGCAAAGTAAAGTTTTTGCAACAACTGTAAATCCAGACATCTTAAATTGAGTGCAATTTACTTCCAAGTAACAGATTTGAGGCTTGCAACTCAAATCCAAGGAGGTGGGTTTTTGACGCCCAATTTTTTTCCAGAGGGACTTTTCTTTCTCCCCTCCCTCCTTTCCTCTCCTTCCCCCCTCATCCCCCCACTCCCTCCCTCGCACACCCCACAAAACTATTTTCCTTCCCCCATAAACAGCCCAGGGGCTCTACCCAGTGCTTACCCCAAAGCTCTGGCTGCAACCAGCCAAGCTACCAAACTCCTTTGCAGTGCATGGGACTCTCATGCAGCCTGAGGAGGAGAGCAAGCCCGCCTTTCCCTACCGTTCTTCTTCTATGCAGCCACAGGCACGATAAAGTGAGTCATGGTGACTCATCTCAGCCTGTGGAGCAGTAGCGGCGTTCTGGAAAAGGCGGCAGATGGATCCATCTTTTTCTCTGCTGCTGCAGCTCTGCTAAGCAGGCTCAAGGCACCATTTTGGGGGTCTGAATTACTCGGACTCTGAATCCGGGATTCCTTACCAACCGGCCGGGACATTTTGGAATTGATTGAAATCCAGGACAATCCCGGTTTTCTGGGACGTATGGCAACCCTACTTACAACCAAAGTGGATTTTTATCTGTGACACCACCTTAGGGACTTTCCTTTCATACACCTTGGACGGTAGGCCTGTCCTTCCTAACAGACAGACAGACAGACAGACTTCTACACTAAAATAACTACTCACCCACGACAACTGGCACAAAACTCAAGGGCCAGACCCTGCCACAAACTCAGACACTAAGACTGTCCCCATATCTACTCAGGCAACGTTCTTGCAAGCCCGAATAGTGTCATCTGCCATACCAGGGACTCCTTCACCTGTTCACCTTCCAGTGTGATCTACGCTATCACCTTCCAGCCATGCCCTACCTTTGGCCTTGCATTGGGCGAACAGGCCAGTCTGTGCGCAAAAGAATAAATGGACCCAAATCTGACATCAGGAATTGCTGTGTTCACAAACCAGCAGGAAATGACTCCAGTCATTTCATTCCAGGACACTACACTGTTGACCTGAACATTTCAGTTCTCCAACAAAGAAATGTCAAAGGCAGACACCAGGGTGAAGCCGCCGAGTTAAAACTTATCAAGAAGTTTGATTCCAGCCGTTTATCCATTATCAAGATAATGGTTTCCTGCCCAATGATGGAAGTTAATTAACTTCGCACAGATAGGATCATTGTGTTATCACTTATTACTGAGTTCCTCCATTCAGCTGTGAATGGGCACTTTTGATTGTTTTAAGCTTCAGGTAGGGATTGTTACAGACTGTACTTTTGGCCTTTCATTGCCACTTGATGACACTAGCTGAATTTGGACAACACGATAGTCAATGGTGGGGTAATAATCAACTTTACAGTTGTTCATCTAGGGGGTACTCCCCACACAACATGGTAATAAACAATCAACTGCGGTGTGAATTAGGATCAGCACTGAGTTGACTATGGCAGCATTCGGACGACACAATAATCAATACAACTGATGATTGTTTCCCCTCCCCCAGTTGCTTATTGTGTCGTCCGAATTCAGCCTATGTATACATGTGCCTGCCAACCTAGGATAAGACTTCTTGCATTTGAAGTGGACTCTATCCCATGGAAGTTCATGCCATAATGAATCTCTTAGCCCTGTTCTGGAAGCTGCTTCAGACCTTCATCTCTGGGGCAGTGAGTGAAAGAATATGACTATAAGTTGGTTTCCAGATAAAGCAGTTCCACGGCATGGCCACTTTGAAAATCCCACCGCACCACGGCCACATCTATTGGTCATCTGTCGCTAGCAACTAGCCTTCCATTGAAGCCAACCTTCTGGCCACTTGATTGACAGATGGGGATTGGATCATGCTCTTTGCCATAGCGACCCAGAGCACAGTAGGTAGGATGAGAGAAAGAACGCCAGCGCCACTGAGATTCTGTGGCCACGGACTTCCTCTCACCAGGGCTGGTCCACTTCCCCAATTCTGAGTCAAGCTGCAAAAAGGGGCTGGTTGTGTTTTTGCATTGCATCAAAGCTGCATACATGGAGCAATTTGCATTTTAGAGAAGGAAGTTTCCCTGTCTGCAATTTCTGAGAAGAGGCTGGGACTTCTGCCAGCTGGGTAGGGTGTTGTTTCTTTCCCCCTAAGTACCTGCCAGTCAAGGCCGCTGACCAGGCTAGACAGCGCGTCATCAGAAGTACACGATTAAGACACAGTTCCAGCATCTAAAGTAGCTCCCTTTCAAGTTTGGGGCAAAACTTTGCATTTTTATAATGTGGCGTAAACCACTTTGAGCTGGAAGGGGGGTTGTATAGAAGTATTTTAATTTAAAAAATTAATAAAACAAAAGGCATAATGGCTTTATAATTAAGTTGGCCTTAAAAAAAAGGGTTCGGTCTGTCACTGGGGTGCAAAACCTCTGTCTGGGCTGGACCAATTCCAACTGTGGGAACGGGGGGTGGGGGGGTCACATGCTTGAATGCTCCCCCATACCAAACAAACAAAACCCTGAAATTGGAAGATACGAGCCTTCACAGCTCCCAGTACATGCAAATATGCCATCTTGTACACAGTCCTCATGTGTTGTCAGAGGTAACATGCCCACGACTAATTTTGAATGTCTTTTAATTTCCAAATCTCTAGAGTTAAAGGTCATTTTATCGAAGCTAAACAAATTCAGGGCCGGCCCTACCATTAGGTAGAAGGAGGCAGTTGTCACCTTATGCAGCAAAGTGTTGGAAGAGAGACTGAGGCCTCCTCTTCATGGCATCTCTTTGACATTGCGGCGGCGGTGGCGGCAGGCGGCGCGAAGTACATTTGTGCTCGTTCTGCCCCTCTTCACCAGCAGGAGCGCCACAACGGGCTTTCCTGCCACCGCCATGCCCACCAAGCGGTGTGAAGAACGGTCCTGAATCTCACCCACTATTCAGCTTCGTTGGTTCTAGCACTATGAGAGAGGGAGAAAATATCTTCCTCTCCACTTTCTCCATACCACGCATAATTTTATACACCTCTATGAGTTGTCCCATTTACTCAAATCTTTCTAAGCTAAAAAGCCCCAAACATTACAACCATTCCTAACAGGGGAGTTGCTCCGGCCCTTAATCTGTTTGGTGGCCGTTTGCTGTTGACATCTCCAGCTCTACAATATCGTTTCCATTGAACCATCATGATGTCGATAGTTTTATTTCCAATGTCTTTCCTAATGATCCCCAACATGGAGTTTGCCTTTGTCACTGCCACCATGCCCTGGATCAGCATTTTCATCAAGCCGGCCACCACCACCACCCCAAGATGCATTTCCTAGTCAGTCACCGCCAGCTTAGACCGCATCAACATAAATGTGGACTTAGGATTGTTTGCCCTAATGTGCATCACTTTAAACCTGGACTACAGTTCCCACCATTCCCAGCCAGCATTGGGTGACCGCATCTCAAAAAGGATATTGTAGCACTGGAAAAGTTGCAGAAAAGGGCAACCAAATGGTCAAATTGCAGTTGAAGATCACGGCTGGAAGACAAACAGCAACCTTCTCTCACCGGGTGTTGTTCTGCCTCCCGAGCCTTCCCTGGTCCCTGTCAGGCTCAGATCTGGTGTGCACATGCAGACACATAAAACACAGGCATGCTGCAAGTGTCATAAACTGAACTGTGTGTGAAACAGAAGTAAAATCTACCTGACATTTTCCAGGCATAGATACATTCCTGCGTGCCGCTGGAAGTCCTCCAGCCTGCCTGCAATTTGAGGATGGTTCATGTGCGTTGACGCCAGGGAGTGGGGGGAGGGAGGATTTGGAAGATCCGGATACATTTTTAATCAGGTACTCCAAGTGAAGTGAGGAAAGCTGCGCTGAGCAAAGAATGCAAAATCCTCAGGCCCAAAAATGAGGCGCTGCTCTCCCTGTCTCCTTCTACCAAGTCCACCACTTAGACCAAAAGATGGCAAAGGGGATCAAGCAAGACTCATTCCTTGGCCTACCCATTTTCTACTTGGGTTGTTTGATGGAAAAGCACAAGCAGCACTGGGCAGGTAAAGCTCTGTCTACACATATGCGCACCAGTGCAGGTGGGTGGATCTGATGTCAGTGGGGCAGTGAATCCACTCCGGGTTTCAGTCAGAAATACCTTGGATGGTGGCTTTAGAGTTCTTCTGACTGGTTATGACTGAAACCCAGAGCGGATTCACCAGCCCACTGACATCGGAGCCACTAGCCTTCACTGATGTGCACCATGTACAGAAGTTATGTTGCCGCTGATCTTAAATGCATGTAGACAGGCAGGAATCCAGTGATTGGCGAGGAAGCATGAATTTCTGCAGAAGAATCATAGAATTGTAGAGTGGGAAGAGACCTATGAGGCCATCAAGCCCAACCCCCTGCGCAATGCAGGAAACTACCTTAAAGCATCTTTGACAGATGGATGTCCAGCTGCCTCTTGAAGGCCTCTAATGTGGGAGAGCCCACGACCTCCCTAGGTCATTGGTTCCATTGTCGTACTGCTCTAACAGTCAGGATGTTTTTCATGATGCCCAGCCAGAATCTGGCTTCCTGTAACTTGAGCCCATTATCCTGTGTCCTGCACTCTGGGATGATCGAGAAGAGATCCAGGCCCTCCTCTGTGTGACAACCTTTCAAGTATTTGAAGAGCACTATCATGTCTCTGTCATGTTCTACTGTTTGTAGTTGTAAATATATTGCAAAGTTTATTGTTTGTGATATGCATTTGTTTATATCTTTAAAAAGAAGTAAGAATAATAACAGGTAAAGTAAATAACTAGGCCAAAATGTATTTACTGTTTGTGATTAAAAGTCTAAGTAAGTATGGAGTGCCTGGATTGGCTAGCTGTAAGCCTGAATGGAAAGTGAGTGCTGATTGGCTAGTTGTTTAGAGTGCCTGGATTGATTGGTTGCGTAAGAGTGGGAGGAGCTAGAGAGCGAGTGGAGTGTATATATGTGTCTGACAGAGAGAGCTGAAAAAGGATGATTGGGGGAGATTTGAGGGGGATTTTTGAGAGAGGCGTTGAAAGAGATTTGCGAGAATTGAGAGACTGAGATAAGATTTTAGAGCATTCATCAAAGGCAGAACGGTTTATAAACGTATAAGAGTTCTGACTGAAACCATTAAGCATTGAAACCTTGTAACAGATACGCAATTGAACTGAAGTAACCATTAAGCATGTTGACACACAATTTCTTATTAATACATTCTTGTTAATTCACTCTGCTAGTGTGGTACTGGTTAATTCACTCTCCTGAGAAGGTACTGGTGGCAGCGGAACAAAGTAGTTATCTGGAGGCCACGTTGCTGGGCTGTGGTGCCTAAATAGTAAAGGTGAGACAGAGGCGGCAGCAAGTAGTCAAGGATAAGCTCACAGTCTCCCCTCAATCTTCTCTCCTCCAGGCCAAACATGCCCAGTCCTTTCAGTCTCTCCTCATAGGGCTTTGTTTCCAGACCCCTGATCATTCTCGTTGCCCTTCTCTGAATACACTCCAGATTGTCTGCATCCTTCTTGAGGTGTGGTGCCCAGAACTGGACGCAATACTCAAGATGGGGCCTAACCAGTGCTGAATAGAGGGGAACCAATACCTTGCACGATTTGGAAGCTATACTTCTATTATTGCAGCCCAAAATAGCATTTGCTTTTTTTTTTGCAGCCCCATCACACTGTTGGCTTATATTCGGCTTGTGATCTACAACAATTCCAACATCCTTCTCGCTTGTCATATTGATTAGCCAAGTATCCCCCATCTTGTAACTGTGCATTTGGTTTCTTTTTTCTAGTGTAGAACTTGGCATTTATCCCAAGTTCCCAATTCCAATTTCATCCTGTTGTTTTCATCCCAGCACTCCAGCCTATCAATATCACTTTGAAGTTTGTTTCTGTCTTCCAGGGTATTAGCAATCCTACCCAATTTTGTGTCATCTGCAAATCTGATAAGCATTCCCTGCACCTCCTCATCCAAGTCATTAATAAAAATGTTGAAGAGCACTGGTCCCAGGACTGAGCCCTGCAGTACCCCGCTCATTACCTCCCCACAAAGAGCAAGGGCTAGTTCCTTCTTTTCAAAGGAAACCAGGGTGTGTGTTTATAAAGTCAGCTTGGTAAAACAGAGAGCCTGTCAAGGGCTCAACAGCCCATAGCAGAGTTTCTCGTACAGTGGGGAAACAGATGTGTTTTGCAAAGCTCATTCTGTGCCTCAGTCAACACCAAAAAAACCTGTGTGTTGCTGCCTGCCCGTTGCTGGCTGCAGCTGAGTTCAGGTGTGGGGGCTGCTGCCTATGTCGTGGTGGATCAGAAAGAGGAAGAAATATCATGCACTGCCCAGTTCCAAATCTCAGCTCAACCCCTGTAAATGATTTGCTGACCCTCAGCTAATGATTTCCAGTATCTCTCTCTCTCTCTCTCTCTCTCTCTCTCTCTCTCTTTCTTAGGGCCATGCATGGGGAAAAGTATATAGGAGTGGTGGAGTGGGGGTGCAGCTTTGCACCAGTGTAATTTCCCAAGTCGTGGTGTTACTCCAGTGCAGCAAAAGATCCACGACATTATACTGGGGCTGTTGCTCAGGACAGTGCAGTTATGTTGAGCCACACCTCTTCCTCACTGCCTCTTAGGTTTTGAACTCCGTCACAGAAGATCTCTGCGGTTCCCTCTCTCTCTTTCTAGCTTTACATCAGGAGTGGGGGGCCCTCTTTCAGTCCGAGGGCCGTATTCCGTTTCGTAGAAGCTCTCGGGAGCCACGTTCCAGAGCCAGAGCCATGTGTATTAAAGACTAAAATCCTGTCCCAAGAAAAGCTGGATTCTGCAACTGGCTGCCTGCTGACTTTTCCTCCACCCACCCACCCGCCAGCCAGCCAGCCACCCAAAGGGCTCCTGCTCTCTCTTTGCCCCCTCCCTCCAGAGTAACAGCAACATGATGCCACCTCTCTCTCTTCGGCCTCCTCCACACGAGACGTTTAATGAGCCTTGAAGGCTCATTATAAATTTTACCTCCACACCAGCGGAGCGCAAAATGGGCGTACAGGCGCGTTATCTCCCCGATAATGCTCATTTTCGAATGCGCGTTAAATAGCGACTTTTATTTTGCTCCGGCCGTTGAAGCACATTTTCGCGGTGTGAACAAGCGATTATGCGCGTTAACGTCTTGTAAAGCGCTTTTTGGACATCAATTAATGCGCTTCGCCGCCTCTCGCCGCCTCCCGTGCAGAGGGATTAGGAGTAAATGCGCCTCCGCAATAATGCGCATAATCGCCGAACCGGGCGCAAAAGCGCATCCTTGTGGAGGGGGCCTTCCTTGAAATCCCTCCTCAAAACCCAAGTTCTCTAGAAGGCCTTTGACCCCCAATCCTTTTGTCCTCACCCCTCCTGAAACATGTAACCACAGTTGTTCCCAGAGAACAGGTAGGGTGGTCTAAGAGAACAAGAGACCTTTGAGTGGTTGGAAGTTGGAGGAAAATCATGCTATTTCTTATTTGTGCTTTTCTGTTTCCTCCCTTCTGGCCTGTCATCTTATGAAATTTGGTTTGTAAGCTCCTTGAGACAGAGACCTATCTTTTTTGTTATTTCACTCTATAAAGCTCTATGTACAGGGATGGTGCAATAATAATAATAATAATAATAACAACAACAACAAGTTATAGCAACCAAGAACTACCAAAAATACATCATAAAAGATAACAGTGTAACAACAGACCTATGCAGGAAATGCCATCAGTTCCAAGAAACAATAGACCATATAAAAGGAGGATGTAAAATTCTGGCAGGAATGGACTATACAGACAGACACAATACAGCTGCAAAAATAATTCACCAACCACTGGCCATAAAATTCAACCTTATCAGACAACCTACACCATACTATACATACTCACCCAAAACAATCCTGGAAAATGCAGATCATAAAATATACTGGGACAGAACAATTCATACGGACAAGACAATACCTTGCAACTGACCAGACATAACAGTCATAGACAAAAAAGAAAAACACACATACCTCATCGACATAGCAATACCGAATGACAAAAATGTTGTTGAAAAGGAAGAAGAAAAGAGAGACAAATATACACCACTGGCTATGGAAGTCAAAGAACTATGGCAACAGGAAAAGGTCACAATTATCTCATTAGTCACATCAGTCACCGGCATCACATCAAAAAACTATACAGAAAACCTCCAGAAACTGGGCCTACCAGAATGCATCCACACCAACATCCAGAAAGCAGTCATAATTAAAACATGTTCAATCGTCAGGAAATTCCTGAATCAATAAAAGACACCATGACTTGGCAAAGCCCGTCATGCCCATCTAGAAAAACCACCACGAGTGAGAAAGAGATAATAATAATAATAATAATAATAATAATAATAATAATAATACAATATCATTATGATGAATATCCATCATGACACTTCATTACAGAAATCTTTGTAAATTGATCTTACTAGAGATTAACTTCATCAATTAACTGATTGTTAAAGTATAATATTTTTCTTATGTGATTTATCTGTTTATAAGCTACCTTTCAAAATATAAATTTTCCCTAGACGGCATAAAAAAACCCCTCATATCAACATTAAAATTGCAATTTATTAGATGAACAATTTATTTATTGCTATTAAATCCATCTCCACACTGTGTGATCAGGCTTTTCATATTTTCTTATTGTTGTGAAGCAAATGTACATGTACTTGCTTACTCTAAATAATATACAACTACTTCAGCTACTCACAAGGAGGAGATAAGCAATACATGGCTTAACTTTGCACAACTATACACACTAGAACAGGAGTCCCCAACATGGAACACACAGGCACCCAAAATATTTTTTCCATTTTTAATTTTTCCCTGTTTTTAAAATGTACATAAATGGATTTGTATAAAATCCATACAGCTTTCTAGCAATTATACATCAGCTTCAAAAAGAGTGGACCAAACATTAAAATAAGTTTCCATTTGAAGGTATATGCCACCCTTTCAAATACTGAAAAAGTTGTAAAGCCCTCAATCCATTCCATTACAGGGAGTGTTTATCCTTCCAATGTTGTAATATCAGATTTTTAGCTGTCAAAAGAACATAGAGAATCCATTTACACTGACCATTTGTTAATTTCCATGAAGCAGATCAATAACTGAAAAAAGCTTCTATATCAGTGAATATTAAAGACTGTTCCAGTACAATATTTTTCTGTATAAAACCTCCCTGCAAAAAGAAGCAACTACTGAACATTGCCAAAACATATTTAAATGAAGAATTAGCTGCATTGCACTGCCAGCAATTAGCTGAATACGAGCACTCTTGCTATGCCTGATGTGCAGATTTGCAGCATGGTACTCACAGGACACCGTGCCTGTCCTGCTGACACCCCGCCTCTTCCCCAGCCTTTCCTAGAATGCTAAAAGTCTGGATTATTTTCCCTAAGCGCATTAAATGTGCCTTAAGCCTCCATGTAGTTTTAAAAGAATTGGGGGCTTGAATGGATGGCATCAGATCCTGGCAGGGAAAAGCAATCTCTCCCAGCAGCCAGCTCCAAGCCTCAATATAAAACCCAAACCTTGCATCCCAGGCTTGAAAGTGGGTTTTTTAAAATCATACAATGCCTGAATCGCTGCAGAGACAGGATTGTACTCCCTCGATGCCCCCAAAGAGCCGGACTAAAGGGTCCTTCCATTTTTACCTGGCAGAAAGGCGGTCTGGTTGAAGTACTCATCTGCCAGGACCTGACTGGAGGGAGAAAGAGACGGGGAGGGGTGGGGTGGGGTGGGGTGGAAGAGCGAAAGAGCAAAAGAGCAGCTATTCAGGTGAAAGGGATCGTAAGCTTGACGCGCTTTTGCCTCAGAGGTAAAAAAAAGCAGAGGCAAACGGGGGGGGGGGGTAGGTGTGATGGAGATCTTAGACAGTCCCTTATTCAAGGTGTGTTGCAGTGTTTAATAGACAGAAACCAAACGTTTTAGAGGAATAAGAGGCAGCCTAAGATCCATAGAAACGACAGGTATACACCAAAGCAGCAACCCACTGATTAGGCATTTAGCGGTGGTTCCCACAGCCGTATTTCAAAATCCCAAATGTGTTCATGGGTCCAAAAAGGTCGGAGACCCCCTGGGCTAGAGAGATTCTCAGTGGACTGAATTTTGCCTCCCATGGGACCACATTGTGTGATGACTGGAGTGTGCACAGAATTGCAGGATAAACTGGGAAGAGATCTAACTGTGCGCCCCTTGCTTGGACAGGGCGTTGAATTCAGTGGGACTTTACTTCCAAGTAAACAGACACAGAATTGTGACTTCACTGTGCTCTTCTGCTCTTCAATCATCCTAGCCCAGAAGATGAAACCTGTGGAGGACAGGGGTGCTCCAGTATGGTCATGCCCTTTTGAGCTAGAGAGGGAAGTTCAGGGGATATTTCCTCTTTTCTTCTCCCGCGGGAGTGAAAAGCTATATATTTCTGCTGTAGAAATAACCACCACCCCTCCTCATTGCTCCACCCTTATTTTAATTGCCAGTTTATGATCCAGTCATAATTTCTATGGGTCCTCAAATGACCACTGAACTTTTACAATGGGGGGGGGGGGGAGTAGAGGGAGGAGCTACTTGTCTGGAGGGGGGGGTTGCTTGCCTTCCCCTACTACCATGCAGCACACAACTTTCCCTGTTCCAGGAAGCCCACAATATCCACCCACAATCCAGCCTGCGACCTTTATCACACCGGCGGTTTGATCCACACCCGCCGCGACTTTGATCCAATTCTTTCACAGGACGACGTTGTCCCTCTCGCCCCGCTCTCGCCCCCGAGGGCTTCTTTTTCCCTTCCTCTGTGGAAATATCCCTGATTGTCCGGAGCAAAACCGACCACGTGTGATCGAAGGGCAACACTCGCATTGGAAGCGGAGGGGGAACCCGCAGAAGCAAAAGGGGTAGGTGTGATCAAGGCTTGAGTCAGTGCGAAAGGCCCGGTGCGGTGTCTTCGTTCCCCCAAATAGTGAATTGTTCATTTGCAGTTCTCTGTTACAAGACATGCACAATCCAGAAGACATCCCCATCTGCTGAATGCACAGGGCTCACTTCTAGACTGCATTTGAATTTGGCCGCCTGAGCCCCCACAAGCCGTGCATGACACACACACCCTTCACACATACCCTTGTCTTGACTCACATTCAGCTTGTAGGCAATTACAACTCCAAGATCCTTTTCATGATAGCACTCTTGAAATACTTGAAAGGTGGTCACCCAGAGGAGGGCCAGGATCTCTTCTCCATCATCCCAGAGTGCAGGATGCAGAATAATGGGCTCAAGTTACAGGAAGCCAGATTCCGGCTGGACATCAGGAAAAACTTCCTGACTGTTAGAGCGGTATGACAGTGGAACCAATGGTCTGATCTGGCAGGGCTCTTCTTACGTTCTTAAAAATATAGACAGTGTCCTCAGTCACCTCAGAGTGATTAGGTAAGGTCAAAAACACCACCAAGACACATTCAAAATCAATTATAAAATACTCTGAGAATTAGGCAAATAAATAAATAAAAATGGAAGCCACTTTCATTGGGAAAGAAAAGTTTCAGGAAATTCCCGACATTTTTTTTTTCTTTTCTTACCCCTTAGAAATAAAAGGACACTTTTCAGAAGTTCCTCTGTATTTTCTTCACCATTATTATTTTATGATGGCTGCATTTCCCCTCCCCACCCCCCACCCCCAAATGCCCTGGAGTGATGCTAGGTACATGGGGCATTGTGGAGGATGCATCTCCTATCATTTCCAGCTAGCCTGACTGATGGACATTGATAGAAGAGGGGTGGGGCACTTTCCCCTCGAACCTGGAGCCGGCCCTGCCCTCAGTGATGGCCCCTCCCTTCTCCTTCCAGCCATTGCCCCCTCCTGGTGCCTCTGGGCACGATTCCCACTCCCCCCCCCACAAGGGTGAATGATGGAGGAGGAGGAGGAGGAGGAGGAGGAGGCAGCAACTGCTCCTTTGCTTTGCTCCTTGATGCTTCACTGGCCCTGTCCCTCCCTAAACAATGTCCCAGTAAAATCCTCTCTGGGCGCTTGGCTCGCTCACTTGAGACCCGATCTACACCAAGCAAGATATGGCACTATGAAAGCAGTATGAAAGCGGTATATAAAAGGCAGGAGCCACGCTACTGCTTTATAGCAGTACTGAAGTGCACTGACAGCTATTGGCACATGCCATATCCCGCTATATCCTGCTTGGTGTGGCTCCTGCCTTTTATATACCGCTTTCATGCTGCTATATCCTGCTTGGGGTAGATCTGTCTCCCAACAGTCTCTCCTCCAAGCCCCCCTTTCTCCACGCGTGACCTTTGCCGCCCCCTTAATTCTCCTTCCCAACTGAGTGGCCCCTAGGCTGACCATATGAAAAGGAGGACAGGGCTCATGTAACTTTAACAGTTGTAGAGAAAAGGGAATTTCAGCCAGTGCTATTTGCATGCAATTAGTTCCTGGTGAAATTCCCTCTTCATCACAACAGTTAAAGGTGCAGGCACTATACTAGAGTGACCATATACAAAAGAAGGCAGGGCCCCTGCAACTTTAACTGTTGTGATGAAGAGGGAATTTCACCAGGAACTCATTGCATACAAATGACACTGGCTGAAATTCCCTTTGCTCTACAACTGTTCAAGTTACATGAGCCCTGTCCTCCCTTTTCATATGGTCAACCTAGTGGCCCCTCCACATCCCTCCTTCCTTGCTCTCCTCCGCCTCCCCTATTGGTCTATCCAGGGCCAGTTTAAGACTGTAAGGTCCGTGCGAGCAGAGGCCTGGCTGATTTTCGCCCTGTAGGCTTAGCGGGGCAGAGCCGGGACTCCACAGGTTACGGTCAGCGCACCTCGGGCATGATGTTCCTGTAACGCATTTGCCGGGGGGGGGGGACGGAAGGGGGGCGGGTGGAGAAAGTGGTGGCGGTGGGCGAGCCTTCCCGGAAGAAGGCGCGGCCCCGGGCAGCTGGGCGGCCCTTGCGCCACCGGCGCCGAGGCTTCGCGGTCCAGGCATGCCTGGCTCCATTCCTTCCTTCCTTCTTTTCGCGCGGGGCCGAGACGAGCCTACTGCAGCGGCTGCCCCCTTGCAGCGGGAGCGGAGCGCCTCGGCGCGCTGCAGTGGCTGCGCGGGGCCGAGACCTCCTCCTCCTCCTCCTCTCCGCTGGCTCCTGCGCGCGTGTTTGGGCTGCGCGCAGCGAGGCGATTCGCCCTGGAGAGGATGCGCTGCTGAGACCGCGCCGTCGGTCGGAGTCGCCTCGGGGGGAGATCGGGAGCCGGTGAGCGCGGGCGCGTCTGGAAAGCAAGAAGCCGTCGGAGGCTCCCCGACTGGCTCTCCGTGGAGGTGAGGCGAGAGGGCTCCTCGGGACCCCGCGGGGCGGGGGTGGGGGTGGGGGTCATATAGGCTCCCTCCACCCCAATTCAAATCCGAGGGTCAGCCCTGGAGCAGGTGAAGTGATATTTTATTGATTTCTTTATTTATTGCATTTCTGTACCGCCCAAGAACCGAAGCTCTCTGGGACGATTCACAAGAATGAAAACCACAAAGTACAATTTAAAGTACCAAAGTGAAACCTCGATACAAAAACACAATATAAAAGTACAACCAGAATTTAAAAAACAACAACAACACCCAGCAGCGATACAGATATTATAAATACAGATTTAAATACAGTTTTAAAACAGCAAAGTTAAAAGGCTAAGATGGCAACATGTTAAAATTCGGAGAAAATAAAAAGGTCTTCACCTGGCATCGAAAAGGGAGACAAGAGCCCCATTGAGCACGTGCGGAGTTCTTTTTCAAGAGACACTGTGGTGTTGGACTGGGTTCTCGTCCCCACTCAGCCATAAAGGTTACTGGGTGACTTTGGGCCAGTCACAGACTGTCAACCTAACCGACCCCACAGGGGTGTTGTGAGGATAAAATGGAGTCCAGGCATACCATGTGAGCTGCTCTGGGTTCTCGAAGATGAAAAAAGGTGGGATATAAATGTAATAATTAAAAAATAATTTTAAAAAGGGCTCCGTTGGAATCGGCAGCAACCTCCCTTTTCCTGGAGTTTTTGTAGGGGGTGTACTATTGAAATACATTTATACACGGGCAGCATACAGGACCTCAACCCAGCCCAATATGTTTCAGGGACCGTACCAAAGGAGACATGTGAGTAAACACACTATTTCTTCTGAACCTTCCATGGCACTTCCAATGGCAGCCCTTTTTCCTTTGGTCATTTGTGGAAGATCCCTAAAATCCACAGCTGTGGTTGATGCATTCAGCAATGGCCTTTTGGAAAGTCACGGCCTTCCTATAGCCCTAAGGAGCCAACGTGGTCCACGTGGGCATTCATTTTGGTATGTCCTGCTTCGTAGTTGCTTGGGGATCAAGGTGGCTTAATTCTAGATTAATTATAAATTGCTCTCTGGCAAACATTAGACAGATTTTAGAATTTGCAAGAGGGAGGGGAAGAAAGTGGGTTTTCTTTCTGCTTTCTTTTGGCAAAGCTATTGGTAAATGTGTTTCACAATCCGAGTCATTCAAGGTGCATCTGAAAGTGTAAGTGATGGCGGGTATTTTGGGTAATTGAACCTGGGCAAAAGGCTGTGAATGTAACTATCAACTAAGAGTGCAATCCTCTGCATGTTTAGATGGGGGGGGGGGGAATCCAACAACTCCCAGCATTCCCTAGCCAGCGTGTGCTTAGTTCAGTCTTCCCCATCCCGTTCGACTACAACTCCCATCATTAGATGCACATCGAAGATGCTCTAAAAGCTGAAACAAACAGGATGCAGGAAATTTGCAATCTTGGTTCTGAACTTCAAAACAGCTGCAGATGGGCTGCAGTTTTGATTGCTGCAGCAGCTCTGGGGGAGGGGGTGGCCAGGGGGCCCCTCCCCTGGTGCTGTTTTCACAGCTTAAATCCCTTCCCCCAGAGCTACAGTTGTGCCGTCCGCCCCCATTCCATAAAAGATGCAGGTAGGATGTTAAGGGTACTTCTATTTTCTCTCAGCAGAATTAATAGCATGTTCCTTGTGGGGTGGGGGGGGCATTTAGGTTGGAGAACCCAGATGGAAGGAAGGAGGGACTAAACACTTTCTCCCACAGCCCTGCTGCTCTGTTCAAAATCAGAACCTCCAGCAGCCGCTTTGGAGTAAGAAAAGAAAGAGCGTTGTTGTAATTGGAAGCTAAGATCAGAGTAGGACAGCATCCCTTTGGAGCCAATCCCTCCCTGCCACGGCGCCTCCTCTCTAACCAGCTGCAGCATTCAGACTTCTGTCTTTTTGCTTGGCTACTTTCAAACTGCCAAACTGCTTCCCTCAAGTGCCCTCCACTCACCCAGCAGATGAGTGGGTTGTGCGGTAGCTAGTAGCCAGCTGCCATCAAGGCTCACTGAGAAATCAACATCTAACCTCCAATTTCTTGGTCAGCAGCCAAGCAAAAGGTCGCCACAGCCTTACTTAGGGGCCTCATGTGCAAAATCCTGGGTTTGCAGAGCTAAAAACTACCTAGTGAGTCACCTAATCTAATCCCCCGGTCTCCAAAATATTAAGATACAATATTCTGGATCTAAAATGTCCCCAGCATGTAGAGCCTGTCTTGAGGTGTGTGTGTGTGTATTTAAACCATCCAAAGAGAATATTGGGAGGTTGCTGTTGCGCTCATGTCCTGCCTGTGCGTTTTCCATGGGCACCTGGTTGGCTACTGTGTGAACAGAATGCTGGACCTGGCACAACGGTCATCTCTGGGGTCTTTTTGGAGTCAGGGAAATGTTTTTCTGTTTGCCCTGGCCATTTAGACTATCTCTTTTGGTTGGTGCAGTTGGGACCTGCAACAAAATTTTGCAGGGTGGAGATGCTCCATTCCATTTCCCCTTCGACTCAGATTTCTGTCCCACTCCCCCCCCCAACAAAACATTAGGCCCCAAAAGTATTATTAATAATAATAATATCCTGCAGTTTCCCAATACTGAGACTCAAGGCGGCTTACAAATTAAAACATGTACCGTTAAAACAAATAGAGATCTACAAAAATTAAAAATACAGTTAAACATAGTACAATTTTAAAATATTTAAAAACATTTTAAATACAAATTATATATACATATACACAACACATCCACAGAGGTCTAAACTACTCCCCAAAGGCCTGCTGAAACAGAAAAGTTTTAGCCTGCCTCCGAAAGCACACCAAGGAGGAAGCCAGTCTAGCTTCCCTGGGAAGTAATTTAGGATCCTTTCATAGCCCAACCTGGAAAAACTTGGGGTTGAACCTGGGACCTTCTCCATGAAAATCAGGTGTACTATTACTGAGCTATGCCCCCCCCCTTCTATGGTTGCTACCACTCCCCTGACCAACACACTCAGGGTGATCTTGAGATGGAGAATGAAAGCAGGGAGGAAGTGTTGCAATGATGGGTGATCTGACTGGATAAATGCATGTTCTGGTCATGAAAAAGGGGTAAAAACTTCTTGATAACCTAAACGACTGTGCCGTAGAATAGTTGGTCATGGAACTGAACAGGGGCAGGTGGGAGGCAACCGTGGAGTTCATCCTAAGTGGCGCCCAGGGCCTAGTGCAAGATGCGAGTGTCCTTGAACTGACTGGAAACAGTGACCACAGCCCTATCAAATTTAATTGACACCTAAGTGCAAGAGGTTCATCAGACGAGCATTTTATCACACGCTCGCTACTGCGTGCATCCTTTAGACATCATTGTCCACCTCCTTCCACTGATTTTTCCGTCACAAAATAGAGCCCTTTTAATCCGACTTTTTTTAAAAATGGAATGCGCTGCGATCTCCTGTTGTGTGCAGGAAAAGCGGCGCATTTAAAATGGCTCCTGAATGGGCCATGTGGTCTTTGTTTACTTCCTCTTTCCCCTCTGGGCTGAAGAGGAAGTAATGTGGGACAAACGCAGGGGTAGAAAAGCAACGGTAAGGAAACGTGATTTCCCCCTGTTTGACGATGCTCTAAAATTGCCCAGGAGGTTCAACACAGTTACATTTGACTTCAAAAGAGGAAACTTCTTGGAAATGAGGGAACTGGTAAAAAGGAAGTTGAAAAGGAATAATAAAGAGGGTCAGATCTCTCCAGAATGATTGGGGGTTACTCAAGGCCACAAGGGAGAGGTTCAGCTAGAATTCACAGCACAAGTCAAGAAAAGTGCTGTGACATCCCAGAGATCAACTACATGGTGAATGAGGAGCATCAAGGAAGTATTAGGGGGGGGGAAGCAACCTTTAGAAAAAGGAACACAATTTTGCAGAAAGGAAACGCAGGACATTAAGGGGTGAGGGAAATGGATTTTGAGGAGCATGTTGCTAATAACATTAAGAATATATATATATATATATATATATATATATATTAAAAAGTAGGAAAATAGCTAGGAAGGCAGTTGGAACTGTTGGCTAACAAGGAAGTTAAATTAGTACTAACCAAAGATAACAAGATTGCAGAGAAGCTGAATGAATTCTCTGTGACCGTCTTCAGTGCAAGAGGTATAGGACATATACCTGTGCCTGAACTAATATTTTCAGGAAGGGAGCCTGAGGAACCTTAGGGAAGTGCCATATGTACTTAAAATGTGTGAGCTTTCAGGTTCTCCAGAACTCTTCATCAGGTTAGGTGGTACAAAAAGCAGGTGATGGGGGAAGAAACAGAAAAGTTCCCCCCCCCCCCACCACCATATTGGACATTTCTGTTTCTTCCCCCTTCATCTGTGTTTTGTACCACCTTGCCTGATGAAGAGGTCTGGAGAACTCAAAAGCTTCCACATTTTTGAGGGATTTTGGCTGGTCCTAATAAAGGCATTGCCCAGGTATTGTTGTTTTTTCCTGGACAAGCAAAGTGATCTTTCTTTTTTGTGCAAGAAATATTGGCAGGCTTGAGTTGTGATGGGGAGATGCCTTTGCTCAGCCGTAGGGTGCGTGCTGCCTGCGCAAGGGACCTTCTGGTACCCCAGACTCTGGAAAGCTGCTGGAGTCGATGGGCTCAGCTCAATGAAGCGGGCGTGTGACTCCGTGGGTGCAGGCAGTGTTGGTGTTCATTTCCCCGAAGCACCCATGTTTGAATGGGCTTCTTGCAAATAGACGTTCAGGGGCAAAGTTGCTCTGTGGTTATTGTCCTTTGCCGCCCTCCGGCAAATACTGGTCAACACATGACTTCCCTTTTCTTATCGAAAACCCTGTGGGTTTGGTATATGGCGCTTGCCGGCTGGCTGTTACATGCTTCATACAAACCCAGGCCTAGAGCGCATGCAGAAAACCTGTCAGAGGGAGAGCTTGCTTGTGTCGGCAGCAGCAGCAGGAGTGTTTGACCATAATGTGAGATTTGTCTTCTGGTTTGTGTCATGCGCAGCCCTTCAGCGGGCATGAAGTGCTTGGGCCAGGTGCTTCCTAGGCGGTATTGGCATTGTGGGATCATGATGGGTTGTATCCAATGTTAGTCTACGTGAAGACCCATTCATTTTAATGGGTCTACTTTAACTAGGATTAACACTGGATATAATCTGGTGGAGGTGCATGAGGTGGCAGAGATCTACTGCGGGTGACCGTATGGAAAGGAGGACTGGGCTCCTGTATCTCTAACGATTGTATAGGAAAGGGAATTTCAGCAGGTGTCATTTGTAGGCATGAAGCACCTGGTGAAATCCCCTCTTCACCGCAACGGTTAAAGTTGCAAGAGCCCTGCCCTCTTTTGCATCTGGCCGCTCTAGTATAGATCCTGCAGCTTTAACTGCTGTGGTGAAGAGGGAGTTTCACCTTGTGCTGCATGCATACAAATGACACCTCTTCATCACAACCGTTAAAGATACAGGAGCCCTGTCCTTCTTTCCATAGGGTCACCCTACTGTTGCTTCATGCTAAACCTTCACAGCATACGGGGCTGGGGAGGAATTTCCCCTCAGACCTGCTTGGCCAGTGACTATTCTGCTTTCCCTCTGTTGACTTCCTGGGTCACTTGAGGTTTTGCTCACTTGCTTGAGTAAGCTGGGTTTTCTGGGGATTTTTGGTTTATGGGGGCGGGTGCTGTATTTTTCTTTTTTGCAGAACTTGGTTTCCTTCTCCTTCTGTTTCTGATCTGTAAGTTGTCAACTTAAAATGCCAGGAATGAAAACTAGATCTTGTGTATCCAAAACGTTGCCCTGCCAATGGAGGCCTTGTACAGAGCAGAACCAAGTGGGGCTATACCAGTCCGGCCTGCAAGTGCAAGACTGCATGATGGATTGCCATGCAAAAACACCCTGCATGTGGAAATCTAGCCTTCCAGGCAGAAGGAGCCTAGGCTTTTTTCCCCCTCTTGCGCAACTCCTGTTCTTTTCAGTGGTGGTTGGGGCAAAAGAACATCCTGGTAGACTATGCTGCATGGGTCAAATCTGTCACTCCCGCCCCATTCCTGTTTGACTGCCCGTAAAGGTGCCTTAGAACCAGCACCTGCCACCATGGAACCTCACGTTCTCTCCTGGAAGAGACATCTCCAAATGGCGGCCCAGCTGCCTTGGCCTGGACCCCGAAACAGCAAAGAGTCTTGCAGCAGCTTCAAGATGAACATATTTATTATGGCAGAAGTTTATTATGGCAGAAGTCTGCTCTATGCTAACTCAGGAAGCTGTGTGTTTCACCCAAGGCAAGAGGCAGAGCAGAGTTACAGCTGGCCTTTGTGTTTTTAGAAATGGAGATTAGCCATAATAATAATAATAATAATAATAATAATAATATTTATTTATTTATTTCTTACCTGCCTCTCCCTCTGGATCGAGGCGGAGTACAACACCAAATACAAAACACCATAAAATACATAAAACTGATTTAAAGCATATAAAACTAATACATTATTAAAAGGCATCTTAAAATTCAACTGGGTAGGCCTGCTGGAAGAGATCAGTCTTTATGGCTTTCTTAAATTCTGGGAGACTGTTAAGTTGATGAATCTCTCCCGGCAGGCCATTCCACAGTCTGGGAGCTGCAGAAGAGAAGGTCCTCTGGGTCACGGTTGTCAGCCTAGTTTTGGCTGACTGGAGTAAATTCTTCCCAGAGGACCTGAGTGTGCGGGGCGGATTGTACGGGAGAAGGCGATCCCGCAGGTAACTTGGACCCAAAAGGTAATGACCAACACTTTGTACTTCGCTCGGAAACTAATTTGCAGCCATTGAAGTGATTTTAATGTTGGTGTAATATGGTCATCCCTAGGTGTACTGTTGACCAACCTGGCTGCCATATTTTGAACTAGTTTCTGGATTAGACACAAAGGTAGCCCTAAATACAGCACATTGGAGAAGTCGAGCCTCGAAGTTACCAGCGTGTGCACTACCATCTTTAGGTCTTCCAACTCTAGGAAGGGGCGCAACTGATGTATCAGCCAAAGCTGATAGTAGTCACTCCTGGCTGTCGCATCTATCTGGACTGTCATTTGGAATGATGGATCCAGGAGTACCCCCAAGCTGTGAACACAGTCTTTCAGGGGGAGTGTAACCCCATCCAGAACTGGTTGACACACCTCCAAACCCAGGTCAGAGCCCTTGACAGGAAGCACCTCCATCTTGCCTGGATTCAGCTACAGTTTGTTTTTCATCATCCAGCCCATTACCGCCTCCAAACATTCATTCAGAGGAGACATGCTATCCTTAGCTGACACTGTTGTTGAAGGCACAGAAAAATATATTTGCGTGTCATCAGCATACTGATAGCACCCTGCTCCATGCCTCTGGATGCTCTCTCCCAGCAGTTTCATGTAGATGTTAAACAGCATTAGAGATAGGATCGTGCCTTGTGGTACACCATACAACAGCTCCTCCTGTGAGGAGCAGCTATCCCCAAGCATCACCATCTGGAACCTGCCCAAGAGATAGGACCGGAACCACTGAAGCACAGTGCCCCGAATTCCCAATCCCCTCAGGCGTTCCAGAGGGATACCCCAGTTGATGGTACTGAAAGCCACTGAGAGATCCTGAAGTACCAACAGGGACACACTCCCCCTGTCAATACTCAAGCGTAGATCATCCTTTGCTCCTGCTTCCAACAATGCATGGCTGGAAGTAAGCTGATACCTGCAACACCCACCACTGACTACTTCATTCAGACTGCAAATTTGCAGCTTGAGACTCATGGTCAAATTTGGGGACTTTTCTGTTTTTCCCCAATTCCCTGATTTTTGCACCAAGCCTGACGAAGAATTCTGGAGAACTTGAATACTTGCACATTTTTGTGGAATTTTGGTTGGTCCTAATAAAGGTATTTCCCAGCCGTCGTTTTTGGATTCCCCCTTCCTCATATAGCAACACAGCTATTATTGTGTGTGTGTGTGTGTGTGTGTGTGTGTGTGTGTGTGTGTGTGTGTGTTGGCTTTTTATATAATACATTTTTTAGGCCCTGCTCAGAAGACATCTTAAACCATAGTGGTTAAGGGTTTTCTGTTAACAAAAAAGCCTTAAGCATCATAGTTTAAGGTGTCTTCTGATCAGGGCCTTAGTCTTGAAGGGAACACAAGACTCTTTGTTTTTGCTGTGAAACAGACTCACATTCTTGATCTATTGGCAGTTTCTCTGGAAATTGCCAATATTTTGTTGATGCAGGAGCACGAAGTGGAGACCGTGAGGTAAAATTACCAACGTTTCAGCTGCCTGTTTCTTGTGACTTAAGAAAAACCCCTCTTCCCTTCCTCCTTCTCAGCAAATTTCCCTGTGCTGAGGGAAATGTCTCTCACGATGATGCAAATGCTGGCTTTACTTGCCGTTTTGGGTCAGTCTTTCACTGCCTGCGGGTCACTTCTCGTAAACCTCCCTTCGCCTTCTTTTTGTTTGTTAATTTCGTGAGGGAATCGCATCAGGGCGGAAGGAAACAGCCTTTCGCCACTGTCTCCTGTTCCAGCTGTGTGGTTACTGAGGTGGTGGCCCGTTATAATTAAATAACTACGAGGGAAATCCTGCCTTCCCTCCTCCACACTCGTGAGCATTTTCGAATTGGAGAACTGACACCAAATGCCAAGCGCCTAGTTCTCATGCTGCTTCCCAAACTTCTGCTAGATCAGAGTCAGTGTGGTGTAGCGGCTAGGGTGTCAGACTCGGACAGGAGAGACACGGATTCAAATCCCCACTCAGCTATGAAGGTTGCAGGTGAACGTTGACCAGCCTTGATCTCGCCGCCTGAGCTACCTCGTAGGGCTCTCATGAAGATGGAGTGTTGCAAGGGCAAAGAACCCCATACGTCAGAGGAAGCTGCCTGATGCTGAGTCAGAGCCTTGATCCATCTAGCCCACTGCTGTTGACACTCACTGATTGGCAGTCGCTCTCCAAGGTTCCGGGCAGGTTTTTTCCAGTCCTATCTGGAGATGCCAGGGATCGAACCTGGGACCTACTGCAGGCAAAGCGGGGGCTCTACCACTGAACTACAGCTCCTGCCTTCTTCCTCTGGACTCTGGTTTGCAGTGAAGAGCAAAGCCTTTGAGAACCCCTGAAGTTTCGCTTGTAAGTTTACCCACAAGTTCTTCCTTACAGGACAAAATAACAACAACACAGGGGAAAGCCATTAAGACGACGGATGTCTCAAGCATTCGATTCTGGAGTGCTTGTGAATATGACAGGCGCTGCCAACTCTCTTCGAGGAGCAGGGCTTCCCTCTGTTTTTTGGGTAGTGGCCCAGCCTGCCTCCTCCAGCATTGGCTTGTCAGGCTAGCTGGCATTCTGTTCCTGCCTTTCTATTTTGGGAGCACTTTGGGGCAAACCGTGGCTTTCACCAGTTCAGCAAGCTGCCGGCTTTCAGCGTTTATGGCTGACCACACAGTGGTTTTTAGAACTGATTTTACCAGGTTTTTCTTTAAGGTGTTCAAAACTTTTCATCGGGCTTGGAAATTTTATGGTTTTTAAGCACGCTTGTTTATTCTTTGAGTCACCTTGCGGGCCTCCTACGGACCAGAAGGTGGGATGGAAGTGGCTTGAACAACCAGAAGAAATCAGAGTAGACCATAGCTAGCTGGGAGTTGTAGCCCAAAACACCTGAAGGGCACCAGGCTGAGGGAGCCTGTAATAGACAATATTGATGGGCCAGGGAAGGATGGGGAGGGAAATAATCAATCAGCAGCTGGTTTTGCAAACTCTTGCTCAGGCTGAGTGGAGAGTAGACGAGGGGGGGGGGAATGGGATAATGGTGCATCGGGAATGCAGGTGCGTGGAAAGCATTGCATTTCTCTCAACTGTGGGGCGCATTCCCAAACCTCGACTACTCACCTGTGCGCACCAGCCAGCCACCATAATGCACGTTACTTCGTGCAACTATTTTTTCACCCTGTGCCCAAATGTAGGAAGCTCCCTGAAACTGAGTAAGTATATGCATTTAATACAGAGTATTTTTTAAAAAATCCCTTCCGCATAGACAACTAGCATGCCAGAAGGGAAAGGGTTAGCCTAGCCTTCTTGATATGCTAGCTTTTCTATATGCAGGGAGTGGTTTGTTATTTGTATGGAGGCGCATTCAGTCACAGGAACGTGGGAAGCTGCCTTATATAATCAGGCCATTGATCCATCTGGGCCAGTATTGTCAACACTGACCGGCAGCAATGGCTCTCCGGGGTTTCAGGCAGAAGTCTTGTTAGCCTCACCTGGAAAAAACAGGGATTGAATCTGGGACCTTCTGCATACAAAGCGGGGGCTCTATCAGTGAGCTGCCATCCTTCCTTTCCCCCTGAGCTCTCCTGGTGGAAAGGTGGGGTTTCAGTGTAATACATTTGCCTCCTTAAGAAAAATTGTTTTGAAGGTCAACGTGTAAATTTTACAATAAAACAAACCCTCTTTTTTCCTGTGTCAAAATTAGATGCAGGTTCCACACCCCAAAAGCTGTAGTAATAGGGTATCAAAATTACTTATCCTCAAAGATCACAAAAGATGGGCCAGTTCCCCTGAGGACTGCTTGCCCACTGCTGTCGGCTTTCCCCTGCGGTGTGCAGCCCCACGGGAACCTCAGGTGTGTTCTGGGATGCCCAGTGACCATGAAGCTCAATAGACCCACCTGGCCAATGCCCCACATGAACAGAATGTGCACCCTGGAAGACATCCCACAATCCTCTGCAATATATACTGGTTCCCAGGCAGGCTGGCTCACTGTGGCTCTTCAGTCAGCTAGTTTGGCTGGATAGGCCGAAGCGATTTGAAAGGGAGCAGGAAGCCCCTGATGCAATGAGTTATTAGTTACGCTAGGGTGACCAGATAAAATCCAGGTCATTACTCATGTAACTTTAACAGTTGTAGAGAAAAGGGAATTTCAGCCAGTGTCATTTGTATGCAATTAGTTCCTGGTGAAATTCCCTCTTCATCACCACAGTTAAAGTTGCAGAGCCCTGCCTTCTTTTGTATCTGGTCACTCTAGTATAGTGCCTGCACCTTTAACTGTGGTGATGAAGAGGAGATTTCACCAGGAACTAATTGCATACAAATGACACTGGCTGAAATTCCCTTTTCTCTACAACTGTTAAAGTTACAGGAGCCCTGACCTAGATTTTATCTGGTCACCCTAGCGGAGAGGGGGGGTTATGACAATTAAGATTTTTGTGACGATAAAGTATGATGTAAGTTTGGAATGGTCAGGGGATGAAAATGAAATAAAAGATTATATTACAAAAAAAAAATGAACTGAACAACTTCCTCAAGCACCCCTAGCATGTAAACCTGAGAATTCTCTTGGATAATAAGGAAGCCTTGGGCGTGCAAGCATGCTGGGAAATAATACTGACCTTGAATTGTTGTGGCAGCAATCCTATGCACATTTACATGGGAATAGAATCATAGAATAGTAGAGAGGGAAGGGGCCTATAAGACCATCGAGTCAACCCCCTGCTCAATTCAGGAATCTACTTTAAAGCAGATGACTGTCCAGCTGCCTCTTGAAGGCCTCTAGCATGGGAGAACCCACGACCTCCCTAGGTGACTGGTTCCATTGTCATATTGCTCTAACAGTCAGGACATTTTTCCTGATGTCCAGCCAGAATCTGGCTTCCTGTCACTTGAGCCCATTATTCCGTGTCCTGCACTCTGGGATGATTGAGAAGATATCCTGGCCCTCCCCTGTGTGACAACCTTTCAAGTGTTTGAAGAGTGCTATCATGTCTCCCCTCAGTCTTCTCTTCTCCAGGCTAAACAGGTCCAGTCCCTTCAGTCTCTCCTCATAGCCATTAAACACGGTGGGACTTACGGTTCCAGAATTTTGATAGACAGTACCACTTCAGGATGACTGAATGCTTCCCCACATTTATTAAAAGTAAACACAGCAAATACCTCCCTGTACAGAAAACTATAAGGCATTGGAGAGAAGCCTGAAGTGCTAACTTTCTGTATGTTGTAGGCTGACCAGATAAAATCCAGGTCAGGGCTCATGTAACTTTAACAGTTGTAGAGAAAAGGCAATTGCAGCAGGCATCATTTGTATGCATTTAGTTCCTGGTGAAATTCCCTCTTCCTCACAACAGTTAAAGTTACAAAGGCCCTGCCTTCTTTTGTATATGGTCACTCTAGTATAGTGCCTGCACCTTTAACTGTTGTGATGAAGAGGGAATATCACCAGGAACTAATTGCATACAAATGACACTGGCTGAAATTCCCTTTTCTCTACAACTGTTAAAGTTATATGAGCCCTGACCTGGATTTTATCTGGTCAGCCTAGTATGCTGGGAACTAAATTTCAGATCCCAGATTCTGCACTTGCTTGGCAAAAATTGGAACGATGACAACTCTGCTCATTTATGAGGGGGAAAAGCACCAAATCCCCAGTGAAAACCTATATGGGAGTACATTCTGTGTTTCCTCTGAGACAGTTCTTTGTTGGAAGGTGTTTTTGTTTTGTTTTTAATATTGATTTGCCTATGCTAATAATGATTTCATAGCATGGATGGAGCATGAATTAGAAACCTTCAAAATGTTATTGTTTTGGTTAAAAGGAGATAAGAAAATGTATTTGTGGTTAGATGCAAATTAGATACCGCACCATCTCTGATGGGCTACGAATTTGCCGGCACGAGGATACAAACTCTGCAGCTGATGGCCATGGTTTATAAAAACATGTCTGCAGAATTTAATCTGTCGGTCACCAGTAAGTGTCTGTTGCAACCGCTTGCTTCCCCTGTGGCTGGTGGCGAAGCGTTGATAAATGAGATGTTTAAATGAGAGCCTGGTTTGAGTGATGAGACATTCAGGGACAACTTTGGGGGTGCAGGAAGTGGGTGAGGGAGTTGACAGCTGTCACATAACAGTAGCTAAATGTGTGAAATAGGAAGTCGTTGGTTTAAATTTCACTTCAGCCACGCACTGAAGGTAGCTTTCAGTGAGTTTCCACCTCCAAGCTTAAGCGTCGTCCCCTCCTGCAGTACAAGATTACTGAGATAATGATGCAACTGAAACACTTTGAATATTCAACAGCTGTACATAATATAATGTGAAATAGTATGGGGAAACACACTTCGTTGGCCGCAGACCACCCTATTTCTGTAAACCAGGTTGCAGAGAATTTAAAGGACAACATCAATCCCAATAAAAAATCAGTACTTACAGTTTTGCACACTGAAATTCTCTTACCAGGGTTTGGTTCTCTTTGGAAGGAGGTCACTGAAAACTTCCTGGCGTTTTGTGATATTTGTGTTTATTTGCAAATATGCATTTTAGAATAGGTGGAGGCAGGCAGTTTAAACACTCCCAAGACACAGGCAAAGTTCGCTGCTCCCATATCAAACTTCCAGGGAGACAGCCTCAAATGCCGCAAGCTTTTCAAAGTCCCAAACTCAAATCTCTCTGTTCTCTATCGACAGCAAACCGCAAGTCTATTATTTGGTGTTTTCCATGCACGTGGTCAAACTAAACCGTCCTTCCCCAACCTGGTGTCCTCCAGATGGGTTGGGCTACAGCTCCCATCATGGCCATGCTGGCTGGGTGTGATGCCAGTTCTAGCCCAATGCATCTGGAAGCTGCCAGGTTGGAGGACACTGACCTAAACCCTCCGCACCACTGGAACGTGTTCTCCGTCACCCCTCTGCGCTCTCCATCACTGGGATGAGGCGCTCAAAGAGGTTCAATGGCCGTGCTTTGACGGGCATGATTAAGGGTGGCAAAGACCACTGCAAAGCCCTGTGGAAAACTAAAAAGGGCAACTCAGTGGAACACAAGCTGCTTTATAAAGAGTCAGACCTTTGGTCCATCTAGCCCAGTATTGTTCATGCTGGCTGGCAACAATGGCTCTCCAGCATTTCAGGCAGGATTCTTTGCTAGCTCTACTTGGAGGAGGTGCTGGGGATCAAACCTGGGACCTTCTGCATGCAAAGCAGGGCTCTCCCCTTACTACACCATCAAAAAAGCAGGGAAGTAAAACGGAAGCTTTGGCCTTTAAGGTTCTGGGTTGTTTTTCAAGAGAGAACCCTAAATGAGATGGAGCCCTGAGGAGTCAGGGATGAGATGAACATGCCAGGAGTAATTTATTTTCCCTCAGAACCTGGATTTAATGTCTGTCTGTCTCTCTCTTGCCCTAGTATGGGCTGCATAAAATCCAAAGGAGTTGCCCTTCGTGGAAAGATCTCACGAGCCAATTCGAGCTCCAGCCTCCAGGGTCGTTATGTGGATGACCCCACAGGATTCCGAGTCAAGATGGTAAGTCCAAAGGTTGGGGAATTCATTGCCAGAATCAAGGAAAGTTAAGGACTGGTATTTCACTGGGTGCTACCAACCAGGAGCTGCCCATTACTGGAATTGTGGGGGATTTCTGATGGCTTAGTTTAATCCACAGAGTCTAGGACAGCCTTCCCCAACCTGGTGCCCTCCAGGTGTGTGGGACTGCACCTCCTATCATCACCCACCAGCGTGGCCAAAGTTGGACTAGGGTTTCTGTGTTTCCTCTTTGCCTGCAGGATGGGGCTTCATAAGATGTATGGATAATTTCTTTGTTGGGTTAATGAACAATTCTTTTCTCTTGACTCCCAGGGCAATAAACTTAACAAGGCTCCCAAACCTCCTCCTGTGATGCCGCCCCAAGAACCTGATGGTATGTAGGCTCCGATTGGGTAGAAAGCAGGTTCACACACTCATAGCCCAGTACTAGGCTGAGCATATGAAAATGGAGGACAGGGCTCCTGTATCTTTTAACAGTTGCAGAGAAAAGGGAATTTCAGCAGGTGTCATTTGTATCCATGCTGCACCTGGTGAAATTCCCTCTTCATCACAACAGTTAAAGCTGCAGGAGCCCTGCCCTCTTTTGTATCTGGTTATGCTAGGCAGGGCTCCGGCAGCTTTAACTGTACGCAAGGGGTGTGCAGGGTGTGCCCAGGCACCCTAATGTCTCAAGCAATAGGCGCCGAATTGAGGGCGGCATTGAATAAGGATCCAGAGGGGGATCCAGATGCAGCAGGAATGGTCCTCCAGCTGCCCTCCAGCTGCTTCACTGCTGCTGCCCCCAACAGCGTACCATTGCTCCCGGCAGCAGGAGCGAAAAGGAATCGTTCTGCCAGGAGCCTCTCTACCGGGAGCCACACTTCAAAGAGGCCACCGGGAGGGCCCCCAAAGGCTAACGTCGCCTCGTAAGCCCCTCCTCTGGCCAGTGTTGACACAAAGCTCCACCAATGCTGGGGCTTGAGAGCATCTCATTCCGCCCCCTTCACCTTCACCGGCCTTCCCGCTGTCAGGCAAGCCGAACACGGAGCGGGGCATGAGTATCTATAGTGTCTAATAAATAAATGAATTTTTAAAAGTCCATTCAATAAATGTTTGCCTTTTAAAAAAATATGTATCTGGGCTCATACCCAGGTAATGAAATGTGCTGTGCATGCCTAGGCTGTCCATATGAAAAGGAGGACAGGGCTCATGTAACTTTAACAGTTGTAGAGAAAAGGGCATTTCAGCTGGCATCATTTGTATGCAATTAGTACCTGGTAAAATCCTCTCTTCATCGCAACAGTTAAAGTTGCAGGCACTATACTAGAGTGACCCTATACAAAAGAAGGCAGGGCCCCTGCACCTTTAACTGTTGTGATGAAGAGGGAATTTCACCAGGAACTAATTGCATACAAATGACACCGGCTGAAATTCCATTTTCTCTACAACTGTTAAAGTTACAGGAGCCCTGTCCTCCTTTTCATATGGTCAACCTATATATGCCTGTGTTTGTTCCCTATCAGTCCTGCAAATGTGGCCCATGACGGTGAAGCTAGGCACGTCCCTGTGTTCAGCCTAAATGCTGAGGTTGTGTGAATACAAGCACCCTTGTTCATTCCCACAGGACCGGAGGACTTCGTTGTGCTGGCCCTTTACGACTATGAAGCCATACACAAGGAAGACCTGAGCTTTCAGAAGGGTGAACACCTCAGAGTCCTAGAGGAGTAAGTAGCAGGCCCCATCCAGTGCCTCTGTTCCTTGAACAATAGAGGAGATGATATAGGAACCAAGGGTCTTGTGAGATTGCAGCCTGTTTCCTGCAGGTATCTGGCTAGCTCATGCTGAGTCGCAGTAGGTCTTGGGACAACCCTGCAGGGGTTTTCTTTCCTGCTTTTTGTTTGATGTGGAAGCACCATGTTGGAAGTCCGAGAGACATTTCCCCCACTTTCCCCCCACCCCAAAACACAATGAGCGATATGTATTTATTAATTTGCTTTTATTCTTACTGTAAGGTGATCTGACACTTTGGATATAGGGTGGCGTGTAAATACTTAAAACAATACAGTTCAGTTCATAGGCCAACCTTATGTGTGCCATTGGTGGCCATCGCTGCATCTTGTAGAAGTGAATTCCATAGTTTAATCATGCGCTGTACTCAAATAAATTCCCATCCATGCCCATAGTCTTATCTCATGTCTAGAATAGGGTTGGGCTTTGGGAAACCAAGAGCAAAGGGATGGGGAGCCACTGGCTGCCTCTCTATAGGCCCTTCTTTGGATTTGCCATGCAGATGTTTCAATAGCTGCCACAGGAGACTGAAATGCGCTGTCCCTCCTCTCTCTCTCTCTCTCTCTCTCTCTCTCTCTCTCTGCAGCTCAGGCGAGTGGTGGAAAGCCAAGGCTTTGTCGACTGGGAAAGAGGGCTACATTCCTAGCAACTACGTCGCAAAGGTCAACTCGCTGGAGACAGAAGAGTGAGTGTTCCCCACAGCGAGTGGAACAGGGAACCCATCTTCTCTGCACAGCAGTTCATAGGATCATAGAGTTGGAAGGCGCCTCTAAGGCCATCGAGTCCAACCCACTACTCAATGCAGAAATCCACCTTAAAGCATCCCTGACAGATGGCTGTCCAGCTGCCTCTTGAATGCCTCTAATGTGGGAGAGCCCACCACCTCCCTAGGTCATTGGTTCCATTGTCGTATTGCTCTAACGGTCAGGAAGTTTTTCCCGATGTCCAGCCAGAATCTGGCTTCCTGTAACTTGAGCCCATTATTCTGCGTCCTGCACTCTGGGTTGATCAAGAAGAGATCCTGGCCCTCCTCCGTGTGACCACCTTTCAAGTGTTTGAAGAGTGCTATCATGTCTCCCCTTGGTCTTCTCTTCTCCAGGCTAAACATGCCCAGTTCTTTCAATCTCTCCTCATAGGGCTTTGTTTCAAGTAAAGTCCTTGGGCTCTACTGGGTGGCTGTAGTTCTGGCTTTCTGGGAGAGTCAAACGTACCTCCTTGTGCTACAGGTGGAATAAACAACGCCCCCTTGTCCTTTCTCCGGAGTGAACGAAGCAAGGACCATGGCTCAGTGACAGACCTCACGCTTGGCATGTAGGAAGTCCCAGGTTCGGTCACCACCACCCTCAGATGGACTGGGAAAGAAGCCTGGTCTGAAACACTGGAGTAGGGATGTCAGAGAAATCAGATGAGTTCGGATTTCTATGAATCCGACCCGCAGATTCCATTGCAGATTGACTTTTCCCAAGATTCCAGAGACTAGCAGAATGTTTTTTTTCCTACTTTCTGGAATTTTATCCAAATTTAGTTGTAGAGAAATACATAAAATGAAAAATCACCAGCCGAAAATGTGCATTTCCCCAAAGGCTAAAGCATGAAAAGGCGCGTTTTGGGGGAATATGCGAATTTGTGCAAATTCAGGAAATTGGAAAAAATGCAATTCCACCAATGAGCAGACAATGGAACAAAAGGAACCTGACAATCTGTGAAATGCAGACAAAATGCATACATCCTTACCCCAGAAAGCTGCTGCCTTCCCCAACCTGGTGTCCTCCAGAGTGTAGGATTTCAACTCCCATCAGCCCCTGCCACCATGACCAATGGGAATCCTAAACCTCTGGAGGTCACCAGGCTGGGGAGGGCTGTGTAGACAATACTGAGCCAGATGGACTGGCTTAAGGCAGCGTTTGCTGATTGACTGCAGGCTTCTCAGTTACTCAGGAATGCTGACCAGGTATTCCTTCATATCACAGTTATTCGTGTCCCTAAATTGACCCCAAAGAACATCCAAGCAGGTGGTGTGTGTACGCTCAGAGGCTAGTAGCCACCAGCTATCAAAGGCCATCAGTTCTGATTTCGGCAAGGATCCTCTAGCCATCGGTGCCCATTCAAGACGCTGCTTGAGCTATTAGCTATACAAAAGCCTGTGCCCAACTTTTCCCCTCTGGATGTTTTGGTCTACATCTCCCATTAGCCATGCTAGATGGGGATGATGAGAGTTGTAATCCAATACATCCGGAGAGCACCAGGTTGGGGAAGGCTGGCCTAGACAAAAGTTTGTCTCCTCTCGTGAAGACCAGAGCAATGCAAATCCTTGGTCAAAATGTTCTTTCCTGGTCTTGTGGGGTCCATGCTCAGCTGCAACTTTTCCTGCCAGGTTCTGGGGCCTTGGGAAGCTGTTGTGCATGGAAAGGCAGAGAAAGAGCTTGCTCATCCTGTTACTTATCCGGTCATTCTTCGTTTATTACCCTCTTAGGTGGTTTTTCAGAGGCGTCAGCCGGAAGGATGCAGAGAGGCAGTTACTGGCTCCCGGGAACGTTATTGGCTCCTTCATGATCCGAGACAGCGAAACGACCAGAGGTAATGGTCCCCTTTGGGATGCAGGAACCAAGTGGACTCTCTTCCCCAAGAACTGCCGGGCACTTTAGGAGACAGAGATGTGGTGCTGGAACAGAGCTCTTGCTGCCCGGGTTCCATTTCCCCCCATCTCACTGTGATCTTGGGTCAAACAAGTGGTGCAGGTTTTAGAGCCCTGCAGAAGCAATCCGTTTTTTTCATAGCACTCCAGTGTTCAGCAGAATCAATCAGTTAGAATAACTGATTTTAAAACACGTTGGCCGAAGGATACCGATACCCTCCTCCCCATTAATTGGGGATAATGGATTTTCTAAAAATGATTTGTATTAAAAAAAATAACAAACCATCTGTTCTCCGCAATTGAGGAAGAATATCTTTTGAATCCAATGAAAATGCTTTAAAATCAATGGCAAAAATCCTAGGGGGGCAGGCAGCATCTTACAAGAGGCATTTCTTCCATCTCCCTTACCCGGGAGGGGAATCTCTCTTTCCAGGCAATATCTGCTGCCACATATTTGCATCATCTTAAAATCAAAGGAAGTATGTTTTATTCTTCTTCAAAAAGATTGCTGCATTCCTATGCACGTTTAGGTCGATTGTTTTAATCCATTTGAAACTAGAGCTGCAACAGTAATCAGTTCATTGAGTTGGTTTGCTGTTTAAGAAATTGTACACCAATTGATTTCGATTCATTGGGCAGCCAGAGCAAGGCCAGGACATTTTGCTGCCTGGGGTGAAGGCCAAAATCAGCCTTCCCCACCCTGGTGCCCTCTAGGTGTGTTGGACTGCAACTCCCATAATTCCCAGACAGCATGGCCATTGGCTGAATAAGATGCTCCTCCCTCCCTATTCCATGTAAAGAAGCTACACGGATTGGCACTTGACTCTTTCTTCAACACAGTGTCCTTCTACCTACTTAGGATCATAGAATAGTAGAGTTGAAAGGGGCCTATGAGGCCATGGAGTCCACCCCCCTGCTCAATGCAGGAATCCACCTTAAAGCACCCTGGCAGATGGTTGTCCAGCTGCCTCTTGAAGGCCTCTAGTGTGGGAGAGCCCACCACCTCCCTAGGTCATTGGTTCCATTGTCGTACCGCTCTAACAATCAGGACGTTTTTCCTGATGTCCAGCCAGAATCTGGCTTCCTGTAACTTGAGCCCATTATTCCGCCTCCTGCACTCTGGGATGATCGGGAAGAGATCCTGGCCCTCCTCAGTGTGACAACCTTTCAAGTCCTTGAAGAGTGCTATCATGTCTCCCCTCAATCTTCTCTTCTCCAGGCTAAACAGGCCCAGTTCTTTCAATCTCTCCTCATAGGGCTTTGTCTCCAGACCCCTGATCATCCTCATTGCCCTCCTCTGAACCCCCTGCAGCTTGTCTGCATCCTTCTTGAAGTGTGGTGCCCAGAACTGGATGCAATATGAGCATACCGCAGGCCACATAGCTCACAGACCTCCTCGCCACTGGTCCATCACTACCCCCATCTGCTGTCTGCTTGCTTCCTGCTTCGACAAACGCTGAAGTGCACAATGGTGATGCCCGCATGCATCAGGGAAGAATGGCCCATGCGCCAAGCCCAGTGGAGTGCGTGGCTTGGGCTGGCTGCCCCTCTGCCTTCTTGCTGTACTACGATGTGTGCTGTAACTTGTAGGGACACGTGCACATTACATACATGTAAACCAGGCACACACATGAGGGATCCTTTGGCGTTGAACCCTGTGTGCATAACTTGATAACCCAAAAGTTGAGGGAGTCAGAGACCACAGACAGGATCTTTGGAAGCAATTCTTTGTTTTATTAAAGAAGAATGTAAAATTAATTAAAACCGCACATCACAGAAATTAGACTCGTAGGTCTGTTCACACATAATGACAGCTGATTGATTAAAAAACACGTTGGGTTATCATGCCTGAGCGGGTGCGCTGCCTGCAACGCATCCACCTCTTCTGTTTTAGCACACCACCCGCAATCGGCTCCTTCGTAGGTTGCGCAGCATGATGTCCCAATGGTTAGATCTGCAATACTGGCAGACAGTTTGGGGGGAGCAGATGAAACCGCCGCCCTTGTTCTCAATCCCCATTTCTCCCTCTTGACGCAGGGAGTTACTCCTTGTCCGTGAGAGATTTTGACACCCAGAACAAAGTGGACAAGGTGAAACATTACAAGATCCGGACGCTGGACAATGGCGGCTTCTACATCTCCCCGCGGAGCACCTTCAACACCCTGCAGGAAATGATCAGCCATTACAAGGGTAAGCCTCGGGATTCTTGGGCCGGAGCTCCTTCTTTGACACAGAGAAGGCTCTTCGTCTCTTTGCTCCAGGGTTTATAAGCCATTCCCCTTGAGTTGGCATAGTTGGGCGCCTGCTGAGGGTCCCTACTGACAAGAGCCCCCCGGAGTTGCTCTTCCCCTTCCCCATTGCAACCTGCTAGTTCACCTGCCCCGCATTCTACCCCACACAGCAGAGGTGGTGGTGTGAGGAGGAGATGCCGCTGCCTGCTTGATCCCTGCCTCTCTAGCCAGCAGGTGGGAGCCATGATGAGAAAAGAGGATGAGGGGCAGTAGCAGCTGGTGACAATGGGGGTGACAAGGTAGATTCATGGAGGGAGGGGGCCTTTGGGGGTGTATTGCCCAACAGCCCCCTGAAACCTGAAGCCGGCACTGCTTGGGGTGGCCTGCGCTGTGTACCGCTGAATCCCGCCCCCCTCGCCAAAAGCCGCCACATGATTTGGAAAGTGGGGGGAACCTACATTAGGTGAAAAAGCATATCTGATTCAAAAGACTCAGAGCTGTTCAGTTGAAAAGTCTTCACCCTGCCACAGTTTTGTGGCTGGGATAAAGCAGGAGTTGAGCCAGCGTTCGCTTGATCGTCACGGATCGCTCGGAGGGAATTTTGGCCTTGTGACGCATTGGAAGGCCTTAGGTGTGTTCCTCTCCGGTGCTGGTGGGGGGGACGCAGAGGCCGTGTGGGTGGAAATGTATAGGACAGCTTCCCCCAACCTGGTCCCCTCCAGATGTGTGAATCCACAACTCCCATTGACCCCAGAGAGCCAATTGGAACCTGTAAGATGCAGAAATTCCGCCAACCATTCTAAACCGAGAAGATTCCTGGACTATCTGGCCTCTTGATTTTTGAAGGCAGCTTAGAGATTTTATTATATCAAGTGGTATACAAGTATTCATCCATCCATCCATGCATCAACAAAAGGCTGTTAGTGGTTTTCTGTCCTTCCTTTCCGGTCATCTCACTCCGGTCATCTCCCCCAGGTGAGAAGAACCTCTCACAAGGACAAGAGGGTTGGTCAAATACCTGTTGCTCGATGGGACAAAGTGAAATCCCTTCCAGTTTTTCCCCTTTCCCACCTGGTGAGGGTCACCTCTGAGCTGAAAGGTGCGAGCCACCTGCTTATTTTAAGCAGGATCCTCCTGCCTCTGTAGGCCAAGGGCCATGACCCAACTGGCCAACTCCACTGGCACGGAGCATGCTGTGTCCTCTTTTTTACTTAACAATGGGAACTTGAGCACCGTGTGCAAGTAGCAATGCCTATCCTGGGAAAGGGCCGTTGCTCAGGGGTAAAGCCCCTGCTTTGCATCCAGAAGGTCCCGGGTTCGATCCCTGGCATCTCCAGGTAGGGCAAGGAAAGGAATCCTGCCCGAAACCCTGGAAAGCCGCTGCTGCCGGTCAGTGTCGACAGTACTGATCTAGATGGACTGACGATCTGACTCGTTATAGGTCAGCTTTCCGCGTTCGTATCTTACTGGCTGTACCCGCTGCAAAACATTTTTCCCCGGGTGGTCCAGGTGCTGCCGCCTTCTGTGTAGCAAAGTTTGGGATCCCTTTGGAGCATGGTTCTCTAAAAGGGTCAGCAATATACAGCCTGCCCTTGCATTTTGAGCTGTCCTGCTTAGTGAAAAGGCCTGACCGGGATGCTCCTCCTGGCTCTCTTTCAGCCCAAAGCGACGGGCTCTGCCAATCGCTGACCTTCCCGTGCTTTGCGCAGAAGCCTCAGCAGCCCTGGGAGAAGGACGCCTGGGAAATCCCCCGCAACTCCCTGAAGCTGGAGAAGAAACTGGGGGCCGGACAGTTTGGAGAAGTCTGGATGGGTAAGAACATCTGGATAGCCCTGCTGGATCAGAACAAAGGTCCATCCAGTCCAGCATCTCCTTTTTCAACATGGCCAGCCAGATGGGCCTCTGGGAAGCCCCAAGCAGGACAGAAGGGCTCCCCCTTGGTATGTCCCCCAGTCACAAGCATTCGGACGTATAGACTGCCTCTGAGCCGGCGTGGTGTAGTGGCTAAAGCGTTGGACTGGGAGTCAGGAGATCGGGGTTCTAGTCCCCACTCAGCCATGGAAGCCCAACTCACAGGGTTGTTGATGTGAGGGTGAAAATGGGGAGGAGGAGGATTATGTACGCTGCCTAGAGTTCCTTAAGAAAGAAAATCGCCGGGATACAAATAAATGGGAGGTTCCAGCTAGATAGCATGGCTAATGTCCATGGATAGACCCATCCTGCTTTGTGGATTTCTCTAGCCACCTTTCAGCCATGTAAGCCACAGGCCATGGCCACCTTTTGTGGTAACAAAACTCATAAGTGAGTGACGGGTTGCATAAAAAAGGTTAAGAGCCACCGGGTGGGGGTGGGGGTTCAAAAGCAGTAAAATGAAAGAGGGAGATAGCAAGGGAACCACGGTATATACCAGCCTTCCCCAACCTGGGGCCCTCCACATCTGTTGGACAGTCCAGGTTGGGAAATGCCAGTGGCGGCTGGTGGCTCCAGTGCCAGAACTAATCAGAGCTCTAGGGTTTAGAGTTCTGACTGGCTGAAACCCGGAGCAGATTCACCTTCTGCCCTCACGTCGGAGGAGCGTAAAGCTCTTCACTGCCAGTACCTCTGCCTCAGGAGAGGCATTTCACCCTTTTAGAATGAAGAAAAAACTGCAAACGCTAGGAAATGATTAGCAGTCAGGGGAAAGGGGGTGGGGGGAAACTCAGAGGTCCGCAATTGCCGCCCCCCCCCCCCCGGCAGGTTGGATTTGGCCTGTGGGCCTGTCATTCAATACCGCTGTCATAAGGACTAGAACCTTTTTTAAAAAATGAAGGCTGAGATTTTTAGCATGTAGAATTTTGCACACGTTCCGCATTCTGCTTTTCTTCTGTGTTTGCCTGGAATCACTGAACAAGGTACCTGGGCCCTGGCAGTAGGGCAGGGAATGCGATTACACGGCTCGTGGGGTACTGTGGTTCGTGGCTCTCGAGCATCCCTGTCTCACTTCTCCAGCTACCTACAACATGCACACAAAAGTGGCCGTGAAAACCATGAAGCCGGGGAGCATGTCGGTGGAAGCTTTCCTGGAGGAGGCTAACATCATGAAGACCCTGCAGCATGACAAGCTGGTGAAACTCAATGCGGTGGTGACCAAGGAAGAGCCCATTTACATCATCACGGAATTCATGGAGAAAGGTGAGAACCGGGACTGAGGTGGGATGATCTACCAGCGGAGGCTGCTGGCTCCAATGTCAGCGGGGCGGTAAATCCGCTCCAGGTTTCAGTCAGAACCAGTCACAACTCCGAAGGAGCTCTCCAAGGTGCGAAGCCTCCACCGCTACAGCATTTTTTTCCCAGCTCGAAAGGGGGGCTTTGCGGGGGCGGGTGAAAGCTTTTGCCAAAAGCAAAAACATGCACACGGCCACCTTTTCCACTCCTTCACCGTCTGCAGTCCTAGCGACAGAGGCGAGCCATGGCAAGGTAGCAGAGCGAGGGCAGGAAGCGTCATGCTTGCTCTGAGTTGGCTTCAAAGATCACCACGTAGCCACACCTAACTGGCTACATGACGTCACCGTGGAGCTGAATTGCTTGCCATTCTCAGCACTTGGGAGAGTTTGCGCCCATATTCTGGGAGGCTCTGAGACCCTCGCTAACCTCACATTCAGAAGTGCCATGGAAGTTGCATAGGAAGCGGCATACAGCTGTGAGGAAGCGATTAGCAGTGGGCTGAGGGGAGGCATGAGGGAGGTAAGATGTCGTACGGGAAGTGGAGAAGAGACCCAGGAAACAAAATCCATTATAGGGCGGAAGTGCATTTATTCCTAAGGCTGTGATCTTGGGCGCAGTTTGCCAGGGAATAAGGCCCACAGTGACCTATTGATTTGATTTGATTTGTACCCTGCCTTTCTGCCAAGAAAAATGGGACTCACAGAGGGACTTTAACCCTTCCTCCCCCCCACTGTGTCCTTGTCCAGATTTTGGGGGGGGGGGGTGTCACAGCCACAATTTATATTGCAAAATAGCGATCCATTTGCTTTAGCATATTGTCTGAACCAGGACATTTTCTGCAGGGTGGCTTGTTAACCATATAGTGTGGCTTATTTGATTCAAACAAGCCACTGGAGTAACCATGGTTTGTTATTGGGTTGTTCAGAGTGGGTAACAAGCCACCCTGCGGAAAATATCCTGGGTTCAGACAACACACTAACCCATGGTTCAACAGACAACCCACAGTTCAAAACAATCCACACTCATCCCCTGAGTGTGGGTTAGTGTGTTGTGTGAACCTAGCCTGTATAAAGAAGTTCATATTGCATGTTCATCTGGCTGGCAGCAACTCTGCAGGGTCTCAAGCAGAGATAATTTCCTATATATTCCCTTTTTTAAAAAACTGGAGCTGCATGCCAGAGATCAAACCTGTAGCCTTCTGAGTGTGAACTAATCACGTGTTCTAGTCCCTCTCTATGGAAAGCCCCGGGGGGGGGGGGGGGACCCAGGAAAGTACACCGGCTGCTGCTGCTTCCTTGAAGAGCTTCTTTCCTCTCCACAGGTAGCCTGTTGGATTTCCTGAAAAGCGATGAAGGTCACAAGCAGCAGCTCCCCAGATTGATAGACTTCTCTGCCCAGGTGAGTGTGCAACAGGATACACAAACACACACCCATGGCATAGGGAGACCGCTGTTGGCAGCTTAATTTGGGACCAGGCCTCCTGGTTGCATGCCAGGTTTCAGCCCTGGAATATGTTGTAAAGTAACACACGAGTTCCTCTGAGCATATAAAGAGTGACATTTCTCTGGTGAGAGATACAACCAGTTGAAAGAGCACCTCCTCCAGTACCATCCTGCCCGTGCATTAAGGTAATCAGAGGAGGCCTTTCACTATGTTTTGCCTATAAGAGACTTGCATTATGCATCCACATAAGGCAGGGCCTTCTCTGTGCTGGTGCCCTGAGCTTGGAATACCCTCCTGGGGGAGGTTTGCCTCCCACCATCACATCAGAATGCTGCTGTCACAGTATTCCTTCTAGACCCAGGTTAAAATCTTTTCATTTGCTCAGGCATTTTAAAATATTGCATGTTCAGCTGGTTGAAGTGCTATGCCTCTCAACGTTATTGTAGTGTTGTAAAGTTTTCGTTTTACTGTTTGTTGCACATTTCATTATTTTTTTTAATCCGTTGTGCTCCAGAATCCATTTTTGGTTGGAGTAGTATATAATTTTTAATAAATAAATGGGTATGACGCCAGTGTCTGTGGCCTTTACAATGAGGATTGGGGCCTTCTCATTGTTCCAGTGGAATGTGCCAGGATGGAGGGAGCCACGTAAGCCTCCGGAATGCACTGTGCCATCTTGTTTGTGTATAGAAGCATCCAGAGACCTTGTTAGAAACATGGGAAACTGCCTTGTATTGGCTTGGTTCACAGGTCATGACAAACCCATCAAACCGTGTTGGCTGGCAACACATCCAGTATCTGAGGCAGTAAGCCTATGTACACCAGTTGCTGGGGAATGTGGGCGGGAGGGTGTTTTTGCTGCACCCATGTCCTGCTTGTGAGTCCCTGGCCAACAACTGGTTGGCCAGGTCCATCTAGTGCTGGACTAGATGGACCTGGCCTGATCCAGCAAGGCTCTTCTGGTGTTCTTACATCTGGAGGGCACCAGGTTGGGGAACACCGCCTTAGACCCTGCAATGATCAAGAGGAATCCCTAAGATGTGGGCCTCTAGTTTTGTGGGGGAAAGTGGGTTTCATTGCATTTAATCCCCATTTTAAAAAAGAGGGGGATTAGCTGGTTGAGGGATGCCCTGTGAAGAGTCTCATTGTTCCCAACCAAATGAGTGTAGACCAGTGAGAGCTAATTTGCATAGGCAAATCTGCCTGCTACAGTGTGTGTGAGGGTGGCTTCTTCTTCTTTTTCCTTTACTCCAAAGGAATCATTAAACCTGGAAAGAGCCCAAGGGCATTTCCGTCCTCTGGACCTTCTCCTCTGAGGAGGAACTGTTCCCTCTGCTGTGTTGTAGGACAAACAACCCTTTGTTTCTAAAGCCTGCCTGTGCTCTCTCTCCCTCTGCCAAAATCAGCAATTCAAAAGAGCAGGTGTGTCCGCTGTAATCCATCTTATTTGACTTGGTTGAGCTGACAGTTAACCCCTTCAACTTCAGGTCTTCACAGCTCTCTTTGGCAGAGCCTCAGAGACCTGTTGTCAGAGAAACAGACGTCAGCCCTGAACCAGAAGTTCCCAGTTCAATTCTTGCCTTGACCAGGTGTGGGGGGAACCACTCACCCTCTAGATGTTATTGGACTCCACGTCCCATCAGCCCTATCCTGCCCATCCAGGGGTCAAGAATATTGGGAGTTGTGGTCCAAGTGCATCGACCAGCCTTCCCCACCTGGTCACCTCCAGGTTAGGGTGACCGTATGGAAAGGAGGACAGGGCTCCTGTATCCTTAACAGTTGTACTGAAACAGGGAATTTCAGCAGGTGTCATTTGTGTGCATGCAGCACCTGGTGAAATCCCCTCTTCATCACAGCAGTTAAAGCTGCAGGAGCCCTGCCTTTGTTTGCATCTGGCCACTACGCTAGAGTAAAGCGTAACTAGCGCTTTCTAGGGCAATGGAAAAAGGTGGTTACATTTCACAAAGCATTGCTATGTCATTAGCTCAAGCATTGGGACACAAGTAGATCCTATGCCCCAAGGTTGCAGGCAAATGGGGGCTGAACCTAACCCTTAATTTAGGGGTGTGTTCAGGGGACAACAGTAGGGTGACCAGATAAAATCCAGGTCAGGGCTCATGTAACTTTAACAGTTGTAGAGAAAAGGGAATTTCAGCCAGTGTCATTTGTATGCAATTAGTTCCTGGTGAAATTCCCTCTTCATCACAACAGTTAAAGGTGCAGGCACTATACTAGAGTGACCATATACTAAAGAAGGCAGGGCCCCTGCACCTTTAACTGTTGTGATGAAGAGGGAATTTCACCAGGAACCAATTGCATACAAATGACATTGGCTAAAATGCTCTTTTCTCTACAACTGTTAAAGTTATATGAGCCCTGACCTGGATTTTATCTGGTCACCCTAGACAACAGTGAACATTGGTTTATGGTCTCAGCCCTTTCCAAGTATGGCTTTTGATGGTCCATCATGACGTCTTGGTAACAGTTATCTTTTTAACCTCATTGCTGCAGATAGCAGAAGGGATGGCTTTCATCGAACAGAGGAACTACATCCATCGGGACCTGAGAGCTGCCAACATCTTAGTGTCAGCAATGCTGGTGTGCAAGATTGCTGATTTTGGTTTGGCCAGAGTGATTGACGATAATGAATACACAGCCCGGGAAGGTAGGAAGAAAGGCTTTCTAGGCTCTTGGCCAAAGCAGCCCTCTGGTTTTCTTCCTCTATCTTTCTTTGTGTGCAATGCACACTAGACTTCAAGAGTTTAATAGTCACGCTTGACAAACAGGACACCAACAATTATATGAGATGCTGATTTCCGGGGTGTGTTTCAGATATGTGACTTGAGCACAATTTTATGTGTTTCTGATTTGGCAGAATTTATTTTGCTTCAACTAGTCATGGGGAGGGGTAACAGCCTATACAGGAATGGAAACTTCCTCCCCTGACCACTGATAATCCTGCTCAGCCTCTCCTTTATTACCATCCATTCAGAAGACAGCTTTTATTCAGTGTAAGAGCAATAATACAGCCCTGTTTATACCATCAATGCATTCCAGGAAGTAATCAGTTGGCAGCCTAAAAGCCACTTTGACTATATATTCTATTTTCCATCTGGTGTTTTTAAGTGGGGGTGTGGAGCTGCATACTGCTACATCCAGTCGTTATCTGCTTGCTCTTATCTTTTTATTTTGGCCTCTCTGGACAGGTGCCAAGTTCCCCATCAAATGGACTGCACCCGAAGCCATCAACTATGGCTCCTTCACAATAAAATCTGATGTCTGGTCCTTCGGGATTCTCCTGATGGAGATAATTACCTATGGGCGGACCCCGTATCCAGGTGTGTAGTGGGAAGGTTTCCCTGTAGTCCCTGCTTTTTGCATTTCATAGAATCATAGAATAGTAAAGTTGGAAGGGGCCTGTAAGGCCACTGAGTCCAACCCCCTGCTCAATGCAGGAATCCACCTTAAAGCATCCCTGACAGATGTTTGTCCAGCTGCCTCTTGAAGGACTCTAGGGTGGGAGAGCCCATGACCTCCCTAGGTCATGAGTTCCATTGTCGTACTGCTCTAACAGTCAGGAAGTTTTTCCTGATGTCCAGCTGAATCTGGCTTCCTGTAACTTGAGCCCATTATCCCGTGTCCTGCATTCTGGGTTGATTGAGAAGAGATCCTGGCCCTCCTCTGTGTGACAACCTTTGAAGAGTGCTATCATGTCTCCCCTCAATCTTCCCTTCACCAGGCTAAACATGCCCAGTTCTCTCAGTCTCTCCTCATAGGGCTTTGTTTCCAGACCCCTGACCATTCTCGTTGCCCTCCTCTGAACACGCTTCTCGGTGAAGAGCTGAGACGAGTGGGAATAGTTTGTGGAAAGGAGATGCAATGGCCCCTTAAAATCCCTTGAGGGCTGTTCAGTCTTCTTGCTGAAGTCATTTATAGAGAGTTGATGGACAATTGGTCTAAACTATCATAAAACTTTCTTGCCTTCTTTGCAGATTCATTGTACTGAGATTAAGGGATGCCACCCATCTTTTAGACAATTAACTTGTATGGCTTCTCACTAAAGTCATTAACTGTAAAAATTGCCTTGCTGGATCAGACCAATGGTCCTTCCAGTTCAACATCCGCTTTCGGCTAGTGGTCAGCCACATCCTTCCAGGAAGTGCAGAGGCAAGCCATAAAGGCATTGGCTAGCCCCCGTTGTTCATCCCCAGTATCTGGTACTCAGTGGTGCAGCCTTCGGCAACCTGGTGCCTTCCAGATGTTTTGGACTACAACTCCCAGGTTGGGGCGGCTGCAGTGGTGAACTTTCACTGTATGTTGAGGTTTTATTTAGCTACTATTGCCCTTGAGAGCTCTCCTCCTCTCCTCGCCCTGGATACAGATGATGCTTGGTTAGATGAACTAGTGGGTCTGCTGTATTTGAGACAGCTTCACAGAAGGCGGGTGACGCTCCATGCAGCAATCCTTCTGCAAGCTCTGCCTTTTCTGCTTTCTGATGGGAATCGTATTTGATGAGCAGGCTACTCTGATCTTATTTTATCAAGTTCTACAAGTCTCTCTTTCACATTTTCTAAAATTCAGGGATGGCGCACCAGGAAGTGATACGTGGCCTCGAGCGTGGTTATCGGATGCCACGCCCAGAAGGTTGCCCAGAGGAGCTCTATGAAATTATGGAACGGTGCTGGAAGAAGAAGCCAGAGGACCGCCCTACGTTTGAGTACAACCAGAGTGTGCTGGAGGATTTCTTCACTGCCACAGAAAGTCAATACCAGCAGCAGCCTTAAAACAGATGGGTGGCAAAGACAGAGACGGGAGAAGGTCACTGCCAATTGATGCTACAGAGAGTGCACATTTTGACAAGACATTACTGGGTAGAATCTCGCTGACCACTGGTGGAGACACCTGCTGGACTAGATTGACCCTTGGTCTGATCCAACATAAACAAGTCTTGTGTTCTAAGCTAAAATATCTTCATCAAGCTGCAGTCAGCAGATACCATTTCAAAGGAAGTGTGACACATGCTTCTTGTCTCAAAATTTCATTGGCTATTGAAAGCCACTGGGTGTTGTTCTAGAAATGAGTGTGTGTCTGTGTGTGCAAGAAAGAGAGAGAGAGAAAGTTTGCCAGTCTTTGTGGGCACAATCGACTAGTCAAATAATGCTTTAAGTACATTACCACTAATTATTTCCAGATAGCCGGGTAGTCATCTTAGTCTGTTGTGGCAAAAACAACAGAGTCCTGTAGTCCCTTCAAGACTAATGAATGTATTGTGGCTTAAGCTTTTGTGTAGTTTAATAGTCTTTGTTATTTTAACCATTAATTGGTAGTTTTATAACTAGGCTTGTCAACTGTGTCTTAAGGCAAGTGACAGTTCCTCATTTAGTAAAACTAAAATTTAAGACAAAATAAGGAACTGTTCCTTAAGTGGTAAGCCTAACTGTAATAGAAAAGCTTGTATTAATTACAGTACCCTAAGTTAGTAACCATTATGAGACCATGAATTTACAATTATACAAAAATAGCTGTATGCCAGCAATAATCAAGAGATCAAACAGTTCTTGGCTTTTACTTGGAAAACCAGGGTTAGCTCAAACTGTTAGAAGTGCAATTCAGTTATAAACACAAGTAAGATTTTTAAGATGGTTGCAGCTAGCGTGTGTTCAAGATTCCTGAAGAACTGAGAAGAGCCCAGAGTATTCTCCCTTGGGTTTGATCTCAGGTGATGCCATGATGGCATTAAAAAGAGCATTAAAAAGCTGTGGCCAATTGGTAGTGACCAGGTTCGCACAACACAAAAGCCCACTGTGGCTTAATTTAGCTGTGGGGGCATTTTTGCCCAGCGCCTGCAGGCACCCGGCTTGCCATGGCTTATCTAACTCTCAAACAATCAGTGCTGCGTGGGTTCACACGACACGACAAGCCATGGCAAGCCTATGGGTGCCGTGCAAACGTGGCACTCACAGGTGTCTGGCATGATGCAAAAGCTCTGTGGGTAAATTAAGTCACGGTGGGCTGCTGTGACATGCAAACACGCCCTGTATGTGACTGATGAATTGATTTGTGTGTGCACATGTGTTAGGACTTTGAAAGCTATGGAAAAGCATGTGTCAAACCTCATCTCCTCTACTCTAGCTACCCCTTTGCATCTCTGCTTACAAGCAGCATCCCTATTTTGAAAGATGGATATTTCCCATGTTTTGTGCCAAGTGATCTATTCTCACAAATATATATAATCAATCTTTATTCAACAGCCAATAGGCCAAAAACAAGGGAAATCAGTTAAAATGAACAATTAAAATAAGTAAACAATCCAGAGTGGGTTTCGCACTAGGATAATTGTACATATCAAATCACAGGTCAGTCAGGTAATCGTTTAGGGCTGTTTAGCTCATATCTAAAAACTGTTAACTATCTGAGTTCTACAAATGATTATATTATGTAGGAATTTGGCTACCTGTAGAGTGATTGATTTATCTTTGCCCTGCAATAGGATGTTCATCAGTTTTCACTGGTGAATCCCACCTACTTTACGTAAAATCAGGCCGAGCAGAGTGTTCCTTGCCTCATTGTAGAAATTACATCTTAACAGCATGTGTTCAACCGATTCCACTTCTAGATGATAATAATAATAATAATAATAATAATAATAATAATAACGATTTATTTCTTACCCGCCTCTCCGTCTAGATCGATAACACGGGCAACGCCTATCTTCCACTGGCAGTCCCTTGAATCTGCCCTCCAACATCTTGGAGGGGAGGATGTTGAATCTGGCTAATGAAAAAGCTCTTCTGTATTTGGGCACCGATAACCAGTTCAGGTATCGGATTCCCTCTCTGTCCACTCCGTCCGTTAGGCCTAGCGTGTAAGGAGAGCATGTTCCGCGGGCCATACTCCTCTGCTCCTGAAAATCTACATCAGAAATTCTTTGCCTAATAATCCGCCTAGCGTAGTCATGGTCCATGTACAGTAGGGGAAAAGGGGAAAGGCCCAGGGAGTTTAATTTCTGCACCAGCGCTTTAGTCCATGGAGATACATAGGAGTCTAGCAAGACCGAGGACACCAGGGAGTTTGTGAGAAGGCCATGGTACTGTCTTAGCCAGTACAATAGGGTATGGATCCAAGCCGTGCTGCTCAAAGAGGGTAGACCCACCTCCAGATTGAGAACCGCCCCTGCCACACACCTGGGTACTCCGAAAAGCAATCTTAGGTATGATGACTGGAGACTCTTGATCGAGCTAACAAATTATCATGTTAGCCAAGAACTATTTCAGGAAAGACACTACAAGTTTTCTCTTTTGCCAACATCTACCCATATTGCTATTTGGTTAACCTCTTTTTTAATTAAAAAAAATATGTATATCTAGTCCAAAATTTGGTATTACAGTTATTTTTAGCAAGTGTAGAAGGAATGAGGGGAACCGTGCCCTTTTTAACCATTATATCAGTCTATTTTGTTAGTATCTCAGACCAGTTGCATTGACCACAAGGTGATCTCAAACCTGGTGAAACACAGCACTTCCAGGTCTTGGGAGATTGACATTTTTAATGTTGGTGAAAGCTGAGGAAATGTTTTCCACTGATTAACATAAAAAAAACCGTACATGCAGCCTCTCCTTTTGTACTGTGTCTAAATGTACAGCTCTGAAAAAACAGGTTGGATAATAAGAAATCAGTTATGATTAGGATATTTCCTTTGAATGTTTTGAAATGTTTTGATGTAAACAGTTTTGTGTGTTTTATAGTGATAAAAAGTAGGGGTGTGCATCGGATCGGATCCGATCCACGATCCGAATCCGATCCGCCCCAAAATCGGGAAAATCCGATCCGATCCGATCAACCTCCGATCCGATCCGATCCGACGAGGTCCGATCCGGATCGGACGCCATTTTGAATGCTTTTTCCCATAGCCAAGTATTGTTTTACAAAAACGCCTATAACTTTTTCATTTTTAAAGATAGAAGGATGAAACTTGGGCACATTATACACTGGTTAGGGATAGTTATCTGTGAGAAATTTCAGAAAGATTGGTGCATGCATTTTGTGGCAATTAATTGTTTAATAAATACCCAGAAATGCCTATAACTTTGTCATTTTTAAAGTTACAAACATGAAACTTTGCCACATTGTAGGTGGTACCTTGGGACCTATCTGTGAGAAATTTCAGAAACTTAGGTGCTTGCCTTGTGTGGCAATTAATTTTAGAAAAATGGGTAGTAGGGGGTAAATACATTTACGCCTCCCATTTTTTTATTTTTGAAGATACAAACAGGAAACTTGGGCACATTACAGGTACCACTTGCCTTGATATGTGTGTGAAATTTCAGAAACATTGGAGCTTGCCTTGTGTGGCAATTAATTTTTGAAACAATGAGGAAAGAAACACCTATAGCTTTGTCATTTTTAAAGTTACACACATGAAACTTTGCCACATTGTAGGTGGTACCTTGGGACCTATGTGTGTGAAATTTCAGAAACATAGGTGCTTGCCTTGTGTGGCAATTAATTTTTTAATAAATACCCAGGAATGCCTATAACTTTGTCATTTGTAAAGTTACACACATGAAACTTTGCCACATTGTAGGCGGTACCTTGGGACCCATGTGTGTAAAATTTCAGAAACGTAGGTGCTTGTATTGTGTGGCAATTAATTTTTGAAACAATGAGGGATTCATTGGACAGCACTTGCCCATAGGGATTCATTGGACAGTACTTTCCTATAGGAAATCATTGGAAAGCACTTGCCCATAGAAAATCATTGGAAAGCACTTGCCCATTGAGAAATACAGTTATGCCTCCCACTTTTTTATTTTTGAAGATACAAACAGGAAACTTGGGCACATTGTAGACTGGTTAGGGATAGTTATCTGTCAGAAATTTCAGAAAGATTGGTGCATGCGTTTTGTGGCAATTAATTTTTTAATAAATACCCAGGAATGCCTATAACTTTGTCATTTTTAAAGTTACATATATGAAACTTTGCCACATTGTAGGTGGTACCTTGGGACCTATGTGTGTAAAATTTCAAAAACGTAGGTGCTTGCCTTGTATGGCAATTAATTTTAGAAAAATGGGTAGTAGTGGGGTAAATACATTTACGCCTCCCATTTTTTTATTTTTAAAGATACAAACAGGAAACATGGGCACATTACAGGGAACACTTCACTTGATATGTGTGTAAAATTTCAGAATGATAGGTCCAGGCATTTGGTGGCTACGAATTTTTTAGATTAAAAGTTATTAACCTTTTTTACACAGAGGCTGGGGCTGTCAATTGCACCCTCCCGCCTCCCGGGAAGAAGAAGGAAACACTTTCTCTCATCTCTTTGATCCTTGCACGCTTGGCTGCAACTGAGCTAGTATCCATTACAAAAGGAGAAACAAAGTAGCACTTGGCTCGTGTCTGCTTTGATACTTTCACTCAAGCAGAACGGCTGAGCCTAGGATCACTCTCTCTCGCTGGGATCGTTACAGGAGAAATTTTCTACAGTCTTCAAAGTGGTGTGTGCAGACACCTTGCCACCACATGCCTGGACCTATCATTCTGAAATTTTACACACATATCAAGTGAAGTGTTCCCTGTAATGTGCCCATGTTTCCTGTTTGTATCTTTAAAAATAAAAAAATGGGAGGCGTAAATGTATTTACCCCACTACTACCCATTTTTCTAAAATTAATTGCCATACAAGGCAAGCACCTACGTTTTTGAAATTTTACACACATAGATCCCAAGGTACCACCTACAATGTGGCAAAGTTTCATGTATGTAACTTTAAAAATGACAAAGTTATAGGCATTCCTGGGTATTTATTAAAAAATTAATTGCCACAAAACGCATGCACCAATCTTTCTGAAATTTCTCACAGATAACTATCCCTAACCAGTCTACAATGTGCCCAAGTTTCCTGTTTGTATCTTCAAAAATAAAAAAGTGGGAGGCATAACTGTATTTCTCAATGGGCAAGTGCTTTCCAATGATTTTCTATGGGCAAGTGCTTTCCAATGATTTCCTATAGGAAAGTACTGTCCAATGAATCCCTATGGGCAAGTACTGTCCAATGAATCCCTATGGGCAAGTGCTGTCCAATGAATCCCTCATTGTTTCAAAAATTAATTGCCACACAATACAAGCACCTACGTTTCTGAAATTTTACACACATAGGTCCCAAGGTACCGCCTACAATGTGGCAAAGTTTCATGTGTGTAACTTTACAAATGACAAAGTTATAGGCATTCCTGGGTATTTATTAAAAAATTAATTGCCACACAAGGCAAGCACCTATGTTTCTGAAATTTCACACACATAGGTCCCAAGGTACCACCTACAATGTGGCAAAGTTTCATGTGTGTAACTTTAAAAATGACAAAGTTATAGGTGTTTCTTTCCTCATTGTTTCAAAAATTAATTGCCACACAAGGCAAGCTCCAATGTTTCTGAAATTTCACACACATATCAAGGCAAGTGGTACCTGTAATGTGCCCAAGTTTCCTGTTTGTATCTTCAAAAATAAAAAAATGGGAGGCGTAAATGTATTTACCCCACTACTACCCATTTTTCTAAAATTAATTGCCACACAAAGCAAGCACCTAAGTTTCTGAAATTTCTCACAGATAGGTCCCAAGGTACCATCTACAATGTGGCAAAGTTTCATGTTTGTAACTTTAAAAATGACAAAGTTATAGGCATTTCTGGGTATTTATTAAACAATTAATTGCCACAAAACTCATGCACCAATCTTTCTGAAATTTCTCACAGATAACTATCCCTAACCAGTGTATAATGTGCCCAAGTTTCATCCTTCTATCTTTAAAAATGAAAAAGTTATAGGCGTTTTTGTAAAACAATACTTGGCTATGGGAAAAAGCATTCAAAATGGCGTCCGATCCGGATCGGACATCCGGTCCGATCCGATCCGACCATCCTCCGATCCGATCCGATCCGATCCGACCCCCCAGGTCCGATTCCGATCCGCTATCCGATCCGATCCGGGGGGTCAGTGCACATCCCTAATAAAAAGTTTTAGAAATCTAATTCCTTTTGATGTGTTTCCCGTTCATGGGCAGCAATACCGTATTTTCCGGCGTATAAGACGACTTTTTAACCCAGGAAAATCTTCTCAAAAGTCGGGGGTCGTCTTATACGCCGGGGGTCGTCTTATAGGGCGGGGCTGAGGGGCAACAATGGCGAGGCAGGCAGGACGAAGAAGGCGGAATGGACGTGCGGGAGGTGGGGAGAGCTTCTCCTCACACTATTTATTTATTTGCTCCGGAGCCTCTGCGGGCATTGAGGACGGCAGCTGCTACTGGCCACTGGCAAGGAAGCGGAAGGAGGGTGGGGAAGGTTCTCGTGCTTCACAGAAAGAGAGCAGGGCGATCCCCCCCCCCCCGATTTCAGCGAAGGAGGAGACGCATCGGAAGCGAAGCCAGTGGCTGCTCAGGCAAGGGTGCCCCTCCGTCTCCTCTGTCTCCTCTCCTTCTCTTTGCTCACAGCTCTCTCGAAGGGTAAAAATGCAAAGGCCTCTTTCCAAGAACTTTCCAGGAACCGCATCATGTGATGGCCAGGCTCCCGCACCTCCGCTTTAAATGGGGCTCGTCATGCAGCCTCTCTCTCTCTCAATCCCTCTTCACAATAGGGGCGGAGGGAAAGTCGTGGGCTTGCTTCTGGCTGACGGTTTTGCATACTGTTTTGTGCATGTGGGGCTGGGCAGGCAGGGAGAGCTGACCAATCCAAGCAGGCGTTGGAAGAGGGGTAGTCTTATACGGCGCGTATATCCCAAACTCTATATTTTAACTGGAAAAGTTGGGGGTCGTCTTATACGCCCAGTCGCCTTATACGCCGGAAAATACGGCACTTTTTGAAATATGTATTTGGAAACAGCCTTGTGCTTCACAATGGATAAATTCAGACGACACAATAAGCAACTGGTGGTGGGGAAACAATCGTCAGTTGTATTGACTATCATGTCGTCCAAACGCTGCCATAGTCAACTCAGCGCTGATCCTAATCCACACCACAGTTGATTATTTATTACCATGTTGTGTGAGGAGTACCCCCTAGATAAACAACTGTAAAGTTTATTATTACTCCACCATTGACTATCATGTTGTCCGAATTCAGCCAATGTCAGATTAAAAGGATTTGGCGGGAACATTCTAATTGCAATACAACCCTGCACCCGCATGTGCTCAGAACAAGACTCACCTGCTGTGTTTGGATGTCACCCTAAATCATGGGTCTAGCATTGCGAGAATAAGCTTAGTGGATTCTCCCCACCCGCCCACCCCAACTCAGGCCTTTCTTGCCTGGCATGGCCATGAGGTTGGAAGCATTTACTTCTTAGTTTAACCGCAGTTTAACATGTTGTCCAAAGCCTAAATAAAACTGCTGCACAATGCCTTCTGGCTTATAGCACTAGGAACCCATGGAGGTGGTATTCACTGTGTGTTGGATGAGATCATGTTCCCTCTTAAAGATCAGGACAGCAGCCTGGGGTACCCAAGTGGCATCTCTGAAATTGAATGCCATTCACCAAGTAGCTGTACAGAGGGTGGTAAGAGGAGAAGCTGGGCCATTCCACCACCCCTACTGAAAGACTACTTAGTTCTCCCCTTTCCCTTTTGCCTCGTGTGTCATGTCTTTTCAGATGGTAAGCCTGCTGCAGGGTTAGTCCTGTTTTGCTGATTGTACGTAAGCCACTCCTGGAGCCTTTTGGGGGGGATAAAAAATACTTTTGAGTAAATAATAAATAAACGTTGGTAGGTGAACCAATTGCATCCTCTGTGGATCTGGAAAATTCAATCTGAGTGTGGGTTTGACACCAAAACAGTCACTCTGGTACGTGAGGGGCTGAGGGCAAAGAGGGCGGGTTCAATAATAACATATTTTAGCTTATAGCCCATACTGCCAGTAACTAAGGCTTAGGAGAAGCATTTCAACCTTTCTGAATGGGGAACGTGTTGCACAAAAGCCAGGACACACCCAATGACTGGTGGTTGGTGGAAGGGCTGGGACCAGAGAAAGAGGATGTGGCCTTATGGTGAACCTCACAGGGCCAGATTTGGACCCCGGGGCCTGTCGTTCCACACCCCTGATCTGTAAGAAGTTGCTGGGTGCGGTCATCCAAGAATTTGAGTGTGGTGACATTAGTATGTTGATGACACTCAGCTCTATTCCTCTCTTGTCATCAGAGTCAGGTGAGGCTGTACTGGAGCTGAATGAGGGCCTGATCAGTGCAAAATAAGTCCCCCCTCATCATGATTTAATAGTGGATGAGGCGACCGATCTGGCTTGTATTACCAAGACCTGGGTGGGTGAGCATGGAGGAGTCAGTCTCTCCCAGCTATGCCCACTGGGGTACTGGGTTCAGCATCAGGGTAGACTTGAGGGCCGCGGAGCAGGGGTTGCTGTGGTCTATAGGAACTCCAACCACTCTGCAGGCTCCCTGTCCCAGTGACTACTAGTCTGGAGTGTTTGCACCTTGTGTTGGGCCAACGGGACAGATTAGGGATTCTGTTGGTGTACAGCCCACCCCGCTGCTCAACAGACTCCTTAGCTGAGCTGACAGAGATGGTCCCGGGGGTACTGTTGAGGTCCCCCAGACTGATGTCAACATTCATGCCGAGGGCACTTTGGGGTGGCTCAGGATTTCATGGTTTCCATGACAACCATGGGACTGTCCCAACATGCCACTGGCCCAACGCATGTAGCGGGGCATACTCTACACCTGTTTTTATTATATTGCATATTTACAGTTGGTGAACACTTTTTATTCATACTTGTGTACACCGCCCTGAAATCTTGTTTTATGAAGTGTGGTTAAGAAATATTTTAAATAAAGTAATGTGCTGACACCTATATGTCATATTTTGGAGCTTTCCAAATGGCAGTCTTACTGAAGATGGCAAATATGCTTCACTGTAAATGTAAGTTGTATATCTGTGGTAAAATATTAGTTAGGGGTGTGCATCGGATCGGATCCGATCCACGATCCGAATCCGATCCGCCCCAAAAATCGGAAAATCCGATCCGATCCGATCCGATCCGATACACCATCCGATCCGATCCGATCCGATCCGGCGAGGTCCGATCCGGATCGGATCGGATCGGCGGATCGGACGCCATTTTAAATGCGTTTTTCCCATAGCAAAGTATTGTTGTTTTACAAAAACGCCTATAACTTTTTCATTTTTAACGACAGAAGGATGAAACTTGGGCACATTGTACACTGGTTAGGGATAGGTATCTGTGAGAAATTTCAGAAAGATTGGTGCATGCAGTTTGTGGCAATTAATTTTTTAATAAATAACATGGAATGCCTATAACTCGGTCATTTTTAAAGTTACACACATGAAACTTTGCCACATTGTAGGTGCAACCTTGGGACCCACGTGTGTGAAATCCCAGAACCGTGGGTGCTTGCCTGGTGTGGCAATGAATTTTTGAAAAATGGGTAGTAGTGGGGTAAATGCAGTTATGCCTCCCATGTTTTTATTTTTAAAGATACAAACAGGACACTTCGGCACATTACAGGGAACACTTCCCTTGATATGTGTGTAAAATTTCAGACAGCTAGCTCCAGGCATGTGTTGGCAATGAATTGTTGAAAATTGGGTAGCAGTGGGGTAAAATACAGTTTTGCCTCCCATTTTTTTATTTTCAAAGATACAAACGGGAAACTTTGGCACATTGCAGGGAACACTTCACTTCAAATGTGTGTGAAATTTCCGGAAGCTAGGTGCAACATTTTAGTGGGAAACGAACGTTTATTCATGGCATTTCACATGGGATTTATGGGTTGGTTTTAAGAGCTACAAACCTCTAACTCGCTCACATGGCACAGGACCTATGCCCGCTCAAACGCTGGAAATTTAACAAACTTTGGTGCAATGCTTTAGTGGGAAAACAAAGGTTTATGCATGGCATTTCACATGGGATTTATGGGTTGGTTTTAAGAGCTACAAACCTCTAACTCGCTCACATGGCACAGGACCTATGCCCGCTCAAACGCTGGAAATTTAACAAACTTTGGTGCAATGCTTTAGTGGGAAAACAAAGGTTTATGCATGGCATTTCACATGGGATTTATGGGTTGGTTTTAAGAGCTACAAACCTCTAACTCGCTCACATGGCACAGGACCTATGCCCGCTCAAACGCTGGAAATTTAACAAACTTTGGTGCAATGCTTTAGTGGGAAAACAAAGGTTTATGCATGGCATTTCACATGGGATTTATGGGTTGGTTTTAAGAGCTACAAACCTCTAACTCGCTCACATGGCACAGGACCTATGCCCGCTCAAACGCTGGAAATTTAACAAACTTTGGTGCAATGCTTTAGTGGGAAAACAAAGGTTTATGCATGGCATTTCACATGGGATTTATGGGTTGGTTTTAAGAGCTACAAACCTCTAACTCGCTCACATGGCACAGGACCTATGCCCGCTCAAACGCTGGAAATTTAACAAACTTTGGTGCAATGCTTTAGTGGGAAAACAAAGGTTTATGCATGGCATTTCACATGGGATTTATGGGTTGGTTTTAAGAGCTACAAACCTCTAACTCGCTCACATGGCACAGGACCTATGCCCGCTCAAACGCTGGAAATTTAACAAACTTTGGTGCAATGCTTTAGTGGGAAAACAAAGGTTTATGCATGGCATTTCACATGGGATTTATGGGTTGGTTTTAAGAGCTACAAACCTCTAACTCGCTCACATGGCACAGGACCTATGCCCGCTCAAACGCTGGAAATTTCACAAACTTTGGTGCAATGCTTTAGTGGGAAAACAAAGGTTAAACTTTATTATTTTAAACCTTCAGGAAAGGGAGGGGGAGGCTGTGTTTGTGTGTGTGTGTTTGACAGCTTGATCCACCAATTGTGCTTTAGAATACATGACTGAATCACCCAATCCTGTGAAGACTTTCTTCAGCCTCCAATCGCAATGCTGGAGGAGGGCACCAGTATATATTCTCTCAGCCCTGCCCTTCTGGCTCTTTGTGGGTTGAACGTGGAGGAGATTAGGGAGTGTTTTGGAGCTGTGTTGGAGAGACTGTATTGATTTGATTGCATTTGGAGGTGGTTTTGAGGAGTTTCTGATCTTTTACTTCAGCTTTTCTTGTTCTCTCTCTTGGCTTTCCTTTCTCTCTTGCCTTTCCTTTCTTAGATAGCACGTTTGTTTGTCTGTGAGTTCAGTTTGTCTTTGCAGTGAGTGTGTTTGTTTGTTCTACTTTCGCTTTCTGAAAAAAACCCAAAAAAATAATAAAAAAATATTTCTATCCTCTCTCTCTCTCTCTCTCTTTCTCTGTGTGTGTGTGTGTGTGTGCGCGCTTGTGAGTGAGTGTGTGTTGCTGGGCTGTGTAGCCTGCTGCTACAAACACAAAAAAAGTCAGCAAAGCACACACTTACACAAAAATAAATAATAATAAAAATAAAATGAAGCGTGGCACTCAAAGGGGGGGTGCTCCCAAGGCAGCATTTGGGAGAGGCCGCTCTGGGCATGGCGCTGCTGCTGCTGCTGCTGCTGGGACCAGCAGCAGGCAGCCTACTTCCACACCCCCAGTTAAACTGAGGCGTTCTCCACTGGGGCAGCAGAAGCAGGCAGAGGCAACTCAAAGTAGTGCCTGCAGGGCACTCTTTCAGCAACATGAGGCAGGTGCTGGGAGCAGCAGTGGGCATGAAGAAGGAGCACTATATCCAGCTCCTTCTTTGGTGGGTGAGCCTGTGAACCCGCTGACTGATCTTTTCCCAGATCTTGTGGAAGTCAGCGAGGTTCAGAGTGAGAAGGAGGACTCTGATGTGGGGCAAGAGGAAGAGCAGGCAGCACCAGAGACTTACTCTCCACAATCCGTCCTCTCTTCCACTCATTCCCTTGCTCCTGAGGTGACACCACAGAGCGAAGGCGCCGGCAGGCCGTCTGTGTCACCCCAGAAGCGACAGGCAAGCAAGGTGTGGGACCACTTTGAGGTGGCAGTGGATTCCCGCTTTGCTGTCTGTCGCCACTGCAAGATGTCAGTGAGCAGGGGAAAAATGCCAGGCCACTTCACCACCACGAACCTCACCCGCCACATGCAGAGGCACCACCAGTCTGTTTTGCTTGGGACCGAGGCGGGCACCTCGCAGCAGACTGGTGCTAGCGGCAAGGGCAAGCAGAAGGCTCCTGCAACTTCTGCCAGCTCTCGACCTCCCATCCCCAAGAGGCTTCGCCAGGCCACCATGGAAGAGATGGGGTGGGGGAAGTATGGAGCCACAAGGTGGCGTTTTCCAGCGCCCAACCAGATCACCAATTGCATCGGTGAGATGGTGGCGTTGGATGACCAGCCATTCAGCCTCGTCGAGAACGCAGGCTTCAAGAGGCTGATGGCTCTTGTGGTTCCATACTACAAGCCGCCGTGTCGCACCACCCTGAGCAGGCGTGTGGTGCCCTCCCTGTACCAGGCATGCAGGGAGTTAGTTCTGGGTCGTCTGTGCCAGGCAGAGGCACAGAAGGTGCACTTCACTTCGGACATCTGGTCCAGCGAAGGAGGAGTGCACGCTTACCTGTCCCTGACGGCTCACTGGTGGGGAGCCTCAGGGCAGGAAGCACCCAGGACTTCTGGGACTGGGAAGGAGGGCTGCCGCTGGGCCCTCCTTCATACCGCAGTCATGGACCAGTCCCACACGGCGGAGGAGATTACGGAGGCCATGAACCGCATGGTGGCAGGGTGGCTGGGCGGGCACCAGCACACCCGCGGTTACATGGTCACGGACGGGGGAGCCAATATGCTGAAGGCGGTGCGCGATGGCGGATTTGAGGGCATCCGCTGCATCGCGCACGTCTTCAACCTGGTCGTGAGGGATGGCCTTGGAGGCAGCAAGGCCCCTCTCCCTCCCCAAATCCGTAATCTCCTAGAGAGCTGCAGGAAGGTGGCTGGGCATTTCCACCACAGCGTGAAGGGCAGTCGGTTGCTGCGGGAGAAGCAGCAGGAGCTGGGACTTCCGCAGCACCGGCTAGTGCAGGACGTGGCAACACGTTGGAACTCCACCTACCACATGCTCGAGCGTATGGTGGAGCAACAGCGTGTTGTCCACGAGATGTTCAGGGTCGGGGACATTGGCATCCAGGCCCCACTGTCCAGGCAGCAGTGGGAGGCCATGTCCCAGCTTCTGGTGGTCCTCAAGCCGTTCCTTGAGGCCACCGAGACCCTGAGCAGCAGCACTGCCCTTCTCAGCCAGGTGCTCCCCGTGGCCAGGCATCTCCAGAATCAGATGGGCGAGTTTCTGGAGGCCGGGGATGCCGTCACCGGCAGGCGCTTCCTGCCAGAGGTGCGGGAAGTGGTGACGAGGCTGAGGGAAAGCCTATCCCGCCGGGTCCAGCCTCTCTACAACGAGAGGCAGTACATGTTGGCCACCATGTGCGACCCGCGCATCAAGGATGGGTTATGTGGGCAGACTTCCCGGGCAGGTTGGGTGGAAATGCTGGTGACGGACGTTCGGGCGGCCCGGGATGCCAGGATTGGGCAGGCAGAGGAGGAGCCCACCGAAGCCCAGGCGCTAAGTCCGCTGAGCACCACCAGCAGCGGCGGCACCAGCACCACCACACCCAGCAGGGGGACAGGCCAGGGGTTTTGGGACAAGGCTTTGCAGGCTGCGGTTGGGCATAGAGGCACTCAACCCAGCCGCCGCCAGGATGACGCTGCAGCAGCAGTGCAGCGTTACCTGGCGGAGCAGATGGAGGACGGCTCCATCGAACCCCTGGCCTACTGGTCATCTCGGCGCCAGATGTGGCCTGATCTGGCGCGGGTGGCCATGGACAGAATCAGCTGCCCACCGTCCAGCGTTCCAAGCGAGCGGGTGTTTTCCATGGCGGGCGACGTGGTCACACCCCACCGCTCTCGCTTGGACGCTGAGATTGTGGAGCAGCTGGTCTTCCTCAAGGTCAATCTGCCCCTGCTGGGATACCCCACCCTCATGCCCGCGGGGGAGTAATTGGCAGGCACCCCCCATCCATCCCACACCTTTGGGCAGGCACCGGCAGGCCCTTGATTTTTTAATTCTTATTTTCGGTTAATTAATTTTCTTTACTTTAATTTACTGGCTGTGTTGTTTACAGCTCAGTAACTCAACTCTGAACGATGGATCCCGAAGGGATCTAGTTTCTTCTCCTAGCCTCTTACATTGAGGGGATGCACAAGCATCTCACACATTCTATGTTGTTTGACTTGAACCAATGTGCTTGCACGTGTGCCTCTGAAATTGGACTCCGATGGCTCCCTCCAGGCCTTCTGTAAGGTCCCACACTTCCATGGGCGTTTCTTCTTGTAAGACCACGTCAGAGGCTCATGAGAACTTTGGATAAGAAGAAGGCTTAATTTTATCGCCAAGGAACGCATGCACCTCTCTGACTATGAACGAAGGACGCGATAGGATTCCTCTTCCAGGCTCCTACATTGAGTGGATGACAAGCAGCATCCCACACTGTTTCTGACTGTGTCTTTTGGACTTATGTGGCAGCCTTGCAGGGCTGTCACTGTGTGTTGTGTTTATTTTGGCTATATGATTTAAAAAACTGCCTGCCCGCCTGCCCGCCTGCTAGGTTGCCGCCATTGTGAAGTAGCCGGAATGCGTGGGCTGGTCTCACGGTTCTATTGCTTACTTGTGCAATGCGCAAGCGCCTGGCATCATGCCCGCCTCTGCCTCTGCCTCTGCCTGCCTGCCTGCCCGCCTGCTAGGTTGCCGCCATTGTGAAGTAGCCGGAATGCGTGGGCTGGTCTCACGGTTCTATTGCTTACTTGTGCAATGCGCAAGCGCCTGGCATCATGCCCGCCTCTGCCTCTGCCTCTGCCTGCCTGCCTGCCCGCCTGCTAGGTTGCCGCCATTGTGAAGTAGCCGGAATGCGTGGGCTGGTCTCACGGTTCTATTGCTTACTTGTGCAATGCGCAAGCGCCTGGCATCATGCCCGCCTCTGCCTCTGCCTCTGCCTCTGCCTCTGCCTGCCTGCCTGCCCGCCTGCTAGGTTGCCGCCATTGTGAAGTAGCCGGAATGCGTGGGCTGGTCTCACGGTTCTATTGCTTACTTGTGCAATGCGCAAGCGCCTGGCATCATGCCCGCCTCTGCCTCTGCCTCTGCCTCTGCCTCTGCCTGCCTGCCTGCCCGCCTGCTAGGTTGCCGCCATTGTGAAGTAGCCGGAATGCGTGGGCTGGTCTCACGGTTCTATTGCTTACTTGTGCAATGCGCAAGCGCCTGGCATCATGCCCGCCTCTGCCTCTGCCTCTGCCTCTGCCTCTGCCTGCCTGCCTGCCCGCCTGCTAGGTTGCCGCCATTGTGAAGTAGCCGGAATGCGTGGGCTGGTCTCACGGTTCTATTGCTTACTTGTGCAATGCGCAAGCGCCTGGCATCATGCCCGCCTCTGCCTCTGCCTCTGCCTCTGCCTCTGCCTGCCTGCCTGCCCGCCTGCTAGGTTGCCGCCATTGTGAAGTAGCCGGAATGCGTGGGCTGGTCTCACGGTTCTATTGCTTACTTGTGCAATGCGCAAGCGCCTGGCATCATGCCCGCCTCTGCCTCTGCCTCTGCCTCTGCCTCTGCCTGCCTGCCTGCCCGCCTGCTAGGTTGCCGCCATTGTGAAGTAGCCGGAATGCGTGGGCTGGTCTCACGGTTCTATTGCTTACTTGTGCAATGCGCAAGCGCCTGGCATCATGCCCGCCTCTGCCTCTGCCTCTGCCTCTGCCTCTGCCTGCCTGCCTGCCCGCCTGCTAGGTTGCCGCCATTGTGAAGTAGCCGGAATGCGTGGGCTGGTCTCACGGTTCTATTGCTTACTTGTGCAATGCGCAAGCGCCTGGCATCATGCCCGCCTCTGCCTCTGCCTCTGCCTGCCTGCCTGCCCGCCTGCTAGGTTGCCGCCATTGTGAAGTAGCCGGAATGCGTGGGCTGGTCTCACGGTTCTATTGCTTACTTGTGCAATGCGCAAGCGCCTGGCATCATGCCCGCCTCTGCCTCTGCCTCTGCCTGCCTGCCTGCCCGCCTTCTAGGTTGCCGCCATTGTGAAGTAGCCGGAATGCGTGGGCTGGTCTCACGGTTCTATTGCTTACTTGTGCAATGTGCAAGCGCCTGGCATCATGCCCGCCTCTGCCTGCCCGCCCGCCTGCCTGCCTGGAGGTGCCCATGCAGCTGTGACTTTGCCTCTGCCAGTGGGACTTTGCCTCTGCCACTGGGACTTTGCCTGGAGGACCCTGTGCCAACGTGACTTTGCCTGGAGGAGCCTATGCCACTGGGACTTTGCCTGGAGGACCCTGTGCCAATGTGACTTTGCCTGGAGGGAGCTGTGCCAAACTGTGACTTTGCCTGGAGGACCCTGTGCCAATGTGACTTTGCCTGGAGGGAGCTGTGCCAAACTGTGACTTTGCCTGGAGGACCCTGTGCCAATGTGACTTTGCCTGGAGGGAGCTGTGCCAAACTGTGACTTTGCCTGGAGGACCCTGTGCCAATGTGACTTTGCCTGGAGGGAGCTGTGCCAAACTGTGACTTTGCCTGGAGGACCCTGTGCCAACGTGACTTTGCCTGGAGGAGCCTATGCCACTGGGACTTTGCCTGGAGGACCCTGTGCCAATGTGACTTTGCCTGGAGGGAGCTGTGCCAAACTGTGACTTTGCCTGGAGGACCCTGTGCCAACGTGACTTTGCCTGGAGGAGCCTATGCCACTGGGACTTTGCCTGGAGGACCCTGTGCCAATGTGACTTTGCCTGGAGGACCCTGTGCCAACGTGACTTTGCCTGGAGGGAGCTGTGCCAAACTGTGACTTTGCCTGGAGGACCCTGTGCCAATGTGACTTTGCCTGGAGGACCCTGTGCCAATGTGACTTTGCCTGGAGGGAGCTGTGCCAAACTGTGACTTTGCCTGGAGGACCCTGTGCCAATGTGACTTTGCCTGGAGGGAGCTGTGCCAAACTGTGACTTTGCCTGGAGGACCCTGTGCCAATGTGACTTTGCCTGGAGTAGCCTATGCCACTGGGACTTTGCCTGGAGGAGCCTGTGCCACTGGGACTTTGCCTGGAGGAGCCTATGTGCCACTGGAGTCCTCCGATCCACAGCCGCCGCACGAATAAGGTAAGTGTGTGCAGTCAACGCAGGGACACCTGAGAGTGTCCAGAAGTGGGGCAGTGTGAGATCTTACTTCCGAGTAAGCAAGCAGACTGCCCATCTGCCCCAGCCACGGCCGCATGGAGGTGGCCCCTCGATTCACGTCGCCCCTACGACTCAGGTAAGAGTGCAGGCAGAGTGGCCATATAGAAAAGAAGGCAGGGCCCCTGCACCTTTAACTGTTGTGATGAAGAGGGAATCTCAGCAGGAACTAATTCCATACAAATGACACTGGCAGAAATTCCCTTTTCTCTACAACTGCTGAAGTTAGGAACCCTGACCTGGATTTGATCTGGTCAGCCTAACGTAGGGTGCTATTAGGAGTGAATGAATAACCCAAGGACAAAAGAAATGGTGATTCTCTAATGATCCGGTAAGCTGTGTCCTGCCAGACACAAAAGGATAGCCAATCCCTCTAACAATGGGCTCAGAAGAGTGATTTAGAAAGGGAGGGGTGCAGGAGAAAGAGGATTGCATCACAAACAAGAGAAGTGTGCCGGTGGGAGACTAGTTACTAGGACTTGTTTGTATTAATTAATACAAATCTTTATTTATTTTCCTTTCTTCTTTTGCAGTATAAAAGTATTTATGTAATATTCATTATCCCCCTCCTCTTCTTTTGCAGCCTATGGCACTCTCACTGCCACAGTGCCCGGGAAAGGAGAGACTTTGCCCATTACATGCCAGCCTGCCCGCCCGCTGCTGATGCCGCCTGCCGCCTTCCAGATCGTTCCTGCGAGGCGGGCCAGCCGCCTTTCTTGCACAAGCCATGGGACTAGGGTTCCTCCAGGAGAATCTCACCGAGTCCTCAACGCCCTCAGGACTATGGTAAGTGTTCTGTGAATGGGGGGGGGCACCTTCCACCTAACTGAAGGTTGGCTGTCTGCCTGCTAACTTCCGAGTGAGCAGGCAGCCCCGTGTGCCTGCTGGGGCGTGGGCACTCAGGACCGGGCACATGCCAGTCTTGGGTGGGAGGGAGCCAGTGGTGGAAAAGTATCATTTTTCTCATATTCTCCCCCCCCCTTCTTCTTTTGCAGCCTATGGAACTCTTTGCCACAGTGCCCAGGAGAGACGGTAATGCAGACTGCCCACCTGCCCGTCACTGCCCGCCTGGAAGTGGCATCTTATCAAAAACGCCCTCAGGAGGACTACGGTAAGTGTTCTGTGAATGGGGGGGGGCACCTTCCACCTAACTGAAGGTTGGCTGTCTGCCTGCTAACTTCCGAGTGAGCAGGCAGCCCCGTGTGCCTGCTGGGGCGTGGGCACTCAGGACCGGGCACATGCCAGTCTTGGGTGGGAGGGAGCCAGTGGTGGAAAAGTATCATTTTTCTCATATTCTCCCCCCCCCCTTCTTCTTTTGCAGCCTATGGAACTCTTTGCCACAGTGCCCAGGAGAGACGGTAATGCAGACTGCCCACCTGCCCGTCACTGCCCGCCTGGAAGTGGCATCTTATCAACAACGCCCTCAGGAGGACTACGGTAAGTGTTCTGTGAATGGGGGGGGGCACCTTCCACCTAACTGAAGGTTGGCTGTCTGCCTGCTAACTTCCGAGTGAGCAGGCAGCCCCGTGTGCCTGCTGGGGCGTGGGCACTCAGGACCGGGCACATGCCAGTCTTGGGTGGGAGGGAGCCAGTGGTGGAAAAGTATCATTTTTCTCATATTCTCCCCCCCCCTTCTTCTTTTGCAGCCTATGGAACTCTTTGCCACAGTGCCCAGGAGAGACGGTAATGCAGACTGCCCACCTGCCCGTCACTGCCCGCCTGGAAGTGGCATCTTATCAACAACGCCCTCAGGAGGACTACGGTAAGTGTTCTGTGAATGGGGGGGGGGCACCTTCCACCTAACTGAAGGTTGGCTGTCTGCCTGCTAACTTCCGAGTGAGCAGGCAGCCCCGTGTGCCTGCTGGGGCGTGGGCACTCAGGAAGGGCAATCCTGGGTGGAAGGGAGCTGGTTGTGTTGAAGTGGTCAACTAATATTCATTCTTTTTTCCCCCCCTTCTTCTTTTGCAGCCTATGGCACTCTCACTGCCACAGTGCCCGGGAAAGGAGAGACTTTGCCCATTAAATGCCAGCCTGCCCGCCCGCTGCTGATGCCGCCTGCCGCCTTCCAGATCCTTCCTGCAAAGAGAGCAAGCCGCCCTCCTCGCACAAGCCATGGGACTTGGCATTCGCCCTCAAGGAGAATGTCACCCAGTCCCCAATGCCGCTGTTGGACTTTGCCCATTAAATGCCAGCCTGCCCGCCCGCTGCTGATGCCACCTGCCGCCTCCCAGATCCTTCCTGCAAAGAGAGCAAGCCGCCCTCCTCGCACAAGCCATGGGACTTGGCATTCGCCCTCAAGGAGAATGTCACCCAGTCCCCAATGCCGCTGTTGGACTTTGCCCATTAAATGCCAGCCTGCCCGCCCGCTGCTGATGCCACCTGCCGCCTCCCAGATCCTTCCTGCAAAGAGAGCAAGCCGCCCTCCTCGCACAAGCCATGGGACTTGGCATTCGCCCTCAAGGAGAATGTCACCCAGTCCCCAATGCCGCTGTTGGACTTTGCCCATTAAATGCCAGCCTGCCCGCCCGCTGCTGATGCCACCTGCCGCCTCCCAGATCCTTCCTGCAAAGAGAGCAAGCCGCCCTCCTCGCACAAGCCATGGGACTTGGCATTCGCCCTCAAGGAGAATGTCACCCAGTCCCCAATGCCGCTGTTGGACTTTGCCCATTAAATGCCAGCCTGCCCGCCCGCTGCTGATGCCGCCTGCCGCCTCCCAGATCCTTCCTGCAAAGAGAGCAAGCCGCCCTCCTCGCACAAGCCATGGGACTTGGCATTCGCCCTCAAGGAGAATGTCACCCAGTCCCCAATGCCGCTGTTGGACTTTGCCCATTAAATGCCAGCCTGCCCGCCCGCTGCTGATGCCGCCTGCCGCCTTCCAGATCCTTCCTGCAAAGAGAGCAAGCCGCCCTCCTCGCACAAGCCATGGGACTTGGCATTCGCCCTCAAGGAGAATGTCACCCAGTCCCCAATGCCGCTGTTGGACTTTGCCCATTAAATGCCAGCCTGCCCGCCCGCTGCTGATGCCGCCTGCCGCCTCCCAGATCCTTCCTGCAAAGAGAGCAAGCCGCCCTCCTCGCACAAGCCATGGGACTTGGCATTCGCCCTCAAGGAGAATGTCACCCAGTCCCCAATGCCGCTGTTGGACTTTGCCCATTAAATGCCAGCCTGCCCGCCCGCTGCTGATGCCGCCTGCCGCCTTCCAGATCCTTCCTGCAAAGAGAGCAAGCCGCCCTCCTCGCACAAGCCATGGGACTTGGCATTCGCCCTCAAGGAGAATGTCACCCAGTCCCCAATGCCGCTGTTGGACTTTGCCCATTAAATGCCAGCCTGCCTGCCCGCCTTCCAGATTCTGCTGTGGAAGGAGAAATAAATAATACTAGGTGCTGCAAGAGACCATGTGGATTGGCTCTACATCAAAGCAGCCTTCTGGTTTAGAATTACATAGTACACAAGAAAAGAACAATCACTTATCCTGCAAGATCCCTTCCCAGGCTAGGATCTGAATAATAGCTATTAGCTAGGATCTGAATAGCTATTACCTGGGATTAGCTACTAGTGCATTTGGTAGCATTCCTGCAACCAACACCTGTCTTGTCATGTAAATGTATGGGTCCCTAAAGCAATTTACAATCACTTTACATTTTACAAATGAATAAGTGAAACTTTCTTCCCTCATTACCAATCCACACCAGGCAGGCAATGTCCCCTTCCTGAAGGTTTAAAATAATAAAGTTTAACCTTTGTTTTCCCACTAAAGCACTGCACCAAAGTTTGTTAAATTTCCAGCGTTTGAGCGGGCATAGGTCCTGTGCCATGTGAGCGAGTTAGAGGTTTGTAGCTCTTAAAACCAACCCATAAATCCCATGTGAAATGCCATGCATAAACCTTTGTTTTCCCACTAAAGCATTGCACCAAAGTTTGTTAAATTTCCAGCGTTTGAGCGGGCATAGGTCCTGTGCCATGTGAGCGAGTTAGAGGTTTGTAGCTCTTAAAACCAACCCATAAATCCCATGTGAAATGCCATGCATAAACCTTTGTTTTCCCACTAAAGCATTGCACCAAAGTTTGTTAAATTTCCAGCGTTTGAGCGGGCATAGGTCCTGTGCCATGTGAGCGAGTTAGAGGTTTGTAGCTCTTAAAACCAACCCATAAATCCCATGTGAAATGCCATGCATAAACCTTTGTTTTCCCACTAAAGCATTGCACCAAAGTTTGTTAAATTTCCAGCGTTTGAGCGGGCATAGGTCCTGTGCCATGTGAGCGAGTTAGAGGTTTGTAGCTCTTAAAACCAACCCATAAATCCCATGTGAAATGCCATGAATAAACGTTCGTTTCCCACTAAAATGTTGCACCTAGCTTCCGGAAATTTCACACACATTTGAAGTGAAGTGTTCCCTGCAATGTGCCAAAGTTTCCCGTTTGTATCTTTGAAAATAAAAAAATGGGAGGCAAAACTGTATTTTACCCCACTGCTACCCAATTTTCAACAATTCATTGCCAACACATGCCTGGAGCTAGCTGTCTGAAATTTTACACACATATCAAGGGAAGTGTTCCCTGTAATGTGCCGAAGTGTCCTGTTTGTATCTTTAAAAATAAAAACATGGGAGGCATAACTGCATTTACCCCACTACTACCCATTTTTCAAAAATTCATTGCCACACCAGGCAAGCACCCACGGTTCTGGGATTTCACACACGTGGGTCCCAAGGTTCCACCTACAATGTGGCAAAGTTTCATGTGTGTAACTTTAAAAATGACCGAGTTATAGGCATTCCATGTTATTTATTAAAAAATTAATTGCCACAAACTGCATGCACCAATCTTTCTGAAATTTCTCACAGATACCTATCCCTAACCAGTGTACAATGTGCCCAAGTTTCATCCTTCTGTCGTTAAAAATGAAAAAGTTATAGGCGTTTTTGTAAAACAATAATTTGCTATAGGAAAAAGCATTCAAAATGGCGTCCGATCCGGATCGGAAAATCCGATCCGCGGATCGGAATCGGATCCGATCCGATCCGACACACGATCCGATCCGATCCGATCCGACCCCCCAGGTCCGATTCCGATCCGCTATCCGATCCGATCCGGGGGGTCAGTGCACATCCCTAATATTAGTAATATCCTAATTTCACATATACACTGAAGGGATCTGAAGTAGCCATGGCTGAACAGGAAAGACAGCAGTGTGCCTTGTTGCACCTTAAAGACTACCAAATTTATTCTGCCATAGGCTTTTATGGACTTCAGAAGCAATTATCAGAAAAAGTGGACTACAGTCAGCGAAAGTTGATGTCAGAATAACTTGTTAGTGTGTGATAACCTTTCAAGTGCTTGAAGAGTGCTATCTTGTCTCCCCTCAGTCTTCTCTTCTCAAGGCTAAACATGCCCAGTTCTTTCAGTCTCTCCTCATAGGCCCTTGTTTCCAGATCCCTGATCATCCTCGTTGCCCTCATCTGAACACGCTCCAGCTTGTCTGCATCCTTAATAATAATAATAATAATAATATATTTATTTATTACCCGCCTCTCCCAACGGATCAAGGCGGGGAACAGCACTAAACATAAAATACAAAACTGATTAAAAGCACATAAAACCATACATCATTAAAATACCAATAAAACACTTCCTTCTTGAAGTGTGGTGCCCAGAACTGGATGCAATACTCAAGATGGGGCCTAACCAGTGCCGAATAGAGGGGAACCAGTTCCTCACACAATTTGGAAGCTGTACTTCTATGAATGCAGCCCAAAATAGCATTTGCTTTTTTTGCAGCCACATCACACTGTTGGCTCCTATTCTAGGCTGACCAGATAAAATCCAGGTCAGGGCTCATGTAACTTTAACAGTTGTAGAGAAAAGGGAATTTCAGCCAGTGTCATTTGTATGCAATTAGTTCCTGGTGAAATTCCCTCTTCATCACAACGGTTAAAGTTGCAGGGGCCCTGCCTTCTTTTGTATATGGTCACTCTAGTATAGTGCATGCACCTTTAACTGTTGTGATGAAGAGGGAATTTCACCAGGAACTAATTGCATACAAATGACACCGGCTGAAATTTCCTTTTCTCTACAACTGTTAAAGTTACATGAGCCCTGACCTGGATTTTATCTGGTCACCCTATCTTAAAGGATCCCATTAAAAGTGTCAAGGCTAGATAGGATCCACCAATTTAATTGTTTTTGTCTTTGTTTTAATTATAATTGGGCAATTAACTTAGGCTGACCAGATAAAATCCAGGTCAGGGCTCATGTAACTTTAACAGTTGTAGAGAAAAGGGAATTTCAGCCAGTGTCATTTGTATGCAATTAGTTCCTGTGAAAGTCCCTCTTCATCACCACAGTTAAAGTTGCAGGCACTATACTAGAGTGACCATATACAAAAGAAGGCAGGACCTCTGCAACTTTAACTGTGGTGATGAAGAGGGAATTTCACCAGGAACTAATTGCATACAAATGACACTGGCTGAAATTCCCTTTTCTCTACAACTGTTAAAGTTACAAGAGCCCTGACCTGGATTTTATCTGGTCACCCTATCAGCTTGTGGTCTACAACACTTCCAAGATCCTCTCCCTTGTAGTATTGCTGAGCCAAGTATCTCCCATCTTGTAACTGTGCATTTGGTTTCTTTTTCCTAGGGGTTGTGGCGAAAATGATAATTCAGCTGTGGAGGGGGGAGTCAAATTCAATGCTAGAAATGATCAATAATGGGACTGATTTTTAAAAATATTCTTATACCCCTCAACAACCATTTTAATACTTATACTGTAATCCTATATAAATGTCTATTCAGAAGAAAGCTCCACTGAATTCAATGGGACTTACTCCCTCCCAGGCAACTGCCTATAGCAGCCTGCCCTAACCTGGCGCCTCAATGTGTTGGGACTACAATTCCCATCATCCCCAACCAGCATCAGTTGGGGATGATGGGAACAGGCCCTGAGCCCACCACCCGCGTTGCCCTTACCAAAGATGGCGCCTTCTCTCTCTCTCTCTCTCTCTCTCTCTCCCGTCACCTTTGAAATCATGTTGAGCAAAATGCCCTCAGTAGTCATGGCTGCTGGTACAGAACTCCGTCGTTGGATGAAGACAAGGTTTGCCGTTAGTAAAGATGGCTCTTAGGCCAAACCCAGCAATATTGCCCGTAATAAAGATGGCGCCGCGCTTCCCCTTCTCTGAACGCAGCCTCCGTTAACGCGCGCCCCTGTGCCCCAGTAAAAAATGGCGGAGGGGGCTTCTCCTGCCAGTAACCAAGATGGGGGATGCGGAAAGGGTTCTCTTATTCCCTCTCCTTCCAGAGGCGCCGGACAAGCTCGGCGCGTGAGGTGACGTTGCCTTGAGGGGAGGTCGGAATCCCTGTGGGAGGAGGAATAGGAATGACGCCTTTCCCAGGCGGCCCTCCCTTCGCCTCCCGCAGCGGCGGCCTGCTGCCGTCACCATGGAGATAATTCCCCTCGGCCAACCGCGAGCCACTTCCGCCGACGTCAGCGCCGACACGTGGATCCAAGATGGCGGCCTCGGGGGTGCTGGTGAGTGGAGGGGCCGGGATCGGGGCCGGGACCCCTTCCGCCCGGTCGTCCGCGGCCTCGGCCACTCTTGGGTTCCTCACCCCCCCCCCCCGGGCTGCCTTACGCCGCGGCTCGCGGAGCCCCCCTTTCTCCTGAGGGGCGGCGCTTGGGGGCTGACTTCGGGGGAGGGTCGCTCTCGGGCTGGCGAGGGGCGACTCGGGGGGCGCCTGGCTCCCCCTCCCCGCCAGCCGCCCCCTGAGGTGATTCGTGGAGGTCTGGAGGGTGAGGTGGGGGGTGGGCGCTGGGCCACTCCCGCCCTGCTCTGTACAGCGCCGAGCACTCCGTCGGGAAGCGGGGGAGGGGGAGCCGGAGGGTCCCCTGAGGGAACCGAGACCCTGGCAGGTCAGAGGGGGAGCCGGATGGGATGGTGGGGGGCCTGGGGGGCCCAATGTGGGTGGGTGGGTTCAAAGCCTGGTTGTGCCTCAGGGGCTCAGGCGTCAGCCTGGCAAAGAGAGGCTCACAAGCCAAGCACAAGGGGGCTGCGGTTGCTGCTGCTCGTCGGTTTGAAATACCCTCTAGAAAGTGGTCCCGAAAACATGCGGCGCCGCTCCTAGGAAATGGAGATGCCTTTCCCACCCCTGCGTGGTGCTGCTTCTAACCAGCCTGGTCGCTGCCCTTGTAGGGTGGCTGCATCCCATCTCAAACCCCCCCCCCCCCCCCAGGTATAGGAGCGCTTTCGCCAGCCTTCCCCAGCCTGGTGCCTTCCAGATGTGTTGAGACTACAACTCCCATACTTCCCAGCTAGCAGGGCCACTGAGTTGTAGTTTGGAGGGCACTAGGCTGGGGGAAGCTGCTTTATAAGCGACTAGATGAAACCAGCTGGATTGGTGCTTTTGAACATGTTGCAATGTTTGAGGTTTCCTGCTACACCCAGACTGTTGTGCCCAAGTGTGCTGCTTACATGAAGTTGTTTGGGTGTGTGTGTGTGTGTGTGCTGGGCTGGGATTTCTGAGGAAAGCAGCTTGTGAAGTTGCACAGAGGTCCTGTGCATGAATAGAAGTTGCTGGCCTCAGAGTCTTCCTCTAAGCGGAGGGTTGCATTACTTTCTCTTCTTTCTCTTCTGTATTAGTAGCAACCAGAAATGCTGAGATAAATAATAAATGCAATGTACACCAAAACTCTCACCGGTAGATAAGAATCACACAGGTTCGAGCTGGTCAAGCACCTTTACAGTCCCAGAGTCATGGAATTTGGGCTGGGCACTTTATCACATTTTTTTTACTTACATGATAAGTGACTTTGTAGTCACTTGATCTTCTGAAGGCTGCATCCACTTGGCGAAAGACAAACAAGTTTTCTGTAACTGTTATTTTTGTGTAGCTATCTTTTTTTTTTTTTTTTACTGTACTGTTAACTTACGGTACGTGGTATTTCCACATGGCGGTTCATGGTATTCGATGATGTTATGAGAAGATATCCCAACATTCCTCTCTGATCTACTTCATATTAATAAATAGCCTTTGTTGTTTTTATTGTTAATTTTTACTATTAGCTTTTATTGTTTTTAACTGATATTTACTGCCTATGCTTTTATTGCTTTTAATGTTTATACTATTTTATGTATGGTTGTAAGCCGCCTTGCGAGGGCTTCTGCCCTGAAAGGCGGCTAAGAAATGTTGAAAATTAATTAATTAATTAATTAATAGTACAGAAGATTTTCTCAGTGGGAAGGCATGGCGAAGCCCTTATTCTGATAAATATAAGACCAAAGGTCCTGCTAGCCCAACCTTTTTCCCACAGTGGCAAACTAGATGCATCAACAAAGGCAGCGTGCTCATTGGGAAGGATTTTGGAACAGGTTTTCTCAGAAGGTTGTGGATTCTCCTTCTTCGAGGCTTTTAAGCAGAGGCTGATTGAACACCTATCAGGGATGCTAGTGGATTACTTGCTTTAGTGGGGGGTTCCACTAGATGATCTTTTGAGGTCCCTTCCAGTTATGTGGTTCTCTCTTGTTGTTCCCTAGCAACTGGTATTCAGTGGCATCATGGAGATCCTGTCTAGCAGTTTTTCGTGAACTTTGCCTAATTTGCTTTTAAAGCCATTCAAACAAGTGGTCATCTCCATAGCCAGTGCTAACAATTTCCATAAATTACTCACGTGCAGTGAAAAAAGCACCTCCCTTTGTCCTGAATCTCCTGCCAATCAATTGCACCAGGTGACCCTGAGTTTTGGTATTATGATGAGAGCGGGGAAAACTTCCCTTTACCCACTTTCTCAATGTTATCCATAGTGGCGCATGCACAGTTTGAGTGCTCTTTCAGGGGAGTGTGGAGAGAATCTCCAAGGGAGAACATTCCATTTCTCAATAGCCCAACTTTCTTCCCTGCAGATTCCCAAGAGCATCAACAGAGGAAAGGAAGTTGTGGGGAAAGTAGAAGAGTTTGGAGAAGTGAGCATGTGCTGTATATGTAGAAATACAGTGAAGTCATGTTTACAGGTATATAGTTCATGCACAAGAAGAGTGTAGCCCTATGACACTATTTGGGCCCTTGTCCCCATGTCTAATACTGCAGTCTTAAACATGCTTTCCAAATGGGTGCAATGGAATTTTCTTCTGCATAAACATGCCAAGGATTGCATTGCACATCAAGGATTGTTTTGAGCTACTTATGAGTCTTGGTTGCCCCCTCCATCCCCAAGTATTTTAATCTAGCTGTTTAGTGCAAGTAGTTTACATGGGTTTCTTCTTACAAACATTCAGCTCCATGAGGGTAGGCTCCTTCATGTGGTCCAGGAGCTTGAGCCAGCATCAAAACAGCTGTGGGTGTGCAGGAGCCCTTTCCAGACATTCTCTTGGAAGTGCAGAAGTTGAGCATGGGATCATAAGAACATAAACTTCCTGACTGTTAGAGCAATACGACAATGGAACCCATGACCTAGGGAGGTGGTGGGCTCTCCCACATTAGAGGCCTTCAAGAGGCAGCTGGACAGCCACCTGTCAGGGATGCTTTAAGGTGGATTCCTGCACTGAGCAGGGGATTGGACTCGATGGCCTTAGAGGCCCCTTCCCACTCTACCATTCTATGATTCTATTTCTTGTTAAAATTGCTTACTGTTGTAAGCCACACGCTTCTAGTTCTCTGAAATATGATTCTATGTACTGAATGTTCATCAGCATTTATTTTCAACTGTTCATGCAGTATTGCATTTATACTATCTGTTTGAAAGTCAGATCTTTATGACTTGTTTTAGCACTCAGTTTTAAAATGCCATTTGTTTCAGTACCCTCAAGGACGACCTGTGATTAGGACTCCTTGGGCATTCTTGACAAAATAAATTGACTGCCTTCCTCTGTCTTCTTGCTCTTGCTTTGTGGTTCTCTCATAATCCTCTCTGGTTTTTTTACATTTGTTTTTAACATCTGAGGTTTGAGCCTTACATTTATTCTGGATAAAATCAGTGTGGAACTTTTCTTCAGCCCCTTTTAAAATGAATGGGACATGAGCAGGATCTTGCATCAACAGCAGCTGCTTCTCACACTTGCTTAAAAGCTCCTTTTTTGGACTCCTGTGCAGAACTCTTCTGCAGATTAAAGGAGGACTTCACTTCTCAAAGACCCTATAAGGGTGGGCAACCTGATGAAATTGGGCTACTGCTCCCATCAACCCCAGCCAGCATGGCCAGTGGTCAGCAATGATAGGAGCTGTAGTACAAGCCAGCTAAAGAGCACCAGGTGGCATGTGCCTGCTGTAGGCAATAAAAACTCAAAACAGCCTTTGCAGTTCTGATTAAGTGTGCTGGAGATTCATATTAATCGAGAGCTCCCCACTTACATGGGCGAGGATTTTTGAAGACATGGGTATATATATATATATATATATATATATTAGTGAGACCCCCTTGGAGATGCAGAAAGAGTGACCAGAGCAGATATCCTGAAAGGGTTTCTCTCAATATACTGCTGAGGAATAATGGCCATATTGGCCCTGGTAATCATGCAGAGAAGCAAGAATAATGCATCTTTCTCTTTTTCTAAATAACACTTTCCCTAGTTCTAGAGAAGCATATATTTTGGGAATGTCTTTCGTTAGACTCTTTTGGAATACTCTTTTATTTTCTATTCTGGTGTGGAACGCTAGTCACTATCGGAGACAGAGTGCTGAGCTTGATGGATAATTAGTCTAATCCAGAAAGGCAGTTCCTGGCTTTGTCACTTGCTTTTGGCCTGAAACTGCTAGTAAATACTCTGATCGGTTGCAACTGACTTATGGATGTGGCTGTTTATGTTTTTTGTAAATGGACCATTTTGCTTGCTTTTTGGTGGCGTGTAAAGTTTTGGGAGGAATTGTTTTCTATCCTCTGCTGCCTTTCAAAATCATATGTTTAATAATTGATTTATCAAAATCTGACAGTGCCTTTGTATAGCTGGGTTGCCACACTTCAATATTGCTTTGGTTAGATAATGTCCTGTCTCAGGGGAAGAAGTTGTTTTTATGTGTTTGCTTTGCCTTCTTTGTATTGGACTTGAATAATAATTGGCTTATTCTAGGAGGCAGCAACTAGAAGCCCTGAGCCAAATCTTTCTTCTCTTCCTGGAGGCTAAAAGTGTGGAGAAATTGACATTTGTAGCTGACTAAAAATTCTGGTGGGTCAGATGCTGCCCCAGGTGATGGATCTGTTGTAGCTTGTGTGCCATTTCAGCCTGGGTGAACCAAATGTTTGAAATCTTCTTCCGTGCCCCACATACACTGCCTCTGTGCATATAAAAGTAGCATAGTGGGGTGAAGCTGCTGGAGTTGTCCCCCCCCCCCCCCCAACATTCCTGCTTAGTATGTATAGGAAGTATCTTTCTGGGAGGAAGATTTAGACCTTCACATGTTCACACATATAGCCTGAAATTGTGTAGCCCAAAAAGCAGACTCTCACATGGAGCTTCTGCGCTTTTGTCTTAGCTCTTAGTTCTGAGTAATAGCTGTGTTTGGGAGAGTAGAGTGAAAATATTGAGTAAAAGGGCTTAAGAAGTTGAAGAGGACAGACTTGAATATAGAGTGGATGTTTTCATCCTTAAGACTCCAGAGTTGCGCACTGTCCCTGTCAGATTCATTTTGGAAAGACTGTGGAGGGGATGGTGAAGGATAAGAACCAGAATTTGATGCTCTGGGTATCCTGGTGTGTGTTTGGGAGCAGAAGGGGCTTAGCAGCAGCAGGAAGATTGGGTCTCTTTCGTGGTGTTCCTCTGTCTGCAACTTCTGCAGTTCTTGCAGATTTACCCAAAATTACTGAGGCAGCTTTGTGGCTGAGCCAGCTTTGTGTTCAGTCTTTTTATTTTTTTGAAAGCCAACCAACAAGTAAGCAGTGTTGGGAACTGGATGCATGTGCTCACATCTCTCCGAATGGGTTTGGCTCTGATGGCACCATCTGCTTTTTAAAATTATTTTTGGCAGGAAAGGCTCATGTATCTGCTGGTACTGCTGCTTTTCTGCCATGGGGTGAGCGGCTTCTACGTGCCTGGTGTTGCACCCATCAACTTCCGCCGAAACGATGCCGTAGAAATCAAGGTAGGCCGACACTGAGGTTGACATTTGACTGGCCAGAAAACGGTCAAAAGATTATGATTAACCGTGATACTTATGCTAATTACAGCAACCCCCCGAATTAGATGGCTGTTGTGAAACAATAATATGAACGTTAAAACAGAGTAAGAAAGAGATGTAGTTTAGCCTGGAGAAGAGAAGATTGAGGGGACACATGATAGCACTCTTCAAATATTTGAAAGGTTGTCACACAGAGGAGGGCCAGGATCTCTTCTCGATCATCCCAAAGTGTAAGACGCGGAATAATGGGCTCAAGTGACAGGAAGTCGGATTCCGGCTGGACATCAGGAAAAACTTCCTAACTGTTAGAGCAGTACGACAATGGAACCAATTACCTTGGGAGGTCGTGGGCTCTCCCACCCAAGAGGCCTTTAATAGGCAGCTGGACAACCATTTGTCAGGGATGCTTTAAGGTAGATTCCTGCATTGAGCAGGGTGTTGGACTTGATGGCCTTATAGGCCCCTTCCGATTCTATGATTCTATTAATTTTATTGCATTTTAATTCCATCCTTCCTCCGAAGAGTTCATGGCCAGTCTCACAATATCCTCACAACAAGCCTGTGAGCTGCATGAGACTGTGTGTGTGACTGGCTCAGTGTCACTTGGTGAGCTTTATGGCTGAGTGAGGATTTGAACTCTGGTCTCAGTGGTCCTAGTCAAGCCCTCGGTGGAATTGGACTTTGGCTTGCGTTCCTTGCAGTTATAACAGGTAGCCAGTGGGGGAAGCTTTGCCCTGGCTGCTGCAGAGCTACCAGGCAAGCTACCTCTCACCTGGCTAACATATAACATACTTGCAGGTGGAGGTGGGGTTTCAAGCTGCTGACTATGCAGTGTAATTCTTGGAATATTTGACAATCTTTGATCATGGTCAAATAGACAATTAACTGATAATATTTGACCAGGCTCTCCATCCTTGCTGATACCTTGAAATGGCCGGGTGCTCTTTGCATAATAGTGACAGAAGTCCCAAAGAATGCCTGGTTGAGTTGTGGCTATTGGACACCAAAGGGAGGATTCGGCAACAAATATTGCCAAGGGCGTTTGAGATCGTCTTCAATGATGATGGACCTGTTTACACACTGTTAATCCTGGGATAATGGCCCCATTGCTTGTCTTATCTGAGTTTCTGATATGTTTGCATCGTGGGCACAGCCTAGCCCAAGTGAAGTGCTTTCAAATCTCCTTGATTACAGTGAGAAAGTGAGGCATGGGTATACATTTTTCCCATTGAAATGGATGGAATCTATAAAATGCTCCAGTGGTTTGTTGCTTTTCATTTAAAACCATTATATAAATGCTCAAATGTTCTAATTCTTATTTTTTTTTTTAGAAGTTCCATTTCCAGAATGTTTTTCCTGTACCTATAGCAAGCTGGAAATCGCAGTGGGTTCCTCTGTATGTGGTTCAGCATTTTTGAGGGGCGGGGTGAAATACTCCAGGATGTTAAGCTCTCCAAGACCACTAATACATGCTTTGGGGGTTGTTTGCAGGCTCTCGGGAGAAGGTCAAGCTTAGGCCTTGGGCAGCATCCAGATCCCCTGAGGCCTGTTTGTTTGTTTGCCTTTCTAAAGCTGTGGGTTTTATCTTGTCCTAGAAGCTTCCAAAGCAACGGCAGTGAGGTTTAGCTAGTTCTTATTGGTCAAGTCTGTGGTGTCCGGAGCCTTGTATCCTGTCTTGAACGTTTCCTCTGCAATTCAGGATTTGTCTGGATTGAAGGGGAAGAGGGAGGGAAAGTAGGAAGCTGCCCATGCGCCAATCAGATTCAGGAAAGTGCGGCTAACGGCTTTTCTCTCTTTTTCCAGGCTGTGAAGCTCACCAGTTCACGAACCCAGCTGCCTTATGAGTACTACTCCTTACCATTCTGTCATCCGGGCACAATCACATATAAAGCTGAAAATCTGGGTGAGGCCCCAATGTGTTGTACCCCATTCTTGCCATCAGGACCTTCCTCTGTGTGCTGCAGTATCCATGTGTGAGGCTTCAGGGTCTGTGTGGTGTTTGCTTTCCATTCTTGGGTGGGGGCATTCATCTTTGCCGCCTTCTCTAGATCCTGTGACCCAATATCATTGTCTCTTCCTTGTTCCAGTATTAGCCTATAGCCTTTTAAAATGCAGGGTGCTTCATTGGGTGTGGTGATGCATCTCCATGCATCTTGTGTGGTGGTGCGTAGTCCTGGGAGATGGGCCTCCCTAAGGAAGCTCAGGTAGCTCCTCAAGAAAGGTGTGAGGTCCCAATGCCCATCCAAAAAGCCTGAAAAGGGAAGGAAACTAGTCAGGCAGAACTTCGTCTTCCTGGTAACGTGGAGGGATTAATCCATTGATGTAACATGCGAAGCTGCAGTTGCTCTATCTAGCTGAGTATGATCTGTTCTTGTCTGGTAGCTCTGATACCTGAGATCTTTTAGCTGGAGATGCCAGCGACTAAAACCTGGGGCCTTGCTCTGCTACTGAGTAATGGGCCCTCATCTTAACAATTATCTCCTTCTCTTCCTTCCCACCAACCCCCCCCCCCCCAAAAAAAAACCAAAAAACTTGCAGGTGAGGTCCTCAGAGGGGACCGGATTGTCAACACTCCATTTCAGGTTTTCATGAGCGACGAGAAGAAGTGTGAGGTTTTGTGCAATGTCCCAAACACTCCTGTAGTCCTGAAAAAGGAAGACAGCAAGCTGATTGCAGAGCGGATCCAGGAGGAATACTACGTCCACCTGTGAGTCCTGCTCTGGGCACAAGATCGGACAACTTCCAGCAGGAATCCTCCCCACCCACCCACCCCATCCTGGCAGGCCATGGGTAGCAGCAGGCAAGTAAGTCTGACTTGAAGGTTTGCCATTGCAGCATTGCTGACAACTTGCCTGTGGCCACGAGGCTGGAGTTCTACTCGAACCACGAGGAAGAAGAGAAGAGCAAGGAGAAAGATGCTCAGTTTGAACATGGCTACCGGCTTGGGTTCATGGATAGCAATAAGGTGAAGAGGTCTTGTTTTAACCTGGGGAGAAGAGGGGATGGTTCAGTGTTACCATTTAGGGAGGGCAAAGAGGACATCATCCCCTATGTTTTAAAAGTGTGAATTCCACTGGAAGCGCGTCTATTTCTCGTCATTAAGGGATAGCAAACAAAACTTCTGAAAATACTTTTCATTTTGCAATTTAAGCTTGACTGTACTAAGACGGGTTGGGAGCTTTTTTTGACGTGCCGCAGAATTCCAATTTAATTACCTTTAAATGCCACCTTATCTCCAATAACAGCAGAACAAGTTTGTGGGCCAGATGGGAAACCCCCGGGGGATGGGGTCGTACCTGGCCTGCACTCCAGAGGTCCCCCATCCTGTGCTAAGAGGAGACCTTTGAATGTTTCGATGACTCTTGCCCATGCGCTACTGAAATCCACACCCGCACAATCAAAACCCCTCTTGCCAGAGAATTCTGAGGGATCCCTGGGTGGAGTTTACGACATCCTCACATGTTGCTCTCCCAAGGGGTGTATTTGAGCTGTCTGGGCGCAAGATGGAGCAGCTCTCTCTTTAGCCTGCATTCTGGAGATCAGTACAGGTGACACCCAGGCTGTAGTCCCTCCGCGTACATGTGAGAGTTGGAAATGGTCGTATTTGTCTGACACAAATGTGGTTGTTTTTTAAAACCCAGTCCCAGGCTACAGGCTTACAGTCTAATAGACCTGATACGGAAGGAGAAAGGGATGCATTTGGAGTCAGGAGCATAATCAGATTCAGACGCTTAACTTTTCTTAATCCATGTGTAATGGCCTGGTAGAATGACCATTGAGGGAAACCGTTCTGGGACACAAGGAGCCCAATGGGGGGACCCATATTTTCTTCCTCTCTGCTGCAGAAGAATCCCCAGTTGCTGCTTGTCAGACCTGAGTCAGGAGAGAGCTTGTCCTAAGGGGCCTCACCTTTGCAGTGCCTCCATGGATGAACAGGTGGGCAAGGTGGTGGCGGCGGGTTGCTGTGCTCCACTTGACTTCAACAAGCAGCAGCTGTGGAGGGCTTCTGACTCACAAATGCGATGAAGGATTCTGACCCTCTGGGATGCAGGGATCTCAGCCCTGTTCTTCGGCTCACCAAGAGTGCCACGCCTGAAGCTTTTCCCCCACCAAGAGGAGGCATGAGAGGAGGCAGCCCTCTCCAATCTGGTGCCCTCCAGATGGCTTGGACTTCAGCTCCCATCAGCCCCAACCAAACCGTCAGGAGTTCTGGAAGCTGTAATCCAAAACAACCGGAGGACGCCAAGTTGGGGAAGGCTGACAGGAGGGATGCCCGGCTCTTTCCACCTGTACTGTCCTACTGCAGCGTGGCAGCTGCTTCCGTCCATCCTCTAGTCATGGAAACAAGGCGCGGAAGGGGAGACTGCAAGCCTTCCCTCGCGAAGCAAGCCCACAAGCCCGCTCTTACATTGGGGTTGGGGGAAGTTGGGCTTTTAGAGAGCCTGGAGTCCAGGGTGTAACTGGCATTAGTGCTGAAGGCCTGTTAAACTGGGCGAATGGATCGGACACGGTTGGGAGTTTAAGGGGAGACAAAGACCCTGGTGAAAATGTTGGGAAACGAATCAACGCCCCCTCTTCTGTCACAGCTGCATTGTCCTTTTGGTGATTACAAAGCGCTTCCACGGTGGTGTTGGGCTTCCAGTCCCCGGCACTGTGAGGGATTCTCTTCTGTTCTCACGCCTCCCAGCTCTCTGATCCTTTTTTTTTGGTGCACTGTTCCTTGCCAACTGGTTCCAAAGTCCTGAACGCCTGAACCCTGGGCCCAACATAAATTACAGCTATTGATTTCATGTGCATAACTTATACTGATTGCCAAATTAAGTATGACCTGTGGAAGATGGTGTGCGCAGAATGCTTTTACGCTGGCGAATATAGTTAGCTTTGGCTTTCCACCTGGGTTCCTTTCTCATGGGAAAGAGTTTGAGGAGAGAAGCGTGGTACACAGCCCTGGCTGCCTACAGGAGGCCTCTAAGATGGAGGGGCCCTGGCCAAAGCTTCTTTGGGGGGGTGAGGTGATGCTGTACTGAAACTCCGGTCATTCTCAGCCAGCATGGCCAATGGCTGGGAATGATAGGGCTTGCAGTCCAACTCATCTGGAGGGCACCATGTTGGGGAAGGCCCGTGTCTAACGCCTCATTCGGGTTGCATGTTCCTGCTCCAGGGCCTCTAACATACCTCTCAATGTCAATCTGTTTTAGTTCTACCTGCACAACCACCTCTCCTTCATCCTTTACTACCACAGAGAGGCTGTGGAAGAGAACCAGGAGCCGACCTACAGGGTGGTTCGCTTTGAAGTCATTCCGCAGAGCATTAAGCTTTCTGGTAAGAGGCGTCATGTGCTGTCCAGGAGCACAGCGAAACGTGTTGTCCATGTGTCTTCTTTGGGGGACCGGGACCACATGGTTCCATTATGAATCAGCGAATATGGGACCTTCCCCATTCTGTGAACCTAACATAAGAACACCAGAAGTGCCCTGCTGGATCAGACTGAGGGTCCATCTAGCCCAGCACTCTGTTCATGCGTTGGCCAACCAGCTGTCGACTAGGGACCAACATGCCAGGACACGGTGCTACAGCCCCCTCCCACCCGTTCCCCAGCAACTGGTGCACACAGGCTTACTGCCTCGGATACTGGAGGTAGCACATAACGTGTGTTTCAAGGAGGAGCTGTGAGGAGAAGGAAGCTGCTCCTGCTTGGGCCACCGGCTTTTCTCTCTGTGGGGGGCGGCCCTGGACAACTTCTGGCTAATTTTCAGGGAGGGTTCATAGCTCGGTACTTTGCATTCAAAAGGCCCCAGGTTCAGTCCCAGGTAGCAGGACTGGTAAAACCTCTGCCTGAGACACTGGAGAGTTGCTGCGAGCCGTCATAGAGCAGCCTCCCCCAACCTGGTACCCTCCAGTTGCATTGGACTGCAACTCCCAGGATGCCCCAGCCAGCACCAGGTTGGGCACCAGGTTGGGGGAGGCTGTTGTAGAGTATACCAGGCTAGAAGGACCAAAGATCTGAAGGCAGTTTTATACGCTAATTGTCCCATTAGTAGGGACTGGCCAACGAGACCACATCACACCAGTCCTTTTCCATCCAGCTTCACTGGCTGCCAGTCCATGTCCAGGCCTGTTTCAAAGTGCTGGTATTAACATTCAAACCCCTAAATGGCTTAGAGCCAGGTTATCTGAAGGAATGCCTCCTCCCATATGTGCCTGCCCAGACCCTAAGATCAACTTCAGGGGTCTTTCTCTGTGAGCCCCTGCCAAAGGAAGTGAGGCAGGTGGCTACCAGGAGGAGGGCCTTCTCTGCTGTAGCACCCCGACTGTGGAATGAGCTCCCTGGAGAGGATCGCTTGGCATGTGGCACCTATGCTGTACTCTTTCCAGTGCCAGGTGAAGCCCTTTTCATTTTTCCAGCATTTTATTATTATTAATAATAATAAACTTATTATTAATAATAAAATTATTATTAATAATAATAATGATGTATTTATTTATTTATATAGCACCATCAATGCACATGGGGCTGTACATAGTGACACAATAAAACAGCAACGCCCTCTGCCACATAGGCTTATATGCTGATAAAATCATAATAAAACAATAAGAAAGGGAAGGGAATGCGCCAAACAGGCACAGGGGACAATAAAACTAACTGTATAAAAGTATGATCAAAGTCAAGTTCTCAAAGCTTTAGAAAAAAGAAAAATTTTCAGTTGAGCTTTAAAGACTGTAATTGAACTCGTGGTTCATCTTAATAATAATAATAATAATAATAATAATATATTTATTTATTTATTACCCGCCTCTCCCTCCAGATCAAGGCAGGGAACAACATCAAATATAAAATACACAAAACTGATTAAAAGCACATAAAACCAATACATTATTAAAATACTAATAAAATACCAATAAAACACTTACAATTCATCTGGGTAGGCCTGCCTGAAGAGATCAGTCGTTATAGCTCTTTTAAATTCTTGAAGACTGGTGAGTTGGCAAATCTCTCCCGGCAGGTCGTTCCACAATCTGGGAGCCTAGTCTTGGCCTTTTAACTTTGCTGTTTTAAATCTGTAGTTTAAATCTGTATAGATCTCTGCATTGCTACTTGATTTTACCCTGGTTGTACTTTTATATTGTGTTTTTATACTGTTGTTTGTTTTATACTTTGATTCGTGTCTGATGGTTTTTAACTTTGGTGAACTGCCCAGAGAGCTTCAGCTATAGAAATGCAATAAATAAATAAATCTAAAGGATTGCCATGCAGGGCGAGTGGGGTGAAGGGGCTCCAAGCTTGCCTGGCACCTGGACCTGTGGAATCGGGGCACTCAGCCGAAGTAAGACAGGCTCTTTCTGATGTGAGGATTATGTGTCTAGATCTGAAGGCCGACGAGAAGGGTATGTGTGTTCTGCCTGAAGCTGCCAACTCGGCCCCTCAGGAGATTGATCCCACAAAGGAAAACAAGCTGCTCTTCACCTACTCTGTGCACTGGAAGGTGAGTGATTGGTCTGGGGAGGTGAAGGGCGGAGGAACGGAGAGTCTGGCTGGCCAGGGAGGGAGGGAGGGGCATGAAACAGTAAGTGGTAATAGAGGGATGAAGATCAAGGACTGGGAAGCCATAACCAAGAGAAGGATGAGAGGCAGTTTGGGGGTTGGATCTGGAGGGTGGTTAAGGTTCAAGTCCTGCATCAGCCATATTTAAGGAAACCCTTTTCTCCCATGTATATATTTAAAACTAACTAAATAAATCCTCACCATAAGTTGTGCATCGCTGGAGAAATGCTGCTTTAGACACCAACTTTGTCTGAAGGGAGATTAACATCGTCTAGGAGTGGAGCTTTTCAGGGGTGGCACTCATGTTGCAGAATTCCTTCCCCCGGGAAATCTTCTGTGCCGTACTCCACTACAACTCTTAAAATGTTTCTGGCATACCAAGGTTTTGGATTGCTCTTGATCAGTATTAAAATAGTCTGCTGCTGGGCTGGGAGTTTAATTTTGTCCCTTGTTCCTTTCAAACTCTTATTCCCTGATTTTAGACGAAAGAGTCTCACGGTGGCTTGCAATAGAGTGTAATAAAATAAAACTATCCCCCGCCGACACCCTAGCCCCCCCTACTCCCACGTGCATTCACGCAACTCCGCAGCCTTCAGATATTGGTCAGTGGATGGGGTCAGATGGAGTGTGTAGTCCTCAGGGTCACAGTCAGTGGGAGTGGGTGTCCTTTTTGATAGGGGGTAATTGAGGGAACCAAGTGTAGAAGAAACCATGGGGTAAACTATAGAGAAAATTTTAATTATCATCCAATGCATTTTGGTCCATAGTAGTCCTTCATCAAGGAAAGCTAAAATTAATATGCAAAAAACTCTTTTAATATAACTGCGCCCCTTCCTAGAGTTGGAAGATCTAAAGACAGCAGTGCACATGCTGGTAACTTCGAGGCTCGACTTCTGCAATGCGCTGCAACCCTAGTCCGGAAACTTCAACTAGTTCAAAATATGGCAGCCAGGTTGGTCACCGGTACACCTAGGGGTGACCATATTACACCAGCTTTAAAATTGCTCCACTGGCTGCCAATTAGTTTCTGGGCGAAGTATAAAGTGTTGGTTATTACCTTTAAAGCCCTACATGGTTTGGGTGCAGGTTACCTGTGGGATCGTCTTCACCCATACCATCCATCCCACATACTCAGGTCCTCTGGGAAGAATTTACTGCAGTCAACCAAAACTAGGCTGACAGCCGTTACCCTGAGGGCCTGACTCTTCTGCTGCTCCCAGACTCTGGAATGGCCTGCCGGGAGAGATTTGTCAACTTAATAGTCTTCCTGAGTTTAAGAAAGCCATATCAGTTTTATGCATTTTATGGAATTTTTGTATTTAATCTTGTTCCCCGCCTCGATCCAAAGAGAGAGGCGTGTAAGAAATAATAATAATAATAATAATAATAATAATAATAATAATAAATGATTAATAATAATAATAATAATTTATAAAAACTGCATACGCTGTATAAGTTTATAAAAATGTATAAGCATAAATTCTAAAATGAAAAAGTAGAATACTTATTTTATGCTGTCAAGGCAATTATATTTTTATATTGTACACCACTTTGAGGCCTTTACTGTAAAGCAGTTCATAATTAAAGGATTGCCGGGTAAGTCGCTCTTACCTCTCAGCCTCAGTTTCCCACCTCTAGCATGGGAATAATAGTGAGCTGCCTCAGTGCATGGCAATCAGTCAACTAAACCGGCTAATCTCCTGCAGGAAAGTGACATCAAATGGGCTTCTCGTTGGGACACTTACCTCACAATGAGTGATGTGCAGATACATTGGTTCTCCATCATTAACTCCGTCGTGGTTGTCTTCTTCCTTTCAGGTGAGAGGGAAGCCTCCGTGTGTGTGTGTGTGTGTGTGTGTGTGTGTGTGTGCGCGTGCGCAGAGGTAGGTAGGTAGGTAGGTAGGTAGGTGTGCACGCGTCTCATCAGCTGCTCCATGCTCGGATTGGGGATCTTACACACGAGTAGCACAGGCTAGTTATACCATGTATGCCTGAACGAAGAACGAGTCTGAAGTAGGCTAGGAGTCCGCCTGGATTGAAATCCTAGCTTTGTCACACAGCTTTGGACAACTTACTGATGCTTCTTCTCAGCATCCTGATAACGTAATGGACCACTTCAGACCAGAGGAGGGACATAGAATCATAGAATCATAGAATAGTAGAGGTGGAAGGGGCCTATAAGGCCATCGATTCCAACCCCCTGCTCAATGCAGGAATCCACCTGAAAGCATCCCTGAAAGGTGGTTGTCCAGCTGCCTCTTGAAGGCCTCTAATGTTGGAGAGCCCTCCTCCTCTCTAGGTCATTGGGCTGTCATAGTGCTCTAACAGTCAGGAAGCTTTTCCTGATGTCCAGCCGGAATCTGGCTTCCTGTAACTTGAGCCCATTATTCCGTGTCCTGCACTCTGGGATGATGGAGAAGAGATCCTGGCCCTCCTCTGTGTGACAACCTTTCAAGTATTGGAAGAGTGCTATCATGATGTCTCCCCTCAATCTTCTCCAGGCTAAACATGCCCAATTCTTTCAGTCTCTCCTCACAGGGCTTCATTTCCAGACCCCCTGATCATTCTCATTGCCCTCTGAACCCCCTCCAGCTTGCCAGGAGAAATGTTTTGTCAGAGACAGTTACATGTAGGATGGACCACAGTTCATCAGCAGAGCAGGTGCTGTACATGCAGAAGGGCCTGGCTAGGGGAGGCAGCTGCTGGAGGCTTTGGCAAGCCCAGCTCGTCGGAACAAGGGTCAGGGTTAGATGGGCAGTGCTCTGACCGTATAAGGCAGCTGTGTAGGTGGTGCCGCCGCGCTTGTGGCAGGTCTTCCCCCGGGAATAGTAGAATATCCTGTATAACATCGCTGAGGACATGAAATGGCTTGTGCTGGGGCCTATGCAAGTGGTGACTCCCAGGGCATCCGGACGCTAACGCAGAAAGTACAAGGAGTTGTATACCCTGGATGCTATGTGGGACTGAAAGTGCAGTGTGGTGTAGTGGTCAGTGTTGGACTGGGACTCAGCAGATCTGAGTTCTAGTCCCCATTCGTCCATGAAGCTCCCTGGGTGACTTTGGGCCACTCACAGACTCTCAGCCTCACAGGGTTGTTGAAAAGAGAGGAAGAGGAGGAGGGTCGTGTAAGCTGTCCTGGGCTCCTTGCAAAGGGTAAAGGCTGCATACAAACGAAACAATGATTAAGCATAATTCTTGCTATGAGTAGATGATCTTCCTCCACCCCCAACCCCACCCCAGTGCTATTCTCTGTTAACAAGGGCGAAGTTGTGGTCATTTGCGGACTGAAGGCTGGATGCAAACCCATCTCCCGCCCCCTCCCTTCGTAACCGCTGCACACGCATGCCGGCGAGCGGACAGTTCTGTGCTCAACAGGATTCATCTCATTCCAGGATTTCTGCTTTTCAGGTATTCTCAGCATGATCATCATCCGGACCCTCCGGAAGGATATTGCCAACTACAACAAGGAAGATGACATTGTAGGTGACGCATGCCAGGACAGGGGGGAGAGGGGCATCCATCACTGTCTTCCGATGGTGTTTCCAGAGTCCCCGCTGGGCGGTGGAGGCAGCCAATAAAATAATTCAGTACATCAGGAGAGGCCTGAAGCTGGATGTTTGGAGCCCCGTAGTGACCTGCCAGATGCCTCCGGGAAGCCCGTAAGCCGGACTGGAGGGCAATGGCAGCTTTTCAGGCGGAACCCAGAAGCAGTTTCAGCCCTTGTGAAATTTGATTTGCCTCCTGAAAAAGAGAGGAGAGCCCCGTCTATGCAGGGGCAGGGAGTGCTGCACGTTGCCGTGTTTCCCAAAACCTCCCGCCTTACCGGGAGACAATGAAGAGGTCTGCCACGTAATCTACAAAGCTTTATTTAGGCAATAGAGTCCAACCCCTAGGAACCTCTCTCTAGGCAAAACTATGCAAACTCAGCGAGACAGTTGTCTTTTGAAGAAAAAGGGAAAGCCTTTTCCCAGTATGCTTTAACTTCAGGGAGGCTGGTTGTGAAGAAGCCTTTGGCGAGAAGCTAGCTGGCCCGACCCTCTCTCCCTTTCCTTTTGCTCCGCCTGTTTTAGTCTGCGGCATACTCTAGGATCAGCTAGCCTTTCAGTGCCCTCCCCCTCGGAAGAATCCTCAATTCCCAGAGCTTGTGGGTTGCAAACACTTTCAGAGATAAGGTCTGGCGAAAGTTCATTCCCAGCTGGCGAAGAGCCCGTGAGAGTCACCTCTCCCACTCCCCGTACAGGCTGGTACGTTTCTGGCACCGTCTCTTCTGCTTCAGAATCTGATTCTGATTGATCGCTTGAAACTCCTTCTTCCAGCCTAAGGGGAACAGGCGTAGACATGACGCAAGTGTTTCACTCACTCTTGTACACACCCCTCTTCGTGGGCCCAATTTCAGTCCTGCCATGTTTGGAATTCCTCTGCAGGAAGACACCATGGAGGAGTCCGGGTGGAAGCTGGTGCACGGGGATGTCTTCAGGCCCCCTCAGTATCCCATGATCCTCAGCTCTCTGTTGGGCTCCGGAATCCAGCTCTTCTGCATGATCCTGATCGTTATTTGTGAGTAGCCTTACCTGGAGCAGCTTTCTTCAACCTTGTGCCCTCCAGCTATGTTGGACTGCAACTCCCATGAATCCCAGCCAGCATGGCGGTGCTGGCTGGGAATTGTGGGAGTTGCAGTCCAGCACACCTGGAGGGCAGCAGGTTGGGGAAGGCTGGTCTGAGCGTGCTTGTACTTGAAAAGGTAGGGATGGGGAGGTGGGTTAAGCTTCTCAAGGGGGCACCTTCTGTTGAACCAGTTTGTGCCTCTGGTCTGGATTTAAGGGAGGAGCCAGAGCTCAATGTGATGTATCACTTGCTTTGCATGCTGAAGGTCCCAGGTTCGATCCCCGCCTCCTCAATGTAGGGCGAGGAAAGAATCCTGCTTGAAACTCTGGAGAGCCATGGCTGCCAGTAAGTGTCGACAATACTGGGCTAGAAGGACTAATGGTCTGGCTCAGTATAAGGCAGCTTCCTATGGGTTGATCAGTGTGGCTTTATCTTCAAAGTCCTCCATGTCCTTGTCTGTCTCCTGCTTATCTCTCTGCCCTTGTATCCTAAGACTTTACTGCCCATCACTTACCCTCCTCCAGCTCCTCTGCTGTCCAAAGAGCTCCAGCACCCTCAAAAGACTCCCCCCTTCCTTTCTTTCTTTCTTCCCTGCAAGCTGGGAACTGCCTTTCAGGGCACCAGCGTGATGCCACCTCTCCTCAAAACCCACCTTTTCCATGAACCCTTTGGCACAATCGCTTTGGTTCCATGCCTTACTGTCAGCCTAAGCATGTGTGAGTGAAACGCTTGCATGGCGCCTCCCTGTTCACCCCTGCCTCCACACACCTCCCCTTCCTTGGTTATTTCTTCCGTGTTGGATTTTTAGATTGTAAGCTCCTTGGGGCCGAAACCTGTCCTACAGTATTCGGTAAAGTGCCACGCGTACTGTCGGCACTACATATGTAACAGTCCGGCCTCGCGAAAGGAGTTAAGCTTGATGGCTCTTCACCTCCGTGGTTTTACGATGATGGCTTAGAAGTGTCTTGGGAAGAAGATGGTCCCACAGTTCTGATGGTTCTGGGGAAAACTCCTCTGCCTCTAGGCGGTCGTGAATTGTGGGGGGAAAGGGGGGGGCGCAAGAGACAGTGCCCTGCTTTCACCAAGCCTTGGAAGGAAGCAGAGATAAAGCACCCCTAAAACTCCCTTGACATCCACTACTCCCAAGGACAACAGTGCAAGGGACTCCTCTCATCCTGGCTTTCCTCCTTTCGACATCCCTCCACCACAAGCCTCATCTCTCTGCCTCCTTCCTCTGGAAATTGTCCACAGCTCATTTCATGAGGGTGCGCACCCAGGGCTTGATTGATTTACTTTTAAAGGTGAACATTACTTGAATACTCAGTCATAAAGGGCACTATTTTTATTCATTTATTTATTAAGCGCTGTAGACCCTGATGCCCTTCTCTGCATTTGGCTTGCCTGACCGCGGGAGGGCTGTTGCAGTTGGAGGGGGATGAGGAGACGCTCCTCAAGCCCCAGCGTTGGTGGGGCATTGTGGTGACACTGGTCGGAGGAGGGGCTTATGGGACAATATTAGCCTTTGGGGGCCCTCTTGCTGGCCTGTGTGAAGCACAGCTCCCAGAAGAGAGCAGAGCTGTCCCTTTTCGCTCCTGCTGCCAGGAGCAACGGCGCTCTCTCTCGGAGGCAGCGGTTCTTCGGCGTGGTGGCAGAGCAGCTGGAGGGCAGCCGGACGACCATTCTGCTGCATCTGGATCCGCCCCCCCCCCCCCCCCCCGGATCCCTACTCAAAGGCCTTCTCAATGCAACACTCATTACTCGAGACGTTAGGGTGTGCCTGGGCACACCCAGCACACCCCTTGCGCACGTCTATGTATGTCGGATTCCATCAACTTCCTTTGGGCTGTAGTGCCCAGGGTCAGTTTTCTTCCTTAAGACCCTCACCCCATGAAATGACACCTTCTGTGTTAGCGGTGGGGTGGGGTCATGAAGACGGCACCTGATGCAGTGGAGGGCAAGCGTGTTTCCTGAACGTTTCAGAACGTGAGCCCCTCTCTGTGTGCGCATGCACTTTGAATTGTGCTAGTTTGGAGGACCCAAACTCAGCCCATGCCTGCCCGTTTGCTTCCCGCGGCCTTCAGTGGTCTCTTACCCTTCCTGTCTTGCCTTGCAGTCGTGGCCATGCTGGGGATGCTGTCTCCTTCTAGCCGAGGGGCCCTGATGACCACGGCCTGCTTCCTGTTCATGTTCATGGGGTAGGTGTGGCCCACAGCCTTGTGTGCATCAGGCCGGCACTGGAGAGGTGATGGGAGATGACCCTCTGTTTTCTTCCCTCCTTGCCCTGCCCTAGGGTTTTCGGTGGTTTCTCCGCCGGCCGGTTGTATCGGACGCTGAAAGGCCATCGGTGGAAGAAAGGGGCGTTCTGTGTAAGTGATCCTGCTGCCTCTGAGAGGTCCAAGGGGTCTGGGACACGCCGTGGGTGTGGCTGGAGTCTAGCTTCAGAGAGCCTCGCTTTGGTACTGCAGGAGCAAAGGGACCGAGTAGCAGTCAGAAGTTGCCCTGACATAAATTGGGGGGGGGGGGGATTGCTGGGGCTCTGCATTAGGAAGAGAACGAATCTAGTATAGCAGAAATCAGACGTGGCCGTTTAAATAAGATGGGCAAAGAAAGTGGCTTGGCAGAGGTCTGTCCTGCTTCTGGCCGGGGATGGTTTCAGCATTTTCTCCACAGCGTCTAGGGCCGGGAATGGGGTAAGGCTGCAAAGTGGGGCGGCGTTGGCGTCCCAATGCTGCTGCTTAGTGTTTTAAAATGGTCCCCACATTGCAGAGCGGGGGTGGGGGTGCAAACGAGGCAGCGCGAGAAAGGCTGCTGAAGTCACAGCGGAAGTGAGGTCTGGACTGGGGACTTCCTGGTTCTTATTGCCCCATTTCCCATGAAGGCTCTTGAGCCGCTGAACTTTTGCTGAAAGGGTACCGAGCCAGAGGATCCCTGCAGCCCTTACCTGTGTGCTCTGCTGCTCCTTCCCCGGGCAAGTCAGTCACCACCCTTCAGTCCAGTTTGCTTTCTTCTTTGCAGACGGCCACCCTGTACCCCGGAGTCGTCTTTGGGATATGCTTCATCCTGAACTGCTTCATTTGGGGCAAACACTCATCAGGAGCGGTGCGTATCCTCCTATCTCCTCTCCTCCTCCTTGCTGTCCGTGCAAATGCCTCTCTTGGTCTACTCTTCCCTTCCTCTTGTAGTCATGGTTTTCGTGTGTGTGTGTGTGTGTGTGTGTGTGCATGCGTATATATATCTATATCTATATCTCTGTTCTGATATACAGCAAACATTGTTCTTTTAAGCTGGGTGGCCATTTTGCCAGCTTCCCTGAAAAACACACAATGCTTTACCATTGTGGCAATTATCAATGTCCCATATTCTGTAACTCCTTTCTGCGAATGGAGAAGAAAGTGCCCCACCCCAATGCTGATTAGGATGTTTCTGTACATATTAAAAAGACCTTTAACCAACAGTTTCTAAACCGATGTTATCAGCAACGTTCTGTAAATATCCAAACAGGACACAGTTTTGATGGTTAGGAATTGCATACTGTATGCTTGTATGATCTTACATGCATATTTTGTGTCAAGCCAATTCTTAGCCTTAGAATAGCTGTCCTTCCTTCCTTTCTCTCTCTCTGGCTCAATTCAGACAGCACGTTAGTCAACACAGTGTGAAAACTGCACTCATCAGCTGAGTTTTTAGGAGTTACTTCCCACACAACATGTTCCAACTCCACCGCTGTGTGACTGGGCTACTGTGGGGTTGAGTAAAATCCATAGTGACGTTTGATTGACAGTTCCTTTGCCCTCTCTCCCCCGGTCCTCCCAATGGCATCCCATCAGCCATTGCTGCAAAAAGCCCAATCCCTGTGGCTCTCCTAGAGCAGCACTCAGGCCTTTTGCTGCTCTTGCCAGGGAACTCTGTTGCCAGTGGGAAAAGTCAACGCAACGCAACAGAAAACTCCACGGAGCCCTCCATGCAACACAACAGTTTTGCAAGAACTCTCTTCTGCACAGCGTGGATATTCTGCGTGGCAAGTGTTTTCCAAAACAAACTCCACCATGGGGTGGAGTTTTCCCACCAGACAACACATTTCTCAGCAGTGGTGTAAAAACTCCACCATGGAGCCCTAAAACCGCCGTTGAAGAACGTGTTGCCTGAATTGAGCCTCTCTCCCTCTTTCTCTCCTGTTGCCTTCAAATCCCCCCCTTAAAGCCCTGCCTTTTGCATACTCTTTTCAAGACCTCTCTCACTTTTTTGCCCTTAGTTAATTCTCGTTTTGTGCTTTTGTTGTTTTTAATAAAGTTGTTCTTTTGTCCCGACCACCTTAATTAGATTTTGAAAACTGCTTTTCAGTAAGCAGTCAGAAAGCTGGAATATCCCTTAGCCTCCCACGACCTTTTCTTCCACGCAGCAGGTCGACTCAGGTCATTGAGCTTGGATTCTGGGCCCTCTGGGCAAAGAAGGAGTCACTCTGTGGTGGAATGCCGAGTGTCGCAAGCTCCGTCTCTGCCTCTATGTCAACCAACAGTTGCCCCTTTTTGGAACCTTTGATCCAGATGTGGTGGGGGTGGAGGCGCAGGCACAGAGGTTCCCCCAGAAGAGCTCCTTTTGGCAGGCCCATCTCGACGAGGAGCGGAGCTTTGGCTGGCCATCTGTCCTGAGGGTTGGGCTACTGTTTACAGGTCCCGTTCCCCACCATGGTGGCTCTCCTCTACATGTGGTTTGGCATCTCCTTGCCCCTGGTCTACCTGGGCTACTACTTTGGCTTTCGCAAGCAGCCGTACGACAATCCCGTGCGGACCAATCAGATTCCAAGGCAGATCCCGGAGCAGAGGTGGTACATGAACAGATTTGTCGGGTGAGTGGCCAGGAAAACCTTTCCCATGCCAACCAGGGGGCGGGGGCGGCGGGGGCTCTGGAGGACCATGAACCAATTACTGTGGAAAGGCTTGAAGAGGTCCCTAGGTCCTTCCCCATCCTCCAGGCTCTCCTGCCAGCCCCTTCTACATGGGAGGGAGCTGGTGTGCGCCATTGCCGCTTCTGGCTGGGTTTGGGGCGCTGTCCAGCTGAGCCACCCAAGACTGGAAGGGTTCCTCCGAGCCGGTTTGAGCCCTTTTGGAAGGACTCCTGTTCAGTTGCCAGAAGGGAAGACTTTCTAGCAAGAGCGGAACGTTCTGCCTCTTTGGCTTCCTTGTATTAACACCCTACTATTGCCAGCAGCCAAACCAGCCCAGGCTGGGGCTAACAGCCCATGAACCCCGAATGGAAGAACCGTTGCTGGGGGACCAAAAGCAGCGTAGCGCGATTGCCTTCGTGCCCTCCTTATGGGCTTCCCAGGAGGCCTCTGGCTGGCCATTGTCAGAAATGGGAGGCTGATCCAAACGAGCTTTGATCTGACCCACGTTCGTAATTAGGAAGCCCCAGGTAGCACACGCTGCAATGTTCTAGCCTGCGGACATGAATGGACAGTCGTTGGTTTGAAACCTAACCTAACAACGTGCGTGCATCATAACTGTTTTTGCTCTCTCTGATCCTTAGGATCCTTATGGCTGGGATTCTGCCTTTTGGAGCCATGTTCATTGAACTTTTCTTCATCTTCAGCGTAAGCACCATGGGCGCCTCCTTTGATTCTGGGGCGGGGTTCCCAGCCAGCTGCCGCCGTGCACTTTTCAAGGAGCGGTGTTGGAAATGGATGGGGGGGGGGGAGGGCGTGAGATGGAGGATGTGGGGTAACCGCTTCTTGCCCAGTCTTTGCTTCCTCCGATGGACTTAACAAGCTTTGCTTGTCAGGCCCTTGGGTGAAATGTGGCCCAGCAAGGTCTTCCTGCATTGGCCATGGCCACTCCAAAGCATGGAGCTGTAAGATGTGGCTCACTCTGACGATGCTTTCATTAACTTCTCTCCTCTTTGGAAATGCCTTCAAAGGAGCTACTGGTATGGAGCACAGAGGTAGCTTTCACCAAATTGGGGGCAGGAGATGGCAGGTGGATGGGGATCCTGGATCATTTCCCCGTTTCTGCTTCCTCAACCTGATTGAGAGCCAGCATGGTGCAGTGGAATACAACATTAAGCTTGGCTCTAGGAGGCCTGATTGGGGCCAGCTGAACTCCATGAGCATCTGAAGCAGCCACCTGGGCAGCAGCAAGTCTAGGAGTGTTGGTGAAGGGGCGTCCAATCTGGAGAAGTAAAAATTCCAAAAATGTTGAAAAGCTGGGGAATTTTGTTCCTCCTGTTCTTTAAAAAATAATAATTAAAAATAATTTTAAAAATAAATAAATATGCAATACTTATTGTTTTTAGCGTTGTATATGGATCACTATTTGGGAACATAAAATGAATTGTGTATTGCTTGGTCTGCTCATACAATTATGTTTGGTTCCTTAGATTTTAAAGTTAGGGTCGGGGTTACTGATTGAATTTACATTTAAATGTATTTAATTTTTGTTACAACTGGAGTTAGAAGCTGCTGAACTCTTTTAAGAAATCTAATATCTCTTAGTATTTGCCAGTTGATGAGGAACGGGTAAAAGATTAAAGTCGAAAACGGAAGAAATTCTCAACATTATAGTAAAACAAATCAGTTAGTTGGTCTCTGGCCGACAGCTGGTTGGTCACTGTGTGAACAGAGTGCTGGACTAGATGGACCCTTGCTCTGATTCAGCATCAGGGCTCTCCTGATGTCCTTATGTGATTATGTGTTTTGGACTTGCCAGGCTGCAGTTCCTGTGATTCTTTGCAGAAAGCCACGCCTGTTAAAGTGGAGTAACCCGGATAGACGTTTGTTGTGTCTCTGCCTGATAAGCCTCTTGTTCCTCAAGCCCTGTCCCACCATGTCCAAGTCTCCTTTTTGTATAGGTGTATTTCTCTCTCTCTCTTTGATACAGGCAATCTGGGAGAATCAGTTCTACTACCTCTTTGGCTTCCTCTTCTTGGTATTCATCATCCTCGTTGTCTCTTGTTCCCAAATCAGCATCGTCATGGTGTACTTCCAGCTCTGTGCTGAGGTGAGGTGACGGGTGCATCCTAGGGAAAGATGATGGGAGGCGGAGGCAAAGGAATAGAATGCATTGCGCTCAGCTCTGTGACATGGAGATGAAGGTCCCTTGTCTGGTAGAATCTGGGTTGTGGTCAGAAGGAAACATTAGGTTGCGTCAACAGGAGTATTGTTTCTAAATCATGGGAAGCAATGGGTCCACTTTGACTTGAAGATTTGACCCGGTTCACACCTAATGGCAAATCAAAATGAGGATGATCAGGGGGTCTGGAAACAAAGCCCTATGAGGAAAGACTGAAAGAACTGGGCATGTTTAGCCTGGAGAAGAGAAGATTGAGGGGAGACATGATAGCACTCTTCAAGTACTTAGAAGAGTGTCACACAGAGGAGGGCCAGGATCTCATCTTGATCAACCCAGAATGCAGGAATAATGGGCTCAAGTTACAGGAAGCCAGATTCCGGCTGGACATCAGGAAAAACTTCCTGACTGTTAGACTAATATGACAATGGAAACAATTCCCTAGGGAGGTGGTGGGCTCTCCCACACTAGAGGCATTCAAGAGGCAGTTGGACAACCATCTGTCATGAGCGCTTTTAAAGTGGATTCCTGCATTGAGCAGGGGTATAGCTTATAGGCCTCTTCCAACTCTACTATGCTATGTTTCTATGAACTTAAGTTAGTTAACCCATGATTTGCCATGCGCAAAAGGGAATGAGCTGCCTCCCACATGTTCCTCTATTCCACTTTTAATCAACCATTTATGCTAAGCTCCTTCATAGGTTGTGGAGCGTGAACCTGGAGCACTGTGTATTTTCGGGATTAAACAACCCAGACGTCAACCTATATTTGTTGCTGGGTTAACCACTGGGTTGTTCGGTCGCTAAACAACATAGTGCTCTGGGTTTGTATGTCATGTTTCATAACCTGTGAAGGAGTCAGTTGTAGGTGGTTGATTAAAAGTGGAAGTGAGGAGCATGTGGGAAGCAGCTCCTCATGCATGTCAAATCCTGGGTTAATTAACCCAGGATTTGCTGAACTCCCCCATTCTGTCCAATTCCGGACATCACACTTTAAGAAGGATTCAGATACATTGGAACGAGTTTAGATAACAGCCACAAAGATGATCGGGGGTCTAGAAACAAAGTCCTCCAAGGAAAGATTGAAGGAACTGGATATGTTTAGCACTGAGAAGAGAAAATTGAGAGGGGGATATGTCAGCACTTTTCAAGTACCTAAATGGTTGTCACATATAAGAGGGCTGCAATCTCCTCTCTATCATGCAAGACTGTAGGACGCGAAATAACAGACTTAAGTCACAGGAAGGCTGATTTCGGTTGAACATCAGGAAAAACTTCTTAGCTGTCAGAGCACTCAAACAATGGGACCAACTACCATGGGAGATGGTGGGCTCTCTGTTGCTGGAGGAATTCAAGCAGAGACCGGACATCCACCTGGCATGGAGGCTTTACACTAAATTCCTGCACAGAGCAGGGGTTTGGACTGTATGGCCTGTGTGGCCCATTCCAGCTCTAGGATTCTATTGGCCAGACCTGGAAGAGAGAAACTGACCATTTTGGGGTATATGAGCCAGTTAATTCATTCAGCAGAATTTGGGGGTAAAGCTCTTCCTGGGGTACGGTTTACACTGCAGGAGGAAGAACTGCTTGTTTGGATGTTCCCCAGGCTAAAAAAAGAGAGAAGATGAAATGCTTCCCGTTGCAAACAAAGCCTGTGTTTTGGGGAGAAGGGATAGCCTGGCTTTCCCTCTGGTATGTTAGTTTTCTATTTGTAACGAGAATACCAATTTTTAGTTTTGTGGGGGAGAATTCACACTTCCATACATCCAAAGGATTTTCCTTAAGGACAATCTTATGAAATCCAGCTTAACCCTCAAGGGAATTGCACATTGAAAGCAAGAGAAAAGCCACTTGATTCTCCACCTCTGCTGGGAAACAGGTCCCACCGGACCTGCAGAGATCACACCTGCACAATCCAGATCACGGCATGCCTCAAGCGGAGCCTGTGTGGACGAGCTGTGGGCATCCAGACATACCTGGGGTCCCAAGGGGGATGTTGAGAGCGTTGACAGAACGCTTGCAGCGTGCGTTCTCTCTGTTCTCTTTGGCAGGACTATCGGTGGTGGTGGAGAACTTTCCTGGTATCTGGAGGATCTGCTTTCTACGTGTTGATTTATGCAGTCTTCTACTTCGTGAACAAGGTACCATAGCTGCTTGTAGCGAGTCAGGATTCTGCTTTCCCTACATGAACTTTGGGTTGCTGTTTTAAGGCGGGGAACCCTGGGCGGAGAGGTTTCTTCGACAGTTTGCTCCACAGCTGGTGGGCTGAGTGAGGGAGCTTCCTGCCCTGCTTCCCTTCAGGGAAAGAGGGTCAGTGCCGAGGCTTCCTCCCCTCTGTCTTCCTTTTTGCCTGACCTCCTCTCGGCTTTCCCTTGCAGCTGGACATCGTCGAGTTCATCCCGTCCTTGCTGTACTTTGGTTACACGGCTCTCATGGTGCTGTCCTTCTGGCTCTTGACGGGGACCATTGGCTTCTATGCAGCCTACATGTTCGTCCGCAAGATTTACGCCGCTGTGAAAATAGACTGAAGGTGCTCGGGCACTGCACGGCACAAAGCAGCCGTCCTCTCGGTTTCCTCCTAGGAGGGAAGTGGGGAACTCTCCAAGGCAGCAAAACCCAGTGGGAGTGGACGTGAGAGATCATAATAAAAAATAGTTCTACTTTTGGAATGTAATCTTTGGCACAGGGTCCATGGAATTAGGATTCTCCTGCAGGGGAGGGGTGTGTAGATACTTTACATTTTAACTTTTATTCTATTCTGGTTATAAGGGATTTATTTTATTTTTAGCTCAGAAGCATCCCCCTCAATGAGTAGGTTTTCCTGTCTATTTTGTCTTTGTCATGACAATAAGATGAGGCTGCAGTGGATACAGGTTTTTGTGAAACAGGTATTGAGTTCGTGGAGAGACACCCTTTAATTACTGTGTGGAGTAGCCTTTTGCTCCGCCTGGGCTTGGAAAAGACGACGAAGGTCTCCAGAAACGGAGAGGGGGAGAGAGAGAGTTCCCAGAAGCAGCCTGCAACCCTGCCCTCTCTTTCAGGGTGATGCGGACGTGCCATTTCAGAACTAGGCAAATGCAATTCCTCACAGAGCCCTCCACCATGCCTCCCACCTGCTCGGTGCTGGAGGTTTCAGTGGAGACCGCAACAGCACCCTCTTGTCTCGTCTTGGCAAGCTCACTCGCTTTGGATGATGCTAAAAGAATGACTCGGAACTGCTGCCTATTGAGAATGGAACGGGCCTGCAGACTGGAGAAGGCTACTTGGAAATCCTGGGGAAATCCCAGGGCACCTCCCCAGCCCTTCCCAGTAAATCTTGGATATTTGGGTGGCGAAAAGAGACCCAGCCCCAAAAAACTCGCTCCACTGTTCATGTGCCAAGGAGTCTATGGCTCAGATGCTGGGAATTGCTGCTGTAACGTGCGAGAGAGGGAAAGGAACTGGACGAGTTCCATTTGTTTGTTTCTTCTTTCAAGAAAGGAATTACTTGCTCTTTTGTTCCTGGAAGTGTTCAACCCTTATCCACTCCCCTGCATTTCTGGCTGACCCATATTCTCATCACCTGTCCAGTCCTGCCCCTCTAGAAATTGAAGTGTATTGGTGGTTTTACTCTTGACCTTTGTGTGAACTGGATGGGTGGTCCGGGACCAATGCCCATTAATTAACAAATATACACCCCCACCTTTTCCTAATACTGGGAGTGAAAGTAGGAGGTTATAAAGATTTACACTATCAAAAGTTAGTCTTTAACAAAGCACAATTGATCTGTCTTCTTGGGAGATGGACGCTTGCTTGTTCTCTGGGCGTTGCAAACCAAACTGAATCTAGTTACTTGGAAGATGGTTAAAATAGCTCCTTTGGACAAGCAAAAAAATCCTTTTTATGCCTGTTCAGAGAGAAAATAGGTTTGATTTTTTTTAAAAAAAAATCCTGCTGGAAATATGAGTTAGTTATGGGATAGGCTAGTTCCAAGCTGCAGTGATCTTTTTCTCCCAGAGATGAGAAATCTCTGTAAATTGTTCCTCTTTATAAACATGTTCTCACGGCAAAAGCAGGAGAGTGCCACAGAGAGGAAAAAAACACTTTTAATTATCTGTGGATATATCCCTTTGGGAGTACATTTTAAAAGAATAGGTCAACATAGAATTCTTATCAATGATGAGATATCCGTTTTTTGTGTTGCGTTTTAATTTACTCCCTGGAAGAAAGGAAAAAAAACCCTTGCCCTCCGATGACTGCAAGGCAAGATTTGCTACTGCTTTCTTTGCCTGGCGTAAGCGAAAACTAGTCTCCAAGAGCATAGAGCAGCCTTCCCCAGCTGGTTGGCTGCCTTCCAGATGATGGTAGAAAGGGGAGTCCAGTACATCTGGAAGGCAGGCATACAGAATGGGGAGTTCGGAGCTGCTCTCTGCCCCTCCTCTCTTCTGCCCCATCCAACCTTCAGTCACCTCATTGCCCATCATGCCAAAGCCGCATCAGCCAAGAATCAAAGTCCGACAAACGGAAACCGTAGTAGTATCTGCTACTTGCACTGTGGATTCCTTTGTGAACTCTGATTTGAGCTAGCTTTAGTATATTTAAGTGAACTCCACCCCACCCATTATTATTTTTTCTAGCCGGATCTGCACTATCATCATCTTCCACCGTATTCCTTGTATTTTTAATGTATTGTTCAAGCCCAACTGTAAATAAATATGCTGTTGTCCTGTTGTCAGCCTTGTGAATGATGTTGTTTGAGCAACTTTCAATGACCTGGCACAGGTGCCCTATTCATATTTTCAAGGTGTAGCTCACAGGTAACATCTTTCACACTTGCCAAATTCAGTCGTTCTGCTCAGAGAATTTGGGGTAGTGCAAAACTGTGTTTTTTGTAAGAAGGGAGACCTTGGCACAGATCTGAATTGGCAAAAGAAGCTCTTCTTTCTCCACCTCCTGTCCATCCATCCTAGATTATGTGTAACTGATGAGTGTTTCCCATTGGGAAAACTCAGGGTGGGAGCAGTCAGCATGTTGGGTTGGGATGTATTACCTCCTTCCCACCTCCTCAGCCATGGACAAATGGTTTGGGAAATCGCTCATCTTTATGTTAGGAGAACTTCATACAGCTCTTCTGTACAAGGGTAGGCCACCTAGTACCTTCCATAAGCCCTTGGCAGCATGTCCTGTAGTCAGGGATTATGGGAGTTGTAGTCCAGAGGGGGCACCAGAGTAAGAATACTAGGCTAGGACTGGAGAGAACCATGAAGCTCTCCAGGTGATCCTTGAGCAAGCAGTCTCTCTCATCCTATCTTCCCCCACATGTTTGTTGTGTGGACAAAATAGAAGGGGGAAGCCATCTTTAGATCCCCAAAGCAAGCGTATAAATGTAATAAAGCAGTTCCTTCAATGGGAGTGGTTATCCCATTGTTAAAGCAAAGGGGACTATAGACAGGGTGGTTTTGTAGCTCCTCAGGAAATCTACAGTATGCGTTAGTCAGCATAGACTTCCAGAGAATCTCTGCATTCACATAACTTTTTACAGAGTTTATGTTTTACAGTTGTACAGTCCTGTCTTGATTCAAGGGTTGCACAATATCCAGCTTCGGGTTAAAGTGTAGCTTTGCCTTCATGCATTTATAGCTGGCCAGCTGCAGCCCTTTTTCCCGTTTTTTGTGCCTTACCAACATGGCAGGAGTACCCAAAGATACCTCCCCAGCAGTGTTGCAAAGGATGTTGGGATGCAACTGTTCGCTTCAGTGCTGCTTCTAGCAGAGGCCTTTCCTACCCTCAAACTATATTTTAGGCCTTTCTACAAAAAAAGAACATATGAAACTGCCTGATAGCAAGCCAGATCATTGGATCGTGTAATTTGGTATTACTGATTGGAATCCCTCCAGGGTTTCAGGTGGGTGTTTCCCAGACAAACCTGCAGATGCCAGTGATTGAACCCCAGACCTTCTGCATGCAAAGCAGGTGCTCCACCATCAAGCTACTTGGTAGGGTAAGGGAGCAAAATGTGTACTCTGCTACTGAGTTAGGGTCTTTCCCCTAAATCAGGAGTGAGCAATCTGCTTGCCCCTACAGGTCACATGCAGTGGTGAATAAGGGGCTCCGCATATGCAGACGCACGCCTCAGTGCGTGAGGATTAAACCTCCCCTCCATCCATGCAGAGATCTCATGGCACTTCCCTCCCCCAGCAGCACGGGGAATGAAGGCAGGGGCAACCCTCCCTATTTAAATAGTGCTCCACACACCCTGCTAAACAGATGTTTGGCAGGATGAGTGTAGTGCAATTATGATGGGGACAGTGACCCATAAAGTCAACCCCATGTACCTTCCATGAGGTAATTTGTCTGAGGCAGTTCAATTATTGCTCATTCCTCCTGGGATAACTAAAATTGTAGAGGAGCTAAACACTTTTTATATTGAATGTCAGGCTTATACCCTAATCGATTAAAAAAAATTTTTTTTAAAAAAAATCTAAATCTTCGTTTTGTGGTCACTACAGTAAAAAAACAAAATACATTACTACTGGAAATGTTGGAGAAAGGTCAGTTCATATGTCTGTGGTGAACCTGTACAAATTTTTAGATACAAAGCTCTGATTTTCAGCATCAAGAAAACCAGATAGGCAAAGCCCTTTATTGCTGAAGGTGGTACTACTTCGACAATGTATCTCCCCGATTAGAAGAAAAGCAATTATTGCTTGCCCTCCACAAACATGTAGAATACAGAGGTTCCTCTTTTAAAGCCACCCAAGCTAATGGGTTTCCTAAGTTAGTTATGGGGTATTTGTGAGAAGTACTTAAAGTTGTCTTGAACCTATTGCCAATTTTTAGGGAGGATTTTTCTCTCTCTCCCATATTGTTATTTATCTGCTATATACTCCACATGACTAAAATTATTAAAGTCATACAAGAAAAATATGTTGCAGTGTATTTCCACACCTAAGAGGAATGCTCTTCTTCAGCAAGCCATGCCCTACAAAATACTGGAAGCTGTTACACAGTCAACCAGGCCAATATCTCCTTCCTGCTCCATTTTTTAGAAACTTTTCCATCTGCCAGTAGTCTGAGGCTCACGGAGATGATCGAGCATGCATAGCCTGCACTTGGCTGTTTTGAGATTTTCCTTTCTAAATTTATAAACATAAATTATTCTATATTTGTAGGGAGTCTCCTGGCCTTCCCCAACTTCACAGAAATCTCTCCCTCCTTGATAAGTGGCCCCATTTCACTTCCATCTGTGTAATGCACCTTAGTGATTTAGGATCCCTCTTATTGCACCCCCACAAACAAACAGAAGAGCTGATACTTCAAACATCTTTAATAAGCAGTTTCATTTTTTTAAAAACACACACCCTCTTTCATTTTGAACTTAATTCTTTAAGACAAAAGAAAAAGCTAACTGAACAATGATGGAACTGTACATTTCCTAATGGCACTTCAATCTTTACAGTTTTAAAAACCTGGACTTGTAAGAAGTCCTACAATACTCTGAATAAAGAGGTTATTTGCTGTGTTTAGAAAAGTGCTAGATTTGTTTGAGAAGTCCAGCTTCAGGCCGAGATGGCCTTAGCGGCAATAGCAGAGGAAAGGTGGGTTAGCAGGCAAAGTTGGGGGGCCAGGCTGGCATGGCTCAGGGGGCCCGAAGAGGTCAACTCCCACTTGGAAGGTGTGAGGCTGGAGAAGTCCCAAAGGAGCCCACTGAACTCCAGCTCTTTCAACACACAGTCAAGGGTCAAACGCTTCCGTACAAGCTGCTCAAGGCCACCGATTCACTTCCTGCTGTTCAGGGGAACTGGCAGCAGCTGCCCCATGGAAAGTGACTCCAGGGACATGGAATTCCTAGATACTGTCCAAATCTGAACCTCCAAAACAAGGCAAGGCTCCTGCTCAGTGAAGGCAATGGTGTGGTCTTTTGCCCCACCCCTTCTCTCAGTGCAAAGCAGACCACTGATGCACATCAGATGTTATTAAGGCTTCTGCAGAGACAGAGCTCAGCTGTTTGCCCTGAGCAGATGCCAACCCAAGCAAAGTTCACCCCCCACAAAGGCTTTTAATTTCTCCTTGTGGGAAGGGGGATGGCAGCGGTGATGACTACCGGCCACTGAGCCTCATGTTCTTCCTCCCACATCCCCCTTTCTCACAGGCCACAGCAGTTGCCCTGATCCCTTATGATCCTTTGCACGCACATGCAGGTGCAATTGAGGAAATGCGGCAGCCTTCACAAGCAGCAGGTACCTGGGAGAAGTGGCAGGTGGAAAGGGGTGGGCTGTCCCAGCCTGCCCGCCTGCCCTAGGCAAAGCTTTGTCATGTTTAGCAATAAAAACTTGGTTAAACACATTACATAAAACGTTCATTTCAAAAACCAAACCAAACCACAGCTCTTGGATATTAAGACAACTAAACAAAAGAGATTTAATGAGATGTTGGCTAGAGGCTGAAAGCACACCGTAAAGCAGGGCAGGGGGGGAAAAAACCCTTCCCAAATGTACTGAACCGGCATCCTGGCTGAAGGATGCCCAAATATGAGGGTGAACTTGGCAAACAATAGGGAGAGGTTGGGTTTATTGTCACAAAACATACAGAGGGAGCATCCCAAGCTATTTCAAGGACTAGCTCTTGCTATTCAAAAAGCAGAAAGTCATAAAGCAAACCAGAATCACAGAGGGATTGACAAGAGACGTACTCTCTCCCCCACAAATTCCCAGTTTACTACATACCTTTCCCATCATTTTTGTTAAACTCCTGGGGTCCAGTTCTTGCTGCTGAACTGCTACCAATGGGGGGTGGGCAGGTATGCAATGTACATGTTAGCCAACACCTTGCAAGTCAAACGCTTACTACAGAGCTCACAAGCAATGACCCATCTTCATTGGCATATCTATTTAAATGCAGATTCTTGTGGAATGCTAGTCCAAAACGGCATACATCTTTATCTTCTGATAATTCAACAGAGGTTTGTACACCCCTTTTTAATTTTTGCTTTCTAGTGGGCAAGTCTAGAAATAGTGGTATTTTTAAAGATAACTCCATTGGTTGTGAAGGGATGTATTCAGAAGCTGTCTTTGTAGAGATGGGCAATCCCTCCAATATGTCAAAGAATAAAGAACCTGAAAAGGCATATTCTGAACACACAATGATGGGATCAAAGATTCCAGGGATAGGGTAACACGACAGATTTTTCTCTCAGGTTTCAATAAGAAAACATCTCAATAAGGGGGAAAAAAACAAATCAAGGGTTTAAAATGTGCCAGTTAAAGAAAGAAGACATTACAAATAATTTGATGCAATTACTATTTACACGGAGAAGAGGCCCATGCGAAGACTGGCAAAATAAAGCCACTGAATGTATTGCTAAAACACAAGGGAAGTAACAGCTTGGCTAGGTGGTAAAGAGACTAAAACTGTGAAGATATTTATTAGCATTCACAAAAGGAAGAGTGTGCAGATTGCTAGAGCAAGAAACGGGCTGTTGCAGCAACACTATAGCGCATAGAGCACTATTTTAGGGAGAGATGCTGTAGCACTAGCAGTAAAAAAGCCAAAGTACCAGTTTCCTCAAGGGGAGGTTTAAAAGTACGCTGAAGGGGGATCTGGCTGCCACGAAGAAATGAGAACAGAGGCTACTTAAGCCAATACCCCCGGCTACTGTGACATAACGAAAGTCCCTAGGATGTGATCTTATCAGTTCACATATGGCAAGAGTTGGTGTCTGCCACGCCAGAGACAACCTTCGCCTTCAATAGATCATTCAAGGGTGGCAAATATCAGGTCACACCATGGCAAGGATACAGTGCGTGACTGTGGCAAAATCACCTCATTGTGACTTGAGGCACAATCTTGTGTCTGTTTAGACCAAAACAAAAGGCTTACAACTCCCAACATGCCCCAGCTACGTCGGCCTTTTTCTGTTTAAACATGCACAGGATTGTGTCCTTACGCTGTCAGTCATACGTTCTGGGACAAGGGGGGCAGGGGGAGTGAAGGGATGGTCTTGGTGAAGGGGACCTCTCTGCAAGAAAGGCCCTTTGGCTCCTAATTCTGCTTCATGGACACGGCAGTCTTAAGACACATCACGTGAAATCAATCCCATCTATTTCTACATAATGCATTTAGGATCAAGAGCAAAGACAGGAGTGAAAAAAAAACATTTGGAAAGGGGGAACACAGGGCAGTTCATTAACTTTCCATGTAACCACGGGCTCAATGAAATTAACATACAGTAGCTTAACACAAAGGTTTCCTCATCCCATCCCCAAATTGTTCACCACCAAGCATAATAATGGCTAGTGAGAGTATACAAACCCTTCCGCCAAATTCTCTATGAGGATCCACAGCTCCTAGGCAGAATCCTTAGGTCACGAGGCACTAATAACTGAGGCTGTGAGCAGACTATTGTTTCTGAATAATGATGAGACTTATGCTCCCCTTAACTAATCTACAGTAGCACTAATCCTAGCCCAGGTGGTGGTGGTAGGAATCTGTTAATTCCAATTTAAGTGCCACTTCTGTCCCAGTGGTGAAATTGACTAGGCAACTTGGCAAGCAGCTTCGGGTCCAGTCAATTTCACTGCCAAGTAAAACTTTTTTTAAAAAAAAGAAGCAGCAGCAGCAATACCTCCAACCCCCTAAAACTTGGTTCAGGGCTGATAGCCTTCTTTTATCCCACTGTTAAGAACTACCATTCCAGAGTTTTGGGATTCTGGGGTAAAAATCCATACACACCCCTTTAGACTGGACATGTCTGTGCCTGACCCCACCCCATTGCATCCTGGCTGAAGGATACTAGAACTTGATGGCAAACTTTGCATTCCAGACAAAACATGTTTATTTTCTTTGGGTGAATGCTGATCTGTTCGCTGGAGCTCTTACCCCACCATTATAAGTAAAGCTGAAGCAACGATAGATTCTTGGCTTTGGGGGAAGTAGCCTTCTACCTTTCTTCTGCCCTTCTTGAAAAGGCTAGTTGTATAGCTATGTGGATAAAAGCTCATCCTTTTATTTACTTCCAAAAGCAAAACAAAAACACTTCCTTCCCACTGAGCATGAAGTGGGGAGTGGGGGAGAATGCACGTATTGCAGGCAATGAGAGCTCTACAGTAACACCTCCAACTTCTCAAAAAGCAACTGACTGTGAACAGCCTTAAAATGCTGGAGTGAACGACATATTATCCCTATCTGCTTCTACTGCCCTCCCCTGGAACAGGTAGTGGAGGCCTTTTGGGACCTTCTGTTCACCCCTACTTCCCATCACATGTCTCGGCTGCTCAAATTGGGCAGGAACACTCCCAAGTCCTTTGTTGGTTTTGAAAAATTACTGTGATTTCAAATTGTAGCCTGGTCGGCCACCGACCCACCTGCACCATTGCAACTGAACGCTGGTGTTCCACTGCTACAGACTTTTAGCAACATGCAACGTTGGTCTTGTCAGGATACCAGACTGGACAGACCAGTTGCCTGGCCTATTACACATGCTATGCTTGTGAGTCCATTTTGCATTTATAGCTAAAACAAAATCCTCTGTATTCCAAACATGCACCCATTCCTAGCAGAGTCATTTTTGGTATAAATATGAATACTGACTTGTGTGTCAAAGATGGCTCTGAATTATTAAAAAAAAAAAAACTAGGTTGGTTAATGATGAAGAGACACCAGTAACAGTGACAAGAGTCATTCAGAAGAATAAGGGCCAGGACCAGAAGCACTCTTCCTGGGCCAAACATTTGCCAAAACAAAGCTGGAAGCAGGCAACAGAAGTGGCAGGCGTTTCCAAAAGCTGGAAAAGCCATGCAACTCATAAGCGGCGAGGTAGGGATGTGGTGAGGATTGCATAAGAGCAGACTGTGCAACAATTTCTGGAAAATGAGAGTAACAGGAGATGCAACTGAGGTATCTAAAAATACTGAATGATAAGGAGAAGTCTAGGACTTCTCCTATTTACCCAGCGCAAGGCACACACTGAAATTAGAAAGGCAACGTCTTAAAACAGGCCAGGAAGCACGGCTTGTGGAACTCACTGCCATATGCAATTGCTGAGGTAAGTAAGTATTAATACAAAAATATTAAACTGATATGAAAAAAGACAACTTGAGAAAGGCTAGCTAAGCCGACACGGCCTGTCCCTTAAGAAGTGTGTGGGGGGGGGGGGGGGAATCCTGCACACAAACTTTCAAAATACTGGATGTGAATGAGGGAAAGAAGCTAGACGTTAAAGCAAGCTGGAATTAACAGGAATTTGTAGGAAAACTCCCTAGGCATCGACTGAAGAAGGGGATCCAGAGGGACCCATGAATGCACTGGAAGAAACAGTGCAGAGGTAGGCTTATAATACCCGGGCAGGCAAAAGAGGGCTGTAACAGGTCCCTCTGGCTTTGCACCCCTGCATATGAGGTATTAGAGAAATGTACATCTGGGGCTGGAGGACATACCCTGAAATGCAACACAGACTGACTCCAAAGGAGGCCACCAAGTGACCACGTGTGAGTTCTTAAGTACAGGGAAGTAGGGAACCTACATCATGAGGTATTCACTGTGACACAGGCAGGCAGAATCATCCCTGTAGGTGGATGTAGGAGGGCTAGAAACTGCAGGAGAACGAGAAGCGGTCTCCAAGCCAGAAGGAAGCGAAGAGGCAAACAGTTGGATATGGAGAAGCAGACACTCGGGAGCAGCTGGACAATGAGCACGGGAGAGCCCAAGTTCTCATGCAGTACCGGCCAACTCTGCACCTCCCTGACATCATCAACTTGCGAGGGAAGGCCAAGCATGCAGGGGCCGCCGCCTGGCGCGGCCAAATACTTGCCGCAGGAGCACAAAGGCAGCTCTTGCAGTCACCACGCTCAGCTCCTCCCCGTGCTGTGGTTCCTGGCATGGATGCAGGATCTAGCTCTCTGCAGCAAACCCTACCAAGCAGCCCTTGAGGGGACAGAAGCAGCTCAGGTGACGTAGATGGGGCTCTAAGGGCTCAAGGAGGCAGAGGGAGCACAGGAGCATTGGAGGCTGCGGGAAGCAAACAAATATTGCAGGGACATATTGCAGAAAAGACATCGTTGGGTAAAACTCGCCACCCGCGCATTGAACTTCCCTGAAACGGCACGTGGGCATCAACCTTGCTGAGCCACCGGAAGAGTGAGGCTGCAGCCCCATCCCTCTTGGTCCAAGCTTTGCCCACCTTGCCTATGAGGTTAGCGTGTTATGTGCTGTGGGCAGGGCTTCCCAGAGGTGGATGTGGCTATTTCAGAGCACAGCCTGGAGGCTTCCTCCAACAAGCTGCACCTTGTAGGCACAGGGGAGGGTAAAAACAAGCCAGTCTTTTCTCAGGACGTGTCATTCCTGGGCTGGAACAACCCCACCCAACCCCTCGGCAAGCTTTGTGCTTGAACAGCCAAGGATCAAATGTAATCACCAAGGCAAACTTCGCTGCTGAACAGCAAGCCACAGAACAAGCCCCCAAGCAACGAACTTCCAGTAGAACAGGCAAGGCCCCTGCCCACCCCTCTCGGCGCTCACATGCACTTTGGGAAACGTTGCTCTCAAGCACAAAAATGCAAGCTCAACTGCTCACGTCGCAGGGCCCTTCTGACTGCACTGAAACCTGAGCAAAAACACCCACAGAGCAGTCAGCTAAATTGGCAAAAGCCAAGCGATCCAAAGTCAGCCTATTTTCCCCATAGGGGAAGAAATGGGAGAAGTAGTGAAGTGAAATCAGTGTGACCTGATTTCGTTGTGTAAGCGGTGTGCGAGCTATGCCAGAAACAAAGGCCACGTTCCCAGCACTTCCTGATTTGTAACAGTGGGGAAAGGGCCCGCAGTTGCGTGAACGCAGCTCTGCTGGAATGAGTCTTAATGAAGCGGCTCTGACGACAGGCGCGCCAGACCTGCACAGACCCAGTCTGGTGGGAATAGCCACCAGAAAGGATGGAGGCGGGGGTGGAGAGGCAAGGCTGGCCATTTCAGCCCTGCCCCACGGACTGAGATACTGAAATGCCAAACAGATGCTGGGCCCTGACTTGGGGCAGTCGCCAGTTCAACCTCCTCCTGAAGTGGAATGAGGCTGGGAGCCCCCGTGAAGGTCAGCATGAAGCAGGGCTCCTGACTCACCAAAGAACAACGCAGGGAAAAAAATACCTGAAATTCTATTTCCTGCAACCTACTCACTGTCCAGGACTGGGGCATATACACCAAAGAGCGTACGGGGCGGTTTCAGTTCACCGTCACTCCTCCCTCAAGCCCACGGTCGAAAGGACAACAGATCTGGGCCCCCTTTGCAGTGTCCCATCCACACCCACCTACGGAAGCTCTGCTCTCTCCAGCTGCCTCACTGGAACGCTTGGTGGAAACGTGGCAAGGTGGTTGTGCCCAAGCCGGGGGAGAAAACTGACGGCAATGAATGAAGGGCTCCAAAGCCGAGGGGGGCCGAAGCGCCTGAGGACTCTTGTGGGGGCAGAGTGGTGAGGAGGGACTGGGTCTCCCCCTGTGAATAGCCCATGACCAGCCCCCCGGATGACACCGGAGGATTGCATGAAGGAAGGTTCAAGGGGAGAAAGCCCAGGAGGTGGGAGAAGTCCATGTTAGCAGCACAGAGAGCTTCGGAAAGCAGAGCAGGGCTCTTGGAGAGCAGAGCCTCCTCCAAGGTGGCCGGCTGAGGAGAGGACGAGGATGGCTCACCAGGCACGAGAGACAGGCCTCCAGGGAGCTCTGCCAAACAGCTGTCCACCTCCGTTTTGGGTATTTTGTCAGGCAGGTATGAGGTAGATCCAAGCTGGTACTTTGGGGGAGGTTGCGGTGGGGAGGACGATTCCAGGGGGTAGCTCATTCCCATCGGCAGAGGGTTGGGTACTAGAGAATGGGGCATCCCTGAGCTGGGCATGGGCGGGACATGGGCCCCATACATGCCCATGGGCAGCATCCCAGGGAACCCCTTGCTGTTCATCACATCCCGGGATGCCATGCACAAGACAGGGCTCAGCTCTTCCTTCACAGACACGGTCGAGCTGCAGCTCAGAAGGCTCAGCATGTCCACCGGTTCCGTCTTGATCTTCAGCAGCTCCTGGGAGTGGCTCTTCTTCATGTGTCTGGTCAGGTGGTCTTTACGGCCAAAGCGCTGGGCACAGTACTGGCACAAGAAGTCCTTCCGGCCCGTGTGCACGACCAGGTGCCGCCGCACATCCTTGCGGGTGTAGAAGCGCCGGTCACAATGGTCACACGGGTGCTTCTTCTCCTTCACGCTGCCCGATGGCCTCCGGGAGTGGGCCTTGAGGTGCTCTAGCAGGACCTGAGTGCTCTCAAACATCTGCAGGCACACTTTGCAGCTGAGGTCACCGCTGGCAGCAGCATGCATGGCCAGGTGGCGCCGGTAGCCAAGCTTGGTGTTGTAGTTCTTGCCACACTCTGGGCAGTGGAGGGCTTCTTTGTTGGGGTCGTGCGTCTGAAGGTGGTTGCGGAGGTGATCCTTGCGGTGGAACATTTTCTCACAGTACATGCATTGGTGGGGCTTCTGGGCAGAGTGGGTGGCCAAGTGCCTGGCCGGAAAAAGGAAAGAGAACCAGAGATTACAAACGTTGAACGGCCCCAATCAAAAAGGCTGGGGCAGGCTGTGGGGTATAAGATATGGAAACTGAAGGGCACCATGGGGACATCTAGTTCAAGACAAGCACCCAGCTTCATGTCCACCTACGGCCATCCAGATCGTAAATGGGGCACAAGAAGAATGCTATGAAACCCGGCCTGGAGAGATCTGGTGAATTTCACCAGCAGTTTCAAAGGCTGCTACTAACTTTTCCCCACAATCATGGTCTTACATTTGATCTATTGCCTCAGTGGCTGCCAATTACTTTCCGGGCGAAGTACAAAGTGTTGGTTATTAACCTTTAAAGCCCTACATGGTTTGGGTCAAGGTTACCTGCGGGATCGCCTTCTCCCATACAATCCGCCTCGCACGCTCAGAACCTCTGGGAAGAACCTACTACAGTCGGCCAAGACTAGGTTGACAACCATTACCCAGAGGACCTTCTCTTCTGGCGCCCCCAGACTGTGGAATGGCGTGCCGGAGGAGATTCACCAACTTAACAGTCTTTCAGAATTTAAGAAAGCTATAAAGACTGATCTCTTCCGGCAGGCCTACCCAGTCGAATTTTAAGAGTTTTATTGGTATTTTAACAATGTATTAGTTTTTATATGTTTTTAATTAGTTTTATGTATTTTATATCATTTGTTTTTAATGTTGTTCCCCGCCTCAATCCAGAGGGAGAGGCGGGTAATAAATAAATAAATAAATAATAATTATTGTTGTGAACGCCATCAAAAGCCGTGTTGGATCAGACAAAGGATCCATCCAGTTCATCATGCTGTTCATACAGTTGCCAATCAGTGGCCCATGGAAAACTGACAAGCAGGACATCAGCATCCTCCCACCCATGCTCCCCAGCAATTGGTGTACATAGGCTAATCGCCTCTAACACTGGAGGTAGCCTATAGCAATCAGGACTAGTAGCCATGGATAGCCTTCTCCTACAGGAATTTCGCCAACCCCCTCTTAAAGCCATCCAAATTGGTGGCCATCACTACCTCTTGTGGTAGCAAATTCCATAGTTTAACTACATGCTGTGCGAAAGAGGAATGATACCACTGGGTTCTAGTATTATGAGGGAGAAAAATGCCGCCCAGTAAATTTTCTCCACACCATGCATAATTTTGTACACCTCTATCATGTCTTTCCTGATGCACCTTTTTTCCTAAGCTAAACAGTCCCAGATGTTGTAACCTTTCTTCATAGGGGAGTTGCTCCTGCCCCTTGATCATTTGAGTGGCCCTTTTCTGTATTTTTCCCAACTCTACAATATCCTTAGTTAGGTGCGGTGACCAGAACTGTACACAGTATTCCAACTGTGGTTGCAACATCCATTTATATAAGGGCAGAATGATCTTGGCAGTTTTATTTTTGATTCCTTTTCTGCTTAACATGAAATTTGCCCTTTTCACACTGGGTTGACATTTTCACTGAGCTGTCCACCACAACCCAAATATCTCTTTCTTGGTCTGTCACTGCTAGCTCAGATCCCAGCGAGTATGTGAAGTTAGGAATTTTTGCCCCAACGTGCATCACTTTACACTAGCATACAGTGAACTGTATTTGTGATTCTGAGGCTTATTCTAACCAGTTTGGAGAGATCCTTTTGGAGTACTTCACTATCCCTTTTTGTTCGAGCCACCATAAATAATTTGCTTGTCATCAGCAAACTTGGCCACCTCACTGCTCCTACAATTCCTATGACAGACCACCTTTCCTACTAATAAATTCATTCTATACTCCTATTCCTGTCCAATTACTTCTATTCATATTTCGTTACTAAAGCTGCATTTGCACTGGATGTGACGGTAGGGCATGTCCAATGTTTGGATTCATTCTCCCATATGTTACAGAGAAACTCTCCCGGGAATGATTTAAACTGCTTGCTGACCACTAGAGATGCAGCCTATTATCTACCCTCACATTGTAGGCAGCACTGTCCTGGTGTAGGAGGACAGATGCCTCCTTCCTCACATGTCATGCGTTTTGGGAAACAATCCTGCTCCCTCCTTCCATTCCTGGCTATCTAGCAGATGCTTATTCCCATGTAATAAGAAGTACCAAAGTCTAGTAGAAGCTGGGGATTCAGGAGACATGCGTGCTCTTCCAAAGTATACGGCTTTGTGCCAGGTCACATAGCAATTTTCCCCTCCTGCCATTCTCTTCTGACGCACAAATACTGAAGTGAGCAATTGCCAATGAGTGTTACTGGACAAGGACCTGGGACAGCCATTTTCCAGGCACAAGTCAGCCACTGTCTCAGATTCCGACCTGCATTATGGGGGTGGGGGAGTCCCACAAAGGGCTATTGTGAGGATAAAAGGGGTTATCTGCCTTGAGGCTTAGGGATAGAGAAGGCTTATTAGACTGAATAATTTAAAGCACTGTGAGGTGTGAAGGCTCCATTCCTCAGTAGGGCCACAAAAGTTACACAATTGACAGCTGCTCCCAATGTCTTCTCGAACGCCATTTTCAGCCACCATGTCTTCTTACACAACGCTGCTCATGCGCAGCATCCCTAAGAGAACATGGCGGTCAGCATAAAGACACGTACGTAGTGGCTCACAAGAGCAGCCAATTCTGGGCCAAGTGGCTGCTTCTCCTTAACAGGGTTGCAAGTGGACACCCCAGAGACTTGTCAAGGCAGGTGGGAGCCAGAACACAGATATATTTGGTCACTGATCTGATTTAGCCTGCCTTTCTCCAAGGAGCTCAGGGTAGTACATATGGTTCTGCCACCCACCTTTCTCAGAACAACCCTGTGAGGTGTTTCCGAAGAGAAACTGTGGTATACTTCAGCTAGTTCTCTTTTCACTAGGCTAGGAATGTACCTCATAAATTCTCTCTGAGGTATATCCCAATTCTTGGCAGCTTTCTCAAAAGTGCCCAAAAAAACCTCAGGATCCTGCGTTAAAAGCCATGATGTCCCTAGGTGTTATTTTGGGTACTTCCATAGTCTCAGCCTTTTCAATCTTCGCCTGTTTTTCCCGCCAAATCTCATCTGCCTCAAACCGTTCCGTTTCTATTTTAATCTTAGCTAATTCTAATTCATGGGGTAGGTTGAGCTGAAATGTAGTGACTGGCCAAGTGCATGGCTGAGTAGGGATTTGAATGTAGATCCCAGCCCAACAGTTTAACCACTATACCACATACCTGTAGAGCTTGTACTTGGAGGCAAAGGCCTTGCCACAGTGCAGTTGCGGGCAGCAGTAAGGCCTCTGCTCCGGGTTTGCTCTCAGCTTGTCCACGCCGGGGAAGGAGGCTCCCGACAGCTCATACGGGCATTTCCCTTGGCTTTCGCTTTCTCGGCCCTTGGGCCTGGCCACTAGTTTCCAGCCCGTCTCCTCCTCCTCCTCCTGCTTTGCATCTTGAATCCAGTTGGGGACGCTGGTGAAGAATGCTGTCATGGCAGGCCTAGTAGAGGAGGGCCATATGAAGAACTCCTGCCCATGGGCATCTCACTGGTACGGTCACATCCACAGACACTTTTCAAAAGTTTCAACAGGAAGAGAGATCCACCTAGAAGGGCCAATTACATACTTAAGGGAAGTAAATGCACAGATGCACAAAAGCAGGAAAATAGCCCAGCCCGTATTTTAAAACCATAGGAACCATTATTCTCTCTTAGGTTCTCATTCTATACAGAGCTCCGACGCTCTGACTAAAGTCCCGTGCCTGCCTCCCAGTCAGATTGCTACATTTCAATACTTTTATAATTCATAAAGCTTGCCCTTGATCTTTGTCCAAGTGGAATTTCCTGCTTGCATCACCTGTCAGAGATTGTTTTTTAAGTACGATTTTTGTGCTTACACATCTCTCTAGCAACCTGGCAGGATGACAGGGCAGACAGCCATTCAGCTGAGCCAAGTGTTTCTATCCAAGTAGGTCAAACAGGACAAGGCCACATGACCTCGCCAGGGAGATTGGCACAGAGCCAGCGTTTCCGTGCTTCTCTTCTCTCATGCCCTTCCCTCTCCCAGCAGAAACTGAACTGCCCATCAGCACTTGGGACAGCGAGCTTGCAAAACTCACAGACAGCCTCTCTCATTCCGTCAAGGGCTCCAGTTGGATCTGACTGGCTAAAATGCTGGTTATGTAGCTAAGCCCTCCTGCAGAATAGCATTCAAAGAATCCCCTATAAGTAAGCAGTTGCAAAAAGTGCCCAATCTAGTTTTATGGAAGAACTATGGATCCATGAAATTCCATATTTATCCTTCTTTCTGGCAACACACTATAACTACCTTACATCAAGACAGGCCTCTTGTCCATCCAGCCCAGGATTGCCAGCTATGACTGCCAGCAGCTTCCTTGGGTCTCAGGCAGAGAGGGAGAGAGAAAGTACGGGGTGGGAGAGAGATCTTTCCCATCACAGGCGATCTGACCCTGTTCACTGGTTATACCAGAGATCGACTTGGAACCTTCTGCCTGCCCAACATGTGCTCTGCCATGGAGTTGCGGCCCTTCTTGAAGGAGAAACGCAGGGAATTTCTTTCAAACTCCCCCGCATGCCCACCGAGCCAGGAAGGCGGGTATCTTATGCCTGCAACTTCCTCCCCAGGACACCCTGAGGACACTCCTTCCTTCAAACCTGTTTTTTCCCCCTGTGAAATGTACCCCCCTCCAGTAAGCCCTTCTCTCCAGCTGAAACAAGGCCTACTATGCCCATGGAGCGGCATCGATGTTCACTCTCCACCTGCTGTCCTGCTCGCCTTCTGCAGCCTTTCTTTGTGCCTGACCTTAGACTGGAAGCTCCTCGGGGCAGAAACTTGCCTTTCTGTGGCTACTATGCAAACGGACTCTACACATAGATTCGCAGCATTGTCGCCATGATCACCCGGAGAAGGGGGGGACACGAAGACCCCCACCCATCAATTGGGGGCAGTGAGGGGGTGACTTCCGAGGGCCCCCCTCCTCAGAAGACCCTCCCCCCACCCTCCATGGGGGGCGCGATTTCCGAGGAGCTCCCTCACCGTCATACCCCCCTCCCCGCATGCGCACTCCCGACAAGGCCTGCCCCACAGACCCCCCACACACACACCGCCGCCTCCACTCGCTCACCCCCGCCCCACGAGTCGCTCCCCTCTGCGGTCTCGTTCTGGCGCCTTCAGACACTGGAGGAGGAGAAGGAGGGCCCCGTCGTCGCTGAGGTGACTGGGGGAGCGGAGGAGGAGGAGGCCCCATGGCCGGCGGCTCCAGCGACAAGGGAAACTTCGGCCAGGGCGAGAAGCCGCCGAGGCGCCTCAGCCGCCTCTATTTTTCCTCTCGCGGGCTCACTCGCGCCCCTCAAGGCCTCCATGGCGCCACATCCGGCCCAGGCCGGAAGTCGTCGTCGTCGCCGTCTCCTCCCTCCCTCCCGCACGCGCGCGCGCGCGCGGGGCATGCCGGGAGGGGGGTTGTCTCCATGGAGACGGGCCCGGCCGGGCCTAGCCGCTTGCTCCTCTCTCCTTGCCTAGGAGGGCATGGCTCCTGGTGGGGAGCCCGGCGGCGGCGGCGTGGTGGCCTCGCGGCTGCTCCTGGCCGCCTTGCTTCACCTGGGCGGCGGAGACAGCGGCTGGGACCCGGCCGGATACCTGCTCTATTGCCCCTGCATGGGTGAGGCGGGCAGGGCGCCGGAGCCTCTCTCCTCCCCTTCTTCCCCGGCTCGAGGGCGCGACTCCCGTCAGCATCTTCCTCCGCTCGCGCTCCCACCTCCTCCTCCTCCTCCTCCTCCTCCCTATAGGGCGCATCTTGATCAGGACTCCCCCAGGGGCCCCGTTGAATCCTTCGACGGCTTTTGTTCCTGCCCTCGTTCGTCTCCTTCCTCCCCCCCCCCCCCGCCACAATTTTATTTTAAAGAGGATTAAAATCAAGCCTTTTTAAAATTTTGTTTCTGGGGTGGGTTTTTTTTTAAATGTGTGTGTTACCAACTAGGAGTAAATCCACTTTTAGGACCAGCCAGAAACACAGGACCCTTTTTTTTAAAAAAAAGTTTTCACTGCCTGCCTCTAAATTTTAGAAAGAATAAAACTTTATAGGGTCCGCTGGCAAAAATGTATGCATGTTTAGACTGGGGGGAAAAAGAAGAAGTTCTGCACCTTCCAGCATTTCGGCTGGGAGTTGTAGGACCTTTTTGCTAATCTGGAGGTGACAACTCAGCCCCAGTGAAGATGGCATGACTGATGCTGGGCTGCAATCCTAAACACACAATGGAGTCCTATACGTGCCAGCTGAGTAGGCTCTTACTCAGAACAAGTAGTAATATAATACGGAAGAGATTCATCAATTTAATAGTCTCTTTGACTTTAAGAAAGCCATAAAGGCTCCTGTATCTTTAGCAGTGGTGTTGAAAAGGGAATTTCAGCAGGTGTCATTTGTATGCCTGCAGCACCTGGTGAGATCCCCTCTTCATCACAACAGTTAAAGCTGCAGGAGCCCTGCCCTCGTTTGTATCTGGTCATGTTAGGCAGGGTGCCTGCAGCTTTAGCTGTTGTGATGAAGAGGGTGCATAGCTTGGGAGTACTCCTAGATCCATCCTTGTCGCTGGAGGCCCAGGTGGACTCCGTGGCCCCGAGTACTTGGGGTCAGCTTCGGCTGATCCGCCAGCTACGGCCTTTCCTCTGCATCCCACCAACATGAGACATACTAAATTATGGTGGGACACAGGAGAGGGCTTCCTCTGTTGTGGCACTCCAGCTGTGGAACACCTTCTTCTTGGAAGCCCAACTGATGCCAATGCTGGTTTCTTTTTGGTGCCAAGTTAAAACATGGATGCTTTTTTTTTTTTAATCAAAGCCTTTGAGAGCTAACGCTGCACATAAGTTTAATTGTTTTTATTGCTTTTAAGCGTTCTGCTGTTTTTAGCTTGTTAATGGTTGAATATGTTTTTAGCTGTGTACATTTTTTGTTTTGTTTTGTACTGTTCGATTTTATCTGTATGCCGCCCTAAATTCCCAATGATATAAGGTGGGATACAAATGTTTTAATAAATAAATAAAAGCATAGGTAGGGTTGTGCTGTAGGTTCGGGAATGACCCATTTGTGGTAGCCCATAGGATTCCCATGTAGTGCCTCATCTTTCCTTTCTGCTCTTTCTGAATTACTGTCTGTATGTTTTATTCTTAAAACATAACAATTTCATTACTGCAGTGGAGTAAAATTAAAATTAAAATCAATAAAACCGTAAAATATTTTAAAACTATTAAGCTGCAAAAATGTATGTCATGAAATACATGGCAAAGCTCTAACTTAAGATGACAGGAACGGTGATTTTTATTATAGCCTTGTAAATAATTGCTAGATTATTTGCCATATAGGTGAGTAAGCTCTGCCTCCAGGTCACCCGACTTCTCATTACAACTTGCCTTGACATCCTTTTCTTCCTGCTTTGCAAATACTCAAAATGTAGAAGTTTCCCATCCCAGCGGTCCTTCTCTGTCAGTCCCATGTGATAAAAAAGGTATAATTTTTGTAAAACTTCTCTCCTTGGTTATCTGGAGGCAGTTCTTACTCGTTACTGGCTTTTTGGAAGCTAGTTTTCTATTGATTCATCCCTCAGATTCTATTCTATTTCACATGTTTAACTTTCAAACAACTGCAGGATCCTTTGAAAATATAATTCCTGAAAGCTTGCGTGGGATGATAATGTTTTTTGAGACCTAGAATTAGTGATATGAAGACCTGTAAAAATTTGGGGGAAATCAGTTTTTTCCCCCCCAGGACTATTTTTGTTTTTTTCTGAAAAAATTGAACAGCTTTGTATTATGAAATATTTTCTTTTAGAATTTAAAACAAAGTATTTATATTGTTACCAACCCTTTACTCCCCCCGCTTTTACTAGAAAGACCAAAGTTGTAAAATGTCTGGAAATAATGAAGCCACGGGCGGGGGGGGGGGGGGGGATGTTTTTAATCCTTTTTGTAAGATTCTCAACATAGTTACTTCTTCCATTTCTAATTAAAAATTATTGATCCAGTGTATCTTTTACTGATAGACATTTTGGGGTGCCATGCTCGGTTTTTCAGCATGTGAATAGTCGCCATATAATGTGGAAGAAAGTGTGCATTCTTGGCAGTTTGGGTTTTTTTGTTCTTTGTTTCTGGATTTCTCTTCCTTTTCCTCCAGCTCTTCTTGCTTCTTCTGGCTTCTAGGATGATTCAGATGTTGCAGAGACTACTTCCTGAAGTTCTCTGGTCGGATATAAACTAGGAATCTAAATTATGTTATGTATGGCTTGGTTTGTTTCCTAAAATTTATCCTGTTTGGTATATTAAATTTCAAACGTATGGTCTATTCGGACAATAAGTATTGAGCAGGGGGTTGGACTCGATGGCCTTATAGGCCCCTTCCAACTCTGCTATTCTATGATAAATTTACTGAGTTCACTTTTCAAAGTCTTCAAATATAGTTAGAATTATATAAGCAAACCACATTATACATAATATAATTTTAGGAACATAGAGGCTGCTTTACATTCCTAAAGCAACCATTCTCAACCTGGTATCCTACAGATGTTTTGGACTAAAATGGCCAGCACTCCTGACCATTGGCCATCCTGCCTGAGGCTGATAGGAGCTGAAGTCTAAAATATCTGGTGGGTACCAAGTTGGGGAAAGCTGTCCTAAAGCAACAAAGTGACTTTAGATCGGTAAAGAGTGCTTGAAAAATAAGTATTGCTTAATTTTCAATCTCCCCCCCCCCCCCCCTTGAAAAAAGCATGAAAACATGTTTTTTCCCCATGGCTTCAAAATTTCAAGAAATTTTACATCTCTACCTAGGCTTTATGAATCTCTGCCTCAAGCTTCAGCCCCTACACTTCAGTTTGGTGACTGATATCGTGAAGGAAGATTGCACCATTTTGAGTTTCACAGCTGTGTGTGCTCCATTATGAAGCTGTCTGGCTCTGCCCCAGCCTGAAAACTGAACAACTGTGCTTTATGTTCTATTTCAAGGGAGATTTGGGAACCAGGCAGACCATTTTCTGGGCTCTTTGGCGTTTGCTAAGATGGTGAATCGGACTTTAGCTGTGCCCCCGTGGATTGAGTACCGGTATCACAGGCCTCCCTACACAAATGTGAGTAGATTTAAAATATTTGGGCTCTGTGCAATTGGAATGCTGAGTACTCTTCAAACGTCATATGTAAGCCCAGAGCGTAGTGCCTTAAACATCCGAGTGATTGTGGCTGCTACTGTTCGGTGCTAGTTATATTTTGTGTGCCTTCAAAATGCAAAACATCTATTTTACTATTGAGCTCTGGCCCCTCCACAGTTCTTCATTAGCCAATGCCAGGTCACTGTTGCAAGCTGGAGCTCAAGGTGTAGTGATGAATACAAGAACACATCAGGCCTGTAGACCTAATTGACCTGTAGACCATTATTGTGGAAGTTCCTGTCCCCCTTGAGTCAGAAGGGAGATTATGTTCCTTCACTGTTCTTGAGCTGCTATATGCTCATTTTATTCATGTGGAAACGTGGCTCAATCTCTGTGTTCTTTCCATTATAGCTGCACGTTCCATACAAAGAATACTTCAAGCTGACACCTCTTCTGGAGTACCACCGAGTGATTACCTTGGAGGAGTTTATGGAGAAGCTGGCACCTGTCCACTGGCCTCCTGGCAAGAGAGTGGCATACTGTTTTGAAGCAGCAGCTCAGAGGAGTGTTGACAAAAAGACTTGCCCCATGAAGGTAGGAACCATTCTCACCCTTGAAGTGCCAGGCATTACCCTGATATCTTTCAGATTGCTCTCTGCTGTTGCCGCTCCTTGGGCTGCTTTGTGTGGATTGTTTCAGGTACTGCTTTTGTAGCCATCTTTCTCTCAACCTTCTGTTCTTAGAATGTGCCTGTTGAATTTGTTTAAGGCTTTGGGGAGGGCAACAGTGGGGCATATCAGGAAGGAGCTTATGGCTCCCCCCCGCCACTGCAAAGCTGCCTGCTTCTCTGTCCCGCCTCACTCTTCATCTGCTGCAGTGAACGAGCAGCTGCCTTTGCTTTTGCAGGATGGAAACCCCTTTGGGCCCTTTTGGGATCAGTTTGCTGTGGAATTCGATAGGTCGGAGCTGTTTGGAGGCCTCTCCTTCAGTGCCTCTTACAAGGACCACTGGATCCAAAGGTAGCAAGTGCCACTCGGGGATAACATTGGGAAAACAGCAATTAAAATATAATTATATGAAAATACATCAATAAAACATTGTCTATTCCATTGAGGATGGGAGACGGAGCAAAGGGGTTTAAATTAGGGTTTAGTTTAAAGAATTTTTAAGCAAATTCATCATCTGTGCAATTGATGGAATAATCATGTATTGTTTGCGTATTGCCAAATATTTGATTTAGGATCCAGTACTGAATATAGGTGCCAGAACGTGTTAATTCAGAAGTCATGGGAAGGATGGGCCTCCTTTAAGAATCTTTTTATTATTATTATTCATTATTGCATTACTGTGCAAGAACAAACAAATAAAAATAAACTGCTAATCTCTTAAATCCTGGCCCTCGCCATTTAAAATAGGCCTCTACAGATTAATCACTGGGGAAGGGTCATGACTCGGAGACAGAGATAGGCTTTGCTCGCACTGGGGCCTCAGATTCAGTCGCTTGGCAGCTCCAGTTTAAAGGACCTAGGGTAGCAGGACTCGAATCCTGGGCAAGATGTCTCCACCTGAGACCTCGGAGAGCTGCTGCCAGTCAGAGTGGGTGAGGCAATGGTCACTTTACTTACAGCACAGTCCTGTGCATATCTACTCAGAAGTAAGCCCCTTAAAGTTAAATGGAACTTACTTCTATGTACATGTGTATAGGATCGCAGCCTTTGTCTGCTGATTTTATTTCAAAGATTGCAGCTGTAGTTTAAATTACACGGTGGCACATTCTAGAACTGTATTCCTAAGGCAACCCACCTAAATCCCAGTAGGAAGTGATGCAAAAATGTCTGGGTAATTGCTGTTTTCTTAGGCGTCGAAGAACATAACAGAAATGGATAATATGGATTCATTTTATCATGTTTCAAATATTATTTTAACTCGTTTGTAATGTGTTATTGCTGAGCTCTTCATTTACCTGGTTCACCTGTAACTGTAAATTGTGGGTTAATTGACCCATGATTTGTTGTAAGGCTAACTGCTGGGTTGTTTAGCCTCTAAATAACCCAGCAGTCTGGGTTCGCAGATTATGCTTACAACCCCCTTTTGGGGGTTGTTTACAGAAAGCGGAAACAAGGAACACGTTGGAGGCAGTTCACTCTCTCTCCCTTCTACACAGCAAATCATGGGTTAATTAACCCAAGATTTGCCATTATGAGCAAACTGGATCATTGTATGCATTTAATTTGTTTTTATAAGCATTTTCAGGTGTTTTGGAGGTATTTGTCTTGATAAAGTAACATCTCAAACATTTGGATAAAATCTTAGTAATAACTTTTAACAGTAAAAGTAGAACAGCCCTGGAGCAATAGGTCTGGCATGCTGTAGCTTCTCCTTCCTTGAAGGTTTTCCAAAAAGAAGATAGGGCAGTTCAGGCAGCTTTAATAAAGCTTTGAGTTCAGGGTGTCCATGGTCAGGTGGGGGGGGCAGGATTAGGTGACCGAGTTCCTCTTTAAAGAGTGATATTAGTGAGGCTGTACTTTGGGTGTTCTTTCTATCTCTGTCCTAAGGTGACTGCTTCATGGGCAGTAACACTATGAGAGCCCCGGCCCTTTCATCAGAGTATTTTCCTCGATATCCCTACTGAACCCTGCACACCATCTAGGGGTCTCTGCAGGTGGAATTTTGAAGATGTTTTGCAGTTTCATTTCTATGCAAGTGGTACAGGCAATGATGGCTGTGATATTACCGTGGCGCATATATATATATATATATATCTACATTGTGTCTGCTGTCTGCTGTTTGCTGTGCTTCTGTAGCAGCTTTGCTTTCTTCAGGTGGTGCAGGACAGTTTTGTTCTCAATCCTACAGAATTCTCTCCTTTCCTTGGCTCAGGCAACCAGACAGGCTTCCAGTTATGGCCGTCCTTTTGCCTGAATGGCTGAAAGCATGCATCTCTTTTTCACGTCTGTCTGCTGTGTCTCTTACTAGGTTTTCACCCTCTGAACATCCTATTGTTGCCCTTCCGGGTGCACCAGCCCAGTTTCCAGTTCTGGAGGAGTATCGGTCCCTGCATCGGTATATGGTTTGGTCTGATGAGATGGTGGAGAAGGCAGAGTCCTATATTAATTTGCTGCTGGTCAGACCCTACGTGGGAATCCATTTGCGTGTGGGTTCAGACTGGGTATGGTTCTCATGTAGACGTTCATGGGTGGAGTGCATGTGGTTGGTGTTGCAATGGAGTTTGGTAGTTTCTATCTCCACACAAATGAAACCGAGGAGAATGATTGTTAAGAACATAAAAGCAGCCTTGTTCGATCAGGCCAAAGGCCTACCTACTCCAACATCCTGTTTCCTATAGTAGCCAAAGCAGTGGCTGAGTTCGGATGACATATTAGGCAACAAAGGGGGGAATAGCACACTCACCGTGCATTATTTTTCCCATGCCCGACACGCAACATGTTGCCCCTTCTCCCCTCCCCTGTCGCGTGGCTGAAAGTCCCAGCATCCTTCTGGGCAGCTGGTGCTCCTCCCACAGTCCTCCCGGACCTGTCCCATCATGCATCTCAAGTTCAGCCGGAGAACTCTATGACCAACTGGAATTGTCCACGCAACGAGGGGGAATCCGCAATGGAGCCCAACACACAACATTTTAATCAATGGGTTTCGGGATAAGCAGCAGAGCAGCCCTCTGTTTCCCCCTGTTGTTTAATTCACCAAAACAGCATACTGTCCGTTGTGTGTTGCCTGATCCATGACACAATAATCGACACGACTGACTGTTGATTTCCCCCCACCCTCCGTTGATTATTGTGTCGCCCGAATCAAGCCAATGTCTCTGGGAGGCTAACAAGCAGGACTGTTGTTGTTCCCTAGCAGCTGGTCATTCACAGGCATGCCGCCTATGATCCTTGAGGTAGTATATAGCCATCATGGTTAGTAGCCATTGATAGCCTAACCCATAATTAAATAGGACTGTTCAGGGATGACAACATATGTGGAGCTCTCCAGTTGATGCTTAGAGCTATTGGCAATGTGTTCTAGCAGTGTTAGCTAGCTGTTCTGAATTCTCTCTTCCCGTTGCTGTTTAGGGCCAAGAAGGGAACGGTTAAACCTTACTTCAGCACACTGTGGTCCCGATGAAAATCACTCGGTTGCTGCTAGTATTACATTTTTTAAAAAAATACCCAGATGTAGTAGTTGCCTCCTGTGCATTTTAGCATAACGTGTAATTATGCTGAAGTCTCTATCTACATGTGCTGCTCCTTTTTCCCCCTCTGTTAGAAAAATGCATGCAATATGTTGAAGGATGGCACAGCCGGGTCCCACTTAATGGCTTCGCCACAGTGCGTGGGCTATGATCGGAACACGGCCACACCTCTCACCATGGACATGTGTTTGCCAGGCCTCAAGGAGATAAAGCGAGCCCTCAGACTCTGGGTGAAGAAGGTTGATGCAAAAGCTGTGTACATTGCCAGCGATTCTGAGCCTTACACCAAAGAAATACAGCAGCTTTTCAAACAAAAGGTAATGTCCTTCCATGTACTTACTGGTGCAAAAGCTGGAGGATTATTTATTTAGAGATTTATATCCTGCCTTCCCACTCGAACATAGTGTTCAAGGTGGCTTACAGTATCATAAAAGCGATACAAAGCAATACAGCTAAAATTGAACCACAGCAGAGCAAGAACGTTGCACCTGGAAGAAGGCAAAATGCTTGCCTAAACAAAAAAGTATTTTTTTATTCAGCGGCAGAAAGTCATAAGAGATGGTGCAAAATTAATATCATGAGGCAGGCAATTTGACAACCAACCACTTAGCACACCTCAGTTGGCGGTGGGATATGTAAGGGGGAGCTTCTCCAGCTGAAAATGAGCAGGCTGAAACAGTCCTTAAGTATTCTGGCCGTAAAGGTAACTGTGAAGGGAGACGGATCCAGGACTCACGGTCTGATATCCCAGAGCCAAGTGGCCCAAGCCAGCCTCTGGAAATAACCACACACGTTTAGGGACTGAAGCAATTTATTAAAAGAATCCTAAAACTAATCCTTGTAAGGCTTCAGTCAAACAAGTAGCCTTAAAAGCACAAACACAGGAATGAGGGGGGAGGAAAGGGGGGGGGTTGGTGGGGAGGGGATTGAAAGTGAGGTAGATTAGCAGCAATGCAATAAACCAATTAACCGCTATAAATCACACCCAAAGGTGACAAGACATTCCCTGGAACGAACCAGAACACTAAAACAATAAAACCTAAATTACTCCCCAAGCTGTTACCTTGCTTGGCCAGGGATCTCCCCGTTCACCTTGCCCCAGAAGAAGATGGAGTCCAGCCCGTTGCTATACCATTTATCCCTTTTGGGCTAGCCGGTACTGGGACTCACCTTGGCCAATCCTCAGCCCTCCCTCCAGCCTCTCGCCTTCCTGGCTCTCACAGGGGCCACCTTCCTCCAAGATGCATTTTCCCACAGCTGAAAACTCTCAGCGCCTACTCCCAATTAGTGGCAACCTTGGCTTCCCGCATCCAGGCTGCTGGGAAACCGGCAGCAACTGTTTTAGAAACTTGTTTTTTAGAACTCTCTCTCAGCCAAGAGAGTTGGATTCTGAGATGAATAGGAAGCCAGTGAAGGGATTTCAGGAGAGGAGTGACATGAACAAAGCGATGAGCCAAGAAGTAGATCTTAGCAGCAGAATGATGAATAAAAACCAACTGTGATGGGAAAGTAGAGGCATTACTAGGGTTGCAAATGTTCCATGTCGTGACTTGCTTAGCTCAAGTCGCTGATCTTTAGGGCTGATACTTGCCTTGCGCCTTCCACCATGTGGTGAGTCTCCATGTTGTCAAAATTAGCACTATCAGTGGCATTGAGACTCTCGAAACAGTGTAGGTAACATAAACAAATCAGTTCTTGCATAATATGGTGCCTGTGTGAAGCAGTTGAAGTTGCTTCCCATGAGGTAAGTAGCCATGAGGTAAGAACCAGCCCTGTATAACAGTGTCTAACTGTTATACAGGCCTGGTTCTTACCATGTGGCGATCACCTCGGAATGAACTTCAACCACTTCACAGAATGGACAAGCCTTGTAATACTTCCCCTTCACCCCACGCTTGAATTCTTTTGATCAGAGTGCATGGTACAGCTGCAGTAGATGTGGTTGAGTCCTACTTCAAAGATATTTGACATGATCTTTGGATCTGTCTTTTTCCAAAAGCGGGTCTATGACCCCTGGCAAAAGTGAAGTACAAATTGAAGAGGCAGGATTGCAGTTTGTGATTGATAAACAAATGGTCAAGGAACACCTAATTTCTTTGAACGAGTTCAAATCTCCAGGGCCTGACGAACTGCATCCTAGAGTAATAAAGGAGCTGGCAGAAGAACTCTCAGAACCACTGTCTGTTATCTTTGCAAAAACATGGAAGACGGGTGAAGTGCTGGATGACTGGAGGAGGGCTATTGTTGTCCCTATCTTCAAAAAAGGGCAAAAAGGAGGAATCTGGGAACTACAGCCAGTTAGTCTGACATCCATCCCTGGGAAAATTTTGGAGCAGATTATAAAGAAGTCAGTTTGTAACCACCTTGAAAACAATGCAATGATTACTAGAAGCCAGCATGGATTTATCAAGAACAAATCCTGTCAGACGAATCTGATCTCATTTTTTGATCAGGTAACCTCCCTTGTGGACTGTGAGAATGCTGTGGATATAATATATCTTGACTTCAGCAAAGCCTTTGACAAAGTGCCTCATGACATTCTGATCAAGCTAGCTAAAAGTGGGCTAGGTGGAACAACTATTAGGTGGCTCCACAGTTGGCTACAGAATCGGGATCAAAGAGTGCTTATTAATGTTACTTTCTCAAACTGGGTGGAGGTAACGAGCAGGGTACTGCAGGGCTCAGTCCTGGGCCCAGTGCTCTTCAACATTTTTATTAATGATTTGGATGAGGAGGTGCAGGGAATGCTTATCAGATTTGCAGACAACACAAAATTGGGTGGGATACCTAATACCCTAGAAGACAGAAACAAACTTCAAAGTGATCTTGATAGGCTGGAGCATTGGGCTGAAAACAACAGGATGAAATTTAATAGGGATAAATGCCAAGTTCTGCACCTAGGGAAAAAACCCAAATGCAAGCTGAATATGAGCCAACCGTGTGATGTGGCTGCAAAAAAAGCAAATGCTATTTTGGGCTGCATTAAGTGAGGTACTCTATTCGGCACTGGTTAGGCCCCATCATGAGTATTGCGTCCAGTTCTGGGCACCATACTTCAAGAAGGATGCAGACAAGCTGGAGGGAGTTCAGAAGAGGGCAACCAGGATGATCGGGAGCTGGAAACAAAGTCCTTTGAGGAGAGACTGAAAGGACTGGGCATGTTTAGCCTGGAGAAGAGAGGAGGGCCAGGATCTCTTCTCAATCATCCCAGAGTGCAGGATGCAGAATAATGGGCTCAAGTAACAGGAAGCCAGATTCTGGCTGGACATCAGGAAAAAACTTCCTGACTGTTAGAACAGTGTGACAATGGAACCAATGACCTAGGAAGGTTGTGGGTTCTCCCACACTAGAGGCCTTCAAGAGGCAGCTGGATAGCCATCTGTCGGGGATGCTTTCAGGTGGATTCCTGCGTTGAGCAGGGAGTTGGACTCGATGGCCTTGTAGGCCCCTTTCAACTCTACCATTCTATGACTCTTTGATCTCAGATGTCAGGCATAAGGTAAGAAAATGTGGTAATCCATGAAACCAATTAAAATGAAATGGTGTTTTGCCACATCAACAAAGCCCTTCTACTTGGGCATGTTCTAAAGAACACTCTAGGAATTTGTTGGGAACAAGTTAAGATAAGAGATGGAAGGGTAACAGCTTGTAGGTTGACAGCTTGTGGCAAGCCCGTCATTGCTGTTTATGTGTGGTTGTTTTAACTGTCCAGTGGCAGATAAAATAACCGTGCCCTATCTGTTTTCTCTTTTCAGATAAAAGTGGTATATTTGCAGCCTGAAGTGGCCCAGATAGATTTGTACATTCTTGGCCAGTCTGACCATTTCATTGGAAACTGTGTTTCTTCCTTCACTGCCTTTGTGAAACGAGAGCGCGATGTGCATGGGAGACCGTCCTCCTTTTTTGGCATGGACCACCCACCCAAGCTGCGAGACGAATTGTAGCCTGCCAAGGAAGAGATGCTCTTGGATCCACAATTGACACTCCACTTGGATGAAGGCTAGGCCCCACCGAAAGCAAGCATTGTGTGTATTTCGACAGGATGGTAAATTCTGCGGATTCATCTTGGTGACATTTCTTGTATATTACTAAGTATGTGGCCTGAAAGGAGAAGAGGGTTACTTCCAGGCAAATTTCCTTTTCTCAGTGCTGTGGTTGAATCAGCCAATCCACTCAGTTTTCTACTTCAGCATCCCTCCTCCCCTTCCTGTGCTGTCTTCCTACCTCTCCTGGAACTGATGGCTCATCTGGTGCTTGTTTAACGCACAGTATTCTCTTGAAAATATAATCAGTGACAAGAAGTGTTCTGGAGTTCTGGGAACCAGAAGATCCATTTTAAATAACATGACTGACTGACTGACATTTGCCTTGTCTGCTTCAGTTTACGAATCTGCCCAATGGATTTAATCTGCATTTCCCCAGGTGGGGGTGAAGAGACTAAGAGAATTAATTTTCTATCACCTGTGAGACAGTTTGGGATCTTCAGAGAGGCATTAGCCCTAATAACACTGGTGCCTTCTGAACTAGCAATGGTGTCTGCAATGATCCAGGCAGGAGGACTATTGAAACCTGGATGCACGGAGTTACTTTTTTAAAAAATTATATTATGAGAGAGTTCTTTTTAAGCAGTTTTGTATTTTACTGAAATGACAGTCTAAACACTGTGTATGGTATAAAACTGAAGGGAATTAAACAGCCAAGAAATAATCACCTTTTAAAAATACCATCATTCTGAATGCAAATATCATTCACTTTTATTGGACACATCTACGATTTAGTAGAGAATCAAGTATATCTACAATTTGAATTGTGTAGGGGGGGGGGGGGGGTTAGTTGATTTTTATTTAAGGGACACTGAATACAGCTACTTTGCATCAGTGTTCCCTAAATTCCCCACTCCAGTATGTGAAAAGGAGGATATGAAGACAGACACTCAGAATGATTGATTTTACCTATACTCATGAACTCAATGAAACTGTTATCGCTTTAAAACATTTATTAAAACAGTTTAAGGAAGTTAAAATTACACAAACACACGAACCTCTCCATTCAGCAAAGCAAATTAAAGAATGTACTCACATGTCTGGCAGATTTCTTAAGAACATAGACCAACATAGACAAGCATAGACACTGACACATTCACATAACTCTGTGAAGGAGCTCTACAGAGGGACTTCCATTTCTCCCAGGCAACCGTCACTGAGGCCTACATGTTAGGCTCAGAGCAACATCCTGGCTGTCATGCTTTAGGGAAAGGAAAGACATTGTGGTTCCTGCTGACTAGACTTAAATACCCTTTCCAAAGACAAAGACCTCCCTGTTATATATTAATTTATTCTGAAATGGCCAAACCTATTGGTCCATGTCATAATTTAGACTATCCTTCCCAGAATATACCCTCCTCTTCTGATGTAGGTGTTTGTGACAACGAAAGGTCAAATTCCCTTTTCTTTGTGGTCAACTGTCTGATTTACTTCTCTGTTCTGCTGGGCACGGGGGTTTTCTAACTACAACTTCACCTGTTCTTGACTCTGGACCTTTCAGTTTCCTTAAAAGGAATATATAAAGTTGATATAAGTCACAAATTTATATGACTAGTATCTTTGCATATACCACGTCACACATCTTTCATGAGTAACGTCATTAAGCAGTATAGTTGGTACAAGTCTTATGAGTAACATCTTTGAGTAACTTCAAATCATATTTCCAAATCATTGTTTATCAGATCCTTATCTAAATTGAAGCATCCAACCCCCGATAACAGTGTTCCATGTGTATTTGCCTACTTGCCCCCTTGCTCCCCCACCCCAGCATTCAATAATCTCCCCCCTGCCCCCTGCTGTGCCCCAGCACTATAATAATACAGAAAAGCAGATAATAAAAAGTTCCTATAATTGCTTCCAGTCAGTTGGCAGTGAGTCTGTTGTTGTGTTAACTCTCCTGAAAACACAGCCTGGTCTCCATCTTGAAACTATTTTGTTCTTATAAGACAACAGAGAAATGGCCTTTTTCATGTGCGTTCATCTACTGTTTCTGCATTCTTTGTGCATCCTTTTTATTTTTAAGAAGCTGTGAGGTTCTCATCAACTATCATGGCTAATGGGCAGTGATAGACCTGTCCTTCATGAATTTGCCCTAATAGCTGTTTGAAGCCTAGTAAACCGGTGGCCAATTCAACATCTTGTGAAAGCAAATTCCATAAATGTAATTATGTGCTATGAGAAGAACTTGGTTGTCTTATCGGTCCTTGTACCTACTGCCAGTTCTAGTATTACGAGAGGTTGAAAGAACTTTCCTCTTCACACTCCACACCATTCATAATTTTGTATATATCATGTATGAGAATTCACTCTTAACTTCATGTTGTACATGAAGTCCTTCCATAACTTCACTGCCTCTTAGCTGGCATTGAAGCTTAAGAATTCGTTCAATCAAAAGACTATTCCTGTGTTCAGTCTTAAATATCTTGTCTTTGAAGACTGTAAGGCATGTGGGAGAAAATGCCAAACTCTAGGTTTAAATATGGTCAACAAATTACAATTGTTTTAATGATGTTGACTCTACAGAGCTCGTAGGGGTACAACTAGATCTGTGCCGTGATATTGGAAGTAGCTCATCCATCAAGTTTGCTGAAAATTGTGAGGTGCAGCCCCACAAGCCCTTATGCAATATCCATTTACGTTGCTGACTCAGGATGGAGGACATTGGGGTATTTGTGTGCTATGCATGTTATCAGAAGCCATATTTTAATTTTTTTAAACAACAACAAATGTACAATAACTTTGTACTTTTTTCATAATAAAATATTAATCTTTCTCTTGTGTATGTTTATAATTTGAAAAATTTATCCCAGTTTTGGCTTTAACATCCACCTGGTAGGTGGTGGCTCCTGGTCCATTCCTGAGCTTAATTCAGAGGGCTAGTGCTTCCCTATAATGCTTGGCATGCCTTGGGAATCAAATATTTGAAGGACTGGCTGCTCCCACATCAACCTGCTGGTGAGTTATGGTCATCTGCTGATGGCCTTCTCCAAGTGCCCTTTGCTGTCTGAAATGCAGAAGAATGCAATTGGGGAGGTGGATGACCCAATTTTGTTGCTCTTCCCCAGGCAACGCTTCTTTTAACTACTGTTCTTGGTTAGGGCTATATTTTTATTCTGTGTTATGTTTCGTCATGTTATTTGCAAAATATGGTGGAAACTAATATTGGAAGGGTGGCATAGAAATTAATTTAAAACAAATTAATCACCCTACTGTAGCTTATGCAAAAAACCCACATTTCTCTGTAGCTGTCATTTTCTTACTGCTTTTCTTTCAACTCCATCTCCCCTTCCCAACTACCGTACTTAACTGCCATGGAGTCCTCCTGCTCTGTGCATGGTCAGCATCCTGATAGGGCCATGCCAATCACTTCATTAAAGTGCAAACAGAGAAAGCAAGACAGTGGTGGAGAAATTGCATACAACAAGCAAACGGCAGTGGGTAACAAGCCAAGATCTGTAATACTGATGGTTTTATGGCCTCAGATGCAATTTCCTTGGTCTCTTCCAAAATGTCCCATAAAACACATTAATCACAATTAAAAATGTTTTCTATTAATATACTCCTTCTGTGGGCTTTTGTACTTCCATTCACATGATGCTTTCTTGGCCATGCCTCACTTAAATTATGTTGATTCTTTCAATCTCCACTCTACCAGAATTTCATCAGTGGGCACCAATGCCAAATTTGAATTCCTAGAAACCTTGTGTTAATATTGTTGTTCAATATCAACACAAGAGGAAGAGGAAGAAGACACTTATTTCTGTTTTGTTGTTGTGATTTTAGTCATAGAATCAGAACAGTAGAGTTGGAAGGGGCCTGTAAGGCCATCAAGTCCAACCCCCTAGGATTGTGGCCTGCATCTCTTACCGTGCAGTCTTATACATGTCTGCTCAGAAGTAAGTCTCATTGAGTTCAGTGAGGCTTACTCCCAGGGTAAAAGACTGCAACCTCAATGTTCAAGATGCCACAAATGGGTTCATTGCTCCTTTAGCCCATCTACTGCATCCTTATCCAACCTTGTGCCTTCCAGATGTGTTGGACTACGACTTCCATATGCCCAGCCTGGTTCAATTCCCCATTCGGCCATGAAGATCAGTGGATGATCTTGGGCTAGTCATGATCTCTCAGCTCTTCCAGGCCTCAGCATATGGCCTTCTTAGGCAGGTGACAGGCCTCACCCCAGCACTCTGGCAAGCCCTTCTGCTGATGCCTGCTCTGGGTCCTCTCTGGCCAAGTCTAGGAGCAACACTACGTCACTGGCTGGCATTATGGGAAATTAACATGTTAGCTCCCAGGCCTCACTGAGGGTCACTCAGTGCTCGTTTGAGTGCAGCTGCCCTGCTCTCAGCCAAAAGAGACCACAAGTATAGGTGGACATGTTGCCAGGGACCCCCTCGAACCTGGAACCAGCCCTTCTTTGGGTGTTAATCCAAACCTAGATGACCTTATAAGGAAGAGCCCTGAAGCTAGATCAGCCTAATGGTCCATCTAATCCAGCATTCTGTTCACACAGTGGCCAACCAGATGCCCAAATGGGAAGCCCACAAGTAGGATATGAGTGCAATATCATTGTCCTACCCATGTTCCCCCAGCAACTGGTGCACCTAAGTGTACCACCTCTGATACTGGAGGTAGCATATAGCCGTCAGGACTAGTAGCCCTTGATAGCCTTGATCTAGACGGAGAGGCGGGTAAGAAATAAATCGTTATTATTGTTATTATTATTATTATTATTATTATTATTATTATACTATGCACGTTTAGACAGGGAAAAAAGCCCCACAACTCCCAGCATTCCCCAGCCAGCCACGGTGGGAGATGTAGGGGGTATACTGGGTGTTGTAGGACGTTTTCTTCTAAAGAAAAAAGATTGACCTGTAGTCTCCTCCATGAATTTGTCATCCAAGCTTTGGCTATTATAGGGCCTCGTATAAATGACATAGATGGAATGATTGAAATAAAATTCGCTACCACAAAATGTAGCATCCACTTCGTTTTCTTTATTCCATCTGTTTCATTTCTGTTTCACCCAATGGTCAAAGCTTCCACCATTGAACTATGTGCTGTGTGAAAAAAGGACCTCACAAGGGTTGTTGTGAGGATGAAACAGATGGGAGAAAGAACAACCACTGGAGGGCCAGAAGTGATCCAAGAAAATTTAAGTGGCCTACATGGCCCTTCTTTCTCCCACCTGTTTCATCCTCACAACAACCCCTGTGAGGTCAGCATCAGAGGCTGTAAGCCTATATACGTGGGTTGCTGGGGAACATGGGTGGGAGAGTGCTGTTGCACTTATATCCTCCTTGTGGTTCCCTGGTCGACAGCTGGTTGGCTGCTGTGTGAACAGAGTGCCGGACTGGATGGGCCCTTGGTCTGACCCAGCAGCAAATATTAAACTATGGAATTCACCGCCACAAGATGTAGTGATGGCCACCAATTTGGATGGCTTCTAAAGGGGTGTTAGACAAATTCCTGGAGGAGGAGAAGAAGGCTATCAAGGGCTACTAGTCCTGATGGCTGTGGGCTACTTCCAGTACTGGAGGCCGTGTGCCTATGTGCACCAGCTGCTGGGGAACATGGGTGGGAGGGCGCTGCCGTTACACTTCAGCCGCTGTGCGAACAGAGCGCTGGACGAGATGGACCCTCCTGGGTCTGACCCGGCATCAGGGCTCTTCTGAGGTTGGTTGGTGCACGTTTTGGAGCAAATCATGGAATAGAAGGAATGACTGTGAACGTCTCGGCCCACGAGGCCCATCGCCCCACCGCAGCCCGGGTGGCCAATGGTGGGAGAGTTATGATGGGCCAAAACATCTTGGGAGGGCTGCAAGCGCCCCCCCCCCCCCGCCTTAAGGGAAAGGCGGGATACGCACAGGCCACTAACGCACCTCCCTCCTCCGCATCGCCTCTCTGATTCCCAATTCCCCGGATGTTGACTCCCTCTGCGGGGCGGGGCCGTTGCTAGGGAAGGGCGAGGAGGAAGGCAGGCCCGTTGCCACGACAAGGCCCGTTGCTAAGGAAGTGATGGCTTGGGGGAGGGCGGCCGCGTTGCCAAGGAAGTGAGCGGCAGCCGCGGCGGGGCCCTCCTCCTCCTCCTCTCCCGTATCCGGTGCTGCCGCCGCCGTAGCGGCGGGAGGGGAGGGTCTCCATGGTGACGGCGCAGGTGAGTGGAAGCAGCCCCCCCTCTTTTCTCTCCTTCCCCCCGCACAGGGGCCGGTGGGCCTGGGCCCCGTCGCTGGCTGGCGGGTGCAGGGCGGCTGGTGCCCTCCCTCCCTCCAGAGGCGTGCGCCTGGCTTGAGTGTGCAAGCGGGACGGGCGGGCGGCCGTTCAACGTCGAGCGCCGCTTTGCACGCGCATCTGCGGGCTCGTGAGGGCGACGGCGGAGGCGCTTGGCACGCGCGTGTGGGTGTTGCCCTTTTCTCCCTCACGCTCGGGGCACGCGCGCACCTGCAGGCGCCTCGGGGTGGGGGTGGGGGAGGGGGTGGGGGTGGGGGGCTCGTGCAAGCAGACGACCCCCCTCCCCTCCCTTCCCCTCCTTACCTACACCCCAGAGCTGCCTTCCCCAGCCGGTGGTTGGGCTGCAACTCCCATCATCCCCAGCCAGGCTGGCTGGGGATGATGGGAGCTGCGGCCCAGCCCCTTCTCGAGGGCACTGGGCTGGGGGGAAGGCTGCGTTGGAGGATGCGGGCGCATGCCCCTGCGCGCGACAAGGTCACCCCGTGGTGCTGCTGTGGAGGAGCTTTCTTTGCCAAGGGAGGTGGAAGCGCCTTTCCCCAGGCCAGGCGGGGTGGGGGTGGGGGGCTCTGAGCCCTGTGTGCTTTTAGGAGGAGCGTTATCAGCACCGGGTCTGTATGAGAGCCCGACATGCCGAAGGGGGAGAGCGCAAGGCATGTGCCTGCACCGCTCCGGAGGTGCCCATCCCTTGGCAGTGTAGGGAGAGGCCCTTGCTGGGTGGTGACAGCGCACATGCTTCCAATGCTGGAGGCCCCCAAGTCCTTCCCTGCCTGAAGCCCTGGGCAGCTGCTGCCAGTCGAGAGTCCTGGGCTGGATGAATCAGTGGTCTGACTCCACAAAAGGCCACCTTGCACCCACTGTGCTTGCTGCATCCTGTGAGTGATGGAACCCATGACCTAGGGAGGTGGTGGGCTCTCCCACACTAGAGGCCTTCAAGAGGCAGCTGGACAACCATCTGTCAGGGATGCTTCAAGGGGGATTCCTGCATTGAGCAGGGGGTTGGACTCAATGATGGCCTTAGAGGCCCCTTCCAACTCTACTATTTTAGGATTCTATGATCCTGTCAGAAAATAAGAGTTGAAGCCTCTCTCCCTCTTTCTCCCTCTCCCTGTGCACACATGTCTAAAACTAAGATCCCAATGCTCAGAACTTGCAAGTGTCTGATTGAATTCAGTTGGGCTCACTTCTGAATAAATGCACATAGGAGCAGGCTTTATAAATATATACCATGAGGGGAGACGGAGGCAGGCACCAGCCATGTCGCTGTTCAAGAGGGCACTCCATTGCCACACATGTGGGTGCACTTATATAGACAGTACGATCCTCATCGCTCATTTGTGCAGGGGCCGGCCAGCCCCGTTGTGCAGTTTTGTTGTTGCAATATATTGCTGCAAAAATGGTTCTCTTCATGGCAGAAAAGTTCTTGGCTCCTCTCCTTGGACAGGAGAAGGGATGTAATTCTGCAAATGAAAACCAAGAGTATTTCAATTATATTCCTAGACCTCTCCAAGTATTTTTCTGAATAGTCCGTTGTGTATTTCTCTACCATGTGTATTTCTCTACTTTGCTATAGTGTCCAGCATCACCGATTGCATTTGTCTGTTTATGATCCTTTGTGGAACACATTGCACTGAAGGGAAAATGTACTGGTTTTGGCAGTTGCTCTATTGCTCACCTGTGCTAGTTGCCTGCGAATGCCTGGCAGTCAGAAGTTTGGAGGGGGTCACATCAGGGCACTTGCCAGGTAATTTTCAGACAGTAAGAACTACAAAATAGACGGTGATGAAGCGTTTTATTGGGCTATCTGTAGGAATATTCAAGGTTTCCATTAGAGTGGCTAAAACATTTGCACACGTAACAAGCTTGTCCCGTAGCAAATACAAATTTAGATTTAGCTGCTTTTCTATTCTAAATGATGAAGGTGTCATTATACCCTTACTAAGAAAATACTGACCCTGATAAAGGCCCTTGCCTGACACATGTATTTTGGGGGTGATTTCATAGGGATGAAATTAGTGCCTCAAGGGTTATATATGGGTTTTATGTAGCAGGCTGTGAGATCTGTATGAGGAGGAGGCATCAGCAAGAGTCAGAATGTGGAGAGATCTGGGGGTGGGTAGCTGAAGGACAGCAAAAGTTGGCTTCTTGAAGAGAAGACAGTCAACTGTACTTCTAAGGGCTCTGATTTTCCAAAAAGTGTTCTGTCTTGGTTTGCAACCCTGTAAAATGGAATTGCGAAAGAATGTCCCTCTATCATGTCTATAATTCCAGTTTATTTGGATTTCACAGAAGCCCTTAGATAAGAAAATAGATACAGTAAAATCAACAGATTTTAGTCGAAGGCTCAATTTGTGAGGTGCACTTGCTAGAATCAGCTCAACTACAGCTTAAAGATAACTAGTGGTAAAGTTCCATTTTCACAATTGGGATATATTAATTTGGGATACCTCTTTGCCATGGTTTGGGACCATGCTGTTTGGGAAACCACTTACACCTTCATGAGAATTAAGATCAACATCAGCAATCTTATTAGTGAGAGCTATTAGAATGGTGGCTACTAGGGATAGGACCTTCTTAGTAGTAACCCCCAAATGTTTAAAATTGCTTCTCTAGAGAAATGTGTATAGCCTCATCACTGCTGTTTTTTAAAAATACTCTGAAGAAAGGTTTATTCCAATCTGTGTTTGGTTGAATTGTCCTGTGATTGGAAAAATATCTTTAGCTGCTGCTGGGTTAAAAAAAATTTTTTTTGCAGTTTATTTGTTGAAATTGTAATTGTATTTTAGTCTTGTAAGCAGTGCGCCCTGAAAGGCAGTTTTTTAAAAAAAAACATTTTAAACAAGTAAAGAGGGAAATCTGCTGAGAGGGAAAGAAAGGAACAAATTACCTACCCATTTATTAGATGGAGTAATTGAAAGAGCCAAGAGATGCTAAGAAGGAACATAATTACATCTCCAGATACCTGGCAAGTTTATGTTGCAAGGATAGAAAAAGGTTCGTTCCGTCAAGCTCTGTAAGCATCTGCCTCCACTTTGCAAGAGACAGCATGGGTTCCTCGTTTGGGCTACTGAAATTAAATTAAAGAAAATCCTAGACTATATCCAGTAGGTTGCAATCTTGTGTTTGTCCGTTGGCTGTAAAGGCACAGGCTGGTTGACTTAATTGGTCTCCCCTGTTTCTGACATCTATAATTCTCTGATGATTGAACTGCCACATCAATTTACTTTCAAATGGTACCAGGCATGACTTCATCCTGTGCTCCAAGAAAACTGGATTTGAATTGCTTCCTGTATTCTGTACTGCAGCCAGTTGAAAATGCAATCTGTAGCCCCCAGTATAGTGGATTAGAGTCAATTTGGGATCTGGCCAGATTGCTTTGGATTTCATAAGAGTGTGAGTGCTGTTTCTGGACAAAGCTGTGACATGATGGGTTGTCTGAAATAGGGTGGGCAATTTCCTCAGCCCTGAGGACTGCGTCAGCTCATGCAGTGGTTAGCTACAGTTGATTTGCATATTTAGGTGCATGCAGTTAGTAAGTCAGAACCTGCTTTACAGAACTTTTTTGTTGTTGTTGCAAAGTGCTGGGACTAGGATCCTGGTTGGGGTTGATGCGATGGGGGAAGAGCTTTTAGGCTCCCCCCCCTCCTCCCCCTTCAGTGATCCGGGTGCTGCCAAGATCTCAGAGGGGATCACTGTTGAAACAGTGATATCACTGGGGGTTGGTGGGAGAGGCTTTAAACGCCTCACCCTGAGGAATTCTATCTCAGTGGGTGGGGGGAAGATTGCATGTGTGGTCCCCAATTTGCCACCTCACACCTTAAATTTCTTATGCTTATGTGGCTCTCAACATGAAGATGGAGAACATGTTGAGTGTACTGCTTAACCCTCCAAGGCCCTGAGGAGACCTTAGTTGTTGATTAAAAAATTGTTCGAGTCATGTCAGTGCAGAGTTCCTTCTGCAGCAACATGAGGTGTTCTTGTGCGGGGTGCAAGCAGAGGCTTGTTGTGCTGGAGCGTCAACGGACAGGATTACATTTCATTACGTTTTCTATTGACGTTGTAGGAAGCCTTACCTAGCATGTTTACTTTGTGCTCTGAGAATGCATCTGCTTGAGAGTGTTGTCTGTTTCTAGCAAGAGTATTAGAATGGAAATTTATCTTTACTTTAGCTTGTTGACTCTTCCATTGACCTTCCAAGTACTGAGATGAAAGCAAAACCAGAAGATGAGTCATGTATTATTCAGTTTCTGGATCCATACGAGCAGTACTTAATTTCTAGAAAAATAAGTTTCCAGGCAGATCTGGAAACTTTTGCCCTATGATCTGGAAGCCCTTTCACCCAAAGTGTTCTGTAGTTACTCAGTGGTGAGGGAAAAGTACCTGCTCAGGCATCCTTTCATCCACTCTTAGTTAGATGTTCCATGGTTAAGCTTTGCAATAAAAACACGTGCCAGGGCTATGTTGTGGTGAGACCTGGGCAGCAAGTGCCAGATAGGAAGGTTAGACTCTGCAGGACCCGGAAGAGTTCCCTAGGGTGGGAAGGCAGATCTTGATTTGAAAGGATCTCAGTGTCTTATGTCCCCAAGCAAGGCCTAATGGTTGTGCGAGCCCTGCTGCTCAAGTGGCAAGGAGTTTAATATGGTGGCATTGTGGCGTAGAGCTATGCATTGTGGCCCTGGTTCAATGGCTGTGTGTGGTGTTCTCTGCCTTCTCCCGTGGGGACCCCAAGGAGATCCCCTTCTTTGTAGCATGTATTGATGCAAAACATATGACATGTCATTACTCCTTTGAGTGTCCCTAACCCCACAAACAGCAGGCAAAGCCGTGGAGAGGGAAGCTTGAGGCAAAATGGTGTCCTGTCATGCATCCAAATGGTAAATGTGGTTCAGTGTAAGCAAGTGTAAAGTGATTCATGTTGGAGCAGAACATCCCAACTTCAAGTATAAGCTGATGAGATCTGAGTTTGCAGTGACTGACCAAGGAAGAGATCTTGTTGTTGTTTTTTGTGGACAGCTTGATTAAAATGTCAACCCGTTGTGCAATGGCTTTGAAAAAGGCAAATTCCATGTTCGGCAGAATTAGGAAAGGAACTAAGACTATAACTGCCAATATCACGCTCCCTTTCTACAACTCTATGGCGCAACCACACTTAGAATATGTGTACAGTTCAGATCACTGCACTTAAAAAAAAGGGTATTTTAGAGTTGGGAAAAGTGAGGGCAAGTAAAATGGTCCAGGGGCTGGAGCAACTCTTCTATGAGGAAAGGTTACAAGAGCTGGGACTGTTTAGCTTAGAAAAAGAAGGTGAGTGAGGGGAGACATGATAGAAGTGTAAAAAAATTATGCATGGTGTGTAGAATGTGGATCAGGAGACATTTTTCTCCCTCTCCCATAATACTAGAACCCAGTGGGGTCATCCCATGAAGCTGACTGGTGGGAGAATCAGGACAGATCAAAGGAAGGACTTCTTAACACAGCACATAGTTAAACTATGGAATTCACTACCACAAAAGATAGTGATGGTCACCAGCTTGGATAGCTTTAAAAGGTGATTAAACAAATTCCTGAAGGAGAAGGCTATCAATGGCTACTAGTCCTGATGGCTATGTGCTACCTGCACTATCAGAGGCCATAAGCCTGTATACACCATGTCCTGCTTGTGGGTATCCTGTGAGTAGCTGGTTGGTCACTGTGTAAACAGTATGATGAACTGGAGAGTCCTTTGGTCTGATCAAGCATGGCTCTTCTCATGTTCCTTACCTTCTGGCATGGCACAATATTTGAGAGTGGGAGAAAGAGGCGAGGAGCTTACTGTTTTCAATGCCATCCATGCATTTTCTGTAACATTGTAGTTCTGGCCAGAGTTTGTGGTTTCCTGGCAATGATGAGTCTCCTTAAAGTTTTATTGTGCTATTAGGTAAGACAAATGAAGGTGACTTTAAACCATTTAAGGGGTAGGGAAAGGGAACGCGTTAGGGCGTTTTTCCAGAATCTAAAATTTGAGAGGTCCTTGGCAGCATGTTAAATTGTTACATTGGGAAAAGCTTCTTTATCCTTTTGCTTTCTCGTGCAAGAAACGCCAGGTTTGTATAATGGTATTTTTGAAACTGAGCAGATTATCCCAGATAACTTCATCTGCATGTTTGGGCTGGGGATGTTTACAGATTTGGGGCTGGTTGTAGTCAGGGTCTGGGGAAGCAGAAAGCTTTGGTGGATACTTTAGAAGATTGTTGGGGGCAACAGCTATTATCAGCTTCGGCTGATAAGCCAGCTGCGCCCCTTCCTAGAGTTGGAAGACCTAAAGTCAGTAGTGCATGCACTGGTAACTTCGAGGCTCGACTTCTACAATGCGCTGTACATAGGGCTACCTCTGTGCCTAGTCCGGCAGCCAGGTTGGTCACTGGTACACCTAGGGGGGACCATATTACACCAACATTAAAATCTCTTCACTGGCTGCCAATTAGTTTATGGGCAAAGTACAAAGTGTTGATCATTACCTTTAAAGCCCTATGTGGTTTGGGTCCAGGTTACCTGCAGGATCGCCTTCTCCCATACAATCCGCCCCGCACGCTCTGGTCCTCTTGGAAGAACTTACTACAGTCAACAAAAACTAGGCTGACAAACGTTACCCAGAGGACCTTTCCTTCTGCCGCTCCCAGATTATGGAATGACCTGCCAGGAGAGATCCGCCAACTCAACAGTCTTCACGAATTTAAAAGAGCTATAAAGACTGATCTCTTCCGGCAGGCCTACCCAGATGAATTTTAAGTGTTTTTATTGGTGTTTTATTGGTATTTTAATGATGTGTTGGTTTTATGTGCTTTTAATTAGTTTTGTGTATTTTGTGTTTGTTTATTACCTGGAGGGAGAGGCGGGTAATAAATTATTATTATTATTATTATTATTATTACTGAAGGTAGAGAATCTTGGACTTACTGGGGAGGAAAGGAGAGACAGCATATTTTGACAGAAAAAAGGTCCAACTCCCAGCATGGCAGGTTGGTGAGAGCTGGGAATTGTTGGACGTTTTTCCATCTAAAAGAAACTCTACCCAATAACCTGACTTGATTCTTAAACCTTGAACAGAAAAACCCACCACTGTGTGTTCTCTTCATCTTTCTTTACAACAAAGAGTTTTAGTATTGATCATTATAGATATTTAGAGGATGGAAACTGAGATTTTCCAGATGCCTTCTGAAGACTCTGCAGCTCAGGCACAGTGTGGTCAAAATGTATAGTTCTGTCTGCATCTTCTGCCACATAGCAAGGAAGTAAATCTGGCTATTCAGAGTCAGGATTTTGAGTTGAGGTATATGAGCCTCTTTTTAAAAAAGTCCAGAATATTTGCTTTTGACTCTGGGAGAACTGCAAACCACTGGACAGAGCGTTGGACTTGAACCAGGAAACCCGGTTTCAAATTCTCACTCAGCCACAAAACACACCAGGTGTTTTCTGTCAGGCTAATTTACCTCCCAAGGTGGCCAATGGGATAAAGCCGTTGAAGTAGAAATGGGTACGGTCGGTTTTCATGCAGCTAAAAGGTTTAGGCAGCAAAAGCTGGTAACTGCAGAAAGGAAAGTGCTGACATTCGCTCGTAAGGTCACAGATTTCCCTGCACCCTAATTCCCTCCCAGGACAAAGTGAGATGGTTGAGGCAAGCATGCCCATTTGTACAGTTGCTTCTCTGGAAAGGGACGTTCTGTTAGGATCACAACCTCTGTGTTGCACGTTGGAATTGGATTGAGTGGTCCTGGCATTCTTGAGTTACTAGAGAAGTTCCTGCCCTGCCCGCAATCCTGAAACCTTGGTCCTTTTCTTTGTGTGCAACTATCCTTCCTGTTCATTCAAACTTTCAAATGCTTTAATATTTTTACAATTACGCTGCTTTAATAAAGGAGGTCAAACTGGTTAGTTAATGCTTAGGTGTGAAATTACAAACAACATCACCTGCCATCTACAAGTGACAGTGCACTCTGCTTATGCTTTGCCTCCTTGTTAGGCCAGCTGCTTACACTAGGCATGGACTAGTACCCATTTGCCAGCTGTTTCAGGCATCGTGACCCCCTGGTTATGTCATCACCCTCTAATAAAGAGCAAAAGGAATTTGTGCAAGCACAGGTACTATCCTACTCGTTTTTAAAAACACACATACACGCATACACATACTGTGGTGTACATATTTGCATTGCAATTCTATTCTATCAGACAATAATAATAATAATAATAATAATAACAACGATTTATTTCTTACCCGCCTCTCCGTCTAGATCGAGGCGGGGAACAACAACATGATAAAATACATAAACCTAATTAAAACATGACAAATATTATTAAAACTGCATTAAAACATCCTAAAACATCCTAAAAACATTCTAAAATTTACACTGGATATGCCTGCCGGAAGAGAACAGTCTTTATAGCTTTCTTAAATTCTAAAAGACTGTTAAGTTGACGAGTCTCCTCTGGCAGGTCATTCCACAGTCTGGGAGCGGCAGAAGAGAAGGTCCTCTGGGTAACAGTTGTCAGCCTAGTCTTGGCCGACCGCATTAAGTTCTTCCCAGAGGACCTGAGCGTGCGGGGCGGATTGTATGTGCCCCAAACAGAAAAAAATTCCAGTGCTTTATTTTTCCATGGTAAATTTTCCATTTCATAAGTTCATTAGAAACAGTGGCTGAATTCGGACAACACAATAGTCAATGGTGGGGTAATAATCAACTTTACAGTTGTTCATCTAGGGGGTACTCCCCACACAACAGGGTAATAAATAATCAACTGTGGTGTGGATTAGGATCAGCGCTGAGTTGACTATGGCAGCATTCGGACGACAGGATAGTCAGTACAACTGACAATTGTTTCCCCGCCCCAGTTGCTTATTGTGTCGTCCGAATTCAGCCAATGAGTGGGTTCTCAGTTGCAAATACAGTATTAGGCAAGCTTGGCAGTTTCAAAGAGAGCTTCGGCTATGGGGCGGTATACAAATGTAATAAATAAATAAATAAATAAAAAATAAAGGTGTAATTAATGTTTTTCAGGCGATTATCCCTAGCAAGTATGTGAGAGAATACATACATTTGTTACGGAAGTACATACATATCTCAGGGTGAAATGGAAGTAATAAGAGAGACAGCGAAACTGAAGGTGCCTCAACAGCTCCAGTGGAAGAGTGTTGAACTCTGTTAAAAATAGATGAGTAGTTTTCAGCATATTATGCACAGTTCTTTGAGTTGTTAAAATTAACTAGTGCGGCCTTCCCCAACCTGATGCCCTCCTTGCTGACTTTAAGGATGCTGGGGCTTATACTACAGCGTACCTAGAGGGCCCCAGGTTGCAGAAGGCTGAATTAGTGTGTCAACAGTTTTCAGTGTCTTTGTTCCTTTCTTACATTTAAAAAATAAGGGAAATGCTTGCTATTTGTCTTTAGGTTTTTACAAGTATTTCAATAAAAATATCAACATCACCTAACATTTAAATCACACTGTATGTTTTACTCTTTTTCCTCAGATATTTCAGGCCACATACTTGTGGTGGATTGAACCAAAAAATAACCTTGGGAACCTTTTTAGCATTGATGTATTTAGTAATTTACTTGTATTTAGTAAACATGTTGAATTAGATGAGTCTTTAGTGTTTTTCCAATGCAAACTGAAAATCTTCTGATGGAAAATGACAATTTTCCAATACAAATGACTCTATGCAAATTAGCCTAATTTGCATAGGAAAATTAGCACAATTCACATAGGAAATTTTTGCAATTCAAAATTTTCCAGCCATCCACATGGCTTCATGCAGAGGAGGTGTAATTAGATATGGTAATTTTATGTATGTGTTTGTTCTGGAGCAAGGATGCTATTGTTGATCTAATTTTAGAAACTAGTGTTTCTAATTTTTAATCAAAGACATTGGATAATTTATTTATATAAACTTAAGTTAAAGGCCATTTGCTTTGAGTTACGAAATTATTATTAAAAGGTAATCAGAAACATACAAACATTTCAGCCGTTTTGGCAAAATTTTATATGTTGTTATTCCCTGTTGTAGTAGTTGTACCTCACCATAACCCTGAGCTTTTATCTTACACATGGAGCTGAGATCCTGACTTGCTCAAATCCACCCTGGGGTTCGAACTTTTGTCTCCAGTGTTTTGTAGTAGCTGTTTTGTTGTATACCACTGTGTTCAATTATTGTGTTTGATTCTTTCTAGGTTTTGAAAAAACCCTGGCCTTCCTGGTTTTGCCAACATTTTCCCTGGTACTAATCTGCTGTCATGTCGAAGTTAAAGTGCTCGGAGTCGGTCAGAGTTGTGGTACGAAGCCGGCCGATGAACAGCAAAGAGAAAGCAGCCTCCTACGATCAAGTGGTTCAGGTAGACGTCAAGCTAGGGCAGGTATCTGTGAAGAACCCCAAGGGAACCTCTCATGAGCTGCCAAAGACTTTCACCTTTGATGCTGTTTACGACTGGAATTCCAAACAGTTTGAACTCTATGATGAGACCTTCCGACCTCTGGTGGACTCCGTGCTGCAGGGGTTCAATGGGACCATCTTTGCCTATGGGCAAACCGGGACGGGGAAAACATACACAATGGAAGGGTTGCGTGGTGACATTGAGAAAAGAGGGGTCATTCCCAATTCCTTTGACCACATCTTCACACACATCTCCCGGTCTCAGAACCAGCAGTACCTGGTGAGGGCTTCTTATTTGGAGATCTACCAGGAAGAAATCAGGGACTTGTTATCAAAGGATCAGTCCAAGAGGCTGGAGCTGAAGGAGAGGCCGGACACAGGAGTGTATGTAAAAGATTTGTCATCTTTCGTCACAAAGAGTGTCAAGGAAATAGAGCACGTTATGAATGTGGGGAACCAGAATCGGTCGGTGGGGGCTACCAATATGAACGAGCACAGCTCCCGCTCCCATGCCATTTTTGTGATCACGATAGAATGCAGCGAGGTGGGGCTAGATGGGGAGAACCACATACGGGTTGGGAAACTTAACCTTGTGGACCTTGCTGGCAGTGAGCGCCAGTCTAAGACCGGAGCCCAGGGAGAGAGGTTGAAAGAAGCGACAAAGATCAACTTGTCCCTCTCCGCTTTGGGCAATGTCATATCTGCCCTAGTGGATGGCAAAAGCACTCACATTCCCTATCGGGACTCGAAGCTAACCAGGCTGCTTCAGGATTCCTTAGGTGGCAATGCCAAGACTGTGATGGTGGCCAACATCGGCCCGGCCTCCTATAACGTTGAGGAGACCCTCACCACTCTTCGGTATGCCAACCGTGCCAAGAACATCAAGAACAAACCAAGAGTGAACGAAGATCCCAAGGATGCGCTGCTGCGGGAATTCCAGGAGGAAATTGCTCGGCTCAAGGCACAGCTGGAAAAGCGGTCCGTTGGGAAGAGGAAGAAGAAAGAGCGGAGGAGGGATGGAAGTGTTGGTGTTGGTGGGGAGGAGGAGGAGGAGGAGGAAGAGGAAGATGGTGAAGAAGGGGAGGAGGAAGTGGGTGACAAAGGTGACTATTGGAAGCAGCAGCAAGAGAAGCTGGAGATAGAGAAGAAGGCTATTCTAGAGGATCACAGCTTGGTAGCCGAAGATAAAATGAGATTGCTGAAGGAGAAGGAGAAGAAGATGGAAGATCTGAAGCGCGAGAAAGAAGCTGCTGAAAAACTGGGTGCCAAAATCAAGGTAAGAGGCTCTTCACTGGGCTATGTGGACTCAAGAAATTGGGGCAGCGATCAGGCTTCCAATGAGAGATTAAAGATTGAAAATTTCAGGCATGTAGAGGTTGAGATGAAAATTGTTCCTGAAATTCTACTTAGAATTGGTGGTCATGACAATCTTATTTAGAAGTTCTTCTTTCCAAATTATTCATGGCCAGAGCTCTGCAGCCCACAGTTGGGGAGGTGTAGGTGCTTCGTTGTATTGGCCGTCTTCATTCTTGAGGTATGTATTGGCCTCTCCTAGAGCCAGCTTCATGAGCTGAATGTGGAACTACCATTTTGGTAGTTTTCAGCCAGATACGTAGGATGAGCAAAGAACGGTGTGTTTTTCTGACATCAAATTTAATCAGACTATTACTGGAAATACCTGATTAAAAAGAGGGCGCTAACCTGATCCAAGTCCTTGGATGGCAAACTACAGAAAGTGCCTCATGTAAAAGAGGGATACATTTCGAAAAGGGCCATAAGCTCAGTGATAGAACACAGGTATTGCATGCGTGCCTTTCCGGGCTCAAACCTTTATATCTGCAGTTTCAAAAAGACCTCTCTCTCTCTCTCTCTCTCTCTTTCTGAGACCTTGGAGAGCCACTGTGAGTCAGAATGGACACTTCTGGGAAAGTTAAACCAATGGTCGAAGTCTGTATAAGGCAGCCTTCCCCAACCTGGTGCCCTCCAGATGTGTTGGACTGGAGCTCCCAGCATTCCCATCCAACATAGCTGCTTATGCTGTCAGGGAATGTTGTGGATTACATTGGGGAAAGCTGGTATAAAGTATGATTCATATGACCACTATTTCGGGAGATCATAGAATAGAATCATAGCATAGTAGAGTTGGAAGGGGCCTGTGAAGCCATCGAGTCCAACCCCCTGCTCAATGCAGGAATCTACCTGAAAGCATCCCTAAACGGAAGTGGTCGTTGTGAGAGTCTTCATTATGTGGTTACTGGGAGTCTTTTTCCCCACCTGCCATTCTCTGTCTTGTGTTTTTCAGGCAATGGAAAGCAAACTCCTTGTTGGAGGGAAAAATATTGTTGATCACACAAATGAGCAGCAGAAGATCTTGGAACAGAAGCGGCAGGAGATTGCTGAGCAGGTGAGATATGGAAGAGCCAAGTTTGTTGTGAAGGCAATGAGTCCAGAGTGTGTAGAGAAGCCCTGGGGAGTGGCCCTGGGGAGTGGGGGGGGGGGGCTTGCTATTCCCCTCTGGATCAAAGATAATTCTGTGCTGTTCAGATAAAATCCGCTGGGAATGTTTCCTGGGCAAGCACCTTTGAAAGGAATGAGGACAACCGTGGATGTAAGAAGAGCCTTGATCGGTCAGACCAAAAATCCCACCTAGTCTGGCATTGTATTTTCCACAGTGGCCAACCAGACACCTTTCTGGGAAGCCCACAAGGAGAACATGAGGGCAGTAGCTGAGTCTCCCACTGTTGCTCCTAGCAGCTGATATCCAAAGGTATATTTCCTCTGAACATGGAGGTTCCATTTAGCTAGGCAAACAGTGCTGTATTGCAGGTCCCTTTAATTTCATGCTTGTACCAAGGATGTTGTCAGTGGGTAGTGTTTTTTCCTTCCTTCCTTCCTGTTTACTTATTCAAGAGTATGAGGTTTATGACCTTTATTGTTTGAATACGTTGTGAGTGATTGAAACTTAGTCAAATGAAAAAAAAGAACTGCAAAGTCTTAGAGGAACTAAAGGGGGAATGACTATTTTATTGAATGATGTTGTTCTGAGGCTGGGAGTGGGGATGCCTTTTGCTCTCGGTGGGACCCCTTCTTCACAAGGGTTGCCCCGGAAAATAATTCCGCCACCAGTCAGGATGAATCTCCTAGCACACCCTCATCTGTCCATCTGCTTGGGGAGTTCCTGATCCCTATAGCCAAGGACTCCTCCCTTCAGCCCAGCCCTAGGAGACAATAACAAGAAAGGCGCTTTGGACTTTGATACTCAAAGATGAGAAACACAGACACCTCACAAAACCCTTTAAAAATAATCCTAAAAACACAAGTGGTCGATTTGTAACCTTGCCGTCTTTCATGTGGGGAAGAGTGTGGTGAGAATTCCCTTTTAAAACAACAGAGCCAACTGTCCAAATATAAAAAGGAGTCTATTTGCGGGGGGAAGGGAAGGCAACGATTAGACACATAGAATTCCAAATAAAATCAAAAAGTCAATCTGACTTAGTCACGTTATCTACTTGAGTAGAATCTTGGGTCCCAAAGCATATGCAGAGTTTATTGTACAAAGAACGATCTGAGAGGGACCATGTTGGCCTCCAATTACATATCGGCTCAGTTCAGACAACACGTTTCTCAATGGTGGTTTTAGAACTCCACGGTGGAGTCGTTACACCACCGTTGAGAAATGTGTTGTCTGGAGGGAAAACTCCACCCATGGTGGAGTTTTTTTGGAAAACACTCCACCCTGAATATCCACGCTGTACAGAGGAGAATTCCTGCACAACCGTTGTGTGGAGGGCTCTGTAGAGTTTCCTGCTGCATTGAGTGGAGTTTTTCTACTGGCTATAGAGTTTCCTGGCGAAAGGAGAGAGTGCTTCTCTGCCTGCATTGGTTTTTTTTGCAGCAATGGCTGATGGGATAGCATCAGGAGGACTGGGGGAGGAGTGAGGGCAGGGGAACTGTCAATCAAACACTGCATTGACTTTTACTCAACTCCACGGTAGCCCACCGTCACACAGTGGTCGAGTTAGAACATGTAATGTCGTGAGTGCCCCCTACAAACACTGCCATTAAGTGGAGTTTTCACACTGTGTAGAGAAATGTGTTGTGTGAACTAAGTATTATATGGTCTGGAAGGACTGAATTAACCCTTTTTTGAGAATATCAGTTCAATAAAAGCCACCCCCTTAGCAGAGACTGATGATTGTTTTGTCAAATAATAGGATAACTTCCATCTCTGTTGTCAATAGTTTAGTCAGTAATCAGAAAATTGCTTAGTGGTTGGACCCACCTTCTTAATTGCTGTAAACTTACATCTCAAAAGCCCAAGCTAGTTTGAGCCAGTCAACCTATTTTTTTAAACAGATTAAAGTTTTGGTTGAGTTTTTTTGGACAAAAGAGTGAGATAAAATCAGATAAATCTATTCAGGGTGCCCAGCAGGGTGCCAATTGGCCAGATGCTCTAGGGGGCAATGAGAAGCTATATCAGAAGTAGAGATTTATCACAGATGTATACCACTTTGCCTCTTATGTTTAAAATTTCTGCCATTTAACACTTTATAGAATGGAAGTCCCTGCTTTGAGATAATATTTTCTTCACTTTTTAGAGGTATGAGAGCTAAGAATGTACAGTTGCTGTCTGGTGCACACTTACTTGGAAATAAGCCCATTTAAGTCATTGGTACTTACAATTAGCTGTGTATGGGATCCGATTGTAATTCTCCTTGCAGGTAATCAGTAAAATTTTCAGCCTAGAGTTGAGTCTCCCAATATTTTCTAACTAAATCGGTATTGTTGAACCGCTTTCAGCCCAAGGGTGGAATTCCATTTTGGAAAAGCGCTTGAGAGCTGCGTTCCGGTGGTGGGTGTGCTGGGAGCAAAAACAGCAGGGCCCGAAAACCTTACCATATTTTAACTTAAAGCTCTTGCTGCCAGCACTGAGCCTTAGGGTATTTCAGCTTTTTAGAAAGGGGGGAAACTGCAAAATTCAAGAAACCACTGTCCAATTGGTGGTCAGGGGAAAGGAAATGGAGGCAGAAAAAGGGGGGCTCGCCATTGGGTGAACTCAGAGGGCCAATTTGGGACCCCCGGCAGGCTGGGTTTGGCCCACTTGCCTGAGGTTCTACACCCCTAATTTAAATGGTTTCAAATAATGTGAAAATCCTTAATGAATGTACGGTTTGGTCAAGTGTGAAATACTTTGTGCGAATGTTTTCCGCTGTAAATTATTGAAATGTATCCCAGCAGTGCTGAATTCCAGCCAGAAGTACTTTTAAGCTTCGATGCTTGAGGCCGGGGAGTGGGGGGAAGCGTTTGAGTGCAGCCGTCATCTCTGCCTTTTCCCTTGCAGAAACGACGGGAGCGAGAAATCCAACAGCAGATGGAAAGTCGAGATGAGGAGACTTTGGAGCTGAAGGAGACATACAGCTCCCTGCAGCAGGAAGTGGACATAAAAACTAAGAAGCTGAAAAAGGTGAGCGGACTCTCTAAAGGTGGGTGGCTTGAGTAGAGTCGAGTTCAAAATCTGGCTTATTGCTTCTGAGCTATAACAGCTGCACAGATGTGATATGGGGCACAAGCCACTGGGAAGTTCCCCTGTCAGCCACACAGACTTCCGTTGCTCATGTCCAAAGGCCCCTGCAAAACTTCAAATGTACTCAGAAATATATAATACAACAAATCACAATTATAGAAACAGTTACCAGAAATGCTGTAGATATAGAACACATATTAAACACCAGAGTCAAAAGAGCCAAATGAGCGGTGAAGCAAGGATTAAGTGGAAACAATTTTTTTAAAATCGTCATTATATCAGAGCAACACCATGGCAATTTAAAAGAATCTCCCATAATGCTTTTGCCCAGAACTTTGCAGTAGCCAGTGCAAATCGGGACACCCTATAAATCACAGGGGAGACAACATCTGGCTCTAAATAATGCCTCTTTCTGGGATAGTTTTTGAATGTAGTCCCAATAAAATACTATCCAAAAATCTTAAGACGAGGTTCCAAATACATGGGGCAAAATAAAATGTAGTGTGAGAGATTTTCTATCTCAGCAATCAAGCAGAAGTGGGACGTTCTCCTGCGCAAGCACCTTTGAAATGAATGGGCACTGAGCAGCGTAGTGCCTTGACCACGCTGGGCCAAATCGGCTGCCCCCCTTCCTGCTCCAGAGTAGGAAAAGGAAAAGGGTTGCTTTCTTGGCTTCAGCGCAGCAGAGGCGTTTCCAGCACCTCCAACACATTGGCCAAGGCAGCATGCACCCCGCCACTCTTCCCTTCAGGAAAGGTGGTGAGGCCTGCCTCAGTGGCCTTCCTCACCTACTCTGAGCATCAGCCAAGCTGCCAAGGAAAGGGCAGGGACAGCCATTTAAGGACCACAGTGTTTTTTGGCTTGGCTTGCAAGGTCCTGCCTTTCCGTCACAGTGAGATTGACAGTCTGCAAATCATGGACTGAAGATGAACATCAGGACTTATGTGCAGCAGTTCCACATCTTTCAGGCTTAAACCACCAGAGGCCCGGTCATTGGTTGACTTTCTTCTGTTACATTTACCAGCTTCCTGGCTTGTAAATATCATCCTTCACTTATAACTCTTAAGCACAGTAAGTTATCCAGAGATAAGTCTCTGGAAGTCAGTGTGAGGAGCACTACACTGCCACCTGCATTGGAGGTCCAGGTTCACACTCCGTTGAGCCACGAGGCAAAGTAACGTGAATTTATTTTTTAAAAATTGTTTTTTGTTCGTTCACATTTGAATCAGCCCTTTCTTCGGTGAACTCAAGGTGGTGTCCATTACTCCACTTCCTCCTCCCATTCATCCTACGTGGTGGGTTAGGCTGAGAAAGATTCACCCAGGAACAATGAGTGGTCTTCACAGCTGAGCGTGGATTAAAGTCCAACGTTCTGAACTACTACACTGCACTCACTCTCCAAGATACGGACAAGTGCCCAGCAAGGTTCATCAGTATGATTTGCGATGCAGAGGTAGGCTTGGTCTTTCATGTTGCCCCCTGTAACTCTGATCCTCCCTTTCAGCTGTTTTCCAAGCTGCAAGCCGTGAAGGCTGAAATCCACGACCTTCAAGAAGAGCACATCAAAGAAAGACAAGAACTGGAGCAAACCCAAAATGAGCTCACGCGGGAGCTGAAGCTGAAGTAGGTTTCAGCCAGCTGCATGTTCCTGTCAAGGCCCCCAGTTACTGGGAATGGGCTTCAAAGCTAGCTGAGAATGAATGCAACAGCGTTAGACATTTCCTCTTTGGCTACCTGGAGGGGGTTTTCTAGCAGGAAAAATAGCAGTTCCCACAAGGCATTTTCATCTTACCTTGCCCTTTGTTGATCTCCATAGGCACCTGATTATTGAAAACTTTATTCCCTTGGAAGAGAAAAACAAGATTATGAACCGATCATTCTTTGATGAGGAGGAAGACCAGTGGAAGCTGCACCCCATCACCCGGTTGGAGTAAGTTTTCCTGTTGAGCTTAGCTGTAGGATCTGGGGAAAGAGAGACATGCCCAATCCTGCCCATTCCCAAAGGATCTGGGTAAATAACCACACTTTAGTTTCAAGTGGAGTCATGCATTCCTCAATTGGGGTCCTGTGTTACCACTTCAGGGCGGCTGAGTTTCTGCTCGCTTCCTTCCTTCCTTCCTTCCTTCCGTGCTCTGCCCTCACACCCTCATTGCTCTGCCACTCAAGACTCTGGCTGGCAGGAGCTCTGGTTTCTTTGACCCTGCAAAGTACCACACTCTTCATGGGATTCTCACGTTTTTTTTCCTTTCCCCCACTGAATAATATCTGGAAGTCAGCTCAAATTCGTGTGTCTCTGTTCTTAAAATACATGAGGGTTTTTTTAAGAGTCAAGATATCACTTTGAATATGTTGATCAATGTCTGCTTGAAGGTTCTGAAAATGAAGTGATCAGGTGTAGTCTTCTTGCTTTTGGAGGAGCAAACGGGGTGGGGGGGTGGCACAGGGAGATGGGGAGCAACCTCATAGGCTTATAGTTAGGTTTTTATTCTACTCTTCCTACTAGGAGGTCAGATCTGTGCCCCCTCTCCCATGCTGGGGCACCCAGGGAGTTTCATGGCTGAGAGGGACGTGAGCCTGACTAAGTTGACCCCTCTAAACGCTGCAGCACATCTGGCTTTAGTGTTCATTGCATCTGCCTTGTGACTCCTCTTTATGCTCCTCTCCCTGTTGTGCTTCCCTTCCCTTTTTCTTTCCTCCCCCGCCTTGACCAAGTGCAGGGCGGGGGGCAAATATTTGAATCCTTCTAAAATCTAATATTGCAGAATAAATTAAGTGTAGAATCTGCCCTTTTGAGCTCTCTCTCTCTCTCTATGTTGCAGAGAGCTTCGGCTATGGGACAGTATAGAAATGCAATAAATAAATAAATTGCATACGTGCACCCAGCCAGGCAACATCGCAGTGCACAAGCAACCCAAATGCAACATCACGTGATCTGAGAGTTAACATAAGAGCATAAAAAGAGCCCTGAAGCTGTATCAGACCCAAGGTCTACCTTCCCCTGCATCCGGCTTCCCCCAGCAACCAACTAGATTCCTCTGGGAATCCCACAAGCAGGACGTGAAGGCAGCAGCCCTCTCTTGTAGTTGCAGCACTGAGAGGCATTCTGCCGCTGAAGCCTGAAGGCGGCATGTAGTCATCGTGACTAATCGCTGTTGCTAGAACTGCCCTCCATGGATTTGTCTAACACCAGCATCCTCTGCAGTGTGCAAAGAAGTGAGGGGGTTGCCCATTGCAGGGTATTGGGGCAACAAAAGACTCGGGCCTTGGTCTTGCATAGTAATGACATTACATTGAAAACTTAATATTGATCATCTTGGCTGGGCTGTTTCACCCAGGCTGCAAGATAAAGTCAGAGCACAGCCCAAGGTATGACAGGATGGCTTGAAGGAGGCAGGCTCCTGGGGAGTGAAGAATTACATAGCATGGGGTAGCTTCCTTTCTCCGGGGGAATTCCTGATTTCTTTACCAACTACTGCTCTAGCATAGTGTTCATAATTTAATAAAAAGCCTGTTTATCAGGAGCTCCCATACTGGGCTCATTCCTCTCAAGTATAATGTGTCTCCAAGATCAGTGCAAGGAAACTGCTGACATAGAGAGATATCAAAAGTCTCTGTTGAGCAAATTTAGATCGACTGACAAGGAAAGCGAAATCTGTCCTGTCATATTTTCTGCAGGATACATCTCACAGTGTAAAAGCAAGCAAAACAGATACCTGGGATTGCTCTCCCTGTTTTTCCAGTAGCCTCATGGGCTACACCAAGGACAAGGTACTTTTTTCGGACAAAGTCCCACATTGTGGTTCCAGGCAAGCAGGTCGGGGCCACATCCCTGCCGTGGGGTAACCCCACGGCAGGCATCTGGCCCCATGACATAATTGCTCCGCCCTGCCACGCACACGTTCATCCACTGCCCCTTCTTTAAAAAGGCTCATTGCATTGGGAGAGGGGCAATTTTCCAAGGAGGGGGTCGTGGTGCTGAGAAGAGGAGGGTGAGTCTTTCCCTCCCCAGAAGCTGCATCCTCACAGCAGTTAGCCCCCCCCCCCCCATTGGCACCAGTGGAGGTGTTGAAAAAGACTGAATGCAGTGCGGACGGGGCACAGGCAAATTGCCTTCTCTCCGATCAGGGATTGGCGATGAGGCAGGGGAAGCTGGCGGGCTGGATGGGGACCTCCCGCAGCCCTGTCAGGCCTGTCAGCTGGAGGTCCTCCATCCCTGGGCTATATCCCTATCGTGACTTTTGTTTGGGCCTTCATGGCTAATGAGATAATGTGCCCATGCTTACACAAACATTACGTCCAACAAATGTAGCTGTATTTTATCCCTGCTCTTCTTTTTCCCTTTATTTTTTGCATAGAGAGCATTCATGTAAGTAAGAAGGGCAGAATAGTTCTGTTACTAAAGGGTTGAATCTGTTCGTGGAGGACGTTAGGTCTACCAGTTATTAGCCATGATTGCTAAATAAAGGTTTCCATGTTTAGTACGTGGGGACAAAGAGTAGAGGAGGGTGGGTGTCTTCATGCCCCGCTTCTTGGAGTGGGTCATAATGGGCAACAAGATGCTCGAGTGGATAGTCCAGCAGGTCTCTTAGTTCACATTTCTTTTTTAAGAGGGACGTACCCCCAACCACTCACGTTGCTTGTTCGTGTGAACTCAGGTCCACTGAGCCCCTTCACAAGATGCCTTTGCCCACTGCTGAGAGGAGATTTTCTCCTCTAGTCTAAAACATGAATTCTAGGATAACCTCAAATGACTTTGCTGAATGTAATCCTCCTTGTCATGAAAACTGGAAGGCTATTCTGGTACAGTGTGTGTGTGTACAAAAAGAACAAAAGCAGATCTTCCTGACTAGCAGATTCAAATCCATTTTTACTTTTATTCCTATAAATGCGGCTTGAGAGTGGTGTCCGGACTCTGGAGGTTCCAAACAAACTAAAGCATCCACGCTTTTCACTGGGGGCTTAACTGTTAACTCATCTGTGTAGTCATAGAATCAGAGATTAGTAGAGTTGGAAGGGGCCTCTAAGGCCATCGAGTCCAACCCCCTGCTCAATGCAGGAATCTACCTTTAAGCATCCCTGACAGATGGCTGTCCAGCTGTCTCTTGAATGCCTCTAGTGTGGGAGAGCCCACAGCCTCCCTAGGTCATTGGTTCCATTGTCGTACTGCTCTAACAGTCAGGAAGTTTTTCCTGGTGCCCAGCCAGAATCTGGCTTCCTGTAACTTGAGCCCATTATTCCATGTCCTGCATTCTGGATTGATCAAGAAGAGATCCTGGCCCTCCTCTGTGTGACAACCTTTCAGGGACTTGAAGAGTGCTATCATGTCTCTTCTCAGTCTTCTCTTCTCCATGCTAAACATGCCCAGTTCTTTCAATCACTCCTCATAGGGCATTCTTTCCAGACCCCTGATCATCCTCATTGCCCTCCTCTGGGAAGAGAGAAGTCCTGCTAATTTCTACTCCGAGGACACAGTTAAATTGTGGGCCAGTCACTTCACCTCCCCTAAGCTGAAATCCCAGGAAACTGTCCATTGCACCTGCCAATTTTCTTATGGCACTAGGCATTATCTCTCCTAATGTCGCATGGTAGCTGGCAGTGGCAGGCCAGCACCTAGGAAGAGAAACAAAGAGAGAGAGAGAGAGAGAGAGAGAGAGAGAGAGAGAGAGAGAGAGGCAGGGATAGTGGTTATGGGAATCTGGGGAGGGGTGAGAAGGTTGCAAAATGGAAAGCTTTGCAGCTTGTTGAGAAGACTTAAGTGGGCTGCTTGTAAAGGAACAGGGCTTTATCATGCAATGAGTTTGATGTCGTTTTCCCTTCTCAGGAATCAACAAATGATGAAAAGACCCGTATCAGCAGTGGGATACAAAAGACCCCTGAGCCAGCATGCTAGGATGTCCATGATGGTTCGCCCAGAAGCTCGGTACAGGGTAAGCTCCGAGTCGGCATTTTCTTTTTTAAAAATATATTTTTTTGAAGATCTAAAGGAAATCATCCAAAAAAATGTAAAGACGAATATGGGAGAGAAGCTAGCAATCTCCCCAAATTCAAAAGGGTTCTCCATTACAGTGGATAGGCAGGAAGTTATGCCTCTCAAAATGAAGCATTTACAAAGCATATTTAACCTCATTCATTCATTCATTCATAGTTCTTTTACAGAAATTTCTATTTTGTTTGATGGTTGTTTTGTGTTCTGAATAATGTTAACTTTAAGATCATAAAAAGTTCCATGCTGGATCAGACCAAGTGTCCATTCAAGCACTTAGTTCACACAGTGTCCAGCCAGCTGCCCATAGGACACCCACAAGCAGGACACGGGTGCAACAGCACCCTCCCACCCATGTTCCCCAGCAACTGGTGTATATAGGCTTACTGCCTCTGGTACTGGAAGTGGCATAGAGCCATCAGGACTAGTAGCCATTGATAGCTTAGTCTCCTCCAAGAAGTTGTCCAGTCTGATTTTAAAACCATCCAAATTGATGGCCATCGCTACATCTTGTGGTAGTGAATGCCATAGTTTAGCTATGTACTGGGTGAAGAAGTCCTTCCTTTTTTATCTGTCCTGAATCTCCCACTAATCAGCTTCATGGGAAGACCCCTTTGAGTTCTAGTATTATGGAAGAGGGAGAAAAATGATCAAGGGGCTGGAGCATCTCACCTGTGAGGCAAGGATGCTCCAGCCCCTTGAACTTTTTAATGGCCCTTTCCTGTGCTTTCCCCCCTCTCTGCCATATCTTTAGTTCTACAGTGTCCCACCCTTCCTCCAAAGCAGGAGCACAGGTCAGCTTACAAATATTGAAAATACAACTACCAATTAAAAACAATAACATCCTACTATTATAATACAATTAAAGGTTAACAATCATCACGTATTAAGAGGACCTCTGGTTAACCGATGGAAGTCACTGCCACACAGTGTTGTGATGGTCGGTGGCTATATACCTAAGCAGATGGATGTGTTTGTCCTGGGCTATTAGCCATGGCGGTTGAGTGCACAATCTCCCTGTTCAGAGAGAGCTTCATGCCCGCCCTACCACAAGCCTGGGATTCATAATGAGAGATGACTGTCACCCTTGTGCCTGTGGTGTAAAATTCCCTGAGGCTCCTGGTTGGTCACTCCTGGTCAAAAGAATGCTGAACTAGATTAGGGCTACTTGGGCTTGTGATTTGGCATGTGAATTCACGCCTGCCTATAGCCAGTGTGGTGTAGTGACTAGAGTGCTGGACTGGGAGTCGGGAAATCCGGGTTCTAATCCCCACTCGGCCACGGAAGCTCATTGGGTGACTTGGGGCCAGTCACAGACTCTTAGCCCAACCTCCCTCACAGGGTTGTTGTTATGAGGATGAAAATGGGGAGGAGGAGGAAGATTATGTACGCCGCCTTGGGTTCCTTGGAGGAAACAAAGTGGGATATAAATCTAACAAACAAACAAATACTTATGTAGGTTCTTTGGTTGTCTCCTGCTGCAGGAGCCCTTTTTGGAGACATTCAGCCTCTTTGCCCAAAGGCTCAATATTTTATGGTAATACTTTGGGTATCTGCTCTGAGAGTTTGATTCCCTTTTTGCCCCTTGGAAACCTATTCTCCATTTCCTTAATGTCTGTGAACATTGTTTGGAGAAACCTAGAGCGGATAACGTGTTTTTAGTAGTTGTTTAAAACAATAATCCAACAAGGTCAATATGATATCATGCCACCCAGAAATGGGGATAATGAAATCGTTTGATTTGTATGTTTAATACCATTACTTGTTTGTAAGCTGCCTCAGAGCAGTTTGGCGCAAGATATTGGTACGGATACTTTGATAAATAAATTCATAGTACAGGGAGTTTAGCCCTCACATCTAGATATATCTTTGCTCATGACTTTCACTCCGCCACCTCCACTGGCCTTCTCTGTTCAAAGGGATCCTGCTTCCTTAAACACCCCCTTGCTTTTTCTCCCTTGTTGAGGCATGTGTCTGGAACTCCTGAGTAAGATGCACTCTCTCCCTTCCTTAAAGCCCTGCTCAAAATTCACCTTTTCTGTGAAGCCTTTGGTGTAACCCCCTAGTCCTCAACCCCCACCGAAACACAGCCTTGGTTTGTGTAACCAAACTGAAGGCATCTCCCTCCTCTGTGCTCCTCCTGCATCTTTCTTCCTCCCCCCCTCCTTCTCCCCCCTGTCCATGTTGAATTATAGATTGGAAGCTCTGCAGTGCAGGGATTGGGTTTCTTGCTCATTACAAACAAAGCCGTATGAGGAGAGACTGAAAGAACTGGGCATGTTTAGCCTGGAGAAGAGAAGACTGAGGGGAGACATGATAGCACTCTTCAAATACTTGAAAGGTTGTCACATGGAGGAGGGCCAGGATCTCTTCTCCATCATCCCAGAGTGCAGGATGCAGAATAATGGGCTCAAGAATATACTACAGACCCTTCCAGCTCAGTAATGAAGACATGACAGCACTCTTCAAATACTTGAAAGGTTGTCACATGGAGAAGGGCCAGGAGTGCAGGACGCAGAATAATCGGCTCAAGTGACAGGAAGCCAGATTCCGTCTGGACATCAGGAAAAACTCCCTGACCATTACAGCAGTATGACAATGGAACCAATGACCTAGGAAGGTGGCTCTCCCACACTAGAGGCCTTCAAGAGGCAGCTGAACAACCATTTGTCAGGGATGCTTTAAGGTGGATTCCTGCATTGAGCAGGGGTTTGGACTCGATGGCCTTAGAGGCCCCTTCCAACTCTACTACTCTAGGATTCTATGATACTCTGTAAAGCACCATGCATGCTGATGGTTCTGTTCAAATGACAAAGTAGCCTACTGGTGTATGGGTGTGTGTATGCCTGTCTGAACACTCTTGGTTCTGATTACTTAGGCAGAAAACATTGTGCTGTTGGAACTGGATATGCCCAGCCGGACTACACGGGACTATGAAGGCCCAGCCATTGCCCCAAAAGTCCAGGCCGCTCTAGAAGCAGCTTTGCAAGATGAAGATGAGATCCAAGTGGATGCCTCCACTTTTGAGAGTACGTCAAACAAGAAGTCAAAATCCAGGTGAGCTCTGATTTTGAGCAGGAGATCAGACTGAATTTGCTAGATCCGGGCCCCTTGCATGGGGGTGGGGTGGGGGCAGGGATGGTTTCTGCATAGAAGCTGGGATCTGGCAAAGGTGTAGAATTTTCTAAAACGTTTTAAGGCACATGGGAAATAGGGGAGGATTGGGATGCCCCTCCCCCTCCTCTAAAAGTGGTCATTAAAGGAAAACTCAAATGTTTGCAGCATCTGCTTAATTATAAATAGAGGACTTGGTTATTTTATTAAATGATACCATCTGTCCATCCTAGAGGCATCCCAAAGGCCCAGAGAGCTTCAGCTATAGGGCGGTATATAAATGGAATAAATAATAATAATGAGTAACTTTTGTTAATAATAAGTATGTAATCAGTAAACATTAAAATAGATTGCCTTATAACAAACCAATCATTTATCATTATCATTATATCTGCACAAAATGGCTTGTAGTCCTTTTTTCTGCTCCCAACAAATACCCCGTTTTTGGATGTTTTGCTCTTTGTTAATCACATATTCTTCTGATTTTTATATTTTTCAGGCCTAAAACTGGAAGGAAATCTGGAGGCTCTTCCTCCAGCGCCTCTGGGTCTCAGCTCTATCCCCAGTCTCGTGGGCTGGTCCCCAAGTAAACCCAGCAGTTCCTTGTCAGAGCATGGCTGACATTTTGCCTTTCAAGAGCCGGGGCAAGTAACAACCTGTAGAGGGGGGACTTGATGACCAAACACCACCACAGTTCCTTTGAGAAGCAGCAGCAGGAGACCCTCTGCAGCTGAACTGATCAGTCTAGCAGGGCGAATTTTGGGTGAATGTCTAACCCACATGGCGGAATTAACTTTCCCTCTAGCAATTGGTCTCTAAGGGAAAAGAGACTTTAGTTAGGAAATCAGAAATGCATGAAGTACATTAGTGTGTGTTAGAAGCAACGAGAAGCAAGGGGAGGGGGTCCCCTGGCCACGCTGCCGTCTCCTCTCCTCTTGCAGTCTTCTTGCTGATACTTGGCTCTGCTGCCTTTGAGGTGATGGGCTGGAGCCCAAAGCCATCTCCATGGAACCAACGCCATGGGCCTTCACGACGCTCAAAAACGAATGAAGTTGAGAAGCGACAAGAAGATTTATCCAGCCATGGCAGATGTTATTCCTTTTCTTTCTGTCGAAAGATTGGCACCTTTGGTTTTTTGGGGGGGGGAGTGGGTGTCTGTAGACCCCAGGGAAAAGGTGAGCTTGAAATGCATCCACAACTAGTTAAACATGTTTCATTTTAGAAATGCTAGACCGAAGGAGGGCTTTGAAAACCTGCTCTCCCTCATCTGGAATAGAAGCAATAGAAACTTAAGTTCTTTACCTTTTTACAGGGATTGGTGAGTGTTCTTCTAGGTGGAATTCCTAGAGACCTCAGCCGTGGCCCACAGGGTTCACCTTATTCAACAGTAAGCCTGTATACCACTCCTCCGCTCGCGTTCTTTCTCTGCTCACCATCCAATCACAGCTGCTCCTTCAGACAACTCTCCTTTGGGGCATATCGTGGCCGTTACTTCCTTGTCTTCCATTGTCCACGTGGCCTCTGTGACTCCTTGAGCCCCGGTTCTATATTCCCTTCTGAAAGTGAAACTGTTATAGGATCATGCTCTCCTAGCAACTACCGAATGTCCCATTGGGAACAGGGACTGGTTTGAGACCAGAGTGGCCTCTTGTTCTCATCCTGTCTTTAAGTGTAAGGTCTTTTAGTGTTTGTGCTCCGAGTCCTCCTAGTTGAACAGGGACGAGGTTTAAAGTTTGAGCAGAGCTTGAGGAGGAAAGAACGGTGCCGGTTGTAGCCATGAGACTCGAACTAGAACTCCTGCTTTAGAGAGACAGTTAATCTGTTTTCCCTCCTTCAAGCTGCCCTATGTTTAAAGCAGGCTACTCAGCAATGTGTAGGAAATGAAATGCTGCTAAATTAGGCCAGGTCAAAAGGCTAAAGAAGATGTTCCCTGTGTATCATTTTGCAGTTCAGTTTGTAAGTTTAAAATGGTTGTATATTGAGAATTCAGTTAATTTGGGGGTGGGGGTGATGTTGTACTGTGAATATTTTTTCACCGACTTCCTTTCTGAATGTTTTAATGGCCCTTCTCTTCCTAGACCTTGCTGTGTGTGTGTGCGTGTGCTTGCGTGTATGTATGTATGAGAACTTGCTTGGTTCTTAGAAATACTCCTAAAGTGTATGGCCTTCTCCTTGTGTCCTTGTTGAGTGTTCTCTAAGTAACCCTCTCCAGGGTGCATGAATTCCATGGTTTCTGACCCCTTGAGCAAGGACACCCCAAGAGGCATCTTGCTGGCATGCTGCCTCCGTAAGCTCAGAGCTGCTCATGGAGTGGATTTCTGGAATGGGACAGATTTGCTGCCTTTATAAAAACAACTAGCTCTGCGGAGTGGCGGAGTACGCCTCTGGATGACGGAGGACTTGTTTGCTGTTGCTGTTACAGTGGCCAGAGTGACCGGCTTTGCCTTTCATTTTGGGGTAAGCTGGGCTGATTGCAACAAAGAGCGTTTTTTCTTTGGCTCTTGCAGTAAAAAGGAGCCTCCTGTTCCTATACACCCCACTTCCATTGTCTTTTTAAAACCCTCTTTCCTTTGTTGTTAAAGAAAAGGATTGTATGGAGTATGTTATTGAGGTGCAGTGGTTGTAAATCCAAAGATGGTAAGGTAGGCAAAGGTACATCTGTACATCTGTGGGGTCTGTCATCCCATTGAGTTTCTGTGCAAAACATTTAATTTTGAGAACCAGACAGGAGATACTATGTTAGCAATTGCTTTTTACTGTGAACAGGTAAGGCAGACCAACGTAGGCTAACTTGAATGAAATCAATTTTAATAATTCAGGGCAGATAGAAGAGGGCTGAGAGCAAATATCCTCTTCATTGCTTTATTTATAATTTGGGACACTGAAGGATCAGAATAAACTGCTTTTCTGTATGTCTAAAGGTTCACAACACCTCACACCTCATTGTGCTGCTTTTCTAGGGTATTTCCTAATAAGGGAGTTTTCTCTAAAACTGTCACACATGCACAATTACCCTGATAAGCTGACGTGTCAGACTTGTCTAATCTAATTGAAGGGTAGGTCAGAAGAACGATCCATTAACACCTAGGAAAGGATGCGTACAGCTGGTCTGCCCAAAGGAGCTTGCTTGCAATTTCTTTGCTCCGATCTGTATAATTGGATCTTCACTGTCTTCCCTACGCTCAATTCAGTAAAAGGAGCTCTTGAATTCTGGGTCAAATGTCACATGACGTTGAACACATGGCAAGTAAAGCACCTTTAAAAGCTTAACATGAAACTCTTAAATGCTGCTTACGTTTCCATAGTACATCCTCCTCCATGCCAACCTATAGACAGTAGGGCACATTATACAGAAAGTCTCAACTGTAACTATCTTTCGTTGCCAAATTTAGACTGGTCACTAATATTCAATTTTTAAAAAAAATCTCTGCAAATTTTGTGTCCTGTTTATAGTATTTGACTATTTAGCTCAGGCTTAAAAAGAAGCCACGGATCTCAAAGCGCTGTTCTCCCACGGATAATCCTGCAAGTAAACTAGAAGAAAAGCTAATGCAAGGGTCACAATTCTATGCTTGCATGATACTGGTCAACTGTGTGGGTGCTCAGTAGCTTTGAGCTATAGGTTTGTGGCCCATCTCTGGAAGGTTGGGGTACTCTCTGATTTGAGTCTGTCTTGGTTTCACACCAGGGGTCCAATCCACAAAGGTATGGCTTCTCTGCAAGCCCCATTGAAATCTGAATTCCCAGTGGATTGGACATGATGGTCACAACTCTTCTGTGAGATTTCTCAGCTCCTTAGGAATACCTTGACCACCTACTCGGTTCTCGATCTGTACATAAAGAGCAAAGATGTCAATAGTTCTTTTCTGGCCATAGATTTTACAGCTTGTATCTGTAATCATCTCTCTTGTCTAGGAATGTAAAAGTGCTCCTAAAGAAGTGTAATAAAATAATTTCAATTTATTGTATGTAAAATAATAATAATTAACAATAAAGTATCTTCCCCCCTCCCCTGTTTTTAGTTGTTTATTTATTGAAAGTAGTTACTGGCTGGCATTTGGGGCTGTGCTTTGGTGAAGTGAGGACAATAAAGAAGGTATACAGAGAAAGAAATTGACACATCAAATGATTGGACATGAAGGAGGCATTGTAGATCTAAATGAAATAATTAGATTTCAACATTGAAAGCAGGGCAGAGTAGGGGCTTAAAGCTGCATAGCATAAAAACACATTAAGGAAAAACAACCTGGGAGAGAGGTGTTTTTAACACCTGTTTGTAAGCCTGCACTGAAGGAGCCAATTCGTTTGGAAGGGAGTTCCACAGCCACTGGCCACGTCCAAGAAGACACTGCCTTTCTTGCCTGCCAACTGAATTGATCTTACTGGTAGACAATGAGCAAGACCTTAGAAGCTGATCTTAAAAGTATAGGCAGGATCAGGTGGTTAAGGCAGTCCTTGAGATAAGTTGGTCCCAACTTAGGTTAACACCAGCACACTTTGAATTGGGTCCTGAAACACACTGGTAGCCAGTGCAATTGAAACAAAATTGCTGTTACATGCCCTGACTTCGTGGCCTTCCTTCCCAACATCCAGGCTGGTATGTTTTGCATCTGTGGAAGATTCTGAACCGTCTTCAAAGGTAGTCCTAGATTAGGCATGCAACAGTAGTCTAGCTTGGAGCTAATGCATGAGTAACCAAAACCAAGTCCAACTGCTCCAGATAGGGCTGATAAAAGTGCTTCTCACCAGTGGCACCACTATACTTCCCCAGATTGCAATGAGTCCAGGAGCACCACAAGCCTATTTGTTCAAGAGGACTTTTGCTTCCCATCTGTTACTGAGGCCATTGCCTCTGAGCGGGACTTGGTCTGCTTTTCAAGACTCACCAGACCGTTTCCTCAAACTTGCACATGGACTCATTCATGTGAAGGACCTCCACTCTGGAATGTAGTTAGGCATCGGGAAAGAAGCCTCCTTCCTTTTGAATGTTGTTCCAGGGGTCTCTTTTGAGGATGGCTGAAGTGTTGGAAACATTGTCTTTCCTACAAGCCTGCATAGATAGGTTCAGGAAAAAAGAGTATTCTTTCTCCCTTTGGAGGTTTCTGCCAGGGTGGCAGTTCAGCCAGGCTAAGGGGTTGGTGGATAAGATTCTCCCACTGCCATAATGAGATTGTCTCTTAAGAGTCGTACTCTGGTCTTTTCCCCATAGGAATAAATGATAGCCATTTGTCTACTGGGAGGAAGGGGTGGGGGTGGGCAAGCATACATTTAGATACTATTGGTGGTGCTAGTGGGAAAAGCTAATTTTGCACCTCCTGACCGCAACATCTGGATTAGGGTGACCATATGAAAAGGAGGATCGGGCTCCTGTATCTTTAACTGTTGTATAGAAAAGGGAATTTCAGCAGGTGTAATATGTATGCATACAGCACCTGTGAAATTCCCTCTTCAGCGCAATGGTTAAAGCTGCAGTAGCCCTAACCCTCTTTTGTATCTGGTCGCTCTAGTATAGCTAGTGCAGCTTTAACTGTTGCGCTGAAGAGGGGATTTCACCAGGTGCTGCATGCCTACAAAGGACACCTTCTGAAATTCCTTTTTCTAGACAACTGTTAAAGACACAGGAGCCCTGTCCTCCTTTTCATAATCAGCCTGGCAAGTCCCATGCTGGAAATTATTAGGAAAGGAATATAATTGCCAATATCATCATGCCGCACTAGGCATACCGTGTACAGTTAGGGGTCACTCTACCTCAAAAAGGATATTGTGGAGTTGGAAAAGGGCAAACCAAAATGAGCAAGCAGCTGGTGCAACTCCCTTATGAGGAAAAGTTATGTTTTGGGGTTTTTTTTTAGCTTAGACAAGCGAACAATAGAGGTGCATAATATCATGCATGGTGTCAAGGGAAATGAACGCTCGCGTAATACTAGAATTTGGGGTCATCCCACGAAGCGATGAGATTCAGGGCGAATAAAAGGCCTGGGGCCCAGGGGGAGGGAGGCCTTTTCCACCACTTTCTGCCGGATGCTTTGCCCCACAGGTCAGGGCTTCCACTTTCCCCGACCCGGCACCCTCCGGATGTGTTGGGACCACAAGCCCCCTCAGCCGCGCTGGCTCTGAGGGATGATGGGATCTGTAGTCCCGCCGCACCCGGAGAGCGCCAGGTCGGGGAAGGCTGTCTTTCACGTCCTGTCGCTCATGCCCTTGGCCATGCTGGCTGGGGGATGATGGGACTTGTAGTGCCACCGCACCCGGAGGCGAAGCTCGACCACTGCTTGGCGCTGCCTCCGGCGCCCCTCAGAAAGAGCCAGAGACCACCGACGCCGCCAGGCCTCGCCGCAGTGCCCGGATGTATTCATCCCCCCCCCCCGAGTGCTTTTGCGGCCGGACCCATCATGCACTGCGGCAACCCCGTCTCAGCAGCGCCAGCGCTTGGCAGGCTGGCGCGCTGATTCCGCCCTCCTCCTCCTCCTCCTCCTGCCCCGGCGCATTCTGGGAGTTGTAGCTCCACAGACGCCCTTCGGAGCGCTTCCCGCCTATTTTCCCCGGGACTACGTGTCCCGTCATCCTCCGCGGTTTGTTTTCCTTCAAAGCCCTCCCGCATCCCCTCCCCGCCTCACGCTCGCGCCTGTTTGGTTCGTGAGGTGATTGTGCCTCCGCGGCCACCGTTTGGGCCTGGCGCGCCTCCGTCGTGGGCTGCTCCCTCCCTCTCTCGCTCCGTCCGTCCGTCCCTCCTCCCTTCCTTTTCCTTTCCCGCCCACCCCTTCGAAGACCTTTGACCCCCCGTTGTTATGTCGGGCCTGAGCCGCCGCCGCCGCCGCCTCTACAGCACCGCCAGCATTCCTTAGCGCGCGCCCGCCGCTCTTCAGCCCTGCTTGGCCCCTCTTGCCCCGCAGCCTCAGATTCCGCCTCAGCCGCCTGTCGCTCACACACGCGCGCGCGCGCCCGCCCAACCGACGGCCCCGCCCCTCCCCCCAGCCGCGCCTGAGTAACGGTCGGCCCCGCGCGCGCGCGCCCCCGTCACCTCCCTCGCTCGCTCGCTCGCTCTTCGCGGCCTCTCTCTCTCTCTCTCTCTCTCTCTCTCTCCCTCCCTCCCTCCGCCCGCCCGCCTTCGGGAGCGCCCCTCTCGCCCGCGCCGCCGCCGCCGCCGCGCTTGTTTTGTTCTCCCCTCCCCCCCCTTCTCCTCGTCGCCGGCCCGGACGAAGATGAAGGAGATGAAGCAGAGGAGGAAGAAGGAGCGCACGTGGGCCGAAGCCGCCCGCCTGGTGAGAGCGGGGGCAGGGAGGCTCTTCTCCCCCCCCCCCCCAATGTGGGCCCGGTCGCCTAGGGTGGTGTTTCTCCCCCCCTCCCGTTTTCTGAGGGGTGCTTATGGGAGAGAGACCCTTCCTTGTCGCTGTGGAGGGGGGTACTCTTTATGGAGAAGGGTTGGGGAGGGATGTTGGGGAACCAGAGGGGAGGGTGTTACGTTTCTTCCCCCCCCCCTTACCTCCCATAGTGTGGTGGACCTCTATGCTGCGTCGAAATGTAGGGGTTCTCCTCACCCCTTTTTTTGTTACTTAATATAAAGGCACCTCTATGAAGGCCTGTTCGATAGAATGGGGCCTGGAATTATGCAAACAACCCCTGCTAGCTCACACTGATGGACCCCGAGTGCATAGGTGTCAAAGGATCACTTCCATAAGGATGAGAAGAAGGTGCAGGATAAAGCTTGTGGGGAAGGGGAGATAGGCATTGAAATATCTAGGCCCAGCCTTTGGAAATGGGAACTCAGTCAGCATCAGTAACCTGGCCTTGCTAAGAACATACAGATCTTCAGCCTGCTAGCACCGTTCTAGGAGCCTGAGTAACCAGGTCGCTAGGATTTCTCTTGGTTCCTATGAAGGCTGTGTTAGCAACGTGTGTGTTCCACCACCACAAACAATAAACCAACTTTTTGGTTCTCCATATAATAGGGAGAAGTAATAACAGTACTTAATGTTTATATAGCTCTTTCAAGTGTTCAAAGTGATTCCTGCGGCTTACCTAGTTGTAATCCTTTCAACAACCTTAGATGGTAAGTTAAGTCAAACCCTCATGGTATAGATGAGGATGATTGAGGCACAGAGAGAGTGGCTTGCCTAAGGCCACCTTATGAGTTCATTGGAGAGGTGAGAATCAAACCAGGGGCTACCTCATTCACAGCTCAATGTCTTAGCCCCTAAGCTACGCCAGTTTCCAAGAAAGATGTTGTTTTGGGAAGAGAAGAGGCAGTCAGGAAATAATGAGACATTGGTCTGGAATTCCATTTGTGTATTGAGAAACTCCTCAGTGCATTGGGGATTAGTAGTTCGTTTGCAGTTTGTAGTTCATGTGGCAGAAGGGAATTCTCTGAAGAGATAGCTGGAGGGCTGCAGAAAGGGTAATTGCATCTGGGTCAGTGTGAGAAAATTAATTTCCAAACTCAAAGCCAGCCCCCTCTGTTTTCCTAATAGAAACTTTTCTCTGTACGAGAGAAAAGATCTGTGTATTTGTGGGAATGGACCGGGAGAATGGGAAGGAATATGTGTTATCTCCCATATAGGCATGGTGGAGAGTTTTTAAAAATCCTCACACATGGGGTCACACACTTAGTCACCTGTATGGATTTGGTGGGCAGAGCAAAATCATATAGGGTTTCCAAAGATTGATGTTATTTCCCACTTTATCAGATCACTAGTTGTGGTATACAAGCAATGGAAAGAGTGACCACTTAAGGTGTCATTGCCATGTTCATTCAGGTTATCCAGAATACTGATGGACAGAGACACTTCATTGTGGGGTACAAATCATTCAAAAACATGTCATCCCTTTTCCACAATATGTAGAGAGTAGATGCTTCCCTGGGAGTAGCAATTTCTGGATGAAAATAGTAGGGTAGAGGTAGGACTGAGGAATTCCTTCCAGTTGGAAAATGTGTCCTTTTGTAAGGCCATGAAAATGAGTGCACACGTCTTCAGACTGACCAGGATACATCTCTGTGTTTCCACATACTAAAATTGCCCAGCTGTTGCCATTTCCAGCTGTCATTCCCAAATAGATTCTCAGCTTCTGTCTGAGACAATGGCTGCGTTCAGACAACATGACAGTCAATGGTGTGATAATAAGCAACTCGACAGTTGTTTATCTAAGGGGTACTCCCCTCACAACATGATAATAATCAACTGTGGTGTAGATTAGGATCAGCGTTGAGCTGACTATTAGTCCATGCTGAGCTGACTCACCTTCTCTCCCCCCTCGAGGCCCCCCACTAGTATCACATCAGCCATTGTTGCTGAAAATCTATCCTGCCAACTGGACAAGAGTGGCAGCCACCACTGTGACCCCTCTTCCCTTGTGATTCTGTGGCTGATGAAATAGCCAATGGTGCCCTCCACACAACACGATAACCAATTATGGTTCAAATAGCCAACTCTGTACAGCGTTGATTATTTTGGCCAAATAACCAACTGTTGGTTAAAAAAACCCTCTTCACACAACATGATAACCCATGGTGGGTTAAATAACCAATGTCCACTATTTAAACCACTGTTGGTTATTGTGTTGTCTGAACCCAGTCAGTGACAGGTTCTGGTTTCTGAGGCAACAAGGTATCACATTGGAAATGTTACTGGCTCAGGATATTCTCCCATTCTTAGTCCCCCCGTTGGCTGTAGCAAAGAGGACTACTCTGATTCTTCTCAGTTGGTAGGCGAGGAGGAAGATAAGAAAATGGGCTACAGTAGCATTGGGTCATTCCTATATGTCTGGCTGCCCCTCTGTTTAAGCAGTAGAATGCTATATCTGGGTAGAAGTTGGGAATCATATTCCCATATTCAAGTGAGGGAAGGGCTGCTTCCTAAAGCATGACAGCATTCCCCATTATGATGGGAAATTCTGTGAGAACAGATAACTTGTAAACCGCCCAGAGAGCTTCGGCTATGGGGCGGTATATAAATGGAATTAAATAAATAAATAACTTACCATTTTCTCTTGGTCCCTTTTTCTGTAAGGCTTATATTGAAATATTATGATTGACAGATAGCATTTACTGTCTGCCTTTTATAAGGAAGAGACTTCCTTCAAACATGGAGGAAGCCTGCTGTCCTCTTTTGTTCAAGAATAGATTTTTCACGGGGTCTTTCTAGATGCCCAGTTCAGAAGACACCTTAAACCACGGCTTTAACCACAGTGGTTAAGCCAGAAAGCCAGGCCCTGTTCAAAAGTCACCTTAAACCACGGCTTTAACAATGTCGAATAAGGCAAAAAGCCTTATTCACTGTGGTCAAAGCTGTGGTTTAAGGTGTTTTCTGAACACAACCTGGCTTTCTGGCTTAACCACCATGGTTAAAGCTGTGGTTTAAGGTGTCTTCTGAACATGACCAGTGTCATTTTTCAGAAGAAAGTAGCTCTCCCCAGTTCAATATTCTTGTTCATAGTGCTAGGCAGATGTGAGGAAGATATAGAGATTGGATCTTATGTTATGGTTGAGAGGATGAGGAGTGTACACTCTTGGAGATGAGTGCACGTATACATATGTGTGTTTCCATGTAGGGTAGTAAGAGAAGAAGGCGTTCACCCTGAAAAAGCTGCCAAGAGTTCGTGGGTGTTGATTAGATTTCTTAATATCTGTTTTAAAATATCCCCTCTAGGTATGGACAGAATTTCTGGCTTGCTTTGTCAGAGGCTTAACGATTTAATTATGTGGTGTCATTAGGAGTAGACAAGTGAGTAATGTTTCACCTCTGGAAAAATCCTGTGAACGCTTAACTGGGCGTAAGCCCCTTTAAACATAGTGGGACTTACTTCCAAGTAAACATACATAGGATTGTGCTAGAGAAATCTGAAAATTCCTGAGAACAGACTGGCATATATCCTGAAGAATGTTTATTTCAGGAATTTACTTTGTAGTTGCAAAAGACTTCTCCATGCCTTCTGAATTGTGAAATTGTAACTAGAGGCATGTCTCGTTTTTTTGGTTTGCACTTTTGATACACTGTAGGGAGGGGCTGTAACTTAGTGGTAGAGCCTTCCATATGGAAGGTCTCTGGATCAGTCTCTGGCTCCTCCAGGTAGGGCTAGGAGACCTGCTGCTAGTCAGTGTTGATAATACTTAGGCTAGATGGACTAAAGATCTGACTCAGTATAAGGCAGCTTCCTACGTTCGTATGATACTTTAAAAACAACACAACCCTCTCCACATTACCGAAAAATCCAAAAAGAGAGGTGTGAGGGTGAATATGGAGAATTGGAGCAAGGTTAGATATGTGGGAATAGATTCCCATTTATTAGTACCTTTCCTCAAAATTCTGGTAAACCCCCCCCCCCCCCCCCCGGCAATGTGGAAATGAGGACTGACATTGCAAATGACATGCTTATCTTTTGCAGGCTGTGGATTATGCAGCTGTGTGCTTTTACTGCTACTTTCAGAGACTGATTTCAGGAAGTAATGTTTCTCTTCCAGTTTTTTAAAAAATCTATAAAGCTGTGCCAGTTATATATTGCTTTGACTGGATGATTTGTCATTTGTATATTGCTTGACTGAGAATGAAACTCTTTGTTCTTAGCTAGTGGTTTCCTTTCTGAACTGTGTGTAGTTGAATGTCTCTTGACTATTGACTGATTCATATGGGTCTGTGTATTAGTTTAGGGTAAAAATATTCATACAGCGATACCTTTTCTATCTGCAGTGGTCCATAAATAATCACCCATTTGCCAATGACAACCATAAACATAATTATGGAGACCTGTGTGGTATTTCAATAGATGCCTAATGTGAAGTGAAAGACATTTTCTCTCATGTGTTATTTAGGCATCATGTAGAACTCATAGGGGTCTCTCTCATTTTGTGTTGAGCTTAAGAGATCATGTCCCCCAAATCCTCTTGCAGAAGTTTGGGGGTGAAGTGGAGAATGCTTTGTTGCTGCATACCAGGCTTTGCAGAAAGAAGCTGTTTCAGTCTCCATTACTGTTTTGACTTTCCCAAGTGCTGGCTCAAAATTATGTTCTCTTGCTTTCTTAGAAACAGCAAGAGGCTGTGTTCGGATGACACTTTTGTCGATGAAGGGTTAAAGCGTCAAGTCACACTTGGGTTTTTTGGGGGTACATGACAAGTTTCCACGTCCCCATGGTGCGGTTGACACTCGTGTGGAGTGGATTCGTACTCAAACCGGCATTTGAGTAGCACAGCCCCCGCCCCTCTCCCCCCTTCCTCAGTCCTCCCAGTGCTATCCCAGCAGCCATTACGAGTTGTGCTGGTTGCAGCAGAGCAGCCTGCTCGGTTTTGGCCGCTCTTGCCTGGGAACTCTGTAGCCAGGCGAAAACTTATACTCAACGGGTCAGAAACATCACTGGCTTGGTTCGGACAACACGAAAACCACTTTGCAGCTGGTTATGTTTCTCCAGTTGTTTCTTTGCCGAAAACCTCAACCTTGGGGTGGATATTGCCCAAGAGACAACGCAAATACCAACCGATGACCATTCCACTGACAGTTGACTACTAAAAATACCGGTGGTTTTTGTGTCATCCAAATGCAGCCAAAGGCTGCTGTGCTGCTTCGGGCTTTCTCAAAAGCCTGGTGGAAAGGAGAGATAAGATACCACCTTTCCACAAAGTATCTGCATATGCTGGAAGATGTGGTGGGAAGGGGCAGGAATGGTGACAATCAAAATCTTTTGTTGGCTGTGAAGATCAGACCCCCCAAAAAGAGTATTTGCCTGATAATATATTCCTGAATTTGAAGATATTGAAGGGGAGGGAGGATTATAATATCTAGCTGTTAGTTGAGTTAATTTATTAATGGGAATTATGAGAGTCAGTGATACAGTGGGGTGTATGTTGGAGTTGGATTGTAGAGACCTGTGTTCAAATCCCAAATTATTTATGCTTCATACTGGATGCCACTCTCTCATCCTAATCTCCTAATAGGGTTGTTTTGAAGATTAAGGCTGCAATCCTATTCGCACTTACCTGGGAGTAAGTCCTATTGAACACAGTAGAGCTTACCTTTGACTAGATATGTATAGGATTGCACTGTAAGTAAAATAATGTCATGCATGCTGCCTTGAGATCTTAGGGCAATGGTTTGCAATATGTGGCTCTCTAGATGTTGTTGGACTGCTGCTTCTATCATCCCTCACCATTGGCTATGCTGGCTAAGACTGGTGGGAGTTGCAGTTCTAGCAACACCTGGATGACCACAAGTTGCCCACCCCTGCCTTAATGGAAGGTTGAGATACAACGATGATAGATCACTAGTGGCCCTATAATACATGCCTTGTCTCCAATGTTGCCTCATTGAAGTTTGACACCACATCCCATAAGTTCACACCATTTACTTCACTTGCAAAAATGGATTAGAATCCCCAGCGTTGGGAGGTTACTATTAAGGACAGCAGCACTTAATCCCAGTAGCAACAAGTGGTGCAGATGACCAGTTTCCTGTGGCTACCTGTGGTTTTAGATTTCTTGGTGGCTGCCCTACAGTAATCAAGACCCTTCTCCCTGTATTTTGTTTTTAGGTGTAGTGCGTTCTCGAAAGAATGTTAAAAACTTTTTGTAGAGAAGGTTTCAGGACTGATAATACATCTTGAGCTTTGTGGATGGGGTAACATAGAAATTCAAATAAATAAAATGTAATCTTCAAGATTTTATTTGACTCAGGTACTAATATGACTGAACAGGGGAATTAAACAAAGCTGGGTTAACAAAATAAACATCCCTCCTGACAATATAAGTGAGTAAAGTTTCTGACCTTTCTGCACTGGATAGTCCAAGAGCCTGTGTCAAAAAAATTATGTCATAAGGTACAAAAGGTTTTACTACCTGGACATCTTACAAAAGATTTTTGTCTCCAAAATTGCCTGTCTTATGCACAATGGCTGGGACGTTTAGGATGTACCTTACGATGTTATTAACAGTCCCCTTTTTTGGAGGGGTGAGAAAGGGGATATGCCCCACCAAAGTCAGCCAAATTGGACAGCCTGGAATTATACGCGGGATTCCCCAACAGCTGCTACTTGTTCCACCCATATACCTTATGGCTAATTATTGGCTCTGAAAAGAGGTTGGGGGGTGTTTAGGGGTGGCAGCCCCCCAACCCCTTTGAGAGCCAATTACATCATAAGGTACATGGATGAAACTGGTACCATTTGGTAGAAATCACTTTTCTGTATTTTAAAATACGCAATCTGACTGTTTTACATGAGGCCAACCTCAAATCAAAGAATTTAATGGGATCAGAGTCATATCAATTTTCAATATACTTAATTAGAACTATGTACATCGGTTCTGAAATTAAGAACTATTTTAGCAATAAAGTCAACAGAAAAGTATTATTTCTGCTACAAGGATACTTTTGAATTTATTAATTTCAGTTACGAAAATAGTTAACATGCGACCTTCAGAAAATCCCAACATAAACTCCCTATTTGACTCCATACTCTGGCCCCAAAGCCCTAATGAAGAAAAGGCAGCTTCTGAATTCTCATTCTTTCCAGAATCTTCCCCTTTCTTGATATGGCTATTGTGTAATTCCATCCAGTTAAACAATAAAATCCAGGTAGGGATTTACCTATTGATGATCCCAGTGAATCTGCTAGCTTTCTCACACCTGCATACCTCAGGTAGGCTTCTTCATTACAGTGTTCCCATCTATCCTTTAGGCAGGATGCTAATCTTTGTGGGTCAAACATTTTGCTTAGACACCTGACATACGTTGCTGCTGCTTAAACTTCATCTAGTGGCAGCACCACATATGGAGCTGTAAGGTGATATCAGGATGACAGGGGAAGGTTGCAGGGAATATGGTATCTTGCTTTGGGTTACTCTTGAAAATTACTGAGATTTAATGGATGAGTCTATATCTGCATCTCAATCCCCTGTGCTCATTTTGCCTAGTTTTTGTTGCGCTTTTAATGGCACAGCAGCGTTCTTGTTGGATAGACTTGCTGTCACCTTGGTCTGTGAGTGAACTTGTTTGAGATGGGTTTTACCCTGCCCACCTCTTGTTTTGAGGCTTGCACCAGAGTATCTTTTCTATTTTTGGTTTCTGGCGGGCTCAACCTCAGGTTGGATTATCTACTTAGCGGCTTTCTTGTCCCTGCACCTGGTTAATGAGTTGCTTCTCAAGCTGACTATATATCCATCCGAAATAAATCTTTATTCAAGACTAAGCTTTGTGCATTCCTAATTATAGTTTTTGAAGTGTTAACTTTCTCAGTGGTAGCTTTTGAATCCCCTAGGTATTGTGATACATTCTAGCCACGCAGGTTCTAAGGAAAAGATTTTAAATACTCATGGTTGGAATGCTACTCGGTCCATGTCAAGGTCAGACTTCTAATCTTGGTAGAGAACTAACTGAAGGAGCAGCAGTCCAGGATTCTGAGGTGTTTGGGCCATCATAAACTGATGTGTTTTCAGGCCTTGCCCCCAGTTCTTTTCCTCTGTTCTGAACTTATTTCCCCTGTGCATTGATCCAAGAACTGCTTCAGAAAGTTATTTGTGAAGATAAAGGCTGCGTTCGGACGCCACAATAGTCAACCATGTGTTAATAGTCAACTCCATGGATGACTATTATGTCGTATTGGGAGTACCTTCTAAATAGTCATCCGTGGAGTTGACTGTTAACACATGGGTGACTATTGCCCACCTCATCCCCTTTCTGTCCTCCCCACTGAATAGCGGTACAGGTTCCCATGTGAATCCCCCTTTGTGCCAGGTCCCCCTACTGTCAGGACCTGGTGCGAAGGGGGATTTTTATGGGATGTGCCGTCCCTGGGTGGGATGCCGTGATTGGTGGCTCCCAACATGCTTCCTGGTACGTGCACATGCTGTCCCTGGATGGGGCGCCACAATATGCAGCTCCCCACATGTTCCCAGGGATGTGCATGCCCCATCCTTGGGTGGGGCAGGCCGATGCAATCAGTGGAGGGATTTCCCCTGTGGTTTGACATTACACATCAAGCTGCAGGAGAATCCTCCCCCGCCCCCCCCCCCCGATAAATTTTGATACGGGGTTGGGAGGATGGCAGGAGAGCTTCTTCCATCCCCCTGCCCCCATATCCAAATGGATAGTAGGGCGGGGCAGCAGAAGCATCTCTCCTGCTTCTGACAGCTGCAGGAGAGATCCTTGCGCTGCCACCTGCCCCTTCACAAAGATCAGGTGGGTGGTGGCACCACAAGGATCTCTCCTGCTGCTGTCATGAGCAGGAGAGATGCTTCTGTCCCCAGTCCCCCCATTCGCAGTGGCAGGAGAGGTGCTTGTGTGTCCCCTCCCCCTTTTCTTGTGGCGAATGGGGATGGGGGGCAGAAGCACCTGTCCTGCCATTTTGGAACCGCAGGAGACATGCTCGCGCATCCCATCCCCCTTCTCTTGTGGCGAATGGGAATGGGGGGGGGGGGCAGAAGCATCTCTCCTGCTTCTGACAGCTGCAGGAGAGATTATTGTGCCCCACCCACCTGTTCTTTGTGGAGAAGGGACGGGCGGTGGCACAAGGGTCTCTCCTGCAGCAGTCAGAAGCAGGAGAGATGCTTCTGCCGCCCCGCCCCACTATCCATTTGGATAGGGGGTCGGGGGGATGGAAAGAGCTCTCCTGCTATGCCCTGACCCCATATCGAAATGGATCGTGGGAGGTGGGCGAAAGATGTCTCCCGTGGCTCGATATGTAACATCAAGCCGCAGGAGAAATCCTTCCTCCGATCGCTGTGCCCCATCCAGGGACAGCATGTGCACATCCTGGGAAGCGCAGGGGGAGCTGCTGATCACGGCACCCCACCCAGGACAACACGATCGAAGGCTCTACACACACATGTCCCGGGATGGCTGAGACGTGCCTACGGAGCCCCGCTGGGTAAGAGCGGCAATTTCTGGGAAATAGCCAGCCATTGTGTGGAAAAGGCTTGACAGACGACACAATAGTCAACGGTGGACTGTTCAAGCAACCGTTAATTATTGTGTTGTCCAAACCCAGTCAAAATGTGCCCTCATAACAGGAGAGTTGCTGCAGGTATCATTCCTTGTTGATACTGATATGGCTTGTGATATCTGACAAAGAAATCCCGTGGAATTTTCACTCCTGTATGCTTTGTTAAAAATGACTTCTGAACTGGTAGAGTTGGTTGAAGCTATCCTTTTTTGTAGTGTTCTGCTCTTTCAGACGGGAAGTGGGTTGATTTTATTTATTTTTTAACTGTGGGGAGCAAACCGCTCAGCCATGTTGCTGAACATTCATTTTTGCTTCGTGTGCTTTTTCCCCACAGTTGACTGCATCCAACACCCAGAGCTTATTCACACATTATAGGTATGATAGGCAGTACATGCAGTATTGCTGAAACTAGGAATCATAGGCATGACACATTTCCTTTCTGTAAAAATGGTGCCCTTTGGGAACATACTTTCTGTACCTTAATGTTTATGTGCGTGTTTGCTGGAGCATTACATGCTGTGAAGATTCTCTTCAAACTTCTGTTTAATCTCACATGTAACTTTTAAAGACCTGATTCATGTGATCCATAAATGTATGGCTCCAGTTACATTTCTTTCTGGCTTAATAGTCTAAGTGTGATTTGTGTCAAAGGTGCCTTAAGTGTGTTACTGTGCCGCTTTGCATCACAGCTCAACCCTTGCATCACAATCTTGCTTCCGTTTTTTTTCTAGTAAGAAGGCTAACTCTTTCTGAATAAGGCCTTGGACTTGACAGTGTTAGCAGTTGTCTTTGCGGAGAATTAGAATGGCTTGTTCTAGTGCCATGCAGCTTAACACCTTTTTCAGATCACTTATTTAGGTTCCCTGGGAGCTTCCATTACAGTTAGCTGTGTGCTTCACACACTGCCAAACTAAATTCACTGCACTTGGTATGTCACTTTCTCAGGATTGCATCTCATGGTGGGTATAATTTTCTTTTCCTGGGAAGTGTAGGCAGATTCCTAGCTGCAGCATGAAAGCAAGATACGTGATTAGGTTTGAACATGGGGTTCTGCTGATGGTTAGTGACCTGCATTCCTTTCTAGCAAAGACGTCCAATAAATGCTGCTTTGCCTCTCTGAGGTGAGGGAGCCTCCAGCCGCTGTTCCCTGACACAGCTTTGCAGCATCTCCGTTCTCAATGCCTTCGTGCGCATACACACACACAAACACACAGCATTTGGTGTTTCCAGCTTGTCCTTTGAGTGAGACTAAACGTTGTGGACCCGAAACTCTTTTTTCGGTGCACTCAATATTCAGGAAGTGTTAGGAGTGCTGAAATAAGATTTTTAGGTCCATGTACTATATAATATGTTAGATCATTTTTGCAGTTAGCCATAGAACATCTAAACAGGTCATCTCCCCCCCCCCCCCCCCCGCTCCCATTACCCTTTATAGCAAGATATTTTTCTTAGTAACAGGAGTAACTGTGTCGGATAACAATTTGGGGCCCCTCTCAATGCTGGCTGGCTTCAGCATCTTTGAAAACAGATGCTGAGAAATACAGGAGTGGCATCGTAACATTGTGTGTGTCTCTCTCTCATGAAAAGCTTTATAAGTTAACTTCTGATTCAAAATTAAGGTGTGTATTTCTTGCTTTCTAAGGCAAAAAGCCTTTACACAAAGCAGCTTACATTGGGCCAGTTTGCATGATTCCGAATTACCCACCCAGGCACAGCTTATCGTGTCGTCCAAACCCAGGTGGTGTGGCTTTTTTGGAGGGGAAACAACCTTCAAAACAGCCCATGGCTTATATTTGTTTTGTTTTGATTACGTTTTAATTGTGCAGACCACGTCAATATCATGTAAATACAATTTAGAAATCATAAAAACTCAGTTTAAAATGCCAAACAGTTGAAGGGCCTTATGCTTTAAGCCAGTTCTGGGAGCTTCTTATTATTGCTGCTTTTTAAAATCTGGATGTTATCCTGCCCTAGTTTTAGACTTGTGCCTTCACAGTAACTTTTGGCTATGAATCACTACTTCCTGTTTTCCAGGGGGAAATGTATCTGAAAAATTTTCAATGATTGAGATGTAATTTAGCGTTTAGGAATTTTGAATTTAAATATTTGGGAAATTAATTCAATCACATTTAATGCGATTTCAGTAATAAAACCAATTCAAAGCTCTATCAGGAATTATTTTTATTGGAACTTTTGACGGATGTGACAATGCACATACCTTATGTTGTATACATTTTAAGAGAGAAATGAAATGAAAGCACTTAAAACTATTAACATTCATACTAACATACTCATCTGATAAAAAGCTAATTGCAACTTTGAAACTGCCCAATTTGACTGTTACTGTATTGGTTCATTATGTTACTAAATCATCTTTAGAAATGCGAAAATGTTCTGCCCCACCTTACGTCTATGAATTGTGCAGTTTCAGCAAGCGAGATCTCTGTGTTTAAATGTTACAGAGTTCCACCCTCTTGTCATACTAGGAGGATAGAAATTTGTGGTCTGTCAATGTAATCTTTACAACAAGGCTGCCTTATACTACATTAGACCATGTAGCCCAGTACAGTCAATGCTGGCTGGTAGCAGCTCTTCAGGGTGCGAGGCGGGAGTTTTTCTAACACCCCCTGGAGAAGCTGGGGATCGAATCTGGGACCTTCTGAATGCGGCCTCTCCTTTTTTTTTAGGCCTTTGTACACATATGGAATTTTGAGAGTGTTTTGGGCGCTAGTCACAAAATGGCTGCTGAAGGCAGGGGAGACTTTTGTTCAGTCACAAAATGTTAAGAGCCGCAGAAGGAATTCAAGGTCTCTCAGCTCAGACTGATCCCATGCATGTTTACTCAGAAGTAAAAGCAACTGGATTCAGTGGTGCTTCCTCCCAGAAAAGTGTGCTTAGGATTGCAGTCCGAAAAGTTGAAGGGACACATCTGATCCAATTTATATGGAAATCTCAATCCAGAACGTAGTAGTTTCTGATAATTTACAACAGAACTTCGTGTAGGAACATTTTTATATAATTTCCATTCAAACTGGATTTCACACGTGTGTTTTTCATTGACATTTTATTGCGAGAAAGTAGAGAGAAAGGAAGCAAGCTGCCTTTTCTTGAAGCAGTTTTGTTTTAAAGCAATCCTATACAAGTTTATTCAGAAGTCCCACTGTGCTCAATGGGGCCTGCTCCAAGGAAGGTGTGCACAGGATTGAAGCCTGCAGTTCCCTGAGGAAAGTCTTGTGGAGCCAAAATACAACGAACATGAAAGGATATTTTGCATTAGATACTTCCAATCGCTTTTGGGATAAGGATAGTTTCATAAAAGTGGGGCACTCCCTGATTTGGTTGCAAAATACTGTATTGACTGGATGAAAATGAAGTAAGAGAAGCTTTTTACCTTGTGCTCAGCGCCTTCCTACAGCCTTTGGTTGGAGATGCGCACAGCTTTTCAGCCAAGAGCAGCTGCTTGCCCCTTTTCTGCCTGCTGGATGTCACCATGTCTGTCTGTCTGTCTCTCCTTTTTGCAAGACCCTGGAGTGGCAGAAGTGTAGAACCAGTGTGGATTTTCCTTTTGAAAACTGGACTGCTTCTCCACTTTTAGCTCTGCCCTATAGAAAGGCTTGGGAGGATCCTAGAATAACTGTGGAGAGAAAACTCCAAAAATCGGTAATGGGTCAAAATACGTTGACAGAGATGGGCTGCTAGCGACCAGGGCTCCATGTTCATTTTTGCCTTCCACTTTTAAAATAAAAGAGCTCTCCCCTCTCAGCTCTGCTCATCTTCCAGCTGCTGCAAAGTTGCTTAGAGTACTTTCCCAGCTGCCCTTTGTTACAGGTCCTGCTGCAGAAAAAGAGGCAAGCAACTCCCCCCCCTCCCCCCCCGTGGAGGTCACATGTGGACAGTGGGGGCAATTACAGTACTTCTTCAGGTGTGGCCGGCTGAACAGCCAGCCTCCCTTCAGGCTCCCTGTCCCTTCCTAGACCTTCCTCATGAGTGCTCCTCCTCCCTCAGCCATCACCACCAGCAGCCATTCCAGCAGGCTGTACTGAGGGGGGAAGGGAAGGGGAAGTGGGGCCAATGTTGATTTTCCCCCAGACTTCCCTCCGCATTCCTTTCCCCTTTTTGGATTGTAAGTCTGCAGGCAGCAGAGACTGATTTGTTTAATTTATTATCTGTAAGCTACTCTGGGAGCTTTTTGGCTGAGGAACAGCATAAAAATGCTTCACATAAATAAATAGTCCCCACTCCTACCTGTTGCTGCTGCAGCAATTCCCTTACCCATCTGCCGGCTCCTTTGTCCCCAGCTGCATCCATCCGTCTCTCCCGCCCTTCCATTCACCTGCCTGCTTTTCCCCCTCCTCTGCCTGGTATCTGGAGTTACACTGGCATCCACTCAGAAAGGGATGAGGGAAAGGGGGACATCTGGGAAGAAGTGGCCAGAGTGTGGAAAGCGGAGAAAGGCCTTGTGTGGGCAGATCTGTGCCTACGATCTCAGCTCCCTGCCAGAGCACCTGCACCTGTGGGCGCCCTGTTGGAAGCGCCATCCATAGAACATGGCTCCATTGACTCATTGAGGTCTGAGCACGCAACACGCCCACAGCCTGATGTTCTAATGCAGCCTGGACTCTGCAGATCCACATAGGTGTTTTGGTGGCATATCTGCAGTAAACTTGGGTCCCACCTTTGTGCTGACATATTTTTCTGTATCAGCATCAAGGACTAAATGGCATAGAAGGTGATGGTGAAGAAAGGATAGGTGTTTCTCATCTTTCTATGCAAAGATGGATACAAGGCTTTGAAGGTTATTTTCTTTAGCAGGGGACTTGCAGTAAGACTTGGAGAAACCGCTTCTCTTAATTCCCCCCCTTTTTTCCTGTGTGCAAGGTTAGCAGGGAGAAAGTGCCACGAAACCCACCTGATCAGACTTAATCATATTCTTGATTCCCCCCCCCCCCCATGCCCCATATTAGAAGTATAATGCCCCGGTCTTCTTCAGTTCTGCATATAAGTCTGAGTGACATGCACTTTTTGTTATTGCTTATCTTCAAGCTTTGCATTGTATTTTAATTTGTTGTAGGCACTGTTCGCACAACATGACTGCCAATGGGTTATTTAACCTATGGTGAGGTTGCGGCATATGTGCAGCTACCTTTTTGAATATGCAATCCCAGTCAGGTTGTGTGAGTCCAGCGAGCATGGATTGTGCAAGGGTTAAACAACCATCACACAACCCACAGTCTGTTTTAGGGTTATTGTCTGAACCTGGCCGTAGAGGTAATTGAATACGGCGTTGTAAATGAAGGCTTTTGTAGGGATACACTTGAAATTTGTGTGCACCCTGTTCCAAAAGTGCATGAATTTGAATAGCAGAGGAAGCACCTTTGGCTCCTGGCCCCAGCAGCCTTGTGTCCCTTAGGCATATAGATCAGAACCAAGGACATCCTGCCTGCCAGACTGGAGTGCTGGAGTGGGGAGGGCTCTTGCCTTTCATTGTAAATGCTTGAGCTTCCTTAGCTCAGGGGTAGAGTATCTGCTTTACATGCAGCAGGTCCTACGTTCAACCCCCAGCATCTCCAGTTAGGACTTGGAAAGAATCCTGCCTGGAGAGCCTCTGGCAGTTAGTATGGACAATACTGGGCTAGTTGGATCAGTATAAGGCAACTTTCTACTCAAATGATGAGGGCCAGGAATTTGAAGTGTGGTGTTAAAATTGTTTTCTTCAGCTGTCCTTAGCAGTATTCAGTCTTTTGGAAAGAGTGGGAAAAAAAGAGATCTCTGCTCCAAAGAAAGAGTTTGTTAGGGTTGCCTCTCACAGCCAGTTGTTTCAGTAGGAGACACTGACAGCTGCATATCCTTGAAGACTGAATTGTGCCCAGATGCACTGCTTCACCCAGTTTACAACTATGGTTTTAGGGCCAAAGGAGATGTATTGTATCCAGCAGGGCAAATAGCATACTTAAGGGAGGCAATTTAGTTTGGGGAAGTGAAAGGGGGGGGGGGCTAAACAGCCCCATCCCAATGCATTGACCCCTTTTCAGTCTCATCCCATGTGACTGCTTATTAAAAAAAACGTCTGGAGATCCAGTCGCCTGTGTCTCAGCTAGCTTGGCCCATAGGCAATGAGTTTCCAAGCCAATCTGTCAATTTGAATAGGTGTGGGGCATGCATATAAACTGTTGTGACCTGAAGTTCGTACCTGGCAGTTTTGTAGAAATGTTAAAATAGTTTTATGCTCTTTAATTTCTGGTTGAATAGCTGGGATTAGTCTTACACAAACCTGGAATGTTTCTGTCTTTTCAGGTGCTGGAAAACTACTCTGATGGACCTATGACCCCAAAACAGATTCTGCAGGTCATAGAAACGGAAGGCCTAAAGGAAATGAGGTTGGTAATGACCTTCCTGTCTAAATCAAAGAGTGGCATGGACTAAAGTTGACTTCTTTGCTTTCTCTAACCCACCTCTTCCTCTGCCTCTAAAAATCCAGTTTTGGTTTGAAAAATGTACCAGAGGGAGCATTTCCAGTCAGAGTGTTTCCTTGGACAGGGAGGTGTGCCCTTCATTGGAGTCATGGTGCTTTTCTTTAATATGCCAAATGCCAGTTGAAGACATGGGGAAGGCTATGGGCGTGGCCATGTCGTCAGGATGGTGGTGCTGTGTTTCGTCTCAATGCACAGGCTGAGTTTGCATGAGCATTTTGTTTGATTTTTCTAACACAGCAGTTATTACTGTATGTCACCCTGTCATGATAAGCGGTTGCATTTTACAAGGGTAAATGGCATGTTTAAAAACAGATGGATTTAATGATGTCATATTGTGGACATTTAACTCGCTGTTTTAAAATTGTACTTCAGTAGCATGTTGCTAGTTTTGCCCATTGTGGGATTTGCTAGATTGTATTATCATTGATCCTCACTTTCACTGTGTGAGATCTTTCTCCATAGGATTATGGGACAGCCTCATCTCCCCCCCCCCCCCCCCCGCATAAAGTGTTGTATGGGGATGATGCAAAAAAGGAACAGATTACATCAACACGTTTATCAGTATTAACACTACTGTTGGGTTCAGGCTGCATATATATTACGGGTGTAGTATGGGCATACTTGGGCATATATTTACTGCTCTTGTAGAACCCCGGCATGAAATGAAAGATTTCCCCTTGAACTTGAAGGAGGGAGGTCGCCCACTTTGTGCCAGGCATGAGAGACCAACTCTTCCCTTTCTGTGAGAGATGCACAAGTATGTCACAGCTTCAGACTTGACCATGTTTTCTGCATAAGGGAAGAGACTGGCAGTATTTCTGACGTCTTCCAAATCCTGGTGTAAAGTGCAAGTCAGACCTTACTCTCAGTTGTCTGTACTTGGAGGTGGATTGCAGTGGGTTTAGCTGAGGCCAAAAATAAATTCAAACTAAGGCAGAATTCGTTGGACTTGTAGCCTCATCTTAGATCTTGGACTTGTAGATCTAAAGAGTCAGTCCTTGAGAGGGTTACATACAGATCTGTTGACAAAATTTGTTACTTATTGTTAAACCAGGATAAATAAGTGATACTTAAAAGCCTTTCCAGGGAACAAATCTGGAGTTAGTGGTATTGTGGTGGCAGGCCTTGCCCCTGACCTGCATCTGATCAGTAGAAGACTGTAGGAAGACTCTGGGCAAACCGGTGTAGGGTCTGTTCCAATGATTTAGTAACAAATCTAGGGCAGGATCATTGGAAAAGGACCAAAGTGTCTGTGAATGTGATGCCTGCAAAGGATGTTAGAGCTAACTTGGTGCACTCTTATGCTGCGTCTTGGACTGAGACCATTTTCAGAATATAATCTTACATTTTTCAACAACTTTAACTGAGACAGAAATCTAAATATGGGACATAAAAAGATAGATCTAATTGGTTATCTCTGTAGTCTCTGCCTGCATTTAACCCTGTAGAGCAGGCATACCCAACCTAGTGCCCTCCAAGTGTTTTGGGCTACAGCTCCCATCATTCCTAGCCATTGGCCATGCTGGCTGGGACTGGGGGGTGGGATGATGTAATCCAAGCCTTCTGGAGAGCATCGGATTTGGGAAGTTCCATTCTTTGTGCTTCAAAACTGACTACTCCATGTTGCTTTCTTTTGTCTTAAAGTTCAAACATTTCATTTTGTGTTAATTCCACTGTTTTCCCATTTCTTTCCATGGGCTGTTTGTCCCCCACATGTAACCGGCATTGCACTGGAACCCTGCATGTCCACAGAAGGTAAATGACTTCTGAAAAAGAATGGAGCATCTGCACAAAGCCTCGTTCAAGGATTTAAATGAATCTGCTTTCTCTGGCCTAGCTGTTGTTGTTGTTGTTTTGCCAGCTTGATCACTGTGTATAGATCACGGGCCTTTGAGTACTAACTGCGCTGCCAACATTCAATGATCCCAAAGCGGCTGTCCCAGTTCTTCACGTCTCCTTTATGTTGCATTCTAAAATAAAAGGTCACCCTATAACAGCTCTGTTAGTTTAGGCTCTACCTGTGAAAACCCACCTTCCTAATTACCTATGGCTTGTAAGAATCACCTCCAGGCAAGCAGATGACCTTTGACTCGTTCTCCCTTCATTGCTTATCAAAGAGAGGATCTGAGATGCAAAAACACACAGCTTTGCTGCCTCCGGAGGCTAAAGGCAGTGTATGTAGCCGGCTTGTTGTTTCCCTTTCTATCCCTTTTTCTCTCCCTGGCAAAGAGAGTCTGTAGCTCTAAGTCTGAGAGGGAGAAAGCAGGTAGATAATGGCAGTCTTCCCTCCGTGTCTTCTAGGAGCATGGGAAGAATGTGGGAGGAGGAGTGGCTACCTCTCTGTTTCCTTGGAGGGGAGCTCCTGGAAGAGTGCTGTGCAAGGGGGGTGGGGGCTGTGGTGTGTATTTTTCTAAACGTGTAGCCTCCTAAAAGTAAAAATCATATTGCCCTCCTTAAACAGGCAGTTCTGATCAATTTCTCTGTTTGCTTTAGTAGCTCAACTCTTGCAGGTCTGTCGTTATTTATGTTGGTAGTTACATTATTCAGGGGCTTTTAGTTATAGGAATAAACAAATGTGAGAGTGACAGTTTTTTCCCCCAGTCAGCTAATACTTCACAGTTATATTCCTAGTTGTTGCTGTTCTGGCTAATTTTATCTAAATGAAGAGATCCCATTGAGAGGCTTTAGGGGCACAGATCAGCATGGATATTGGTGCTTTCCCTCCTGAAACCCTGGTGTCTCTGTGTGTGTCATGCAAGAGTTGTCCACGGAAAATACATAGTTGTGTGGCTGGTAATTTCCCTTCAGCATTTCTTTTGGGTTGGGGTTATAGGGGAGAGGAATTTCTTTATCATTTCTTTATTATTTATTAAAACATTTGTATCCCACCCTATCATCACTGGGATCTCAGGGCGGCGTACAGATAAAATCAGAACAATATAAATACAAATAATTTACATAGCTAAAATGTATTAAATCGTTAACAAATTAAAACAGGTAGAAAAAATTTAAAAACAATAAAACTATGTATAACCATGGAGAATTTAGCCCTTAAATGCTTTGATAAAAGGCCATGTTTTAACTTGGTGCCGAAATTAAGCCAGTGTCAGCGCCAGTCAGGCCTTCAAGGGGAGGGCATTTCACAAGCGGGGTGCCACAACAGACAAAGCCCACTCCCACATCCACCATAATGTATGTCTTGCATTGGTGGAACATGGAGGAGGGCTCCTCCAACAGATCTCAAATCTTGGGCAAACATATATAGGCAGAGGTGCTCCCTCAAGTACCAAAGTCCCAAGCCATTTAGGGCTTTAAAAGTCATTGCCAACACCTTGAATTCCAGCCGGAAGTATATAGGCAGCCAACACAATTCTTTTAAGACCAGTATTATATGGTCTTTGTAGGATGTTCCAGTGAGCAGTCTAGCTGCTGGATTTTGCACCAGCTGCAACTTCCAAGTCATCTTCAAGGGCAGCCCCACGTAGCGTGCATTGCATTAGTCTAATTGGGAAGTTACCAGAGCATGGACTACTGCGGCTAGGTTATCCCTGTCCAGGAAAGGACATAGCTGGCGGATCATCCGAAGCTGACCCCAACTACTCAGGTCCATGGAGTCCACCTGGGCCTCCAGTGACAAGGATGGATCTAGGAGTACTCCCAAGCTACACACCTGCTCCTTCAGAGGGAGTGCAGTCCCATCCAGAACAGGTCGCTTACCCAATTCCCGGACTTGGGACCGCCAATCTCTACAGAGCTTCCGTTTTATCAGGATTCAGCTTCAGTTTATTAGCCTTCATCCAGCCCATTACAGCCTCCAGGCACTGGTCCAGCACCTTCACTGCCCCAATTTTCTATCACTACAACACAATGCAGGTGGGATTTCCATACTGTGTTCCCAAAGAAGTGGTTTGAGTGTCCTCAGTGACCATCAAAGGAATTTTAGAAAAAGATTCCAGTAAACAAATTGAACTGAAAGTGAAGCCAAGAGTTGAATCAAGCCTGCTTCTTTTTTGAAAAGTTGAAACTCAGATCATCTTGAGGGTTTTATTTCTAAAACTGAAAATGTTGCTTTAGAACAACTTTCAGTTCTGTTTTTATTAACCATGCCCTCTTTAGATTTAGAGCTCTTCCGGTCTCCAGATAGTTGTGTCTTCAGTGGAGTAAAAGTGTGGAATAGGGGATTTTTCAGCACTTATAGGAGAAACCCAAAGGGACACAAATGTGTAGTTGGGACACTTGTCCCCATGGAAACTGGAGGACCTCTCCTCTTCCCTAGCGCAGCATGGGAAGTGTATTGGATGGTCTGTGGTGAAACAGCTTTTTGCCCTTCAGCAAAAATTGCTTGGTTGGATGATTGAAAATTATTTGTTCGGAATATAATTTGAGGCCAAATAGCATACCTTAATAGCCAATGAAATAATAAAAAAGTGATTCTGTGTACTGCTCCGGTATTTAGGGAGGTTGATGAAGAGGATGTGGAATTTATGTGAAGTCTATCTGAAGTTTTGGCAACCTCACTCGGTTTATCATGGTGTGCTGTGTTGGAGTACCAAACGTTTGCCACAGTTTTTCCGTAAAGCGATGGGTGTCTGACCAGCCAGATCCAGTTATGCATATTTTCTCCCTTCAGTGGCACATCCCCACTGGCTTGCCTGAATGCTATGCTCCACTCCAACTCAAGGAGCTGTGACGGGCTTTTCTACAAACTCCCTGGGCGCATCAGCCTTTTCACCCTCAAGGTAAGACCAGATTACTCTTCCTCCTTTCCAGGGATTGGGTGAAGGCTGGATGGCTAATGAATATTATATGAATCTAACACCTGGCATATGATAGGATCTCGGGTCTAGAATTTCTTTCACGACAGCCTTTGGGCTCATAGGCTCAGTTCAATGAATCTACCTTAACTTGCTATTCAGCCTGCATAGCAATCATAGAATATTGTGCAGGACTCAAGTATTAGCATTGTCATACCTGCTATCGTAACATACAGCCTGTTTCCTTCTTAAGCTAGCACTTTTTGTTCATGCCATCGTACCAAAGTGGCTGGATCGACGTTATTGTGTTTGCTAACCAGCCAGCGACTAGGTATTGGGCACGGGGGTTTCCATATGATCCTCCAGTTTGGCTCATGGAGGAAAATTAATTAGAGCTCTGATTGGTTCTTGCAGAAAGATGCTGTGCAGTGGTCTCGGAACCTGTCCGCACCTGAAGGAGAAGAGCTAGATGACGCTGCTGATGCCGAAAGCAGTGGCTCCAACGAAGCTGCCAGCACTGTGAGTGGTGATAATGATGGTAAGTGTCTGTCTGCCCAAACCTTGAGTTGTGTGTTTCCTCTGTTGATATTGATGGCGTGGTGATTTTTCCTTTCCAGTATCTCTAGATGAAACCTCTTCAAACGCCTCTTGTTCCACTGAGCCTCAGAGCAAGTGTGTGCCTGCTGTCCGGGAGAGCCATAGAGCAGCCTCTCAGGTAGGGAGGCTGGATAGGATCCGGGGTATGGATCAGGGTAGCTGGGAGAGTGCAGCATTGGAGACTGGGTCACAAAGGGTAGCAAATTTCGTTCACCCCTCTCCTAAAAATGCTAACTTAAAGTGAACATTACTGGGTGCTTCCTGGTAAAATTTGTCAGATTCCTCGAAGCTGTTGTGTTGCTCAGACAAGTATTTCCTCATCTTGTGTTTTCTTCCATAGTTACAGAGATCAGATGTAGGGCTCAAGGGTCCACACATTTTGGCTAGCCTTGATAGGCAGGCAGATTTTGTGGTCCCCAAAATGTAACAGTGGAGGCAAGATGGTTGCATCTAGATGGTGGCAGGATGCTGAGATTCAGAACCTCTTGGAAAGCAGCCAGAATCTCACTACTTTCCAGGTATCTCTGAAGCCACCATGGGAATGAGCCTCTTCTGCCTTTCCAAACGGTTCCATTTGTCAGATCAATCGATATGGTTGCCGTGGGCAACTTGGCAAGCGCATTTGTGGACCCTTGAGCCAGCTGCTTGTCACTGTAGCTCAGAGTATTCTGACAAGTTCCAGGAAAGGGATTGTTGTACCCTCTCTGAGCTAGCGTCTTGTGCTACAAATTGCTACGGAAAGGCTATCAAAAGCATTTGGTCTTTTTGCTGAGAGGAGAGACTGTTTGCCCCCTACTAATGCTCTCTTTTGGTCGTCTCTGGAACGTAGGCAAGCAAACCGAAGAAAAAGACAGGTGTGATGCTTCCCCGTGTAGTTCTGACTCCTTTGAAAGTAAATGGTGCTCATATGGAAACGTCCTCAGGTGAGCTGACTTCCTCACTCCTGACTACCACATCTGCATGGCCTCTCCAGTCCCATCAAGCTGCTCTCAGACATGCTCCTGAGTGCAATTTGCAATAGAGATTTCTCTGGTGCTTGTCAAATCTGCCAGTTCTCTTAATCAGGTTTCTATATCCTGTGCACTGCACTTGTCCTTAATGGGACTTCCGGAAAACGTGAGGTGTGTCTGCCCCACAGGCTTTGAGTTCCTGTTCCTTCCTTCACGTAACCCTGCTCTTAAAAACGAGGGAAATGGGAGCGGGCTGTGGGGAAGTGGAGCAACAGCAAAACAAAAGAAAAAGAGAGAGAGACAACCAACCTCTCCAGTTACAGACAGTTTGCTGGGTCTTGACATGAGAGGCCTTTGTCATGATTCTTGGGATGACCTTGAGCAGCTTAAAATTTCTCACCTTCACCTGTCTCATTCCATTGTCGTAAGCCTAAGTGAGACAAGCGCTCCAAGGCCATTTATGCTCTAAAGTGGTGATACTGCCATGACCAAAGCATCTCTATTTTAAAATGTTTTCATTTTACTGTAGGTTTAATTCTAGTTTAACTTTTGTAAAATTGTATTTATATGTTTTAATTGTATATGTTTTAACTTTGTGAACTGCTTTGAGTCCCAGCCCTGGGAAAAGGGTGGGATATAAATATTATTATTATTATTATTATTAATAATAATAATAATAATAATTGTTCACATAGTGCTTGCATACATGCATGGTAACTAAAATAATAAGAGAGGCTCTGCTGGCAGGCTTGGAATTTAAAAGATAGACAGGAAGGGAAGAATCCGCCAGAAGGGAGTAATCATTATTTTATTCTATTATTGTGTTTGTTTTTAACATTTATAAATAGCACTTCATCCGCAGGGGATCCCAAGGTGCTGTACATAATGTTATAAAAATGAATACCATATAATAATACATTTACAAAACAAGAGGCATGTCAATTATTCAAACACCAAATAAACATACCAGTTAAAAACATTAGTAAGTAGAGACCTGGCTGGGAGATGACAGTGGCCCGACATGGGCGCAGGCCCTCCCAGCTGGGTACTGTGTTAGTGAGCAGGTGAGGGAAAGTGGGCGGGGGGAGGGGCGGAGTAGCTGTGGTCTATAGGGATAATCTTAACCTGACCAGACTTCCTGTTCATGAACTGAATCACATCGAGTGTGTGTACCTGAGTCTGAAGACCAAGGCTAGACTAGGGATTCTGTTAGTGTACCAGCCCCCCCGCTGCCTATCAGACTCCCTGGCCGAGCTCACGGAACTGGTCTTGGAGCTGGTGTTGGAGTCGCCCAGGCTTTTGGTCCTGAGTGACTTCAACATCCCATTAGGGGCCAGTTTGTCAGGTGCAGCTTGGGAGTTCATGGCATCCGTGACAAACATGGGCCTATCCCAATTGGTCTCTGGACCTACACATTCAGCAGGTCACACCCTTGATGCTGTTTTCAGTTCCGAACAGACGGATCTGTGGGCGGAGGTGACAAATACCTCTGCATTGTCATGGAAACCCTACATAGTTTGGGTCCAGTTTTCCTGTGTGATTGCCTTCTCCCATACAATCCACCCCGCACACTCAGGTCCTCTGGGAAGAATTTGCTACAGTCAGCCAGAAATAGGCTGACAACCGTTACCCAGAGGACCTTCTCTTCTGCCGCTCCCGGACTGTGGAATGGCCTGCCGGAGGAGATTTGTCAACTTAATAGTCTCTTTGATTTTAAGAAAGTCGTGAAGACTGATCTCTTCCGGCAGGCCTACCCAGATGAATTTTAAGATGTTTCATTGGTATTTTAATAGTATTAGTTTTATGTGCTTTTAATAAGTTTTATGTATTTTATATTTGATGTTCTTCCCTGCCTCGATCCAGAGGGAGAGGCGGATAAGAAATAAATAAATATATTATTATTATTGTTATTGATAATGAGAAAGGGAGACTTTGAAACCAAGTTGGACTTTGTGGGATTGCGGTGCCTTGTTGCTTTCTGTGCTGCCTCTCGCTTTATCAGATAATGCCGATAATGTCAGTCAGAATATATTATGCAAACTCCCGAGTGCTTTATGGCAATATGTTCCCGGCGTGCCCTTACCTGACACGGCCATTCCTGCTTAACTTACTAGGAGGTTGTGTTTAATAATACTTGGGTTGCAGTGAGGAAGATGGGGAGCAGCAGATATTGTGAAGTGGGTCTCTCCCCGCTCAGTGGTGTGTGTTTTTCAGGGTTCACAGGGAGACAGGCTGGTGGCGAGAGCAGCAGTGGCAGTTCTTCAACCCTGTGTAGCAGCACCGTGCGTGGCAGGACAGAAATCACCAGGGAGCCTCCTCAGCTGCTCCGAGGATTCCGTAAACCCTCAAGCGGTAGGCAGAGTCCGGCGTCCGTATCTAGGTTTATTGCTTTCGGAAGGAAGTCGCCTCGGGCTTTTTATATGCCTGCCAGGGCTTTCAGGTCCGCCTTGGAGGCCCTGTTTTCTCTGCCATCACCTCACCCCATGGACCAAGTAGCATGAGAGACACGGGGCCTTCTCAGTTGTAGCGCTGCCACTCCGGAATACAATTCCAACAGAGATTCATCAGCCTTCCTCTGCTGTCTTCTAGACAGTTACCGAAAAGGTTTTTATTTTGTCAGATTTTAAATATGTAGTCCTGCTGGTTCTTAAACTGATCTTTAATTTGCTGCTTTTAGATGGTACTGTATTAAATTTCTATTTTTAATTGATATGAGTTTGATTTGTTGTATTGCTTTCTTTGATATGAGCTGCTCTTTGTATTCTGTGAGCAAAAGACTTGAGTAAAACTTTAAATAATGTATCATTGGTCTATACTCCTGTGAATAAATAAAACTGTGTACAGATAGTCAAGGAACAGGAGTAAAAAGAATTAATTTCTCTGCTTGTGCAAAAACAGGTTTTAAAGTTATAAAATTGCAATTATTTTGAAGAGGGAGGAGGTGATGGGGATAATGTGATATGATGATGGTGGTATTCATTCTATTTCTAGCCTGCTTTTCTGGATAAAATCCCTCACAAAGCAGATTACAAAATATTTTGAAATACTTAATAAATAATGAAATAATTAAAACAATAAAGGATATTCAATACATAAATTATTAAAATAACAAATAGCAGCAGCAGATAAAATCTTAGTTAATAGCATGGTATGCTGAATGTAACCCAATGGAGACTGGAATAAATAAGTCTTTGAATCTTCCTGAAGGCTCACAAACAAGAGGGCCCATATGCATTTTCTTGGGTGAGGGCACTCCAAAGAAATGGGGTTACCACCGAAAAGGCCACGTCCCTGGAATTTGTCCAGCCCCGGCTCAAGCTCTCTAGTCTCCTGAGGCAGGACAGGGCATGTAGCACTATCGCGTAGGACCCCCGTCCCACCGCCGCCTCGCTTCCTTAACTTTGCTGCCACCGTGGTGTCAGTTCTTTGTAGAGCTGTTTCTTCCAGCTCCATGGCTCTCCAGGCAGCCCTTCGGATTCCAAACCTTGTCCCACACTGTTGAGGGCTTCAAGGGTTAATAGCAGCACCTTGCATTGGGCTGAGAAACAACGACGCAGCCACTTGTAACTGGGGCAGAAGAGTGAAATCTGATCTGATCTGAACGCCTAGTTCCTATAAACATTCTAGCTGCTGTTTTCTGTTCCAGTTGTCATTTACAGAAATGCTGTGCATTTTTATCCAGTATAGTTTAGGAATGAAAGTGAATTCCTTAAGCATATCTGGTCTCCCAGCATAAGCTGATGCCAAGTGGCCATCCTGCTCTCCTGCAGTGCTTTTTCAACGTTCTGTGATGCTGGGGCTGCCGCCACCTCCCAAAGTATTGTCAGAAGCAAGTAGCACCAGGCTGTTGTGCTTGTGGGTAGCTCCTTAGTTCTTCTTCAGAGCATGTGAGTGGCGCACGTGCACATCTTTTGAGACATGAACCCAAGTGCCGCTTTCTTGGAGCAGAGCACTTTGGGCAAGAGGCCTGGATGCGTTCACGTTGACGGTCTTGTACTTGCTTTTGAGGGGCCCAATTGTTCAGACTGTTTGCGAACAAAGCCCCGTTTCGCCTGCCACAATCAATCCATCGGTTGTTCATCATGGGTTGTTCAGGAGCATATGGGAGCGAGTAAGCATTATGTGCGAACCCAGATTGTTGAGGAAGAAACAACTTAGAGTTTGAACCATGCACTTCCAAACAAGGCATGGCTTCTTAATGTGAACCAGGTCAGAGTTCTGTGTCTGTCTGTCTGTCCGCCTCTTTCTCTCTCCATGCCCTGTATCTTCCTTCATCTAGGCTTGTATTGGCTGTGTTGATTTTTAGAAACCTCCTTGAGCAAGCTTTCTGTGTACCGAAAGACTACAGCTCTGTGGAGGGAAGTGCCTCTTGAGCGTTGTTGGCTGTATAAATATTCCTGGCTTTATTGGCTCTTTGTTAAAACTGCAGGACAAATGAAGAGGAACCGGGGCGACGATGTAGACTTCGAGACGCCTGGCTCCATTCTCGTCAACACAAACCTGCGGGCGCTGATAAACTCCAGGACCTTCAACACACTGCCCCTGCCTTTCCAGCAGCAGCTTCTGCTTCTCCTTCCTGAAGTGGACAGGCAGGTATGAATCCCCTCTGGCCACATCTCAGGAGTGTTTTTTAGCCCTCTGCTTCGGGGCAGCGGTACACCCTTCCCATCCGCTGCCCTTCGTTCCCTTTTAGGCTGGCGCGGATGGACTGATGCGGCTCAGCGGAAACGCCTTGAATAACGAGTTCTTCACCCATGCTGCTCAGAGCTGGAGGGAGAGACTGGCTGACGGTAGGTGCGCTGGTTCTTCTTGCACAGCTGGAGTTTATGGTGGGCAAGAGGGCGTGTTCTCCATTCTGAAGCATGGCTTGCTGCTGTTCGGAAGAGATTCTGAATTCCCCCGTGGCAGCCAAGGGGCTTCATGCCGGTCCTCTGTCCATGGAGGCCGTATAAGACAATACTGGTCAAGTGGAGCAACATGAGTCCCATGTTTGGGACGTTCATAGAATCATAGCATAGTAGAGTTGGAAGGGGCCTATAAGGCCATCGAGTCCAACCCCCTGGTCAATACAGGAATCCACCTTAAAGCATCCCCGAAAGATAGTAGTCCAGCTGCTTCTTGAAGGCCTCTAGTGTGGGAGAGGCTTCCTGTAACTTGAGCCCATTATTCCGTGTCCTGCACTCTGGGATGATGGAGAAGAGATCCTGGCCTTCCTCTGTGTGACAACCTGTCAAGTATTTGAAGAGTGCTATCATGTCTCCCCTCAGTCTTCTCTTCTCCAGGCTAAACATGCCCAGTTCTTTCAGTCTCTCCTCATAGGGCTTTGTTTCCAGACCCCTCATCATCCTCGTTGCCCTCCTCTGAACATGCCCCAGCTTGTGTTGCATCCTTGGTGCCCAGAACTGCACGCAAAACTCTGCGTGCAGCAACTCTAGTTGCTAGACTCTGTTGCCTGACTGTCCTCAAGCAACACTGTTCAAACATGACTGTTTTGATCTGTGAAGTGGCCGCCTCCTACTTTGAGCGCGCAGATCCCAACGAGAAACACGGGCTGGCTTTTCTGGTCCCAGCATCCATCATTTTCACCAGCCGTCCTCCTTGCACGTGGCTCCATTGGTATCTGTTGCTACCGCTTGAGCAGCAAACCTAGTGGGGCACACAGCCCCTGCCACGTTGTCCACTTTCCCCTGGTTTCTGGGAAGTGGCTCTGAAAAACTTTGGGTAACCTCTGGTCAAATAAACAGAGTGAATAAAAGGCATTGTACAGCAGAGGTGGCCGGTGTGATGTGGCGTATGCCTCTATGTTTTAGGGTGTAGCACCCCACTTGCTTCTGGTCATGAATTCTGAGCATTTTGAGTGGTCTCCATAGTTCAAAGCCTTTTCACTTCTGGGCCTAAAAAGCTAGTCTAAATCAAAGTATCTTGCAGTTGGCTTCATGAACTTACTGATAGCCACCTTGAGTGCAGTGTTTTTAGTGGAAAAGCAAGATGATGATAATGATTATAATAATAATAATAATATTTTTTAGTGGTTTACTCTTTTGACTTGCATACATGTTCAGGGGGAAGAATTCTGGAACTGTAAAGCAGTCGCACTTGAGCATCCTACCTTCCGGATGCTTTCCATATCAATTCCATATCTTATCTTTCCATATCGGTTTGGTGCCAAGGCTCCTGACAATATCTTCCAAGGAACTCCTGCATGTTACAAAGGATTCTAAGCAATGTTTTTAGGCAGTGTTTCCCAACTTGCAACCGTCCAGATATGTTGGCCTGCACCTTTCAGCATCCTCCAGCCAGTCCAGCACATCTGGAGGGCTCAAGAGATTGGGGAAGGCTGTCCTAGGGCACCCTCCTTGGTCTCATGCAAACTGAATGTGCCTTTATTGATCTCAGTGCTCTCATGCAGTGTACTGGTGGTGATGGGCACATTGTCTTTTGGGGAAGCTTGTCTGCTCATACTTGTCTCCTGCCATCTTGAGGAACCCCTAAAACTATGGCAGAAGTCCAGGGTTCCCTGGGACATTGTTTGAAAACTATTCCTCTGGAGCGCTGAGCTGCTGTTTTCCATCTTAAAGAGAATCGATAGAATCCTGGAGTGAAAAAGGCTGATTACATTGTAAAGAGCATAAGACATTAGAGGAAGCGTGAAGCACACTTTCCTGAAATGACTTGTCACAATTGGCGCTGATCCTTTTGTGCTGTTATTGCTAAGTACAAATGTCCGTGAGGGTCTTGCTAAGACTGCCACAGACCACCTAAATAGAACTCAGAGTCTTATTTCCTGCATCCTGGATTCTTCCTGCTGCGCAGTTTCCTGGTGTGAAGTTGGTTGGGTTGGGATCTTTATATCTGCTTCTTCACGCAGCAGCTTGTTCGTTTCATCGCAGGGGAGTTCACTCATGAAATGCAGGTTCGCATAAGGCAGGAAATGGAAAAGGAGAAGAAAACGGAGCAGTGGAAGGAGAGGTTCTTTGAGGACTACTATGGACAAAAGTAAGTGCGCGGCCGTGTTTTCAAAATGCCAAATAACATCACGTCGTTCAGTGCCAGGACACCCTCTTTCTAACTCCAGCTTTTATATTCTTTCGAAAAGAAATAACTAAATATCCAGGGCTTCTTAATTAAGGCTTTACCTCTCCTCTTCATAGTTCATAGAATCATAGAATAGTAGAGTTGGAAGGAGCCTCTAAGGCCATCGAGTCCAACCCCCTGCTCAGTGCAGGAATCTACCTTAAAGCATCCCTGACAGGCTGTCCAGCTGCCTCTTGAAGGCCTCTGGTGTGGGAGAGCCACCTTCCTAGGTCATTGGTTCCATTGTCATACTGCTGTAACAGTCAGGGAGTTTTTCCTGATGTCCAGACGGAATCTGGCTTCCTGTCACTTGAGCCGATTATTCCGCGTCCTGCACTCCTGACCCTTCTCCATGTGACAACCTTTCAAGTATTTGAAGAGTGCTGTCATGTCTTCATTACTGAGCTGGAAGGGCCTGTAGTATATTCTTAATGCCAATTGCTTAGTAAGAAGCTAACCTCTTCCCAGCTACTTTTAAAAAATTCTATTGAAAATTGACTCCCATGTTTTCAGTGTTTAAACTCTGCGGCCACCTCAGTATAACCTTTCATCGTCGCCACACCCGAACATGAAATCCTGGTGGTGGGCCTTACTTTCTTCAGCATGGCAGTTATCAGGTCAGGGCACTAGAATCGACTGAAAGGTTCTCCTGTGTAAGCCGGGTGGACATGAGCGAGATCCCCTGTTCATATCCAAGGAGGTTGTGCAGCGGAAGCTCCTGCAGGGTGAGGCCTGGTGAGCAGCCCATATATGGCAGCGGTACCTTTTTGCCACGGGCTCAGTCGGCAGCCAGGCCTTTGCCAGGATCCCTTCCTCTGCAGACGGTCCACTAACTAGGTTCTGTGTCACTGCCCTACAGGCTCGGCTTGGCCAGAGAAGAGCCCCAGCAGCAAAACTCCGTGCCAGGTGACACAGGAAACAAGACTGCCTCTGCCTCCCGCAAAGAACCTGCCCGAGCACGGTGCGGTCCTGTCACCCGGCAGCGCGACGGGCATTTCAAGAAGCATTCCCTCCGATGCCGGACCCGGCGGAGCCTGTATAAATTGCGTGAGTCTGAGCAAGCAGAGGCTGCCAAAGAGGTGTCGTCTGTGGAGGCAGAGGCCACTGCTTGTAGAGACACAAAGCCGGAGGTGGACTCGTGCGAAGGGAGCCGGGCGTCTCCGCAGACCGAGGCTCCGCCCGAGGCGACCAGGATCCTGAGCAAGGCGGAAGAGGTGATGTCAGTGGCGGCCGCCGCTGCAGACAGGATTCCCAGCCTGCCCCAGGAGCCCCAAGATCCGGAGTCCAAGGAGCAGAAGCGAAAGTGCTTTGAGCAAGCGGCCTCCGCCTCCTTCCCCGAGAAGAAGCCCCGGCTCGAAGACCGTCAGTCCTTTCGTAACACAATTGAAAGTGTTCACCCAGAAAAGCCACAGCCCACCAAAGAGGAACCCAAAGTCCCACCCATCCGGGTACGAGAGGGTCTCATGCCTGTTAGTTACCTCTGGGGCATGGTGCTAGAGCTTCCCGGAGCAGCCTGCAGGTGCTTCAAGCCCCCAGCTCAAATCAGGATGTGGGTGGCTGGTTGCCGTTCCTGCTGGCTGCGATAAATCCGGGCGTTAATGTCACATGGCCTGTATTGAAGTGGTTGAAGGGCTGTCCTGAGATACCCAGAGGCCCCATGCTGAGCAGCCTTATTTATCTTCCATTTCTGGTGGGGGACAGGAGATGAACAAATGAGCTACGGAAAAGCCTTCCTTTGGCACCCCTTTGGGCCTGCCTTTCGTTTCTCTGCCCTTTGCTCTTTAAACGGAAGAGCTTCAAACACAATCTTTTGCATGGTCCATCTGCACCATTAAAAACTCTCAGTCTTCCCCTCAGCTTGTCCCTCATTGAATAAATTTGGGGGTTCCCCCACCCCCTGTTCAGTGTAGTTACTTGAGCTCCATGGTTGGCAGAGCTTCAAACTTGCATTTTCTGGCTGAGAAAGGCCCCGAGTTAGAATCCTTTACCTGGGCAGATCCATCTTCTGGATGTATTTTAAAGCATTTATTTGCCAACTCTCCAAAGCTCAAGGTTAATTAAAACTCTTAAAGTACAATATGGTTTTAAAAACACCAGCACAGAAAATAGTTTACCGGTCATTCCCTCTTCCCAGGCTACTCTTGGGGTGGAGGTGGGGGTGGGGATTGTACCTCCAGGGTGGGAGAGGCGGCCAGAAGGATGCGTTCCAAACTACAGTTCCCAGGATTTGGGGGAGTGGACCCAGGGCAGTTAAATGAATCTGCTTGGGGTTGTCTCTTAAGCAGGGCTGCGCAACATGCACCCCTCCAGATGCTTTGGCCTACAATTCCTATCATCCCCACTGGCTTTGCAGGCTGGAGCTGATAGGAATTGCGGCCCTCCAGATGTTTTCACCTCCAAGTCGCCCCCCCTTGCCCTAGGCCCCATCAAGGCTCCTGTGCCAAAACAGCCATTTCCTAAGTTTTAAAAAACATTGGGTACGTTGGCTCTAAAGCACCGTTACAAAGGACCTTTTTGTTTTGTGAGCACCAAGATATTGTGTGAAACTCCCTTCTTGTCTGGTTGTTTTTCAGATTCAACTTTCCCGCATCAAACCCCCCTGGGTGGTTAAAGGTCAGCCAACCTACCAGATATGTCCTAGGATTATCCCCAATACAGAGCCCTGCGGCCAGGACGGAAATAAGGCCCCAACCTCTGCTGACTTTAAGGCCTGTGCTCTGCAAGGCGGGACCCAACGAGAGGCTGCTGCTCCTGCCGCCACCGCCATTGGAGGTGGGGGTGGGCCGGGAGGAGGCGGAAGGTGCACAGACAAAGGTGGTGGTGGTGGCGGCCGCAGCAGCAGCAGCAGGATCCGGCAACCCAATAACCGCCCCAAGTGCTGGAGATCGAAGAGAACTCGTGGGAAGTGCGTGCCAGGTTTACAGCGAACACAGTTATTGTCGCCTCCCCAGCTAGAAGAAGAGGCTGGCTCTGAGCTGGCTAAAGCAGGCTTGCCGGCTTGTGTGAGAGAAGCCTGCTCTCCCACCCTGGAGGGCGATGCGGCGTTTGAGCAGGCTGCCAAGCATACGTCATTGGCAGCCGAAGGCGCCATCCAGCTTGCGGAGTCCTCAGGAGGCAGCCGCTTGGGTAGCGCTGGGCCTGAGTTGCCCCTTGACGGCATAGTCATGGAGATGCTGGTGGGGAACTCCGGGCATCTTCTGAGTGGCCTCAGTAGTGAACCATCCCCAGCTATTGCTTCGCAGGGAAGTCATGATAAAAAAGAGGGGAGGGAACTCCCTCCAAGTGACCCACCGAGCTGTTCTTTGCTAGAGGACTGTCCCGTGAATCTCCTTGGAGACACAAAGACAGCGGAAGGGCTTGAAGGTGTCATTCTGGACTGCAACCCTGCTGTGAAGGGAACTCTGGATCGGCCATTGGAGATTCATGGGGAAGATCGGTTTGCTGTGTCCTGCTCTCAAGCCCAGGAGCATCCAGGCAGCTCTAGAACCGTTGCAGCAGAGGAGTTGACCCAGCCGTTCCACATGTCCCCGCAGCAGCTGACAACAGAATGGCATGGAAGAGAAAGGCCAGGTGACGAGGATGAAGCTTCTCTGTCCATGTCAGCCCCACGGTCAGGTGGCTTGAATGCTTCCCATGGCAGTTCTGCCCCCAGAAGCCTTCCCCCATGGGAGATGCTGCTGAAGACAAGGACAGAGACAGTTGGCCAGCAAGCAGAGGCAATGCCAAGAACCAACCCCTTCAGTGATGACGAAACCCGGAGCATGCTCAGCGAGACCACAGAGACGGCATCAGAAGCTGAGCTCACAGATGAGAATGCAGAGTTGAACCCGGACAGCGGCAAAGCTGCGGAGAAAGCAGCTGCTCCCAACGTGGACCACCTGGAGCAATATAACGGAATTGGACCTGAACGTCTTGTAAGGACTGACGCGCACACACACAGGGAGGACTTGCCTTCAGAAGCAGGGGTCACCAACCTCTGTCCACCACCCCAGTGCTGGAGACTGCAACCTTCTCTTCTCCCGAAAGCTTGTGAATCTGCTCTCCATGCTGATTTAGAAAGCCAGGAAAGGCCACTGCTGAGCAGCCCCAAACCGCGGTCTGTAGAAGCCTGCAACCCTCTTGTGGTTCACTTGCTCAAGGGGAGTCTGCCTCTGAAAACGGTTCTTCCAGGATCTCAGAGCGGCACCAAGGAGGTTGCTGCAGCCTCTCCGAGCAGACCCTCTGCGGAGCATTCTTTGACAATAGGGAGCAAGAGCTGCCTTTCCCAAAAGTCCCTCCAGGATGAGGGGATAGACACGAGGGGCGCAGTCAGGAATGGCTACCGTGTGCCAGTGTCTCTGAGAGACTCCCCCGAACAGCAGTGCACCCCCGGCCCAGTGCCCATCAACATGTCTGTCGAGAGGCTGGAGAAAGAGCCGGAGGGCCCAGAGAAAAGCCCGCCGTTGACTTCCGCCTCAAACGCTCCAGGTCAGGCAGTGAGTGCTTCCCAGAAGCCTGATGAATCCAGCTTGAGAGGGGGAACGTTCTCTTCCCACGGCCCTGATGATCAGAAAGATGCGTCTGCTGCTCTCCCTGCAGAACCTGTTGCCTGTGGGAGCCCAGGAAATAAGCTAAATGCAACCACTGTGCCCAGGCTACCTCCCAGCAGAACCCCTCTGGGCCCTGATCCGTTGAGTGGAGCTTCTGCTCCGAAGAGCCACGGAGTTCATGGGAGGAAGGTCTTTGGCTCTGGCTTCTCTGCCAGGGTGCAGCATCCCAACGTGCTGGAGCCCTCCCCCATTGTGGCCATGCTGTCACACAGCAAGCTAATACCGCCGCCTCCTAAGAGTGTCATGTCCGGTGCTGGCGTGCAGCCCACGAGGGAAGATTGGCCCCTGAAGCAGCGTGCTCACGGCGGAGGCGGAGCAGAGAACAAGCACAGCGTGGCCTCCTCTGGCCCAGCCAAGAGGAATGTGGAGAAGAGGAAGGAGGCCTCAGCCAGCCCGGCCGAGTTGATGGAGCGTCTGCAGAGCCTCCCCCTGATGAGGGACTTGCCCTTCTTCAGGTTGCCCCGGGAGCCAGGTAGGGGTCCTGCCCAGCCACTAGAGCCGTCCTCCATCCCGTCTCAGCTCAATATCAAGCAGGCCTTTTATGGGAAGCTTTCAAAGCTGCAGCTTAATTCTGCCAGTCTTAACTATGCCTCCAACGTGCCAGCTTTTCCAAGAAGCCTTGGGGGAAGCATGATGCCGCAGGGCCGCAAAGGGAACTTCGCAGCATCCCGAGGCGTGTCCCTCTCTGCACAGATGTTTGCCGACAGCAGCACCATGGGAGAAATTGCCCTCAAGTGTTCGTGCAGCCTTAAAGCCATGATCATGTGTAAAGGCTGTGGGGCGTTTTGCCACGACGACTGCATCGGCCCCTCCAAGCTTTGTGTGTTGTGCCTTGTGGTAAGATGATGACTTGCGGCCCTGGAAGGAAACGTCTATTTAGTGTGTTTTGATAACGAGGACCCTGGAACCTATACACAAAGTATCATTCTGGTCATAATAGAGGCAATGTTGACGCTGTATGTTTTGGTTTTCCTGCTAGAATTGGCAATTTGGTCCTGGGGACAGCCCAGTTTCCAAGGGGTTGCCCCTCAAAGAAACTGGTCAATACCTTGCCTCCTTAATGCCCTCCCTGGCGCTGTTGATCTTGTCCCATGAGCCTTTGGGGAAGGGAGAGGGGCTTTGCCTCTGTAGGGACCGGAGCTAGCGCCACCTCTTTTTTAAGGCGTGAGTGAAGCGTGCCCAGCTTGCTCACGTGGAGCAGAATTCTGTCTTCCATTCTCCCTTCCTGCCATCTCCTTCACTTGACCTATGGGTGTGGAAAAACGTTTCTGAGAACCCTCCGTGTAAGGACGGGGAAATAAATGGTTGTGGGTTTCAGACGGTGGAATGCAGGAAGCGAGGTGGCCACTGGAATGGTGTGCACGTCTCCTCTTCTGTACTGGAGCAGCTTGGCAGAGTTGGGGCGGAGTCTGGCTATCATCAACTAGCAATAGCCTGAGAACTTGGGGCCACCAGTGAGTGTTGGGCTGCATATGACTCCTTCCTTTCTAAGCAGTGTCATTTTTTAAAATATATATATAAATATATATAAATACAATTTTAAACTTTTTGTTCTTGGGTGTAAAAAGTGAAATGTTTGGCTCCTCTATGTGCCCTCTATGCATCTGTTCGATCATGTATTTATATGTTGTACACAGTACTGGCCAATTCTGTAAATTGATGTTATGTACATAAAGGTTTTTTTTTTAATTCCTTCATTTTTCAGGCTGCAGCAGTATTGCATTAAAGTGGTGTTGATTACTAATTGCTATCCATAGCCAGAGCTGCTGTATTCTGTCCTGCCTTCGGCAAGGCAGGCTGTGTCTCACAGCTGTGACCTGCCTATTTGACTGCCTAGGTGAGCTGTGCTACCTTGAGGGGAAGAGGGCAGCGCTTGGTCCTACGGAAGGCCTCAGCCAGCTGCTCAGGCATTGACGTTTCGGCTTTTGTCTCCCGCCTCCCCCTCAAGTTGTATGCCTACCTGGTGTGAGAAGGCAACCTTGTGTCTCATCTTTGGGTGTTAGCAGTCATTTTCCCTATGAAGGTGTGAGGGAGGAAGCAAATTCTCCATTTTTTAAAATTAAAAGTGGATAGTGAAGGTCTGTTATCTCCCCCTCCCTCTTTCTTTAGCTCTTACCTACCTCTTCCTTGACCAGGCTCCTCTCTTTCATTGTTAGGCCTCCTTGCTTGAGAGCTAATAGAAGTGTAAAAAAACCTGGGCTTCATCTCCAAAGTGGTTTACGCTTAAACCAGTGGCAGCTTTTTAGTAGGAAACATGGGAAAGAGATAGGAAGGTGAAGTGAATCGCGGTATTAAAGGCAACTAAGCTGATGGTCTGAAACCTGCTTACCAAAGATGTGGGGGGCAGTAGTTGCCCCCCCTCGCTCTGCATCCTCCAGGGCCACTATTGTGTACAGACCGATGCTGGTCTGGTGGGGAGGGGGAAGGAGCCCTCTCTGATGACCCCTGATGTTGTATGTCCCTTGTGGTATTGGAAAAAAAAAATAAAACCTTTTGAAAAGTTGAACATGTACTTAAAATCTTCCTTCTGAGATTGGCTCAATTCCATGTGTCATGGTGGTAAAGAGTTGCAACCAAGGCTACCTTGAAATGCGATTCCTTGTTGATCCTGTGGGTGTTCTCCCAAAATAAAGAATGATCAAAACATGTTATGAAGAATATAAGAAAAGCTATGTAGGATCAGATCACGGATCCATCTAGTCCAGCATTCTGTTCACACCGTGCCCAACTAGCTGCCCACAGAAAATGCACAAGCCAAATATGAGTGCAACAGCATCCTCCCGCCCATGTTCCCCAGCAGCTGGTGTAGCTAGCCTCTGATACTGGAGGTAACACGTAGCCATCAGGACTAGTAGCCATTGATAGCCTTTTTCCTCCAGGAATTTATCCAACCCCCTTTTGAAGCCATCCCAATTGGTGGCCATCACTACATCTTGTGTATCTTTGTGATGTGTGAAGAACTTCCTTTTAAATAAGAGGTGGAAGAGTAATATCTTAATATTATTAACAATATTTATATACTGCTTCAAGTCTAAAATAGATTCTGGAGCGGTGAACATAATTTAATAATGATGATGATGATTAAATGCATATTTTGCTGGGGTTCCTCCAGCATTTGGGTCTGGGCCTGCTGTTGTCTGATGGCAGAAATACTAGACTGGACATGCTAATGTTGATATCTAATGCTACTTCAACACTGTAGTTTGCTTGGTTTTAAGTCACTGGTTCTGATGCCCCAAGACAGGTTGCCTCAAGTAGTGGCACTGTATGATCCAATTCCATGCTGTGCTGTTGAGGATTATGGGATGCAGCATGTGAGCGCTTCACCCTCCTGTTATTTGCACTATGAAAGATGCCATGGTAACCCCAAATTCCACACCACATGGCTCCAAAACCATTGCCACCCTGAGCCGCTGGGTCCCTTTTTCAGCCAGTGGGGCTGTGTGACCCCTCCTCCTCATCACCTGTTCCATCTATAGCATCCAGAGTTATTTGCCTCCTTCCAATGGCTCAAGCCCTTTGGAGAAAGGCTAACTAGGTGACTCCTTCCTATTGTAACAAAAAGCTATGCATAGAGATGTCTCTCCTCAGTTTTGCAAGAATGCTACCAACTGCCCAGGTGGCAGGTACTGCAAGGCACAACATTGCAGGTTGCTGCTGCTCAGGTGGGGCAGAGCTTCTGCTGCTGCACGTATTACTTTTTTCCTGCCAGTTTATTGTGGTTGGTATTAAACTGATGGGCTGCGGGTTGAGGAAAAAGTTAACAGAATGGGGGGAGGCTGCAACTTCACCACGAACCCTTGAGCGAAGTCAGGGGATTTAAATGCAGGCCTATGCCCTATAACTGGCATGTGACTGCAGTTTTGAACCATGGTAAAATTGGCTGCCCTACTCAACAGGAGGGGCTTGCTAGGTGTGTGGGAATGGTGGTGGGCACTTGGGTTGGCCTGCTTTGTGGGCCTTCAGGTAAGAGAAATCTGCAGGTGGCTTGAGAATCAGGGCAAAGAAGCCACTGCAGCCGTGGTGGAAGGTGTGAGATGCATCGTTCGTTATACAGTGTTTATTAAGTAGATTCAGTCTTATAATATGATATACAGACTCAAAAAACCCCCACATACTTATGAAATCAGTGCATTTAGCAAGTAATACCATGGATGGAAAGAACCGCTTGATTTAAACAGCTCGTTGGTCTTTAAGTGAATGGGACAGGGAGGTTGGCCTGTGCTACTCATTTCACAAACAGAACAGAATTAAGTTGCATCACGTAGAACAAACACACGTTCTAAGAATTAAAATATTAAGCCACATTTACTGGAAAAAGATCCACTGTATATAACACAAAAGTATTTCCATAGCACATGGGAGGAGGAAGTGCCCATCTGCTTAGAACAGCCACATGAAGTTGCATAGGTGCCTGTCAGGAAGGTCTTTTTAGAAGAATTCAACTGATTTGAGCAATAAAGTGTTACCTTCTCAAGCTGGTTTTAAGTGCCATTTGCTTCCTGTGTAGCGTCTCTAGAAAAACACGGATGACTCTTGGGGAGCTTTAAAGCATTGGACTTCCTGCCACGTGTGGACCTGCACTAGAGGTCTAGTCCCTCGGCCTGCCTGCCTTTCTTTCCTTGGTGTGCCACGTAGCCTTTTGTCCCTTGTGCCTCAGCAGTCAGGGAGCAGAAGCTAGTGAGCCAAAGAGTGAATCCTCCTGTGATTCAAATGGTGAGTGAAATCCTAGTGGTTTTCAACTTTTCAGCTGTGAGAGAGCTTGATGGTGAACTGACCATTTTTAAGGAAAAGAGGGGTGCATGTGTACAGCCCCTTTTTTCTTGTAGTACATCCTGGGAGCTGTTTTGCGTGGCTTTTGTGTACAGAGATGAACGGGATACAGATTAGAGAGTCTGTGGCTTTACTAAGCAGATGAGCAAGGGTGAGATGCGTCTTCCTCACCAAGAACGGGTCTTGCAGTACACAGAGGGGGGGGGGGGTGCTGGGAGTTCTGTACATGTAAACAGTACACTTTCACTGAGTCCAAAGTCAGGAGCAAGAAGTACAAAGGTTCACATTGGTCTTAGGTACATACAGGCGAAGAACTGAGCTGGACGGCTCTGAAACAACAACCAAACCAAACTTCCTAAAGCACCACTAAATTATATTAAAAAAATCAGACCATGGACAGGATTGTAGTTGGTATTCTCGTGAAACTGCTAGGCTACCTTGTAAAAAGTTTTACAAAAAATTAGAAATCAAAATTTTATTTAACCCTCTGAGTTCAAAGCAGCATTTCTTGTAAATGAACTGGTACTAAATGTTATAGCCATCTAGGAGAGGGAAAAGGCCCTCAGGGCGATGGGATGTGTGTGTGTGTGTGTGTGTGTGTGTGTTTCATTTTTGCTTGGAATTTTGGCCATTGGCCAAAATGCTGCTATAGGGAAGTGGGGAGAGAAATACAGGGTGGAGATTGCCTCATATATATATATATTTAAAAGAAGACCTGCTGACCCACAGCATTCTCCTTTCCTTGGAAAAAGGAGGAGAGTGAATTCTATTCCTGCTTGTGAGAACAGGGAAGCTGGCCTTTGGCAGAAAGGAGGGTCCCTACTTAACAGGGATCAGCAAAAGACCACAGAAGCCCTAAGATGATTAGAGCTCTATAGCTCACAAAAATGGCTCCCGAGGTCTCAATATGAAGTAGTCACAGATGCTGTGCTTGCCAGATCTCTGCACAACCCAGATGCAGGTTGTGAGCCCCATGTGGTGTGGCCTTTGGTCTCTTTAGCCCCTTATCAGTCTCAAATGTTCTACCAGTGGTTTAAAAATCAAAAGCAGCGACGTATGCACATTAAGACAAGTTCCAAAGTGATCTAGTGAAGAGGACTCAAAGTTACACAAAGGGACCTTTTACCTAAGCAGTCTGTTCCATTGTAAGCCTCTGGGTAACCAGCCCCCATCTCATGGCTATGTGTTCCAGGCAGTGCCTCCTGCAACCCAAAGGCTCCACGCCAGGAATTGAACAACAGGATTTTAAGGACAGCGATTGTCTCTGCCACTTTAATGCTAAAGATTCTCACAAAAGGTGGTGGTGAGGGTTTTGTACTAGGGCTGTTCCCTGCCAGTGCCTTGCACAGCAATAAATATTTACACAAAAATCAAAAGTGGGAAGGGGAACAGCAGGTCAAGCGCCCCCAGGTTATGGTCTGCTGGGGAGAAAATCAAGTGAAAGTTGGGTTGATAGAAGGACCCTTTAGCCAAAAGGCTAATCCCAGCCTCCCTAAAACACCTGGAACATCACTCGGTCTATTCAAAATTAAGAAACTGCAGGATGTGAACTAGGACCAGCAATTCCCATGTGCAGCAAAACCCCACTCTTCTAGGGGAACAACAGCCCGGTCGTGAACACCGGCAATTGCTAAGAATTTCCTCATGAGAGTCTCTGCAGTAGTTTGTTCCTGAGAACATTTCTTGTGTAAGATGTGGCTTAAAACTAACAGCCTGACCCCAAGCAAATGTACGCAGAAGGGAATCCTGCTCAAACAAAACTTGCTTCCATGTAAAAGTGGGTTTTCGAATGGAGTGTTAACATTTCCTCACCTTGTGGAACAAGGCAAATCGATGCTCTAAACAGACCCTCCGGGCAGGAAAGCGAATGGCCCAGCGTGCCGGGCCTTGGCAAACGCCCCGAAGAAGGGTGCTTCCAAGAACGAGAGGGTGGTGAAGCTGGCATGGTGGAGAGCCTTGGGAGCAGTCAGAGTTGGCCAGCTGTGAGCGGAGAGGAGGGGAAGCTAATTCATCCAGCTTACCAGGCGGCAGGGTTCCCCATTGCCGCTGCCGAGGAGGTTGCATGGCTGGGCTTCGCTGCCTGAGCTCCGTTCCTGATTTTAGCAGCACTGGAAAATATTGCACTGAGCAATAGCAAGTGCATTATGTGGGGGTGGGGTGGGGGGAGTTTGAGGAGGAAAAAATGGCTCAGTCTCTTTCCACACTTCAGAAACTGTGAGCTGCGCGCAGCAGCACTTTGCTTGTTGAACTGCAAAATGCCTTATCAAACCTTACAGGAACGACATCAACAGGCGGGTCTGGCCTCACGCTACGCCGCCCCTCCGGGCTCCACGCACTCCCTGCCTGGGTTAACAGTCTGGCTTGAGCCCACTCCACCCAAAGACCGCGGGGGCAGAGTTGGCTCCTGCACCCAGGAACAGGCGCCGGCTGTTAGCTGAAGTGGCCCCTGAGGGTTAATGGTCTGACTCTTCTCCCCTCCCCTCCCCCCCGTCCCCCACTGCTGCGCCAGCAAGAGCCAATTCTGGGGGCGGGGGGGAGACTACAATGCAGAGTGAGGTAGAGTGTGGAGGAGGAAGGCCAGGCAGCTGGCTTTTCCTGGGGCCGAGAGACTTTGCCTTTAAAGTGCTCAGAGCAAGTCCTTCCGCCTAGATGGGGCTGAGCTTGAGGTCGGTCTTGTCTCTGAGCCGGGTGGTGGCCCAAGGTCTGCTTGGCAGAAAGGTTAGAAAAGCAGCAGAAGGGGGTCGGGTTTGTGTGTGTTCTGCAGCTGCCCACATTTCTGCAAGCAGAAGAGCCTGTTTGGCCCATCTCATCGTGCCCCCCCACCCTCCAGTCGCCGAGAGCAGAACAGTGGGGCGGAATGTGTGAGTGTGCAGGAGTAAACCTCTTGCCCCTCTGACAGACACAAAAAGTGGCAAATCTGTACAAACTCAAGAATCCATTTTCGGGGGGGGGGAGGGAGGGAGGGGGAAATAAATTAGGGGTGGTGGGGAAGAGATCCTGGAAAGGGTTAGGGTCCATTTCTCAATAAATATGCAATTCCTAAGACATGGAAGAGGCAGGAGAGGGGTGGGGAGGGAGGGGAGGGAAGTCTTGAAAAGAGCCCTGCCACGGCTGGGCTCCACAAAGTGAATTCTGGCTGTGCCGGAGGCTCCATCCCACCTTGGCCTCCCAGCACCTTCCCACCCCCCAAACAATGGTCCTACATCTCCTCCAGGCTCAGTGGGCTGCTCCAGCGCAGGTAGGTTGAACAGGCTGGCCCTCGCAGCCCCAGGCTCCTCGCTCGCCTGAGAAGAGGCAGGTCTTTGCGGATCCCACCTTAGCAAAAGCAAGGACCTGCGCCAGGTTGGTCGTGGTCGGTTGGCAGAGGGATGGCCAGTCCTGAGCAGATCGTCCAAGAGAGCCTGGTGGGCAGAGTCTCCGGGCCCAGGAGGCCCAGGGAGGTGAGCAGTCAGTTCTGCTGCAAAATGAGGTTTTCCAGTTCGTCCGCCGAGCGGAGGAGGAAGGCTGCGGACTCCCGGTAGCCGGCGATCAGCTGCCGCACCGCGCTGATCTCCGTGGGGCTGAGCTGGGCGGCCGCCCCCCCCCTGTTCGTGCTGTTGGCAGGGGAGGTGGCGGCGGTGGTGGTGCTGGAGACGCCGCCTTTCATGCTGAGGTCAGTGGGGCCTGCAAGAGAAGAGGCAGAGGGGGGTCAGGAGGAGGCCTGGGAAGCAGCGGCTCCTCGTCCTTACGATCTCAGCCCCAGAGCAGAGATCCCCACAGCCACGGAGATCTCTGCGGCTCCTCAGCTCCTTCACAGCAGGGGTAGGCAGATACCCCCACCCCCACCCCCCAAACCACCTCCTGGGAAAACCATTCCAGCCCTCGAGCAAATATCCATCGCCATCACCCCCTTGTCTCAAGCGCACACGGCCCTCTCAGAGGCTTCCGAAGGGGGCTGAACACGGTGGCTCCACTTCAAGACAAAAATAACGCTGCCGCAGTTGAGGTAGCCAACTGGAAATGCAAGCCAGCCTTCACGAAGGTGCAGCAGGTTCTTTGTACCCGCAGCTGCCTGACAGCCTGGCTTCCTGGAACCCACGGCCCTCTTGGCCTTAGGGACTGTTCCCCACCTGAGAACAGACCTTGAGGAGGCCTTTGAACTGCTCCTGGGAGCTCAAAAGGTGCTGCTGCTGCTTTTCTGCCCTTGTGGCGGCGAGAGGGCCCACGCCGCGTTTACAGCTGGAGGGAGTGCTTCAGGGATCCCAAGGCAGGCGCCAGGATGGGCCCACCCTCTTACCCATGAACGCACTCAGCAGCAAGCCTCTCCTCTCCCCCCGCCCCCTCCACTGCGCCCCAGGTCTTGCAGGAGATCCTGCAGAGCCCAGACCAGGAGCCGATCCGCTCTGGGAAAGAGATGTGGCACAGTGTTGGCGCATGCCTTGTTTTCCCTTGCGAATCATGCTCAAGGGGAACAAATTCTACTGGCCTGAAACAGAATGGGCTGAATGGAGCGCTGAATTAGAAGCCCTCCTCCTCCTCCTCCCCACAGTGCCCCAGGTCATTTTTTGGCTTAGAAACAAAAGACCCGTGTTGTTGTTTTTAAAAATCAGGTACCGTATGGTTGTTTCAGCATATATTCAAGCAATGCTTTAAACAAAGCCAACAGCACGGGAGCAGCTGCAGAAGGCAGGAAGTCCACCAGAGGGATTGTGGGGAGGGCGCCCCAGCTGCCAAGGCAATGGGCGTTTACTGTGGGGACCGTACCTGTGCCGTTGGAAGCGGCTCCCCTTCCCCAGGAGAGGCAAAAGAAAACCAGGCTGGCCCGTTTTGCTCTACATCTGCACTCTCCCTCTGCAGCATGCTTAATCCAGCAGGGTGTGGCATGCAGAACGGCGACTCTGAAAGCCCATGCTCGGGACCCTCGGCTAGGAGGACCAGCACGCGGACCCAGCCTGCTCAAATGTGGCCTTGCTGCAGAGACCACAGAGGAGAAGCAGGGATGGGGGCTGAGGCGGGGGGCACAGCGCAGGCTTGGGGCCGCCTCTTCGGATCCCTCCGCAGGGCCCCGCCTCTGCCAGTTCAGGAGTCAAAAGCCGGGCGAAGGAGCCAAGCTCAGGGGCCCAACAGACGGAAGAGCCCTGGCGAGGGGGGAAGCGATAAGGCGGGAGTCTGCCAAGGGGACCCTCTGAGCCGACCCCAAAGACAAGCGGTTCCAGGCCTCTCGGGCAGAGAAAGGGCAAATTCCCTCCCGTGCAGGAGAGCCCTGGAAGGCCTACTGCGGCCTGCATCGCTCTCTTCTCTTGCTCGAGGGGATTAGACGTCAGTGGCCGGAGCCCAGGATGGGATCTTGCTGAAGGGTTAAGAAGCATTAGGAAGGGATGAGAAGCCTTTAATCCCAGGAAAGCATCTTTCAGGACTCCGGAAACCACACCCTTTGAGTCAAGGCAAGCAGGGAGCCAGAGCGGACGAGGGAGCGCCTCAGCTCAGCCACAGGCCAACGACGCTGGGGACCAGGAACGCCGGCTGCGTGGGAAGGCAGACCACGAAGTGTCCCCCTCCATTCTGAGCATCAAAATGGGGCAATATAGTGTGGCACATGGATTTGGGGAGACTCGCACTTCCCTGGGTCTATGATGTGTTATCCTGCAGGTATATCTACCTGTGATGGGGCGGGGGGGGGGAGAGTAAGAGGGGAATGAAATGCAGGAAGCACAGACAGTAACAATGACCTTCTTGACAGGGGCCATTGACAAAGAGCTGTTGCTGAGCTGAGCAATCATGGGCGGTGGGTGGGTGTGTATCTGCAACTCAGGAGAACACCTCTTGCCTCGGATGAAGTGGACTCTAGTCCAGAAAAGCTTTTGCCATGATAAATCCGTTAGCCTATAAGGTGCCACAAGACTCTGAATCACACATTCCCATGGGGGCTCTAGAACTGGGATGGTGGAAGCCCCCCACGAATGGCAGGCGTATAGGGCAGGGGCTGCAGGGTTGACAAATCAGACCCTTGTCCTCGTTAATATAATTAACATTGGGTTATTGGATCCAAACTGTTTCCCTAGCTTACTTTGGATGCAGGCCTGGCCTCGGCCTGGACCTGCCCCTGGAAGACACGGCTCAAGCCGAGCAGGAAGGCAGCCTGGCCATCGTCGGGGATGCAGCGTCCCCCCCACCCCCACAGCATCCTGCAACTCTGGCTGCCCTCAGCGGCTGCAGCTGCGCCGGCAGCTGCCACCTACCATTGCTGTGATTCCCTGTCTGGAGTGCAGAAGCAGGCTGCAGGCTGCCTCCCAGGCTCCCATAGCTCCGGTAGCTGTAGTTCAGGCTCCCGTTGATATAGACCGGATCTTGGGAGAAGGAGGAGGCTGGCACTGAGTAGGACGACTGCGTGACGCCGGCCGAATCCCGCGAGTGCTGCTTGTCCAGGGCAACTGGCTCATCCTAGGGAGCAGGAAGGAAACAACGGTTTCATACCAGGCGGTGGGAAGACGGGCGCTTGGCCTCTCTGCATGCTGGCTGGCTGGCTGGCTGGCTGGCTGGGGGGCCACATCCCGTCAGCTCAACAATACCGACAATGGGGAAGTCCAGAGCTTCGTTCTGCCCTCCAGAGCTCTCTTCCCTGACCAGTGCCCTCCAGATACGTTGGACTAAAACTCCCAGAATGCCCCGGCCAGAGCACCAGGTTGGGATAGAAATGAAATTGAGGATGAGAATACACAGCGTCTGTTCTGTGGAAGCTGGAGGTCAGCCAAGAAGCCCGGTGCTCCACCTAGCCCAGCATCCCGTTCCCCACAATGGGCCAGCCAGAGGGCAGCCGTCATGGCAACAGCCCTCCCCTTGCCCGAGTCTGGCGGTTTGATAAAGCCATCCTGCTGCACAGTCAACAGTGGAGGTCCACCACCATGGATTTGTCTAATCCCCTTTTAGGGCCACCTGGGCGGGGAGCCATCTTCACTCCTTGTGGCAGTGAGTTCCACAAGCAAATTAGGCACAGTGTGGAAAAAGGTTGTCCTTTTGCCTGTTCACAGCAGTCTTATTAGTCATTCTAATATTACGAGGGATGGAAACAATTCTCTGCCCATGTTCTATACAATATGCCATATTTTTAAAGTTTCTATCGTGACCCACCTGCGTTCTATCTTTTTTTCTAAACTAAAAACCCCGTAATATTTTAGACTTTCCTAGGAAAGAAGGTGCCTCAGTAGCCTGAAAGTTTTGGTGGCTGCTTTCTGCACTAAAATCTATTAAATTGAAATAAATTTACATATTACTATAACCTTGGTATAGTTTTTCTCTCTCTTTTAGTAATCATCAGAAATTACTAATACAATATAGGTCCCTTTTTAAGATGTCAAAAGAAAATATTAAAGGAGGGATGCTTTTAATATACCTAACGTATTGTTAAAAGCCATTCTGAACACGCGCACTGGCCACAACAGCCTCTGTGCATTAAATGTGCATGCCCTTAACTCTCAGGGCAGCCCATTTATGTTTGCCATCACTGATGAATCAACCAAAGCTTTCGTAGATTAACTCTGTGATTACCTCCACAGATGCTTGAAGCCCTGAGTTAAACTGTCCTCCTGGGTTGAGCCAAGCCAAGCCAAGCCAGCTCCATGGTTACCCCTGAACTATGGGTCCTTCCCAGTGCAAGGCAACAAGGAACGAAGGGTGCTGAAGTCCCCACATCTCTGAACACTGGGGGTCATGCCCTGCCCTGCGGCTCCTCACATTTCACCACAGGCCTCACTCCCAGGTTCTCAGAACCACCTATTTTTTTATGCGCTTCTGAGTGTGGGTTCAGTTGTTGAGAGTGGATGGCTGTGCACAGTCATCCCTCTTGCCCCACATCTGCCCCTGGCAAACCTGTGAAGAGCGTGGAGGGTGCGGGTGCCCCGCTGCAAGCCGCAACAGCTTTGTCACACCGCTTTCAGGGGCGCCTGCTTACAGCCACGCCCAGTGCCAAAGCCTGCCCCCCCCCATACCTGCGATGTCTGGTAGATTTCCAGCCGCATTCTCTTGGCTGCTTTCCGCGTCTCGCTCTCGCAAGCAGCTGCCAGGATGTTCTCGGCCATGGCTGAGGTCAGGTGGGGCGGGGTGGGCCTGGTCTGAGGGCACAGAGAGCCAGCGACGTTAGGGTCTGGAAATCAAGGGGGTGGGTGGGGCAGGAAGACCCTGGTCCCGCCTCCCTGCCAGTGGCGGAGCGCAGGACAGCAGGTGCTCCTGCGGGAGAAGGGGGGCCCTCGAAAGGCCCTCGGCCTCAACCGTTTAGTACTTTAAAGGTGAGAAACGGCACTTTGAATTGTGCCCAGAAACAGCCTGGAAGCCAGAGGAGATTAAGCCATGGGGGATTAAAAGAGGTCCTTTGGAACAGCCCCCCCCCCCCCGCCAAAACCACCACGGTCGCCCTATTGCATCAGCTGAAGTTTCCAGACGCTTTTCAACGGCAGCCCCGGGTGAGGCACAGATGTGGCCACGGCGTACGCGGCCACAGCCAGGTCTGCGTCCTCAAAAGCATTCCTGGTCACAGGCATTACTTGGCCACGCGAGAGCAAAGCCGGGTCAGGAGAACGGCCAAGCTGTGGAGCTGATCCTTCGAGGGAAATGTGTTGCGCAGCAGAACAAGCTTCACACGCCACCCCAGATCGGCTCGCCTACTGGCCAACAGCACCTCTGCTCTGTCCACCTCAGCCGATGCGCCACCCAGCGCTGGTTCGGGATCCCCACAGCTCTCCCGGAATCAGGACTGGGTGTCGTCCGCACATGGGTGAGGCCACGCCCCCCCAATCTCTGGCCGGAGACGTGAAGAGCATGGTGGACAAGATGGAACCGTGTGGGACCCCCCATGGGCCAATGTCCAAGGGGTCCAGCAAATGTTTTCTGGCCCCTTCCCTCCAGGGAAGACTGGAGCCGTCGCAAAGTGGTGCCCCCGGGTCCTTCCCAAGCTGGGGGGCCTCGAAGGATCTCACGGTTGACAGTATCAAAAGTCATCAGGAAGTCCAATTTGAAAAGCTTGCCTGTGAGAAGCTGGCTCTGCGCAAGTGGTGTCCTATCCACCACCTGTGTGGAACGGGGGGGCTCCCGTGGCGTGTGGACAGAGACCTGGGCTGCAGCTCCGCCTCTGCCCATCGAGTCATGGAGTGGCCAAAGAAAAAGGGAGTAATGAGGGACCCCACCCCGCGAGTACAAGGGCCCAATCTAGGGTGGGCCTAATCCTATGGAGGAAGAGGGCCCGGAGGAGGATTTCCACTACGCGGGAGGGGAAGGAGACATGCGAAGGGCCAGCGGAGCAAGGGCGGGAAAGCTCACCATTTCCATGCCGTTCTTCTTCATGCGCCGGCAGGATTTGAGGTAAGTGCGGATGCGTTTGCGAGCTCTTTCCTGGAACTCCGGGAACTGCCTGCTACAGGATTCGATGATGGCCTGGATCTTCTCTTTGGGCTGTTTGGAGATGGGAACCATGCGGTCCAGGTTTTCGTCCACAAAAAGGCGTACAAACATCTGCAGGGAGGAGAAAGAGGAGAAGAAGGGGGAATGCAAGATGCTGCTTTACACCAGCTCAGCAGAGGAGTCTCTCTAGGCCGGTGCCGGCAGCTCTGGCTGGCAGGGGCTGCCCAGGGTCTCAGGCCCAATGCTGCCACCTGGTCCTTTGCATTGGAGGTGCCAGGAACTGAACTCGGGACGTCTACCGCCGAGCGATGGCCCCCTCCGTTAGGGAAGGGTGAAGTTAGGGGATGTTGCGGAGGCCGCCCCCAATGCCCCCCTCCCCGATATCCTGCTCCAGGCTCTCGCTGCCCCTACATTGAAGGCCTTGAGCCGCTCTGGGTCCATCCCTTCCGAGTCATTCATCTTGTCGTTGTCCTCGTGGTCCTCGTGGTCGTCGTCGTCCTCGTCAGCGGTGGGAGCTCGGCCCACGGTCAGGTCTTCGGGGCAGCCACTGACCTCGGTCTTGACGGAGTCGTAACTCCCAGAGCTGTATGGTGGGGACTGAGGGACAAGACAGGGGATCACCACTCCGCCCCCTCCTCCGCCCGCCCCCCCACACCCATGTTGTATTCAGCCTGCAGGGGGCTGCAGGACTCTCCTGGGGAGGGATGAGGAGGCAGCCCCCCCTTTCAGGGATCGCATCACAGGAGGCACTTGGATCATGTCCACCGTGCAAGCGGGCAAAATGGCCCTGCCCCCTGCAGAAACTCCTCCAGCGCCACAGCAGGAGCAATGGGGACACCCCCGGCATACCAAGAGAGGCAGAGGTGGGGAGGAAAGGACAGATCCCCTTGGAATAGCTCCTGCATAGTCCCGAGCCATTCTGACCTTCCCTGTCAGAAGAGGCTGCAAGGCCCCGGTGGCATAGCCCCATCCTTCTCTCGCCTGCCTGGAAAGGCCCCTTGATTCCTGAGCAAGAACACAAGAGAGGGGCCAACGCCAAGCCAGGCAACCCCAAAGACCTTTCCAGTCCCGCCTCCTGCTTCCCACAATGGCCAGGCAGACGTCCCAATGGGAAGCCCGCAAGGAGGACACGGTGGCAAAAGCCCTCTCCTGCCACGACTTCCTTGGACCCTGTAGCCATCATGACTAGGAGCCATCGATAGCAATAAGCCTCCTTGGAGACAGTCCCTGCCTCTGACCCTCGCCTCCGAGCTCCGGCCGCCCAGCATTTTTGCAAGAAACAAAGTCGTGCCTTCACCTGGGGATGGGAACTCCAGTTCAAGGATAAAAATGGAGGGTATCTAACAGAGAGTTCTTTCCTTGCAAAACTTAATGTCCCTGCACGCCGTGAAGTTCCCGGGAGATGCGGTGGCCTTTAAACCAGTTCCACTTCCCTGTGGCGGTGGGACCTTCAGCACAGGAAGGGGGCTCTAAGCGCCGCCACACTGCTTCTGAACAGGGAAGGCGCCAGTCAACGATGGCGACCAACAGCCCTTGCAAGACCAGGCCACCATGAGCAGAGGCCTGCCGTAGGTCCCAGGGCACCTTGGGAGCAGGTTTGGGAAGCAGACGCCTCCCTTGGTGCATTCGGTGTGCCAGCCAGCGTGTCTATGGAAGTCCGTGCCCAAGGGGCTCCTTCTCATTTGTGCTCCAGGTGGGCTAAAGTCCTGAAACATGAGTCCTCCAACATGACTTCTCATGAACAGCTCCCACCCCCTAAAGGAGGGTCGCCAGGCCTGGATCCCCCAGGGACAGCTGCTCTGCTTCCTTTCTGCCCACAAAGGAAATGTTGGTAGCAGTGGACGGGGAGAGATGAAGCACTTGACCTAACACTTCCTGCCACAGTTTGCGGGGGAGGGGCCACAAAAGCCAGGGCCTTCTTCCCCAGAGCAGCTGGCCCCAAACTCCAGAGTTGGTAGATGACAACAACTCCCGCTCTCCCCAGCCTCCCCACCCCCTGGCCAGGCTGGCTGGGCATCATGGGAGTTGCAGCCCAACCAGCCTGGCTCAGGCTGCCCTTGGAGCAAACCAGATGGAGCCCCATTCCCCAACAGGCCGCCTGCTTGCACCCCCCGTCATGCCCTATGTTCTCCCCCGAGCAAACTCCCATCTCGGCCCTGGATGCTCGGTCTCGGCGCGTCCCACCGCCACCTTGTAGCAGGCTCCTCCCTCCGCCTCCCGCCCCCTCCCTCAGACTCACCTCGGCTGTGCTTTTGGCGCTGTACTTCGCCCGGCTCCGCAGGCCGTCCGCGCTGCAAGTGTCCGATGGGTAAGAGGGGGTGACGTGGGCAGGCGCCATCTTTTCACACAGGTTGATGGGCTGGTCCTCTGAGGAGGCACTGAAGTCCATGGGGGCAGCAGCTCCATTCCCGTTCATCTCTGGGTAGGCGGCATCCCCCTGGGTGCTGCTGGAGGCGGAGGGGTTCAGGGTGGAGGAGCCGTTCCCACTGCAGCTCTCCGAAGAGGAATCGTCTGCCAAGAGGAAGCCACGTCACTTCTACAGCCACGGGCCGGAATCAGCTACAGCCCCAACTCTGCACTTCACGTGGCAGCGGGGAGAGGGCAGCAGCTCCTGTGCTGAGCCCCACTTCACACGCACACAGCCGTCCCGTTCCCTCCCCTCTTGGGGAAGGAGAGATCCAGCCTGGCCTTTCCAGCAGGTACGCTTCCTGAGCCCCTGGATGGTAACAGCTATGATCTATGAGGAAGCGGGGGCTGGTAAGATTAGCAAGAGAGGCCCTTCTCACCTGCCCACCTGTAAAGGCAGTTAGATAGGCAAGTATATGAGGCAGAGCCTTTTCCACAGTGGCCCCGTGCCTCTGGAATAAGTTGTCATCAGGGATCCACCCGACCCCATCCCTGTCAGCTTCTAAGAAGGCCCTGAAGACATGCCAAAGGAAGTGAGGCAGGTGGCTACCAGGAGGAGGGCCTTCTCTGCTGTGGTACCCCGGCTGTGCAATGAGCACCCCAGAGAGGTTCACCTGGCACCTACGTTATACTCTTTTAGATGCCAGGTCAAGACCTTTTTATTTTCACAGTGTTTTAACAGTTTATCAGTTTAATTTTTAACTTTGCTGTTTTAAATCTGTATTTTAAATTGGTGTTAATTTCTGCATTGCTGCTTGGTTTTATCCTGCTTGTGTTCTTATATTGTATTGTCATACTATTGTTGTTTTATATTTTGAATGGTTTGTATGGTTTTGATTTTTGTAAACCGCCCAGAGAGCTTCGGCTATTGGGCGGTATAGAAATGCAGTCAATAAATAAACGCATAACTTGCTTGCCCTGGCCTTCCCTGACTATGCTGCTCACCAGACTGGGATGTAGCTGCAATTGTGTTGTAGGGTTATGTCTTCTGCTCGTGTTTGTGTTGCTGTTTCCATTAATACATTTTTTTAAATGATATCATTATTTTATTGTTGTACACCACTCTTGGAGGGCTTTTGTCCTGAAAGGTGGCTTAAAAAGGCTTCAAATCCAATCCAATCCGGTGGGGGCCAAGAGGGCGGGACATGGTGAGCCTGGAAGCCGCCAGTTCAGTCGTCTCGACTCTCAGCATCAGCCTCCACCCCACCAAAACTGCAACGTGGGGATAATAATGCTGACTTCCTTGGCACCTGTCTGCCTGCTTTCACACGCCAAAGCCTTGGGCTGAGGGTCCGCTTCCTTGGGAATGTCATGAGCGAGCGAGCGCCCATGCTGGGTAATTCCATGGGGGTGGAATCCACCAGCTTTCAGCAAAGAGCAACCCCCCCCCCACTCCTTCCAAAGCGCAAGGGGATGACTGAGGATACATCCTGAAGAGATGAAACTGTAGAGAAGCCAGGGTGGGGTGGGGTGGGGGCGGGCGACGGAGGTCAGAGCTCTTTACACGGGTGGCTGTGAAAGGGTGGGCTCGCTACCCCGGTGAGAACACTTCAGCCAAAGGCAACAATGGAGTGGGAAGCCGTGAAAGAGGGGTGCCTGCCTGCCTGCCTGTGGAGTGTGCGCTCACCCCACATTCGCCACGGGTTAACCCAGCCTCTCGCAGGTTTTCCGTAGGGTTACAAAACCCTGAAAAACCTGCTTGACCAGGTGCATGTCAGCGAGGCAGAGAAATGTGCCTCCCGGCCACTTCCAGCTCTTATAAAGCGGCCGCATCTCTGGGGCGAGAGATCCTGAGGATGGCCCCTCGGTTTTTCTGCAAGCCCCTTCCTGCTCCTGACTCTCCTCAGCAGGCCTCTTGCTTGCTCTGCTGCAACACAGAGCCCAGGCGTCACACGTTCGAGGGGCGAGCGGCGGGAAGGTGGCAGCCCAAGGAAGAGGGCTGAGCGCGTCTACTCGCCTGAAGCAAGATCCCCGTGGGCACGGGCAAAGCTCCTCACCAGCCCAAGCCGGGAGCTTCGGCTCCCATTGTCACCGCAGCCCCAGAGCCTCCGCGTGGTTCCAAGCCAAGCACTTGCTTAGCCTTGGTTCCCCCTCCATTGAATGGGGCCTGGACCCACCTGGCCTGCCAAGGGCCCCTGTTTGTACTGCTTCCGGGGGCAGAGCCAGGCCGGTCTTCCCGTGGGACCCGTCGCGCCTGCAGACGTACCAGCCCCTCTGTCCCCCTCTCCCTCCCCTGGGTCCCATGGAGACGGCCCTGCCTGTCTTTCCTTACCCCTCCCCTTCCCCGACACATGTGTTCCAGCCCTGGCATCCGTCACGCACAGCAGGTGTACCCGTGTGCACGAGTGCAGGGCCCGGCTGCCATCCCCCCACCATGGCCAGCTCGGCCTCCTCGCAAGCATGCCCCCCCAGCAATGAGGATGTGCCCTCTCCTCCCCTTCTGCCATAGGGCTGTATCTTGGGGCACCACAGAACGGCTTGGGGTCTCCCACGCATGCACCTTCACGCCCCCTTCCCCTCGCAACTCTAAGTCAACAGGGAGACATTCCCGGACTTCCCGCCGCTCTCGCACGTCCTCGGAGGAAGACGATGCAAACGCATGGTGGCCTTTGTCCACCCTGAGCTTGTCCGTTCTGGGGCCCCTTCCACGGAAGCCCCTTGGCCGCCCCCCCTGCCTTGGTTTCAGGGGCGAAGGGCTCGCCGAAAGCGGCTTCCTGCGCAAACGGAGCGCTGGGTGCTGAACAAACAAAGGAGCTGCAGATGGCGGCCCCTGACTCCCTCTGGCCTGCTTCCTCCCCGGGCGGCAGGACAATCGGGGTCAGGCTGCCGAGGGTGGGGAGAGCCCTGGGTCCTCGCGACAGGGGAGGGGGTGGGGCTGCCGCTACTCTCTCCTCACCCCCCCCGCCTGCCCCCTCCTTGCGACAGGACGGCCTCTCTGGCCCCTTGCAACACCCTAGCCCCATCCCACGCACGCACGTCTCGCCTGCAAAGACAGGGGAGACACAGTCGCGACCCCCGCTGCAGACAAGACGTTCCCACTCATTTCTCCCTGCTGTCCCCGATGCCCCAAACTCTGGTGACACCCGTCCCACCCTGATTGCTCCCTCAGACCTGGCATCCTTGCCCAGCTGGCCTGACCCACACGCCCTTGTTTTCCACGGCACGGCTGGCACGGATGAGAATCCCCATTGGAATCATTTTGAGGAGGGGAGGGGGAAATCCACCCGGGCTGCACATTTCAGAGAGAGGTTTAAAGCAGCCCCCACCCCCAACACAGCACCCATGAGCAGCTCCAATGGCAACTGCAAAACTCTTCACCCCCCTGCCCCCCCCCAACATTATTTTAAAAAAATAAAACATGGAACAACCAGGTTCTCCATCCTGAACCAGCCGCTGGTCAGCTGTTCAGCAGGTAGGAAGCAAAGGCAGCAGAGGGGAAGGGGGAGAGAAAGGGCAAGGAAGGAGGCCGGGAGTGGAGAGAAGGACGCGGGCAAAGGGGGAAAGGTCTGGGCAGGCAGGAAGAGACTTCATCCACTTCCCGCTCCCACCCAGTCTCTCGCCTCGCTATTTCTCCCCTCGGCCCCACCGCCTTCTGACTAGCCAGGGCCCTCCGGCAGCCATGATGCGACTGGCCACATCTTCCGCGGGAGCCATTTTGTGGTGGTGCCCACAGCAGCCTTTCATATCCCCCAAAGTAAGGCAACCCTGTGGAAAGGAGGGCAGGGCTCTTGCAGCTTTAACTGTTGTATAGAAAAGGCCGTTTCGGCAGGTGTCATTGTTACGCATGCAGCACCCGGTGAAACTCCCTCTTCATCACAACAGTTCAAGCTGCAGGAGCTATACTAGGCTGACCAGATAAAATCCAGGTCTGGGCTCATGCAACTTTAACAGTCATAGAGAAAAGGGAATTTCAGCCAGTGTCATTTCTATGCAATTAGTTCCCTCTTCATCACAACAGTTAAAGTTGCAAGGGCCCTGCCTTCTTTTGTATACGGTCACTCTAGTCTAGTGCCTGCACCTTTAACTGTTGTGATGAAGAGGGAATTTCACCAGGAACTAATTGCATACAAGTGACACTGGCTGAAATTCCCTTTTCTCTACAACTGTTAAAGTTACATGAGCCCTTACCTGGATTTTATCTGGTCAGCCTAAGCTATACTAGAGTGACCAGATGTAAAAGAGGGCAGGGCTCCTGCAGCTTTCACTGTCGTGATGAAGAGGGAATCTCACCAGGTGCTGCATGCATATGAATGACACCTGCTGAAATTCCCTTTTCTATGCAACTGTTAAAGATATGGGAGCCCAGTCCTCCTTTCCTTAGGGTCAACCTACCAAACGTGCCCACGGGTCCAAAACGGTTGGGGATCCCTGGTTAAAAAGTTGACTTATGTGGTCTAAGCAACCACGAGTGCATTCTCCAACGGATGAGACAGAGCTGCTGGCCCAACCCCACATTCCCTCAGCCTGCAGACGCAAGGGTGGGGAGAGGAGATGGACATGGCCGTGTCCCAGTCCAGAGGAGAGACAGTAAAGGAAGGATTAGTTATAACTGGCAATTCCTCAACCTGCCCCCCCCCCCCCAAAGAAACCATCCTCTGGCCAAATCCTGGCAGACTTCCCTCCAAGTAGCTTCCGGGTGGCCCAACAGCCACTTTGCAAGGAAGGCCAAGAAAGGGTGGCTGAGATGAGGTCACCGAGGGAGTTTCCTGCCTGAGCCATGAGTCTGATACCCCAAGGAGCTGCACTCATAGCTGCTCCCCAAGATCCAGGGTTGCTCCCCAAGATCAGCATTTTGCTCCTTGCCCTCCCCAACCAAGAGGCTATCGGGGAGGGGACCATTAAACCAGCAAGAGAATAAAGCACCTGGGGCACACAAAGTCCTCTGATCAGGTGGCTCACGTAAGTAAGCCAAGCCACATGTCAAATAAAATCACAGGCTGGAGCGTTCATGTACAAATGCGGCCTCCATTTCTTCAGCAGAGGCATCAACAGGCCTGGAAGGGTGGAAGGGAAGGCCAGGCGGCGGTGCCCATAGAGACGGAAGAAGACCAGAGTTCCACACAACCTGCCGTCAGCTGGGAGAGACCACTGGCCCTGGTTCCCTAGGGATACAGCAACATCGTTCCAGGCCCTGGGCAGATCTGGAGTGAAAGCCCCGGCATGCAAAGGGCACTGGCTCAGTCGTGTAAAGGAAGAGCCGCCAGGACTGCTGGGAGTGTCCCCCTCTGAAGCCACAGGCCCTCTGCAGCTGGGGCTCCAGGCTCCCTTCCTGCATCAAAGATTTGGGCACGGCGGGGGATGGGGACCCATGAGAGGAGCACATCAGCATTGCACCCCACATTGCCAGAGATTCTGGCAGTGTGCAGCTGCTTCACTAACACACACACACACCGGCAACACTACCCCCAACAGCTACTAGGGTTGCCTGGGCAGTTGGGGGTTCCCACTCTTCTCCCTAAGGCCTCTTAAGAGGGAAAGGCTACAAGCCAGAGGGGTCAGGAAGCCCATTGCCTCTGCAAACCGCCACATCTGCATTCTCACTTATGCACAGCAGGGAACAACTGATCCGAAAGCAGGCCCAGGGGGTCCGTTGGGCGGTGGGGGAGCAAACCCCAGGGCCAGATCCCTCCTCAGCCTGGAGCAAGGTGCTTCCCAAGCACCTCCTCTCCCCCATGCGCGTGGCAAGCGAGGCGGCCAGGGTGTGCCTGAGCTGGACTCTAGGCTCCGTCGGCACACTTTCCTCCACCTGATTCGCCAGCCCTTGTGCTGTGAAGGGCTGCCCCTGTCTGTTTGGGGCCCAGGGCCTGCCGAGATCTGCTGAGCGTGAGACCCCTTCCCCTGATATGTGGCAATGGGGGAAGACCCACCCCCCCAGGGAGGGGGAGGAGATGGTGGCAGCGGCGGCGGCAGCAGCGGCAGGGCTGGGGAGTGGGTGGGACGGAGAGCCAGGCTGAGCACGTGAGTCTGTTTCCCTCCCCCAGCTCTGCTCCCTCCTGGAGGCTCCCAGCTTATCCAATGATGCCTCTCTGACGGATTAAGGAGAATTATTCCTGGCCGCGGAGGCACGAGCTGCGCAGCCGGCCCGGGCATCATCGCCACAGCAACAGAGCCTCTCCTTTGTGCAGGGCCAATGGTGGGCTTCCCGTCAAGCCAATGGGAGGCTGCGTGGGCTGCCTTGGGGCTGTTCCTGGCTCCTTGGCTTCCTCCGTGGATTAGCGGCGGCCCCCACGCTGTGGCAGCCGTGGCTAATCCAAGCCTCGCTCGGCGGCTCAACTCTCTGCAGCACCAGTTGCCGGAGGAAGGTCGCTGGCACCTTTCCCTGCAGAGCTAGCTTTCTCCACTGCCAGAAGTAATCAAGAGATTGTGGGGAATTGCAGAGGTGGTGCTTTTAAAATTGCAAGCTGTTAAGAGAAAAAGACCAAGGGCAGAACTTGCTGGAAGCTTCTCCTCCTATGCAAGCCCCTCTTGAGCTACTATGAGGTCCTTCCTCCCATCGCATCGCCCTTCAAAGTCATTGTCCAGGCAGCAAAAACGTGGGGCACGGATGCTTTCCCCTTTCAATGCATGCATGCTTAGCATGGGGGGTGGGGGGTGGCAAGATCCGTAAGCCATACTTTGGGCTGCTTGAAACCATGGAGGGAGGGGGAAGACGATCTCCTAGAGGATAAGCTGACCAGATAAAATCCAGGTCAGGGCTCATGTAACTTTAACAGTTGTAGAGAAAAGGGAATTTCAGCCAGTGTCATTTGTATGCAATTAGTTCCTGGTGAAATTCCCTCTTCATCACAACAGTTAAAGGTGCAGGCACTATACTGGAGTGACCAGAAGGCAGGGCCTTCTTTTGTATCAGGGAATTTTACCAGGAACTAATTGCATACAAATGACATCGGCTGAAATTCCCTTTTCTCTACAACTGTTAAAGTTACATGAGCCCTGACCTGGATTTTATCTAGTCCCCCTACTAGAGGAACTAACAACAATGAATTGAAAGACCACCATATCGGATCCTGCTTTTTTGCATGGGTTTTTCACACTGGCCTTTTCTCTATCTATCTATCCACATCGTTTCTACAACACCATTAATGTATCATTTATATAGCGGTACACAGAGTAACACAAGCAAAAGAAAAGGTCTCTTCCCATAGGAACTTACACTCTAAATTCAGATGGGGGGGAGGGGAGGAAGGGGGGAGATAACAGGACAAATGCGACCATGTTCCCAGCCAGGTAAGTTGGGGAATGGGCTCTCAAAAACTAATATCAGAACAAGCTATTCAAATTTATTACTTTGAAATAATGGTTTTCAATCCAGAACATGGACTTTCTGGTTCATCTTTATCATCATCATCATCATCTTTTCTCACTTGTGGCAGTTTTTCTAGACGGACGTGATGGACTTTGCCAGGTCATGCTGTCTTTTACAGATTCAGGAATTTCCTGACAATTGAGTATGTTTTAAGTACGACTGCTTTCTGGATGTTGGTGTGGATGTATTTCGGTAGGCCCAGTTTCTGGAGGTTTTGTGTATAATTATTTAATGTGATGCCGATGACAGATGTGACTAACGGGGTAACTGTGACCTTTTCCTGTTGCCATAGTTCTTTGATTTCCATGGCCAATGGTGTATATTTGTGTCCCTTTTCCTCTTCCCGTTATTATTATTAGTAGTAATAGTAGTATTTTCATTTCTATACCACCCCATAACCAAAGCTCTCTGGGCGATTTGAAAGTGTACAGGGGTTAAATGCTATATTCTAGCACATACGCACAGAAATGCACATCGCTCCCTCCCACAAAATAAGGAACGCATGCTAATCTACATAATGTATTCATCTTGGAGAATGAATCCTTCTTGAACTGGGGTGAACACAAAGAACTCCAGCACTGGCTTTATCAGTGATTATTATGGGTTGCTGGGACCTGAACCTCTCCTTTCTGGGTGCACTTTTCTCTCACCCATCCTCACGAGAGAAGAGCGCTATAGAAGGCCCAGTTCCCTTATCACATCTCATCTGGTGCCTAGCACTGGTCATGCGATGCCTCCAGGGAGCCCACAGCAGAGCAGGGATGCATCACCTCTCCCACGCTGCAGGCCTCCAGCGCCTGGGATTCCACAGATATACTGCCCCTGAATGTGGAGGATCCACTTAGCTGTCATGCCTAAGAGCCGGTGATAGAACTATCCTCCGATAATTTGCCTAATCCTTTCTAAAATCCATCTAATCTAGCGGCCAGCACCTCATCTTGTGGCATTGAATTCCATGAATTAATTATGTCTTGTGTGAAGAAGGACGTCTGTTTGTCTGTTCTGAATCTAAAGCCAATCAATTTAATCGAGTGATTCCCAAGTACTTGTATTAGGAGAGTGGCAGCAAATGTGGCATTAATTTTTCTTTTGTTTTAAGGGAAAATACACTTTTAGTGGTTGGGGGGGGGGGGCGACATGTTAGACCAATCCAGCAAGTCAAGGGTGCCCCCCAGTTTAGCAATCCAAATCACTCTCACACACTCACACACACACACTGCAAAATAGTTCCTGGTCCTACAACCCTCAGGTATGTTTAGAAGCCAACAGGGAGAGGGTGGTGGAGGTTTTGAGAGCAGGGTGGGGAAAGGGTTAAATCGCCCTCCCCAGCCTCCCGGCTTTATCTCTCTCTTTTAAAAAGGGAGGGGTCTTGGATGCCATGACACACATCCATGTGTAGCAGGTAACTACGCTTGTCTGATCCCTTTGATGAGACCCTCAAAGAGGGCTGCCTTGCTTTCTCACAGCCACGACAACATGGAAGCCATCTTGGGCAAAGGACAAGGTTTGTGAATGTTCAGGCATGAGTTCAACTTTTGCTTTGGAAACTCTTCGGGTTGTGGAGCACAGAACCCTAAAAATGTATTGGGACCGTTCTCACGATGGATCATCTCACATCAGCTTCACAACGCAATTGCGCCATGCTGGAGGTCACCAGCCGCAAGACTGCTTGGAGGAGGAATCCTTGGGCAAGCAAGTAGTAAGGAACAGCAGCCCCGGACATCTGATGCTGGAGCAAAGATCCAGGCTCTGGAATATCCGGGCAGCTTATTCTGTAGCTCTAATAGCCCCCTGCCTCGCCTACCCCCTGAAACCAGAAGTGCCTCTGTGAGTGAAACTCCCCCTCCTTCCTGGCTGAGAGTATCAGAGTCAGGGCAGCACGAGGTGGAGGCCACCCAGGAACAAGGGCAACACACCACTGGTGGGCCCAAAGCTCTGTAGCAAAGCACCCGCTTTACATCCACAAGGCCCCAGGTTCAAATACCGGCACCTCCAATGCAGCCTGTTGGATTCCTGCACTGAGCAAGGATTGGACCCGACGGCCTATAAGGTCCCTTCCAAATCTAGGATTCTATGAAACAGCCAGTCCAGCTATGCGGAGTCAGGATTTTTTCCTCCAATGAAATGCGGTATATAAATACTGCAAATAAATGAATAAAAGTCAGCATGCCCATGCAGTATGTTAATCTACCAGGACAAAGCCGTGCGGCTGGTTACTCCGGGCACGGACAGGAGGAACGGGTCGTCTGAACTGGGCCCAAGAGAGAAAACTGAAACTCTGTGGGTCGAACCCCACTTTAAGGATAGGGAGCGACCGTGAGCACACCTGTAGCCGGTGGGGATGTTCAAGCACTGCGATCCCCTCAAACCGGCCCGGCCTGGCTTTTAGGAAAGAGAACATTTATAGTTTCACCCATGATCCTCTCGTTGGCAGGAGGCACCAACACCAAGAATGACACACTGTGCCACTCTGTGATCAAAGGGCGGGAAGGAGCCCCAGCCTTGAGCTGGGAGTTCCCCTCAACCCCAGAGGCACCTGAACCGCCCCGATGGCAGGTTTGGCGCTGGAGGGCTGGAACATCCCTCTTGGGTTCAAGCTGGAGGCAGGCACGTGCCCGTGACAAAGTCCAACTTGATTTGGCTGGGGGAGGGGGGGGAGCGCTGGCAGAGACATCCCCCCTGCAGCCCTGCCTGTGACGCCACTGGGGGGAAATGTGGAGGAGGCACAGCAAGATGGCTCTGGGGAGCCCTGGGAATGGGGCTAGAGGGCAAGCAAACTCGTGGGGGATCGGCCTTTTGCTTTCGGAGGAGGCAGCCGGCTGCTTATCCTCGCTCCTGCAGTGGAGGATTTGCAGAGATCAGGGAGGCTCCGGGTGATCTCCAGCACCTGCTCCCTGGCAGGAAGGGCAAGGGGGAGTGGTCTGTTCTGGGGTCTCCCTTGAATGGGGAGGGGAGGGGTGGGGAGGGGGAAGCGCAGGGCCCTTGCAAGAGGGAAGCGAAATCATCCGCATGGGGCAAGTTGTTCCTCCTGCTGCTGCTGTCCTTCGCCAGCAGGGAAACAAAAACCCTTTTGACTGTGGAGAACAATGAATGAGCTTATGCAAGAGGTCAGTGGCCCACAGCCCCCCCCCTCCGTGGCAGCCCCACCAATCACCACCCAGGGTTCTCAAGGGCTCCAGAGGAATCCACCAATCACCACTTGGGAGTCTCGGAAGGGGGATGGTTCTTCCCGAGGATCTCGCCTCGCCCCGGGCAGCCCTGGAGGAACTTGGGCTTGGTACCGCCTAGGATGGCAGGCAGGCAGGCCAACCCATTTGCATCCCTCACTCCAGAGGGGTTGCTCTGTCACCTCTGCTTCCAAAGACGAGGGAAGTCACCCCTTTCCACTGGCAAACATCCTTCCTCTCATGGCCTGGCTGAGGACCGTGCCTGGCTTGCAGCAGCCCGCCGGGAGTTTCCAGAACATCCCACAGACATCTCGCGCTCTCAAATGCCATACATTATTCACCGGCCGGAGGGATGAGAGCAGGCAGTCAGGAGGGGAGCGGGTGGGGATGCAGGGAGAGGAAATCCGGGGAGCCCGAGGGGAGCCGCAGCTGGGCAGGCAGGCGTGTGCCCCTCTTTACCCGGAAGCACAACAGCTCCCTGCCAATAGTCGCTCTGCCCACAGAGCAGCTGCCCCTGATTAAGAGTTGGTGGCTGGAAAGGCCCATTTCATCTAGGCCCCACCAGGAAGCCTTCCTTCGAGATGCTCCAGGATACAGCACGGCTGTCCGAAGTCCAGCGAAGGCTCCTTCCCAGCAACCCTTGCTAATGCAAGCGTTGTGACATGGCAGACCAAATCCCAGCCCTCTCCCCCGTGAGAGCCTAAGTGCCTTCACTGAGGCAGAAAGCGGCTTATTGTGCCCCCAATGTGAAGACTACAGAGTTCAGCCAGGGGCGGGGAGGGAGAGGGGACAAAGTCGCACTGTCCTGGGGGCTGTGCGCTGTGCATGAAAGGTGCCTCCCTGTGCTGGCGACCAGGCTGCCAGGGCTGGAGCCCCCCAGGCCAACGGGCGCCACGCTTTTCTCTGAGTGATGGGGGCATTTCATTGGTGCAAGCAGCAGACATCCCCTGACAGCGACTGCTCCGCTCCCTGAATGGCCTGGCCTGGCATGACTAACAGCGCCCCCACCGCCGCCACCTGCCACACACACACCAACCATCCTGGAGCAAAAGTACAATTCTCTCCTTTGTAAACTCAAAGGTACTGAGACTCAAGCTAACTGAACAGCCGCACCCTTTGTTCTAGAATCTCTTCTCCCTAATCCCAGAGGTGCAGAAGCTAATTGCACTTCCTCAGTGGCAACAGAAATAGAGTTCTACACATGCTCAAGGGTACTCTCGGCCACTTGATTGCTGTTTTCTATTCCAGGATTGAGACCTGGTATTGAAAGCAGGCTTGAGGGCTGAGCCGGAAGCCTCTGCAACCTCCCATTTCAGGAAGTGAGCACACAGCCTCCTGCTCAATGTACACCCTCCACCCCAACACACACACACACACACACACACTCACCCTTGCAGTTGCCTCTGTTCTGTACAGCACCTTGCACGCTATTGCTGCAAAGCAACTCTCTGTTCTATTAAAGAGCTGAAAGAACAGCAAATTGAATGCAAATCATTTCTTTTAATGACAACGCTCTATTCGATTTCTGTGCCCTTCATTCCCTCCTCATCCTCAAATACAGCCAAAAAAACAAAAACAAATCACAATCCTTTGTGTAATTTATTTTGCTTCCATTGTTCAGCAAGTTTTTCAAAGCAGATGTGCTTGATTTACATAATGTATGCTTTATCTGGGCCCAGAATTTGCATACTGAGAGGCAGGATATACAGGGTGCTGCAAGGAATGCCCTGAGGGACTTTCACATTTCAATCAAGAGAAAGAGGCTGGATCAGGAGCGGAGGGAGGCCTCGGACCAGCCCAAGAGGAACAGCAACGGCTATTTCTCTTGAGATAGCAGCGCTCCCTCCATGCCCTTGGGAGATTGGGCCTTGTGTTTTCACTTGATGAAAAGGACAGAACACTCTCGCCTGCTGGGGAAAGGCAGGTCTCCAGCTGCTGCAAGGATCTGGGCAGCTGGTGTTTCAGAACCACAAAGTTTCTCAGCCTGGTTTTGGAGATCCCACCACGGCACCTTCAAGGAAGGGAAGATCCCGTGGCAGGGAACTGAGCTACTCCTGTGGAATTCCTTCCTGCTAAACCAGTCAGTGTTCTTGCCCATCCCAAACCCTTTTCCTGTGCAACATGGCAAAACATGGCCCTTCCTCTCTCCCCCTTTGGCAAGATCTCTGGTCCCTCCTGCCTTGACCTTCCGCCTCTCTGGCCTTCTGTTGCCACGCACCTCAGCCCTTTCGTCTCCCTCCAAACATCTGCCTCCAAACTCTGCAACTGTTAATGAATATTAACCAAATAGAAGCTCTCAGAAGAATACTAGCTAAGAACAGAGGAGGAGCCAACATCCCTCAAGTCCAGTGCCTGGTTCCTAGGAAGACTACCGTCAGGGCAAAATGGCGACTGTCCTGCCCCGACAACTAGTCATCAGAAGCTGATGGCTTCTGCAGCTTTCCTTTGTGCATTTCTACCTTCCCTTATTTAGTTAGTTTGGTTTTATTTACTTTTTGAAGTAAGATCAATTGAGCATCATTTCGCACTGTGTGCATAAACCAATTCTAACAATCATTGTTGGGAAACAGTTAAAGTTAACCAGCAGCAAGAAATGCCACAGGAGGGCTTCAAAGGAGCCGTTTGGAGGAGGGATGAGCTTGTGGGCTGGGCCAGGAGGCATTTCAGCATATCTGGGGGGGGGGGGGGGCAGCTGTGCCCCTTCTTGGAGAGAGGTGACCTGGCCACAACAATGCAGGCCTTAAAAATATCCAGGCTCGATTATCGTAACGCATTGTCCTGTGGGGATGTTTTAGGGTTCTGGGATGTCTTGTTAACCAGGGCAGCAACCCACCCTCGCCAGGTTCAGATGACACAGCAAGCCGCATTGGAGAGGGTAATTAAGCAAATTGGGCCAGGCAATCGCACGAACTGGCCCATTGTGGTGGTACCCAGATCCAAAGCCTTGCACCACCTGACACGAACTCTACCTGCCCTGCTGATCGCGAAGTTCCTTTTCCTAATGCCTTTTTTGCTCTCCCTTCTGTGCCAAATCCATTAGCATTAATTGGCTCCCTTCTGCTGTTCTGAAGTTGTAGAAGGATTCTTGCAGCAGGAAGACACACTGCCAAAGGCTTCCAGGCAGTTGCATCACATGGGATGGGGTGTGTTTCGCCCCCCAGTTTGGGTCACCTATGGCTCTGTAATGCTGCATGCAGAGAATAGCTTCCCTAAGGCTTAGAAGTGGCACTGAAGGCTTCTCACTTCTCCTACACTCCTCTTCATGTTTTTCTGCCCTGTCTTCGCTGGTTTTGCAGGGGGCTAGAATTCTTCAAACAGAACCGCCTTGTTTGGAGGCAGGATGCACCCTCTGAATGCCCCGGGGAGGCCGGTTGCCTTATTGCTTGACTCAGAAGCCGCCTAGGTATTTCCAGCTAACCACAATTAGCAGACAGATGCTCGACTAGATGTGTCTTGGGGTGCGATTTTTTCACTCCCAACGTTTCCCCTTTTCTGACTCGGAGGCGAGTCTGGAGGAGGGCCAAGGGAACCAGTCGTGAGCCATCTCGCTCCGCCAGCCCCCTCAGATTTCAAAGTATGCTTCAGGAAGTGTTTGAACGAGGCGGCTGTGGGTGGCCTCGAAGGGGATGGCCCCTTTTGGTACTGCCGCTTCCAAGGTTGCCCCAAGGGCAAAGGAAGCACCCCACTTGACTTAGGATAATGAAGTGACAAGGTGGCATTTTTCTGGAGGCCCCCTGGCGAGAGGACGGCAGGTGAAGGGTAAGGGGTGGGAACTGTGGGGTGAACGGGTTCTGAATGAGAGAAAGAATGAGAGGAAGACCATTCTCCATGATAGTCCGCACATTATTATATTCTTTCCCCCTTGGCATGGACCTAGTGAAGGATGTGAGGACATTTGGGGGTTAATGGGTGGGAAATAGGGGCAAGAGGAATGCACTTGAGGAATTTATACATTTTTGTTCCGAATTCTGCTTATACTCTTATAGATGCAGAAAAACTCTCCCCGTGATTTGAGGATATATTACATAAGCACTGTACCTTCACATTGAAAGATTCGTGTTCAGTTATTTACTTTTTGCTATTTTAGTAATGACAGGTCAATGCGATGAAGTATATTATATTTCAGTTCTGTGAAAGTTGTAGTCATATCACGTCTTGCTTTATTGTTACTACCCTAGTTACTTCTTTTTGCCGAAATGTTTTTATTGAATGAATTATTGTCCTGGATGGTAGTTATGAATTTTTATTCCATCTGTTTGAAATGCTGGCAGGATGATGTATCTATCACAGATTTTCATTTTATTATTACTGTTACTTGCTGTTACTATTACTGTGTGCTGTAAGCCTCCTTGAGTGCAATTTTATTGTTCGAAGGCGGTGTAAAAAGTAAGATTGATTTATCTAGTGTCCCCAAGGAAAGCCAGAACCAGTTCCCAGGAATAGAACGTACTCGAGGCATACAAAAGCTGCCGTACGACTTCGTAAGCCTGCTGCAACACAGTGCAAGTCACAGACACCATCAGCCTCCTCTAACCTAGTGCCTTCCAGGTGTGGACTACAATTCCCAGCACCCCCACTACAACTGATGCCCATACTATATGAAGCTTAAAAGAAAAACGGATGGGGAAAACATAAGCACTTGTGCATATATATGATCTTTTTTCAGAACAGGAAGGGGACGACACCAGCTGAGCAAGGGTAACAATCCTTTTGAGCAATGCTCTGCCATTCAAAAGCATTTCCTTTTCTTCCCTTAGGAGTAGAACTGAGTAGACCAAAGCCGCTGACTATCCAGACTAGTCGATTGTACTCCCTCCATCGGCTTGTATAGGACCAGGGCAAACTACAGCAATTAGGTCAGGAATGAGCAGGTTTTGGCTGCGTTCAGACAACACAATCGTCAATGGTGGGTTAGTAGTGAACTCCATGGTTGATTATCGAGAAGGTACTCTCCACATGACATGGTTATAATCAACTCTGGTGTGGCTTAAGGCCAACGGCGAGTTGACTGTTAGTCAACAGTGTGTTTGATTGACACGTTCCCTGCCCTCTCTCCCCTCTCAGTCCTCCCACTGGTATCCCATCAGCCATTGTGAGTTCTGTCGCCTGAACTAGAGTGTTCGCTCTTGCCAGGGGACTCTGTAGTTGCCGAAAATAATCAACTGTGTGAGACAAAATCGTCAACAGTGCCTGACGACGACACGATAACCAACGGCTGTTCAAATAATCAACTCCGCACAGCATTAGTTGTTTGTGTTGGTCATTTCAGCCGAATAACCAACCATGGTGTGAACAAGTCCCGACAGACAACACAATAACCAACCGTTGACTATATAACCCACCGTTGGTTATCGTGTCGTCTGAACCCAGTCTTTGCCTTTTCTATAAGGTGCCTCCCATCCCATTCCAAAAGAGTCGCCCTCTGAAAAACATCCATTAAAAAAAACAAAAAAACAGCGAGTGAATTAATTTCTTAAGTTAGGATCTGCCAGAGCTGGTGACAGACAGCATAATGCGTTAGGAGGAATGATTTAAAAACATTCTGAGCCAGTTGTGGACCGGCTCCAGAGACTGTTTGGAGGTTTGAGTGTCCATGCACACATGTCTGTGGAGTAGTGATATCATGACCAATGGTCAACAGGCAGCCACCACGGCTGGCATTTCCTTGGTGCAATCCTGAACTGCACCGAAAAGAACATCCCCCCCCTCCACCCCCTAGAGCTTGCGGGGGGGGGGGGGAAGGGAGGGTTCAAAGGTAACAATGGGAACACTTTGCCTTTTGAACAATACCGTCCTATCTTTATGGTTGGGATTTTTTTCTCTTTTAGGTTTTATCTTCCTGTTGTATTTTGGGATTTTACATCTTTTGACGTTTTAACTTGTAAATCACCTTGTTATTGGGCAGTATATAAACACTGAAAATAAATAAACTTCTTCACTCAAAGTTTGCACAGATGTTATTGGGTGGTTCTTTGCCCCAAGAATTATCCCAAGGAGGACTTTCCTCCGGACATTCCGAGCTTTCATAGAATATCCGGGCTCAATTTTGATCCGGCCCAATTTGTGGCCCGGCATTCTTGAACTAAACAGCTCCTTCCACAAGGCCAGATCAAGGCTGGCGGGCAAAACATTGCTCAAAGCCTCGAATCGTGACAAGCCTCCGCTATGCCATAGAGACGTCACCCTCTCCTTTGTCCAGGGCCAGTTTGGCTGCACCGGCAATCCAAGCAGTTCAGTCGCTTGGGACGGCAATAGGCTGACTGGTTACCAAAGCAGCAGCAGCAGCAGCAGCAGCATCCCCAGGACTGCCCACGTCTTAGAAAATGCCGGGGCAGAACTCTCGGGAGCTGATGGAGAGACTGGGCAAAATTCACACAAACCTCCACCAGTTCCCCACGCAACAAGCATGGAACTGCGAGGCCTGCTATGGATCTCAGGGAACCAGCTCTTCTCTCCAAATGCTCCCGGTCACCCTGCCCCACAGTCTTCGTTCCACAGCCACGTCTTCTACTCTCCGCTTCCGCCCCTGGCTGCACCTTGACATTCTTTTCCCTCTGGTAAGCTCGGCTTTCCTAGCCCCATTGGAGAACTAAACCGTGCTGCACTGTACAACCTGAAAAACTCAGTCAAACTGCAAAGGGGCCAGCCCTGCCTTGTCCCCTTCACCAAAGGGCAGTGGAATGCTTGCCGTGGCAAGGGTGGCAAGTGGGCTTGTGGACCACTAGATGTTCCTCCCACCAGCCAACGACCCACAAGTCTTCTTGCTCTGAGCCAGGTCCCACTGGGCTGCGTGCAACCCCACCAGGGGGTCGACCAGCCTTCTGCTTTGCTGCCCACCTGGGGCTGCAGGAAGAGGCATCCGGAAGGCCACTCTACGTGGCTCAGCGTGGTAGTTCACGGGATTTGCAGGTCTGTCCTAAGCGGAGACCTCCCAGCTGCTTCTCTTATTGACTGAGTTAGTCGGGCGAGGTATGAGGCCCGTCAGAAGTGAAGACTCTGGAATAAGCCCCCAGTGCGCGCAGAGGCAGGAAGGGCTGTGCCCCGGCACCCTCCTCCCGCGGGCCCTGGCTCGCAGCGGTGCTCGAACAATAGGCCTTTCTTGCCTTAAACATAGGGAGGCTTCTCTTCCTCCCCCTGCCCCCCGCCCCCGCCCCCAGCAGCACACACCAGCGCCGGGTGCGCCCCAGGACCGAGCATTTCCTCCGGGGCTCCTCCAGCTGCCTCTGAGCAGAGGCCCCCTGGGGACAATGAAGGATTCAAGCACTCCAGGAAACCAGAACAGGAGTCCATCCAGAAACTCGGCCCAAATGCCATGGAGATGAACTTTGACCCGAGCGCCTCGACTTCCAGCCCCCTTCTTTACTCTCGAAAGCTAACAAGTTTTGCAGCGTTAACACAACACTTCCCCAGCCCAGCTGGCCACCTCCTATGCATCCCGCGCAGCTCATCTTTGACCCCTCTAAATTACCTGCACTCCCCTCCCCGAACACACACGTCCCTCCTGGAAACCGTCCAAGCTACACCCAGCTGCAAGTCCCCACGTGCAGGACACCTTTCCACAACCCTCTGGGGAGCTGGTCCTTCCCCTCAGTACTGATTGGGGGGGGGGGGGGGAGCCGGTTAGAGGAACTTCCCAAAGAGGAACTTCCCAAAGCAAAGCCAGTCATGCTCAGAACCCTTCAGCCTTCGCTGGAAAGTCACAACTATGGCTGGGATACCAGTGCCCGTTACGATATATCTTTTTCTGTAGGTCGGAAAATACCACTTTATTCCTTCCACCTGTATTCCCAACAAGGCGGCAATGGAAGGGAGGAGATGCATAATACCATGCAGCCTTCAGGGCATTTTAACCAAGCAACTGCCAATGGAACCGGGAAGCAGAGGTTTTCGTTTTAAGACTAAGATCCTAGCTCTCATGACAACAAAAGGAACATTACTGTGGAATATGCTCTACATGCACAGTCAGTGGCTTTTAGTTCTAAATGCACATTTTAAAATCTCAAGGCTCATAACTAAATCCTAAAATTAATTTGGCATTTAATGGACCGGAGTCCTTGGCAGGAGAAAAATCCTAAATCTCGCAACAGCAACAGCAATCGAACCCAAACTCAGCAGTTTGGCTTAGGAAATCCCTAAACCTATCAAATTTGGCTAGTACCCTAACCAGATCCTTGCCAGAATAGCATATCAGTAGCCAAGAAACTCATCCAGCCCATTGAGGTTGTTCCCAAACACCATTTGGAAATGTAGCAGCAAAATACAGCCAATGTTGTGGCAGCCCATAGGGAATAACAAGGCGTTACATGAGAGATGGAACCACCACTAATCAGCCCCTCTCTCCCTTTCCTCCTTGAAATGTTTAGCTAGAGACTGGAATCCAATGCCGCATTTGATGCACGATGCTTATGTTTTGGGATATCTATCTATCTATCTATCTATCTATCTATCTATCTATCTATCTATCTATCTTTAAGAAACAGTAACTTAGAGGATTCTGATCGGGATTGGTGCAGCTTCCAGGAAACAGGCGTTGACTCTTTCCCTGTGTTGTTTTTCCACCCAAAGGTGCCTCCCCGCAGCTGGTATTTGCCCCCAAGATGGCATTTTGTGGGTATGGTGGTGGTGTGGTGTGGGGGGGGGGGGAGACTGGTTTTCAATGGGAAACCAGCACAAGGGAAGAGCCAAGCCAACCCACTCACTCCTTGCTACCAGCAGTCCCAATCTGAACCAGGAACCCCACAGTCGCTATTTCTAAATGCAAGACAGAACGCAAGCCCAGGGGGGACCATCAATGGTCAAAAGGCATGTGCCATGACATCTGTGCGCTGTGCTGCCCCCGCCTCACATCATTGGCTGCTGTATCATCTAGCTCCATTCTTCATGGGGGAACTCTCGAGAGGCTTTCTACGGGCTCACTCTCAGAATCATTTCCCCCCCACAGCTGCCTTGGCTACAGGGAACCGCCTTGGACCAAGGGGGATTCCAGATGGGACAGCTCCTGGCACTACTAATCAAAAGACACTGCACCTATTCTGTCTTTTCCTCCTTAGTGGATTTTTTTGCAGAAAGGAAAAAAGTCCGAAGTAGCAGTGAGAAAACAAGGAGGGTTGAAAGGCAGAAGACAATGATGTTGGAACCTCCTGTAAAATTCTGGAAATTGGGCAGGACAATTGCCTGATAAAAGCCTTGATTTGAAGCGCCGGCAGTCAGGCCATCGGCCCACCTAGCATGCGACTGGCTATGCTGCCTGGCGGTAGCTCTCCAGGTCTAGGAGTGGTCTTTCCCAGGCCTGCCGCCTGAGGTACTTTCGCTGGTGGAGACGGGGATTGAACCACCAGCCCTCTGCATGCAAGGCACAGGCTCTAGCCCTGAGCTATGTACCACTTTGCTGTGGAAGTCACTGGTCATGGCCTTGCACTTTCCAGAACCGTGGCCACCACAGGTAACAATCATGCTGCTGTTTACGGCAGGGATGGCTGTCCTCCATGTTCTTGTGGGCCATTCTATTCGCCAGATAAGCAGTGAGGCAACATGCACTGGGATAGTGCGAAGTTGGGAATAAATGTGCTTCCTCAAAGATACTGTGAACAGACAGCTCAGCAGTGGCATTTTGCTGGAGAGACGAATGCAACAAAATCCATATGAAATCTACACCCTGTCTTGTATGGGTTTTTTTTCTCCTAACAAATGAAATGGTCAGCAACACACATACTCACACACACACACCCCAATTAATCATATCCTGATTAACATTTGGTGGAGCTTTCAGGGGCCAGATGAAGCTTGGTTTAGACAATGGCTGAATTCGGACAACACATTAGTCAATGGTGTGTTAAGTAGCCAACTCACAGTTGGTTATTTTGTGGGTACTCCCCACACAACATATTCCTACACAACTGTGGGTGGTTGGGGCTGGCGTTGAGTGGACTAATAGTCAACCCAGCATTTGACTGACACAGCCCCACCCTTTTCCCCACACTCCCTCCTCCCTCAGTTCTCCCAGTTCTATCCCAGCAGCCTCTGCAAGTTGCACCAGTTGTAGCAGAGTGGTAGCCGCTGCCGCTTTGGTCGCTCTTGCCGCCTGCCTCTATGGGCTTGTGTTTTAACCCACTCACCACATGCCATTAACACATTCACCCCTCCACACTTTAAACAACTGGCTTCGAGCTAAACAACTTGCAAGCCATTTGTTTCTCTCAGTTGCTTATTTGGGCGGAATAGCATACCGTCAGTAGTTTGTGAGAGGCGTGTTACCCTCCACACAACACAATAAGCAACACAACTGACGATTGTTTTCCCCCCACCCTCAGTTGCTTAATGTGTTGTCCGAATGCAGCCAATGACTTTAGCCTGGCCTACGTAAAGAAAAGGATGAAGTGGTTTTTGTGATGGTGCTGTGGACTGTACCACTTCAGGCGAAAGGTGGGGGAAATCACATTTTAATACTCTACTGAATTTACTTTTGAAAAATCTCTGCAAGAAGAAAACTAGCACATCAGAGAAAGGACTGGGTTAGAAGAACCTCTCTCCTGCTGTAGTAGTTTTCTACTTGCAGGGAGATCATCACACATGGGGGAGCATTTAAATATAGTGCCCCCTGCGCGTAGCCTGAAGTTGTACAGCCCGCTCTACCACCAGCTCAGTCCAATGCATGTGTATATCAGTCCTTAATTCAGAGAGTGAAAATGTGGCAAGTTCAGATATTGCTGGGGTGCCAGCCTCTCTCTCAATGCACAGGTTCATCTTAGTAAGTCAGAATTTATTTTTAAGCAAATGTGATTATTAGATTGCTATTGCAGGATAACGCTTCAAATACTTGAAAGATTGTCACACAGACGAGGGCCAGGATCTCTTCTCGATCATCCTCGAGTGCAGGACGTGGATTAATGGGCTCAAGTTACAGGAAGTCAGATTGCAGCTGGACATCAGGAAAAACTTCCTGGCTGTTAGAGCAGTATGACAATGGAACCCATGACCTAGGGAGGTGGTGGGCTGTCCCACACTAGAGGCCTTCAAGAGGCAGCTGGACAACCATCTGTCAGGGATGCTTGAAGGTGGATTCCTGCACTGAGCAGGGGGTTGGACTCAATGGCCTTAGAGGCCCCTTCCAACTCTACTATGCTATGATTCTATGATGACATCATTGCAAAGATGCACTCTATCACTGGCCTGGAGTCACTTACAACCTGCACATGGCCCTAAGAGCACTAATTATATCAAGAGATGCAGAATTTGCATTTCTTACATGACTTCCCAAAGTATCAAAGAGCGGAAGGACCCAAGCTCCTCCAAATGCCCAAAGTCTCATGATTTCTGCCCTGTGAGTGGGGTACTTGATCAAAATGCATTCTACTTTGAATTGTACTTGATGGTTTTAACTTTTGTGAACCGCCCAGAGAGGTTTGGCTATTGAGCGCTATAGAAATGAAATGAAATAAATAAAATGGTGCAGTGCTTGTTCAATAGGTTTATAAAAGGATTTCCCTGCCCCGTCCCGCCCAAAAAGGGGCATGAATAGTCAGTCACTCACCATCCTCCTGGCTGTGGATATTCTGTGGGCTGCGCATCCCTTCCTCCTGGCTTGGGCTCAAACTGGAGTTCAGATGCTGGTCAGCTGACATCCATGTGGAGTCACTCATATCAAAGTCCTCACTGCTCACCGATGTCTCATCCTAGAAGTAGGCAAGAAAGGGTTAAAAGATGCAAGAAAGGGAGGAAGCTTCTGCCTTTCTATCAGCCCTCCCTCTCCTTCCCCCAAATCCTCACACCAGACTTCCCCAACGCAGCTCATTTCCTGCTAGGGCTTCCTGTTTGAAGACGTGAAGATGAGGAATGGCATAGACCATAATTAAGGACAATTAGGCAAGGCCTGCTTCCGGGGACAGATGGCTTTTGCCCTGCCTGGCCATCACCCCTCCTATCTCCCTCCGCATGGCAGAGTGATGCCGCCTACACCAGCCTGGCTGCACAAGCCATGCTGATGGGGCACAGCTTCTACCTGTACTGGCAATTTCAACCAGCCGGGCTTGAAAGGTTGTCACACAGAAGAGGGCCAGGATCTCTTCTCGATCAACCCAGAGTGCAGGACGCGGAATAATGGGCTCGAGTTACAGGAAGCCAGATTCTGGCTGGACACCAGGAAAACCTTCCTGACTGTTAGAGCAGTACGACAATGGAACCCATGACCTAGGAAGGTGGTGGGCTCTCCCACACTAGAGGCATTCAACAGGCAGCTAAACAACCATCTGTTAGGGATGCTTGAAGGTGGATTCCTGCATTGAGCCTTATAGGCCCCTTCCAACTCTACCATTCTATGATTCTATAAGATTAGTTACAGACAAGAGGCTGCTTGTAGGAAGTTGGTGCAGAAGAAACACACACTGCTGTAGATGGAGCTGTGATGTTGTACTGTTTGTAGTTGTAAATATATTGCAAAATTTATTGTTTGTGATATGCATTTGTTTATATCTTTAAAAAGAAGTAAGAATAATAACAGGTAAAGTAAATAACTAGGCCGAAATGTATTTACTGTTTGTGGTTAAAGGTCTAAGTAAGTATGGAGTGCCTGGATTGGCTGGCTGTGTGCCTGAATGGAAAGTGAGTGCTGATTGGCTAGTTGTTTAGAGTGCCTGGATTGGTTGGTTGTGTAAGAGTGGGAGGAGCTACAGAGCAGTGGAGTGTATATATGTTTCTGACAGAGAGAGCTGAAAAAGGATGATTGGGGGGAGATTTGAGGGGGATTTTTGAGAGAGATGTTGAAAGAGATTTGAGAGAATTGAGGGTATTGAGAAAGAAGAGAGAGAGAGAGAGAGAGAGAGAGAGAGAGAGAGAAAGTCTGAAGCAGGATTATTAGATGTGAAGAGTGTTTGATTGCGAGATTGAGATAAGATTTTAGAGCATAGATTAAATGAAGAACAGTTTATAAACGTATAAGAGTTCTGACTGTAACCGATACGCAATTGAACTGAAGTAACCATTAAGCTTGTTGACACACAATTTCTTATTAATAAATTATTGTTAATTCCATCTCCTGGTGTGGTCTGTGGGTGTACCTGAAGAAGGTACTGGTGGCAGCAGAACAAAGAAGTTACCTGGAGGCCAGGTTGCTGGGCTGTGGGCCTAAATAGTAAAGGCAAGACAGGGGCAGCAGCAGCAAGTGGTCGAGGATAACCTCACACTGCCCACTCATGGTTGTTCGCATGTCCTTTTGATGACGCTTTCCACCTCCTGCACACCTCCTGCCTGTTCTGGTGTTTATTTCAGGGCAAAATAGACCCCAGTAAATCCAACTTCTTTTTTTTAAAAGCGAAACTTGCCACCATTTCCAGCTGTGTGCAGGAAAAGCAACACAATAAAAATGCCCACTGAATAGGCCACATGATCGTTGCTGCTTCCTCTTTCTAACCCCATGTAAAGAGATCACTGCTATTGTGGGACAGCAGCAGGAAGCCATATTGCCAGTAGGGAGGCTCTGGGCCCTGGCCATTCTTCGTAGTGTCTGCAGCCTTTTCCCGGGCAGACACAGCATTCATGTCTGTCTGCAAGTCTTGTTTATCCTCCCAACCACCTCGGGTAGCAGGTTAAGAAGGGGTGTCCTGCACGAGATCACTGGGGAGCTTCCCAGCCAAGCTAGGATTTGACTCCGGGATCTCCCATGCCTGAACCCAGCCCTTTGCCATTGCACCACCAACACGGTGTTTCTCTTCTGCAGGGAGTGATTGTCAGTGGGGTGCCAGGTGATTCAAAGACTACAGAAAGTTTAACAAAAACAGATGAATTTTAAAGTGTTTTATTGGTGTTTTATTGGTATTTTAATGATGTATGGTTTTATGTGCTTTTAATCAGTTTTGTATTTTATGTTTAGTGCTGTTCCCCGCCTCGATCCGTTGGGAGAGGTGGGTAATAAATAAATAAATTATTATTATTATTATTATTATTATTATTATCATCCCAGAGAGGGACAAGGTCCCTATTGGGGTAAAAAAAAATCAACATATTCATTTGAAAAATAGAGTAGAATAAATAAAGCAGGGAGAGGTGAGCTTTCTGGGACTGATAGGCGAAGGAGATTTTTATGTTTATTTATTTATTGCATTTGTATACCGCCCCATAGCCGAAGCTCTCTGTGTGGTTTACATAAAATGAAAACACTTAAAAACAATATGCAAAAATTAAAACTGCAAAAACATACAATATACACACACATTTAAAACCACTATAATAACTTAAAAAGCTGTAAGCCTAAAAAACAAAAACAGACCCCGGCTCATCAGAGATTGCTAAATGCCTGGGAGAAGAGGAAAGTCTTGATCTGGCGCCTAAAAGAGAACAATGCTGGCGCAAGGCGGGCCTCGTCGGGGAGATCGTTCCATAATTGGGGGGCCACCACAGAGAAGGCCCTCTCCTTTGTTGCCATTCTCTGAGCTTCCCTCGAAGTAGGCACTCGGAGGAGGAGGAGGCTGGGCTAGATAGACTTTTGGACTTTTGGGGATGCACATCAAGAGAGCAAGTCAGGAAAGGCATGGCTTTCCTGACAATGGTACCATGCTATATTTGGAGGGGATGGGGGGGAGGAAACAGTGGGGCAAGGTAACTACAACAACAAGCAGGGCATTTTAAGAGCTTTTGCAGCAAAGGGATTTGTGCCTTTGGGACGCATGGCAAATACATAGGCCCACTTGTATTCTTAGTGACAACAGTCACTCAGTGTAGAATCAATGGAGTGGCTAGAAACTGGAGTGTTCCTAAAGAGAAAGACACATGTGGTCTGAAATCAGGTAGAGGAGAAGCACAACCTGCATGCATCCTCACTACAAGGCGCCATTGGCAGGGCTGTGTAGAGGGGGGGGGCCGTGGGGCCAGTTGGCCCGGGGCCCACGATTTTGAGGGGGCGCTCCGATGAGGAGGTCCCACCCTAGCTTACACTCCTGCTTCCATAGCGTAAGCAGCCCATCGAGAAGCAAGGAGCCTGCCTTGCGGAAACAGCGCAGGAGCCTTTCCGTTGTGAAGACCACGGTCAGACTACAAGCTCCAGAGAGGGCCATATGCTGCATGTGGGGTGGGGATCTATGTGCCTATGTTGCAATGGTTGTCCTTACTGCGTCTCTTTCCTCCATCTTCTCCATGGCATATAATCTCTGGGGTGGAGGGTGAGGTAATTATGATGATAGTTATTAATGATAATAATGGTGATGATACCGTGAGGGCGATATGATGATGATAATGTTTGATAAGGATGAAGGACTGTTCTATTGTTGTTGCTTCTATCTGTACAGCAACTAAAAATAAATGTCAATTTCCGATTCAACATTGAGGTGTTGTAGAACAGGTTTAATATGAAGGTGTTATGTAGAACGGACGTGTTGGTGGGCATTTTAAAAAACCATTAAAAACACTTAATGAGCAGTCTGAAATTGGGGAGGGGGGCACACACTTCCCAACTAGCCTGGGCATATGACCAATTCTGCACGGCCCTGGCCATTGAGAAGTGGGCGAGACAGATATGAAGGGGAGACTGGACCACGCATAACGAGAAGCTTGGCCCAAGAACCAGGGCTGGGAATGGCAGGAGGACATACTATGAGGAGAAAGAGGGAGGCCACTGGCCACCTCTGCCTGACCAGGCAGGCGGTACGTCAGCCCTCAAGCTGATACGCAACGCGGGGAGGGAGCGCCCAGTTCGTTCTGCACTGAGACAGAAAACACACCATCACATCAGTTCTGAAGCCCAAAAGCTGGAGAATGGCCCTGGTGCCCCAACACCGGTATAATATGGATGTGGAACCCTGAGAGAAGAGCAGCTAAAGTAAAATTGGAAAATGCCCCCATTAAAATGCTATTAAAATCCAATTTAACAAATTATTTTTTCTGATGGTTATACTAATATTTAATGCTACTTCCAGCTGCTCAAAGCACATACATTATCGCAATGATCTTACAACAACTCTGAAAGATAGGCTGGTACTATTACCGGGAGTGGGGGATAGGGGCAGAGAGAGAGAGAGCAATTTGCCTAAGGCAACCTAGTGAATCAGTGACAGTGAGCACTCAAACGGGGGTCTCGCTAAGCACATTCTCCCACTTCAGGCATCCGACCACGGGGGCTCTTTAGGAATACTTCTGTTGGCTTAAGGTGCCATCTCGGACCTTGTTGGTTAAATCACAGACATTCTCTACTACTTTCTAGAAGCAGAGGTAGTAAATCTTGTTTGCGCTAAGTAACGGAATGAGACCCTCACTATAACAGCGAATTCTTGCTGCATGTACGCTGCTGCAGGAAAGCTGTGGGGCTCCCAGGTGCCTATGCATGGGTATTTATGGATGTCATTCACACTGTGGTGTTCTCACAAACCCAGAGTGGCCCCGTGGCAAAAACCCTTTGGTCTGATCCTACAAGTAGTTCCTTCATTCTCATGACCAGAACACAAACAGAGGCAGAAGAAATGTCATGGGACAAAGTTGGGCTTTTGCACTGTGTTAAAGCTTCCTAAAACCTCTTGATCTTTCAGAACGAGAAGAATCCATCTCACCAAAAGAGATGTCCCCATCTTGCCAGGAATGACCTGGTATGTGCAAACCTGTTCACTGCGAGGGGGGTCTCCTGCGTGAGCTCCACTGAAATGAACAAGAGGCCTGCCCTTTCACATTCCCCGTTGATTTCAATGGGCTTACGCAAGAGAGGTGAATTTTGCCTACAGGTGGCCGTTTGTGGGTGCTTCCTGCTGGCCTCTCACCGCCAAACAATATTCTGTCTATGGATCCTTATTTGCTGGAAGGGGAACAAACACACCCTCTCAAAGGTCGCGGAAAGCCCTGCCTGGCATCTCCGCTGCGCTTCCTATGGCATTGACTGCATTCCTGTCTCCCACTCCCGCTCTCGAGAGGACATTCTCATGTGCGCTCGCTCTCCCCCCCTCCTTCCTAACCTTCACTGTGCTTTAAGACACAGGCCTTGGACGGCTTCCAGAGCCAGAAAGGTCAGCTACGAGATTTCAAAATCGTCAGCCTCGCCATAAAGGCAGTTGTTAAAGAGGCTGAATGAACGGAAAAGTGGAGGGACCCTTCCCTAAGAGGCCCCTGCGGCAAGGGCTGACAGGGCAGGACTCGGTGTGAGCCCCTGTTCCAAGGCACCCGCTTTAATGTGTTTTCTGACTCCCTTTCACCTCCTGAAATGAGAGACAGACCAAGTCCCTAACCGTGGGCTACAGCCACTATGCACACAAACAGAGGATTTTCTGCTCTGCTTGGCCCTGTCCTGGATTTCAAAGGCAGCTCAAAACCACCAGCAGCCCACCTAAATTCACACATTGGCATCTGACCATGGCCAGCCAGATAATCTAGTGAAGCTCTTAAACTGGGCATGGTGATTGTACCTTAGCTTTTAGCATCTGGCAGTCAAGAGATATTTATTTATTTATTAAAATATTTGTATCCTACCCAATATCACTGGAATCTCAGGGCAGCATACAGATACAACCAATTCAAATAGTATAAAAATAATACATGATTTACAATCTTGAGTACTGCGTCCAGTTCTGGGCACCACACTTCAAGAAGGATGCAGACAAGCTTGGAGGGGGTTCAGAGTAGGGCAATGAGGACGATCAGGGGTGGTCTGGAAACAAAGCCCCGTGAAGTCAGACTGAAAGAACTGGGCATGTTTAGCCTGCAGAAGAGAAGACTGAGGGGAGACATGATAGCACTCTTCAAATACTTGAAAGGTTGTTACAAAGAGGAGGGCCAGGATCTCTTTTAGATCAACCCTGAGTGCAGGACGTGGAATAATGGGCTCAAGTTATAGGAAGCCAGATTCCGGCTGGACATCAGGAAAAACTTCCTGACTGTTAGAGCAGTATGACAATGGAACCAATGACCTAGGGAGGTGGTGGGCTCTCCCACCCATGTATGCTTTAAGGTGGATTCCCTGCAATGAGTAGGGGGTTGGACTCGATGGCCTTATGTGCCCCTTCCAACTCTACTAGTCTGATTCTACACAGCTAAAAACAATTTAAACCATTGACAAGCTAATACAAGTAGAAAATTTAAGCGCAATAAAAACAATTAAAACTATATGCAGCTTTAGGCAAAATTAGCCCTTCAAAAGCTTTGATAAAAAGCCACATCTTATCTTGGCGCTGAAACGAAGCCAGCGTCTGCGCTAGTCGCGCCTCCAAGGGGAAGGTGTTCTGCAACAAGGGTGCCACAAGAGAGATGTACAGATATACTTTACTTTTGACCATCAGGACTAGCAGTCCCCAATAAAACTATCCTCCATTTCTGTATCTGAACTTGCTTTTAAAAGCAGTTTAAGCTGGTGGCTTTCTCGACATCCTGGAAAACCCCCAGAGTCGATATTATTTGGGCCACCTTAAAAGGACTGGTGTTTAGCACCTATGAACCAGACCCTCAACAGCCCTGTGCAAGACTGTTGCCTAATAACCTGATCTCATCTCCCTCCAAAAACTGAGTTACTTCCCTTCCATCTGCTGGCTATCCGTTTCAGGAGGACAACCCTATGCGCTCTCTTTACGCTAGTCACGGCTTTATAAACCCACAACATATTCCACCCCATTCATCACAAGCTGAAAAATCTGAATGGTTTCAAGTCTTTTTTTCACAACAACAATTACAGGGGGCCCCCACCCTAACATTTTAGTTGTCTTTTCTGTGCCCTTTTGTCCATCCGTCTGGGGTAACAAGAACCACACATAGTTTTCCAAAATGGAGAAACTTCACCTCCGCTTTAATTTCCTGTTCCTTTCCTGAGAATTCCTTCGAGAAACAACGAGGGTCCAGCCAGGGCTTTGGGCTCCCTTCCCCAAAAAGGCACTTTTGCCTTGGAAACTTGCTCTCTTCCCCACCTCCTACTCACTCCTGCATTTTTATTGCAGACGAATATCTTCCGAGCAGGCCGGAGTGTTCTTCCTGCCTTGCTGGCTGCAGACAATTCTGCTCACACAGGACAGGAAGCGCGGGCTTCATCCTGCCTTCTTCCCCCACCCCAGATCCCCACCGAGATGCCTCCCTGCAGGGAGTTTCCTGGAATTTATGGCTTCTGCACAGCCTCAAGCCTGCCTGGCTTATAAAACTGGATGCAGGGACACAATGACCTAAAGAAGCTCCTGCAGATTCAAAATTGCAAGAGGCACAAGCATTAACCTGCTTAGACTTCCACAACAGAACCAGTGCGTGGGGCCCGTTACAGAGAACAAAGACGGCCCAAAGGACTCTGCTCATGAAGAGCACGCTGTCTAATTGGCGGGAGGTAAAAGGAAGGACTTCTTCACACCGTGCATAAAGTATGGAATTCAATACCACAAGATAGCCACCAATTTGGGTGGATTTAAAAGGGGACGGGGCAAATTCATGGAGGATAGCAATGGCTACCAGTTCTGATAGTTATGTGCTACCTCCAGTCTCAGAGGCACCATGCCTATGTATGCCAGTTGCTGGGGAACATGGGTTGGAGGTGCTGTTGCAGTCCTGTCCTGCTTGTGGGTTTCTCGTGGGCAGCTGGTGGGCCACTGTGTGAACAGTGCTGGACTAGATGGAGACATGGTCTGATCCTGCATGTCTCTTCTTCTTTCTTATAATCATAGAATTATAGAATGGTAGAGTTGGAAGGGGCCTATAAGGCCATCGAGTCCAACCCCCTGCTCAATGCAGGAATCCACATTAAAGCATCCCTGACAGATGGCTGTACAGCTGCCTCTTGCATGCCTCTAGTGTGGGAGAGCCCACCACCTTCCTAGGTCACTGGTTCCATTGTCATACTGCTCTAACAGTCAGGAAGTTTTTCCTGATGTCCAGCTGGAATGCGACTTCCTGTCACTCGAGCCCATTATTCCACATCCTGCACTCTGAGATGATAGAGAAGAGATCCTGGCCCTCCTCTGTGTGACAACCTTTCAAGTATTTGAAGAGTGCTATCATGTCTCCCCTCAGTCTTCTCTTCTCCAGGTTAAACGTGCCCAGTTCTTTCAGTGTCTGGTGAATCTGGTTTAAATCCCTGTTTAGCCATGAATTTCCTGGGCAGTTATGGGCAAGGAAACGTCTCTCAGCCTTGGTCCCTCGGCCATAAAAATGGGAACAACAGAGCTGTGTGTACACACTAATTCCATGAGAACACAAAGGTGTCTACAACTGGCATTTGTCTCATAATCCAGTTTCCAGAGAGTCTCGGCTTTATTTATTTGTTTTTGAAGCAAGTTTCTAGTAGGGGTGTGCATCGGATCGGATCCGATCCACGATCCGAATCCGATCCGCCCAAAAATCGGGAAAATCCGATTCAATCTGATCAACCTCCGATCCGATCCGATCCGATCCGCCGAGGTCCGATCCGGATCGGACGCCATTTTGAATGGTTTTTCCCATAGCCAAGTATTGTTTTACAAAAACGCCTATAACTTTTTCATTTTTAAAGATAGAAGGATGAAACTTGGGCACATTGTAGACTGGTTAGGGATAGTTATCTGTGAGAAATTTCAGAAAGATTGGTGCATGCGTTTTGTGGCAATTAATTTTTTAATAAATACCCAGGAATGCCTATAACTTTGTCATTTTTAAACTTACACACATGAAACTTTGCCACATTGTAGGTGGTACCTTGGGACCTATGTGTGTGAAATTTCAAAAACGTAGGTGCTTGTCTTGTGTGGCAATTAATTTTTAGAAAAATGGGTAGTAGTGGGGTAAATACAGTTACGCCTCCCACTTTTTTATTTTTAAAGATACAAACAGGAAACTTGGGCACATTGTAGACTGGTTAGGGATAGTTATCTGTGAGAAATTTCAGAAAGATTGGTGCATGCGTTTTGTGGCAATTAATTTTTTAATAAATACCCAGGAATGCCTATAACTTTGTCACTTTTAAAGTTACATACATGAAACTTTGCCACATTGTAGGTGGTACCTTGGGACCTATGTGTGTGAAATTTCAAAAACGTAGGTGCTTGCCTTGTATGGCAATTAATTTTAGAAAAATGGGTAGTAGTGTGGTAAATACAGTTACGCCTCCCATTTTTTTATTTTTAAAGATACAAACAGGAAACATGGGCACATTACAGGGAACACTTCGCTTGATATGTGTGTAAAATTTCAGAAAGCTGGGTCCAGGCATGTGGTGGCAAGGTGTCTGCACACACCACTTTGAAGACTGTAGAAAATTTCTCCTGTAACGATCCTAGCGATCGAGAGTGATCGATCCTAGGCTCAGCCGTTCTGCTTGAGTAAAAAGTGAAAGTATCAAAGCAGACACGAGCCAAGTGCTTTAATGTAGTTACTTTGTTTCTCCTTTTGTAATGGATACTAGCTCAGTTGCAGCCATGCATGCAAGGATCAAAGAGATCGAGAGAGAGTGTTTCCTTTTTCTTCGTGGGAGGCGGGAGTGGGAGACGGGGGAAACCAAGCCTCTGTGGAAAAACTTTTGAAACTTTTAATCTAAAAATTCCATAGCCATCAAATGCCTGGACCTATAATTCTGAAATTTCTGACACATATCTACCCCTAACCCATCTACAAAGTGAGCAACTTTCAGACTTCTAACTTTTAAAATAAAAGTTATAGGCGTTTCTTTCCTCATTGTTTCAAAAATACCTACAATATGCCCAAGTTTCATCCTTCTATCTTTAAAAATGAAAAAGTTATAGGCGTTTTTGTAAAACAATACTTGGTTATGGGAAAAAGCATTCAAAATGGCGTCCGATCCGGATCGGACATCCGGTCCGATCCGATCCGACCATCCTCCGATCCGATTCGATCCGACCCCCCAGGTCCGATTCCGATCCGCTATCCGATCCGATCCGGGGGGTCAGTGCACATCCCTAGTTTCTAGCCCTTCTGAATGTAAAGACAGGTTTGGAGGTGTGTGCAGCCGACGCATGATGAAATTTTGAGAGACGGGGTGGAGCTGCACAAGGTTTCCTGGGGTCAGGGCTGGGGCTTCTGCGCCCTGCATAGCTCCTTGCCCTCCATACGAGTTGCACAACCAGAATAAATTAGACAAAAGAGGAGAAATTATGCAAATGTGTCCAGTTTACACAAGTTTATGCAGGCTGCAGCATCCTGCATTTCTCGATGCAGACACTGCCCTGATAATAGCGACCCACCTCACTCACGACAGTGCTGCAGCGCTGAACGGAAGAGACTCTGCATGCTGAAAGTGCTGCAGAAACTCCGGCAAAGTACCAGCAGCAACCTTTACTGGCCCTATGCAAAACAGTCCCATCCTGAATGCGTACAGGGAGCAGGACAGGCACATTTTGCCCACCTCTTTCTCTGCCAAAAACATAAATCTTAAGAACTTTAATTACTCTAACCCCTTCACACGATGCCCAGCACTATAGTACCTGGGCTTTATTGGGACTTGCCCAGGTTGCGCTAGTTACAGAATTAAGGCCAAACTAGACACTGCGGTGGCAAAACCATTGGTTAGAATCCAGTTACCACTGAATCCCTCTAAAGCGGGGGAGGGATCGATTTGAAACGCAGCCCAGGAGGGTGGGGGAGTGAGGCCAAATCTTTCCCCCGCCTGTGTCATTTCCTTCCCCACCCATAACCACTCCTCTTCCTCTGTTTTTCTCCTGGCGAACACTAAGGCAATTCCTTGCAACAGAAAAATTCTGGAAATGTGACTTTGGTGGGAAAGTGTCTCTGTGTGTGTGTGTGTGTGTGTGTGTGTGAGAGAGAGAGAGAGAGAGAGAGCATTCAGCACAGCATGTACCCTAACTCACAGGTAATGCTACTGTACTGCGTGATCCGATTCTCCAAGTGCTCTTATAGTGCTTCCAAAATCCAGTCTCAAGACGTCCTGGGTTGAGATCTTAGGGCTGCCACTGTCTCTCAGGCACTTTCTGAGAGACAGTAGAGGGAGGAGGGCGGGCGATCCCGGAAGTACATGCTTCCGGGATCGTCGCTCTCAATACAGATCATGGGCGCGATGTCCCAGGTCCCTCCCGGGTCGTCATATGTCACGCCAGCCATTTTGTTTGGGGGTTTTTTTATCCGGGAAGAGCACAGGAGCGCTCCTCCGCAAAAAGTAAGTCTTTAAAAACAAAAAAAACCGCACCTGATCAGGCCCCCACCCCCCTCCCGGGGGTGGCGAAACTAGTGCCATCCCCTCCCCTGATGGGCACGGAGCTGCGCGGTGCGGATCCGTGCCCATTTGTGCTGCCACGCTTACCCAGGAAGTTCCCGGGACCGTGGAAAATTAGGGATTTTCCTGGGATCCCTTATCCCTGGCAAATCCCATGGCTGCCCACCCCCACCCCCGGGAGTCTCTGTGCGTTATTTGGACTCACAGGGACCAGCCAGGGGCCATCCCAGGCAAACAGCCTGGTGTAGAAATGGCCTCAGTCTAACCTACCTTGTAAGGTCGTTGTATAGATAAAAAATTATAACTTTATATCTATGCCTCTTTACAACCCCTACAATGAGGGAAGGTGGGGGGGGCACGACTGTGATTGTTATCCTGAGCAACTTGGAGGAAAGCAGCTCACACAGCTTCCTTTCCACGCTCACTGTGGATGCGTCCTAGAGGGAAATGGTGCCTCGTTTTATGTATTTAATATTATTTATTATTGCATTTATGACCTGCCTTTTTTCCCTCCGAGGAACCCAAGGCGTCATACATAATCCTCCTCCTCCTCCTCCTCTCTATTTTATCCTCACAACAACAACCCTGTGAGGTAGGTTGGGCTGAGAGTCTGTGGCCCAGAGTCACCCAGTGGGCTTCCATGGCCGAGTGGGGACTAGAAGCATCTGTGGAATGCTTTTCACACAGAGATAAGAAAATGCTAGAATAATACGGAGTCCGTACATCTGGTTCTCCTTTCAAAGCTGCATTTGGGGGGGGGGGGGGAGAGAGAGAGAGGGAGAGGGAGAGAGAGAACTCCCTGCTGCAGACAGGAAGACACACACAGCCACCACATCTCTATGGGGCCAGCCCTATTTGCCTCACATTCATCACCACTTGAAGAGCAATCTTTGGTTGGAGACTGAAAGGACCAAGCTGCACTAGAACTGGGACTCTTTGATTTCCTCCCCCGCCCCAGTTGCACACTAGAAGGCCAAACTAGGATCGTGGGAAGCTCAATCTTCTGAGCAAGAGCCCCTGCACCTCTAAGGTCACCTCCTGCCCTCAATTGGTCTTACCCAGCACCCAGCACAAGTCACTCCAGATCTTTTGCAATGGGGAGAGGATTCCAGAAGCTCCTCCGACTGCCCGTAATCAATCATAAAACATAGGAGAGACTGAAAGAACTAGGCATGTTTAGCCTTGAGAAGACTGAGGGGAGACATGACAGCATTCTTCAAATACCTGAAAGGTTGTCACACAGAGGAGGGCCAGGATCTCTTCTCAATCATCCCAGAGTGCAGGACACAGAATAATGGGCTCATGTTACAGGAAGCCAGATTCCAGCTGGACGTCAGGAAAAACTTCCCGACTGTTAGAGCGGTATGACAATGGAATCCATGACTAGAGGCATTCAAGAGGCAGCTGGACAACCATCTGTCAGGGATGCTTGAAGGTGGATTCCTGCATTGAGCAGGGGGTTGGACTCGATGGCCTTAAGAAGCCCCGTCCAACTCTACTAGTCTATGATGCTATGATTCAGATTGCACTTAATAGTACTTTTGAGTGTTCAACACACTTCACATACATGGTCTTGTTTAAATCCTTACAGTAACCCTGTAAAGTATGTCAGCTATTATCCCCATATTGTAAACAAAGCGTACAGAGACAGAGAGAGAGAGAGAAGCTTGCCCAAGGCTACCTAGCAAGTGCATGACTGAACCAGAGACTTTTCTCGAGCTCAGTCTCCTCCCCCCATAGGGAAGACGTCATCAGGGACATCCCCACGCAATCACTCCGCCATGAAGAGAATGTGCAGCTCACATTGGTCCTGCTGCTGTCTGGATTGGTCAAGCAGTTGGGGCAGAAATGACCTTAGGCTCAAGGTGTGCTGGGCACAGACCACAGGATTCAGATGTTCTGCGCAAGTGCCTATGTTCTCCAAAGGAAGTTTGGCCGCAGATGTGCCCCCAACATTCTAGCTCTTCTCAAATATGTAAAGGCACGTTAGAACTCCATTGGTGGAAAAGATTTACTACAAGCACTGCAAGACGTCATCCACTGGGGCTGGAAAAATCCCAGAGGCCTATGCAACGCCTCTCCGTTTTCGGATCAACACACATCACAGCCTCGTCACCCTGGCTCCTAAAAAAATCACAGAAAGAGAGCCGACCCAGGAACATTAACTTATGCAACTGGTGTTTGTCTAACCTGCTCTTAAAGGCTTCCAGAGACAGCGTCCGCCACACCCCACGGCAAACACCACTCTGGCAGCTAGAAAGAGTTCCCTAACGTCCAACCTAAATATTTTCTATTGCAGTTTACAACAAAGGTTTCTTTTCTTATACACAGCAGAAAAGGAAAGCAATCAATTCTTACCTCCAATGCAAAGTCAGGTAACTGAACGCTGTTATCAAGTCCATTCGCTGCCATGTTCTCACAATTCTTTCTGCACATGGCTTTACGGTTATGTTGGTTTTCAGCTATGGTGCCGCGAACGTTGAGCAAGTCACCTAACATTCGTTCCTGGGGCTGAGCGCTAATGGCAGGTGGCAATGCCATCCTACAAACAACGCTTTGCCAACTTCAGCTTGTACTTCCGGCATTAATAGGACTGCCTCAGTATGGAAGTCCAGCTAAAAGTCAGCGTGACAAAAACTGCAGCTGTCATGTGCAAAACAGCCATGAGAACAAGGCCCTGCAGGGTCCTTTCCAAGCTAGGCAAATTCAGTTCTTCCCTTTTCCCCCTGATATGTCATGTTTGCCATGCCTGTGATCGTTTCTGTTTGAACTTCAATATTCACGCAGAGGTTGTCCAATGACCCAGGACTTCTGGGATGGCATAACAATCACGCGCCTGTCCCAATGTACCATCTGCCCAACACATGTAGCAATTCACACTCTGGATTTGGTTTTCTTTTGTCGGGCAAGAATATTTATTTTATTTTTATTTATTACATTTCTATAACTGCCCAATAGCCAGAGCTCTCTGGGCAGTTCACAGAAATATGGTGAACCAAAAGTGGAGGATATAACATAGGCTGACCAGATAAAATCCAGGACAGGGCTCACGTAACTTTAAAAGTTGTAGAGAAAAGGGAATTTCAACCAGGGTCATTTGTATGCAATTAGTTCCTGGTGAAATCCCCTCTTCATCACAACAGTTAAAGTTGCAGGGGCCCTGCCTTCTTTTGTATATGGTCACTCTAATATAGTGCACGCACCTTTAACTGTTGTGATGAAGAGGGAATTTCACCAGGAACTGATTGCATCCAAATGACACTGGCTGAAATTCCCTTTTCTCTACAACTGTTAAAGTTACATGAGCCCTGACCTGGATTTTATCTGGTCACCCTGATATAACATCCACACCTTTGTCCTGATCTGATCAGTACCTGCCAAGTTTAGACTTTCCGCATCATTATCTGAAGGATCGCCTCCTCCCATATGTGCCTGCCCGGACCCTCAGATCATCTTCAGGGCTCCTTTTCCATGAGCCCCTGCCAAAGGAAGATGGGCGGGTGGCTACCAGAAAGAAGGCCTTTTCTGCTGTGGCACCCCGGCTGTGGAATGAGCTCCCTAGAGAGCTTCACCTGGCACCTAGGTTGTATTCATTTCAGTGTCAGGTGAAGACATTTATATTTTCCCAATATTTCAACATCCTAGTCTTTTAGCTCTGCTGTTTTAAATCTGAATTTTAAATCTCTGTATTGCTGCTCGGTTATATTCTGGTTGTACTTTTGTATTGTGGTTTTAAGCTTCCATATTTTGTATTTTATGCTGTACCTTGTGGTTTTACTTTTTGTGAACTGCCCAAAAAGCTTCAGCTACTGAGAGATATAGAAATGAAATGAAATAAATAAATAAATAAGAATGGTTCATCCCCAGAGGTTACTGGATCCTGGAGGATTTTCCAATGTGGGTTAGAGTTCATTATCGAGTCTACCCTGTGATGCAAGGGTGGCAAAAAAGGACTCCTTTTTCATCTCTTCTGTATCTTCACAGTACTGCCCAACAGATCTGTTCCAGAAGGTGAAGGGTCTATGATGACCTGTCCCTGAAATGGAATCAATCACTCTGTCGACAGCTTTCTGTGACAAATTTGTAAGACTTTTCCAAGGTAAAATCTCCCACGTCCAGCATGACTTAGACTCCATTGTTAGTGCAGTTCCATTAGCAGAGATATACAGAACACCCTCCAGTCTAGTTGTATTGGATGAATTCCAGGTGCTTAGGCCCAGGGGGATGAAGACAACATCTTTGGACGAGTCCGACCAACCACTTGTACACTGGACCCTTGACCATCTTGGCTTGTTACATCTAATAAGGTGGGCATGGTACGTTTGGTCCAGGTGGTTATACATTTCTCCTTGAGATGAAGAGCAGTACCAGCTTCTCTGGAAGAAGCAGAACTCAGACCGGTCCTGAAGAAACCTAACCTGGGCCCAGAAGTAGAGAACAACTATAGATCAGTTGCTAGCATCCCCTTCTTGGGCAAGGTCCTTCAGTGAGTGCTTGCTGATCAATTCCAGGCGCTCTTGGATAAAGTTGATCTTCTAGATCCATTTCAATCCAGCTGTAGGCCTGATTTTGGGACAGAAACTGCCTTGGTCACCCTGTGAAATGACCTTTGCAAAAGATGGGGGAGTGCAAGTCTGATGCTGCTCTTGGATCAGCCTTCTAAATCCGTTGTTCTGAGTTGGGGGCACTGTTTTACAGTGGCTCCATTCCCACTTGGATGGCAAGTTTCCAGGTGGTGGTATTGGCGGATTACTGCGCTGTTCCAAGGAAATTACGTCATGGGGTTCCTCAGGGCCTAATTTCATCCCCCATACTATTTAACATCTATATGAAACTGCTGGAGGAGATTAAACAAGGATGTGGGCTGAGGTGTCATCAATATGTAGCTTTTAACCTCTGGATGAGGGCCAATAAATTGAATCTTAATTCGGACAAGATGGAGGCACTGTTAGTGGATGGCTCTGTTGAAAGTTGTTCAACCTGTTTTAGAAAGGGCTGCATGAAGGAGCAGGTGTGCAGTTTGGAGAATATCCTGGATCCAACAGGTAGTGGCTAGGACTGCTTTTTATCAGCTTATGCTGATATACCAGCTGCGATCCTACCTGGACAGAGATAACCTGATGACAGTTATCCATGTTAAGTGAACCTCCTGGCTGGATTACTGCAATGTCTTATACCTGGGACTACCTTTGAAAATGATTCAGAAACTTCAGCTAGTCCCAAATCAGGCTGCTTGGCTACTAACTGGGAAGGGGTGATGTGATCATGTGACACCAGTGGTTTTTCAGCTCCGCTGGCTTCCTGCCTGTTTCTAGGCCCAATTCAAGGTCTTAGCTTGGGGCCAAAATACCTAAGGGAACATCTCCTCCTGTATGTACTGGCCTGGACTCTTAGATCATCTTTTGAGGGCCTCATCTGAGTGCCCCACCAAATGAAGTCAGGTGGGTGACTACAAGAGAAAGAGGCCTTCTTGGTTGTGGCACTCAGCTTATGGAATGCTCTCCCCAAGGAGGCTTGCCTGGTGCCCACACTGTGATTTTTTTGGTGCCAGGCAAAGACATTTATTTTCTCTCATACATTGAGATTCTAGATTTTACAGTCTAGATTTAACCAAACAGCACAAGAATGGATGCTTTTATGTACTGTATTTTGTATTTTCTATGTCAATTACTGTTGTTGTGTTTATTGTTCTTATTATTTTATCATGTAATCTGCCCAGAGAACTTTTTGTTATTGGAACCAAAATAATAAATAAATAATCAATCCTTGGCTAAACCTGGCCCACATTTGACTTTAACCAAACCACTGGTGGCTACCATGTGCAACAAAGGCATCCAAAGCTCCCACAAAATGGTTTGTAGGGGTGAGCGGCACAGCTGAGAAATCAGCGACCAAACCCATCTCTCTGTGAACCTCTTTGTTGTTTTCAGAAGCAGCCTGTCACTACCAGCTAAGCTCTGCACTTGCCAACAGCCTCACCAGGGTGCTTGTCATAACCAGCAAGAGCCCATGCCAGGAGGATCCATTGTGAAGCCCTTCCTGTGACAGCCACGACGCCCGGCCGTGCCTTCTTCGTACCACAAGGATCCCTGTGATAAGAGGCTCAGCCAGGAAGGTGCCTGCCCTGGACTCACAATTGCAACCACCTGTGCAGTATAAACAGGGGACCTGGGTAAGAAGCCGCACAGGTGCATGCAGACCATGAGAGTGGAAAGTGCATCAGCTGTGTATACCACCCATGCCCCTTCAAACCTCCCATGTGGAGACATGTAACTTTACCTTGCAGGCAGGCAGACATACACACAACCTCCTCTGATCCCAAACATCAGACTAAAGAAATAGAAAATATACAAAAACTGAAAAACGCCGACTTAGAAGCAACTCAACCAATTATACAGAGCAATCCACTTTTCCAAGGAAGGCCGTCTTTTATCTGAGCATCCCTGGCAGATGCAGGACCAACGTTCTCTTAATATTCCACATCTTCCCAAAGCAGCACAGGCCAGTATAATAACTCCTGCAGTCAGGAGGTGCCTTCCTAATGTTTCACCAGGCTCAACCTCCCTGTAATTTGAAAATTAGACTTACAAATACGTTCACAAAATTTACCGGCTCACAGGGTGTGTATTTTTTGTTTGTTTAGTAACCATTTGCTCAACATGCCTGTTAGACATTTGTAGCGCGTTAACAGCTTGAAATAAAGAAAAAGACCAGCTCTTTCCGCTTCCGAAGGTTTCCCGTCCTGGTTGTTTGGAGCCAGCTACTCTCACTTGCCACAGGAGACCAGGCAAACGGCTGTTCATAAGCCTGTTTAAAACCTTTGTTCCTTGTCTTATCCTCAGTAGATAAGTGAACAACTCTCTCTTCCTTCCCCACACCCACCTGCAACCTCAGATCCTTTTTAATACCTGAAAACTATCAACAGATGCCACGCGAGCACAAGTAGTTTAGATTCCAAATATCCTACCCTTCACCAATTCTCCCCGAAGACAAAAATCGGTTCACAAGACCAACCTCCCCAACACAGCTTAGGGTGGGGCCTTGGGACGGCACGGTGCCCGAAGAGTCCAACGTTTGGGACTCCTTCACAAGACCACGTTCCACATGGCCCCCACAAAACGGAGCCAGGTGGCACGGGAGGAGGAATGCATCTTCTATCACGTGAATCTGCCATTCTATCTGGCTGCCCCAGCTAGAAACTCACAGGCCACTCCATGTAATCTGCCCCCCTCTCCTTCCTTTCAGCTTGAGAGCCAGGCAGCTCTTTTCCTTTCCTCCCGAGTTCTCAGGAGATCTCTCTCTCTCTCTCTCTCTCTCTGCGCTAATTTCTTCTTTCCTGTAAACAAACTACAAATGAAACTTTCATTAGAAAAGAGATCACAAATCCATTACTGCTGCCCCTCTCAGGGCTGGCCTCCTCAGCCTGCTCAGCAACCGCACCGTGCCAGGGATGGCACAGATGAAAGCGACAGCAACGGCCCTAATCAGCCAGCACAATTGCTCGCCCGGCCTCTCCTGGCCTAACTTTCCTCCACCCTCCCCCTCCAGTTCACCTCCCTTTTCCAGCTCACAGGGGAGATCCTCTCGCCCTGCAATAAAGTTCCGCAGCTCACAATCAATGGATTGAACGCGCCGGGTCATAGAATATTTACTCAGCTCCTTTTCCGAAAGAGCGACCAAACCCCTGCCAGGTACATTCAATACAAGGCAACACCCAAAGAATGAAGCAGGGCCCTCCGGGCACAACTCCAGGTCCGCACAGACACTCTTGCACCAGCGCCTCTTGCACCAGCCTGACATCCCCATCTTGTCCCACCTGTCAGCATCTGCGACGCTCACCTCATGGGAAAGAGCTTTATCAACATTTGTTCAGCCTTCCAACTTTCACGGGAGCAAAAACGTCATGTAAACACAGTACTTGAAGGATTTTAATATGCTGTTTTAATCTTCTTTTTTTAACTGTTTTGTTCCTGCGCTCACCACTCTTGAATCTATTTTAGATATGGAGAAGTATATAAACATTGCAAATACATACATACATACATACATACATACATACGGTATCTTTAGTGACTGGTTTACTTTTTTGAAGGGGTCACTAGCAGTTCTGAAATTTAGAACCACAGACTATGCCTAGAATGCCTCCAAGGAAAACATCCTAATTTAGGATTTGCACCCCTGCCATTTTTTAGCCCTTAACTCCAGCCACTCTTCTTTTTTTGGGGGGGGGACCCAAAACACCCTCTGTGATACAATTTTGCTACCAATACCAGATTTGAGAGCTCTTGATGTAACCCTGCCTGGTCAATGTAAGAAGTGAGCACAATCAATAAACCGGTTCTTTTACAGACAGGGTCAGTTTCTCTGGCTTGTGTGTGACTCCAAAGTCGCCAACAACCCTGACCCATCGCCTTCCCCAACCCCAGAATATTCCTCTTAACGCCCTAATCCTTCCCATTTTGATCTTCAACTTTAACGCGAATAACCCTTTTCATCGCACATTATGGCATAAAGACTGGGGGGGGGGGGGGAGGGAGGCACAGTCACACCAAGAATTTTACATTACTTGCTTTTTACTACTCCTAATATGGATTAACTGCCATTGCACTCCACGCCTATATGGGTCCACAGCACCAATGAGGCTGGGTCAGACTGTGCCTGCACTAATGCGCCTCCAACAGAAAAATATTTGGGTGAAGATGCAACATCCAAAGAGCTACTTTGAGTATGAACAAGGGCTTCAGCACACCCAGTGCCGTTTTTAAGTTGCCTTTCCCCCCTCCCCTTCTCCTTTTGCTTTGAATTAGATCACGGACACAAGCGCCTTCTCCTCGGTTTCAAAAGCAATTTTCCGAATGGCTCACGGGGGCAGTGGGGAGAGGCTGTTCAAGATCGGTAGGCCCAGAGCCTGGCCTTTGTTTTTAAATACACAGCCCTCTGCTGTGCGGCCTATATGGTGCCCTTTATTTACAGTAAGCCCAAGTGTCCTCCTCCCTCCCCATTGTAAGGCTTTATTGTGTTCATTGCCGGCAAGGGGTCCGCCACATCTGACAGGCAGCATGCGCACACGAGAGGTGGAGAGGCCGCTGCCACTGCCAGAGCAAAGCACGGAGCCAGCCCCCTTTTTCAAGACCTGTCTCTGCTCCCGTGCTGACCATGGCTTCCCATCCTGGAGGAGGTGGGGAATACCCCTACACTTCCAACCTAGGTGCTGTTTTCTCTCCTCCCACTGTCTGAACTTGACTCCCAAGTTTTGGGGAGAGAGACTGGGGGGGGGGGGAGCAATTCCCTCCCCAAAACCCTGAAGCTGCCTTCAAAAGGGAATGGAGGAGGGACACCACTCCTTCTCAGCAGGGTCCCGTTGGACAGGTCATCTGCCATCCCTCTCCCTCCCTCTCTCATAATACTAGTACCAAATATGGTCATCCCATGAACCTGATCGGTGGGAGATTCAGGACAGATAAAAGGAAGGACTTCTGCACACAGCTATGGAATTCGTTAAACTATGGAATCTGCTATCGCAGGATGTAGTGATGGCCACCAATTTGGATGGCTTTAAAAGAGGATTGGACAAATTCCTGGGGGAGAAAGCTATCAATGACTACTAGTCCTGATGGCTAAATTCAACCTCCAGTATCAGAGGCAGTAAGCCTGTACACACGCCAGTTACTGGGAACATGGACGGGAGGGTGCTGTGGCACTCATGCCCTGCTTGTGGGCAGTTGGTTGGCCACTATGTCAACAAAATGCTGGGCTACATGGACCCATGGTCTGATCTGGCATGGTTCTGCTCATGTACTATCCAAGTGCGCGCAAGCAGGATTGGCCCCAACTGAAACATTGTGACCCAGCTGCGGAGCTCTATGTTTAGCCACAGAAATGAACAACAGCCATTCACATATTTTGGAGTAAAAGAGGAGAGCGATTGGGAATGGGGCTAAGCCTGCACCCCTGACGCCTTGCATCCCAAGCCACTGAAAAGCAATTCCACCCGCCTGTTAATCTGGACAGTCCTGCCTCGTCCTCTGCATAAGCCCACCCTGGTCTCTTTCTTGATCAGCCCAGAGTGTGTCCAAACACTGGGATTGTAACAACAATAAGTATTTGGAGAGCGCTTTCAAGTGTACATTATCTAGTAATGCCAAGGTAGCATTACTAGACATTATTATCTCCATATTACCGGCCAGGGGAGGGAGACAGAGTTAGCACCAAAGTAGATGTGACAAGGAATGTGTCAATTCCCAGTCATGTCAGTTTTTGATTAGTTTAAATTAAGAGCAGGAGAGATTTCACCCTTTCCTCCCCTCACTGCGATTCCAATAATAATAATAATAATAATAATAATAATAAATATTATTATTAATAATAATAAAAGATGCTCTTGCATCACAGGTTTGGGGTTTCCTCCCTGGCCAAGGCCAGATAGCAAGTTCATGGCAAAAGTGAACATCCTGGTTCATAGTTCAGTCTGTCATCCACTACCTTACACAGGTTTGTGGCATACAATTGTACTTATGAAATGTATTAGCCACCTTCCCAAAAAAATAGCACAAAGCAACATACGATAAAAAAAAAATAATCCAAAATAAGTTACCCGTGCCCCTTTATGCACTGCTCACAGGGGGTAGACATAGTCTTAAGGAAAGGGGAAGGGAAACTTGTGCAAATGAACGAATAAGGAGATGAGCACAATCTAAATATTTAGAAAGGTATTTTAACACACTCAATGCGGGAGGAGGGGTGAGATGCAAATGACACTGCAAGAACACATCCCAACCTCTTCGTTTTAGTGCTAAAAACAAAAATGGGATAATACAAAGCCGCACTAGACAGGGTGTAGCCATCACAAGTGTACACCCTGTGCTAGAAGGAAAGACACAAATTGTCCATTGTGAACCTACCCTATATAATATTATCCAGAGGGCCAAAGCAACCCCAGGGAGTATTCCACCTCAATGGTAACAACCCTTTTACCCACGTTACCAAGCATTAAACACAGCCGTGTGAGCATGCCTAGAAGACTATGGCTGCATTCGGACAACACATTAAGCAACTGGGGGGGGGGGGGGGAGAAACAATCGTCAGTTGTGTTGCTTATTGTGTTGTGTGGAGGGTAACACGCCACTCACAAACTACTGACGGTATGCTATTCCGCCCAAATAAGCAACTGAGAGAAACAACTGGCTTGCAAGTTGTTTAGCTCGAAGCCAGTTGTTTAAAGTGTTGTGTGGAGGGGTGAGTGGGTTAATGGCATGTGGTGAATGGGTTAAAACACAAGCCCATAGAGGCAGGCGGCAAGAGCGACCAAAGCGGTGGCTGCTACTCTGCTACAACTGGTACAACTTGCAGAGGCTGCTGGGATAGAACTGGGAGGACTGAGGGAGGAGAGAGGGTGGGGAGAGGCACGGGGGCTGTGTCAGTCAAATGCTGGGTTGACTATTAGTCCACTCAATGCAAGCCCCAACCACCCACAGTTGTGTAGGAATATGTTATGTGGGGAGTACTCACAAAATAACCAACTGTGAGTTGGCTACTCAACCCACCATTGACTAATGTGTTGTCCAAATGCAGCCAGTGAGACACATCTGACCCTGACTTAACTACTTTCGCCCACAGAAAAGCATATCCTGGGATACTGTGGGGGGAATACTCCATCAACCGATATTGCACACGAAAGTCCAGCTGCATCACTGATGAAACCCAGGGCAATCTCCAAGGACCGCACAAAAAGACAAAGGAAGGTACCTGCTTTTTATACCATACAAATCACTTGCAGAGAAAGCCATTCTGACAGGTTGGCTAATGTGTGCTCCTCTCCACAGCAAGCCCTATTCTCATCATGATCCATTGCATGAAACTGTACCCCTCTTGGGTGTAACAGGAGAGAAGCAGCTCAGGCACGCTGTACCAGCTAAGACATTAAAATATAAGAAATGGAGCTGGAAGCATTACTTGATTAATCAATTACAATACATTAGCTGCAGATGTATTTTAATCAGAGCTGTCAGCCCTAAAAGAATGTTCAGTGCTGATAGCCTTGTTGGGGAAAGGAGGGGGGATGTTGCAAGAATCCACATACAACCCTGGATTCAAACCATGCTTCTATAAGCTAAAGGATTTTGAAAACAATTCACGATAGGCCTTTCAGTTATTGTAATGAAATAATCCCTTTCATTAAACAATATGCTCAAAATACCACCTGTGCTGAGATAGAAGTTGCTGTTGTAATCAGCTTAACATTAGCAGTTGATTAATTACTTAAAAACAAGACAGTTATTTGACTAACACCCCTTGATCCCCAATACTTTTACTTAAGAGAACCATTCCCTGTAACTCAATTTATTTCCAAGTCAACTCACGGTACAATTCTGTACATGTCTATACAGTAGTACATCTTCCTATTTCAATGAGATCTACTCTTAGGTGTTTGTAATTCAGCCTTGGGGTTACACTGCCAGGTAAGTGTGCTCGAAGTGAGATGCCTGAAAACTTCAAACTGATGGGCAACCTCAGTATATATCATACACGCGTACACACACACACACACACGAGGCTGATCAGTTTTCTGAAATATTGGGGGGGGGGGAGAAGAGATCTCTATACATGTATGGGCTTCACGTGATGAACATCCTTGATGTCTACTAGATTATCTGTCACTCACAATTCCTGTTCTTTTCAAGATGTAAAAAAGAGACAGTTACTTAAACATGAGAGTGTATTCCATATGTTGCTGCCCTAGGCAAAAAAAGGTGCAAGCTTTACAGAAAAAGGATTCCGGATTTCTGCCTCCAGGTCTGTTTAAAAAACACAGTGTGGGGGAAAGCAGGGCTAGACCAAGCAACTGAAAATTGCTTTCAGGTAAGCTTTTAAAAACCATTCCTGAAGCCAGCAAGCTTTGCTCAGCCTTCAGAGGTACAGAACTGGCAGCCTGTTCCAAAGTCCATTAGAAAGCCAAGAAAGATGGATTCGTTTATTTGGTTTGCTAACCCCTCCACACCCTCATGCTCAGAACAGATTTTTTTAAAAAAAAAAATCAGTTGAAAAACTATCAAGCAAAATAAGTCGCGTACAAAACCCCCATCCACACCCCACATTCAAAGCCGCACATCCATAGCCACCAAAAGCCAGCTGAAAACCGCTTTGGGCGCTTGAAATGTGCTGAGCATTAAACAAGACAATCACACAACCTAACCCAAGCAGCTCAGGCTTTGACATGTCACAAGGGGGAGGGAATCCCACAGATGTGGACAACAACTGGAAAGACTTCTTTACGTGCCCTCCTGTAGAAAGCTAGTTCACAAGAGGGTGTCCTTCCGAGATCTGTGAGGCTATCCACACGGTCTTTGCTACTGTACAGCAAGGTAGGATGCAATCCAGTTAAGACTAGGATTAGCCTGGGTCCTCTGCCATGGATTAATCAGGCAGCATTGGGCAAATCACTATTACACAGTTTCTATTACCCATGGGATGAATGACAGGAGCCAACGCCTCCACCTCACAGGACTGTTGTGACGAAATGGACTACAAACCACTTACACTCATGCCATAATAAATTGCTTAGTCTTTAAGATGCCATTAAGACTCTTCGTTATACTACAAAAGCCACAATCCACACACTCCCCCCAAAAGTTTTGCAACTTCTAGTGGGCTACTCTAAAGAAAACAGAAGGCTTGTAGCCAAAGACTGACTGCAATTATACATGTGTCTACTCAGAAGTACATCCTATTGGATTCAATGAGACTTACTTCCAGGTAACTTCGCACACCTTTTAAATGAGAAAAAGGGTAAAATATCTGCATTGTTGATAGGGGAGAATTAATCAAAATGAAACCAGCACTGGATTCAAAATTACGGAAAAGGAATCTGATGAAGCCTCCCATGTTTGTTGACCGCACAGGAAACGGGCTATTTCGACTTAACACACACCCTACCCTACCTTGAGAGCCAATAGAAATACTCCTTGCCATTCCAGGTCCAAACTCTCCCCTTTGCCCAACCTGTAACCTGCCAACAGTCAGCTGCTGTCTGTTCAACCAAGTATCCAGGGAAGAGGCATTGCCAAGAAACTATTAACGAGAGAGTGACGCCAGTTCCATTGTTCACCCACCCTGCAGGAAGTAAACATCTGGCCTGAGAAAAGGTTTCCAAAGGCAAAGGTGGGGGGGGGGGGAGAGAGAAAGAAGATTTCACACTAAGAATACTACTGTTATCAACACATCAAGGCATTCAAGGCTCGTTTTTGGAGAACGTTCTTACCCCTGGAGACACCCATTCCTCAGACCTCTGATTGGAGAGTTTTAGCCTTTCTTTTTTTGCACCAACCCTTTTTCTCCCCACACCCCACACCCCACCCCCGTCTGGCAGGCAAATCTTAAACCAGGAGCTGGTGCCCAGAGGTTGCAGCTTGAAGCAGGGATTGACCCATAAAGCCCAGCTTTACCTCTGGGGAGAAATCTATTTCCAGTCCAATTCTCCCACCCCCACCCAAAACGGAAGCGCTGGAGAAACAGCATCAGCGCCATGGCAGAGAAGAAACATCCCCCCCCCCATTACACACACCGCCCCTCCCCCACCTCCTCTTCAGGTGGAAAGGAGATGGAGGGGAGGCTAGGAAGGGGGGGTCTCTCCTTGCGCCCAGGGTGGGAAAGGGAAAATCGATGCTGGTGAGGAAGAGACTCGGCTCCCTGGGCGAATTGATGGGTCTGGAGCGCCCCATTGATCCACCTTCCCCCCCCCCTTTCTTCTTTCTGCGCTTTTGTACTCTTCCGGGGAAGGGAAGCTGCTGGCGAGGGAAGCGTAGGGAAGGACGCGCTAACCTTAACCTTTCTCCAAGCACCGGGCTCATTAGAGACGCTAATGAGAGGCAGCTGGGGGGGGGGGGGGGAGAGAGAGAGAGAGAGAGAGAGAGAGAAAGTTCTGGGTGCTGAGGGGGCGAGCCAGACCAGATGATTCGGATTGGGCAGCTGAAGCAGAGTCGCTCGGTCTCGGGGGGCCGGTCTGGAATCAGAACGCACGAGGGAGTTTTCAAAAACGGCGAGGTTCTGCCCTCCCACCCCCGCTCGCTCGCTCGCGCCAACGGAGCCGGGGCCCGGCCAAGTGCTCCGCGCGCCCCGTCGTCGCCGGCATCACAACTCCGCGCGCCCCGTCCAACTCTCCCGCAGCTTCTAAAGCACAAATCCAACGCGAGCCGCCGCCCGCCGCCCGCCGCCCTCCCCCCCCCGCGACAAAGAGGCCGGTTCAAACGTCAAGCGCTCCAGCCCGGCACACAACACCGGTTGTGCGCGCACGAGCGCACACCATCCAGCGGCGTCCAACCCGGGCACGTACGAATTGCGATGCATTACCGCTCAGTTCGGTGGATACACACGTCCCGGTGGAGCAGCGTGTCCCCGGAGCCTGTACACGCGCGCGCACAACTCTCCAACTAGTACCGCGACCCTCTTCAGACGAGCGGCCATGCGTACAGACACATCCTCCACTCCTGCCAATAAACTCCTCGCAACTTCCTGGCTGGAGACAGGCGCATCAGGCCCTTCTCCATTGTACACACACGCGCGCAGCGCAGGCGTTACTCGGAGCAGCGGCCCCTCCTCCCACCGTCGCTTCCCACCCCCCACCCCCCTTCCTCCCTTTCCTGTACCAATGCAACCTGTCAACAATCGCAGGACACGCGGCTGGTCTACGGACTTCAGTCCGGTATTCACACGCCCCCTTCGCCGCACTCTTCCTCGCGTCCCCCCACCGCTCCAGGCAACGCTGCACCCTCCTCGTCCTTCCACCTCTTACCGTTGCTCCCCTTCCCACACGCCCCCCCCCAACGTGCATTCCAAGCGCACTGTGGATGCGGCCCGTTGGCCAACTCCAAACGAACGCGCACAGGCACCCACGCCCCCTCCTCCTGGAGCGCGCTCCTCACCCATCGCGTCTTAATTCCCCCCCCCCTACAAGGATCTCGAGGAATTCCTGCAAAGGCAGGCAAACAAAAGCCCCCCCCAGAAAGGACGCGCCCCTCTAGCGGCAGGCTCTGTTTAGCGCCCCCCAAACTTACCCCGCCCCTTCCCTAAGCGGATCCACACGTGCCCTCCCCCCAGGACTGTCCACGCGCGGAACCGCCCCCTGAAAAAAGGGGCCCGGGAGCGCGAAGCACTTGGGCTGCCGGAAAGTGAAAGGCGCGGGGGAGAGCGCGGAGGAGCCCCTCCAGCCCAGCGCGGCCACCTCTGGGGCGCTTTCGTCCGCACGCCCCCAATTGTCGCGCGCGGCGGGGCTGTTCTCGCGCTCTTCCTCCTGGCACACGCGCCCCCGTCTCGCCTCTGACCCCCGTGCCGGCCTCGGCTCCACCGGCCCCTGCCCCCCTCCGCTCTGCCCCCCACAAGCCCCCCCCCCGCCCCGGCGCGCCCGATCGACCCGGCTCTTCCTCGTCCGCTGGCGAAGCAGGGGCGCCCGGCGCGCCCGGCCCTCCTCCTCCTCCTCCTCCTCCCCGCGGCCGAGGTGGCCCGCCTCCCCTTGCCGTTGCCTACCTGCTGCGGGGCCGCTGCGGCGCCTGGGGCCCGCCGCCGGCCTGCGCCAGCCCTGGCCGAGAGAGAAGGGGGCGCTCCGGAGAAGGCTGACAGCCAGCTGCTGCCCGAGGAGGAGCGCCCCGCCGGGAGGGGAGAGGGGGAGGAGGAAGAGGAGGGCTGGCACTGCGGAGCGCGTCACTCCCAGATCGGGCGCTGGGGGTGGGGTGGGAGGCAGGAAGAGGGAGCCGGCGAAGAGCGGACTGGGGAGGGGGGGGAGCCGGAGCCTCCTGCATGCACCCCGGGAGGGGGAAGAGAGCCAGGAGGAGGAGGAGGAGGAGCGCCCGCCCTGTGGTGGAGCGGAGACACACGGAGCGCGCAAGGAAGCGAAAGCCAGAGGGAGCCGCTGTTTTGTGTCGCCGGAGGGTGGGGAGAAGGGAGGCGGGGGGACGCGCGCGCCGAGACGGAGGGAGAGAGCAGCCCGTCCATTTTCTGAAGAGCGGCCTGCCTGGGGAAGGATGAGGGGAGGCAGGGCCGAGGCACGCCGCAAGCGAAGGATGCGCCCGGGAGAGCAGGAGGCCGGCGCTCCTGCCGGATTCGCAGAGGCGCGCGTGCGCGCACGGAGAGAGCGGGGGGGGGGGGTGTCCTGAAGCGCTTCCACAGTCAGGTCGGGGCTTACTTGGAAGCAAGACTGGCTGGACTTCATGGACCACCTCAGGACAGGTCGGGGCCCCGAGGCAGGGATCCCGAACGACCTTTGCCCACCCACCGGGAAGATCTCCTGGGCAAACCTCAATGCCGCAAATGGAGGCGCTCATGATTTCAAGGAGTCCTGCGCAGGACCGCTTCCAGGTGGATTGTGTCCCATGGGGCCAGACCTGCTCATCTCTCACTTCGCTGGATGTAGGGTCACCTCTGGCTTGAGGGCGTTATCTGGCTGGATGAGGATTTGCTCAGCACTATTTGTTCTAAAATAAGTTTGTTTAAATAAGACTTTCAACTCGCTTCAGATGGAAGGGAAGAAACTTCCTCTTTATAAAGAAAGCTGAAACTGGGCAGGGCAATTCAAAGCTGCACTCAAGACCTCTTTTACACTGTACAATCTTAGGGGGCAGGGTGGAGCAGCTATTTCACAAACGGGACACTTTGCCAAAGAGCCCTCAAGAGCTGAGCAGGCCTTTGAAACGGCATCTCCTTTGAGCATCAAAATCCAACACACCATCCACCCCACGCTGCTGTTTCCTTGTGCTGCTTTCCACTTCCAGTGGAAAGTGTCTTCCACAGACTACAGTTAAAAAGTCTGACTGCCTCCTTCAACAATAAATTAACTAACAGATTACAGTGTTTTTTAAAAAATAATAATAATAAAGAGCAGTTAAGTATTTATTTTAAAAAATATGCCATATATAGCGTAACATTAATACAAAACTACTTTAATATCTCTCCACTTTTTCCAATTTCCAACCGAAGCCTGGGGCAAGAGTAAACAGACGCAAAGGGATTCGGTACGGTAACATTCCAAGAAAATTGTGAAGAGGTCAAAATGTCTCTCTCCAAGTTGGGTAACAGAAGGGTAGGCGGTGGTCAATGTACGTGCAAAGTGCATGCTGGGACAAAAAAATAGCACGTTAACTTTTAAAAAATAATGGGTGGAAGGAGGAACCCAGGACCTAGCACCAGTATGCATTCAGGGAGAGGAGGAGAATCTTACCGAGAGAGTCAAAGCATTGATGAACTTATCAAGCACCTCTTGATTAAGACAGTGACCAGCCAGGGAAATTGCACTCCTTCCAAAGATGGAGTGGCTTTGGGAGCAATCAACAGTCCCTAGCAAATCATTTGAGCTGCCGCATGCAGAAGGGCACATGTGGTCAGATCAAAGCGACACTTTGTGCAACATTGTACGAATGATCCCATTGCTCCAGAGCTTTCTAATCATGCAACCTTTCTCTCTATGGCAATCTCTCTTCTGTGACTGCTATGCTGACCACCAAAAACAGTGTCTCTTCCCATTGCCACCCAAAGGCGTAACACTTGACTATGGACCCCCGAAGGCAAGAATTCAAAACCAACCTATTCAGGTCATTCTCACTTTAAAAAAAAGACTGAGCTCTGTATTCCAATATAAGATACCAAAAAGTTTTAAAGCCTCACAGGCCGATGTGGTTTTTGGAAGTGAGAAGGCACCCATGGCAGAAGTGGCAACGGCAGCCCCCCCCCCTTTGAAAGGAACATGCTACAGTGCCATCAGTCCTAGCTAGGAATGCAATCTCCACTCTGCAGAACAGTTCCTGTTTTAAATAGGTGGGCGTGGCATCCCATCAAAAATTAAGTGCATCCTAAGCTTGAGAATCCAGATCCCCATCCCACCCCCTGAACACACACATATACACACACCATTGCCTAAGCTTTGGGAATATTTGATTCCTGGTCCAAATATTCATAATTCAAAGGAAGAAAAATTCAGAGCTAAGCCCTGCTCACTAATATACAGAGTGAAAAAGTTGGATATGGAGATGTGAGAACTCTGTACATGGTCAGTCACATGCTCCTACCTGACAGGTGCATGGGGAAAAACAGTCACAGCATGAGTCAGCTTCTACTTAAATTATGCATCGACTTCTGTACATTCAAACTCCCTCCAGCCGTGGCTCTTTATGGAAAGCCTTTCAAATGTGTTGAGCTACAACATAAAGCTACCAGAGTCTTGTGCCAAGTTCTCAAAAACAGTAGATGAGGTAGAAAATGGGCTGTACCACGCCAGGCTGCAGGTGGGGGCTCCCGTGATGGAATGTTCCGCTATGTCAAATGAAATATCCCTGTACATATAAGACCAGATGCCAAGGAGAAGGACTCAGGCCCATCCTTTCTGACATACACATTTTCTAAGGGTAGGAATTCTCCACCCCACCCCCCACTCCTACCCATGAAAGAGCATGCCATCCTCAGCTGCGCTACGAAGTGGTACAGCCCAGGCACAAGTTTGCCACATGCTGTTTTCATGGTGAAGTCTAAAACATTGTCCAGTCTGCTCTCATTGCCAAGAGACAAGGACCATCAACACACCAGCTCCTCACTCTTCCCATCTACCAGACCAAGCAGAGAAGACGTTCAAAGCAGAAAGGTGGCTGCAGAGCAGACAACTCTAGGTAACTCAAGCAAGGGAGCCAAGCTATATGCCACAAGGGAAGACAAAACATACCAGGAGTCGCTCCATGGTACAACTTAAAGGAGAATTCCTCCCTGGCCCTGTAGACCATGAGCTTGAGTTTAAACCAGGGCTGCACAACATTTTGGGCCCCAAGGGCTGCATGAACCAAGTCTTCCCAACAGAAGCTTTTTAAGGACTTCAGCTCCAAGCCACCTAACATCCTGTTCCTAGTTCTGGAGCAGACACCTCACTATATTACTGCCCGGTCACTGAGGTCATCAGAAGGCATTTCCTTGTGGTTCCATATGGACCTATGGTCCAATTGGAATTCACCAGGAGAAAAGCGTTCAGTGTGGTGGCCCCCTTTCTCTGGAACTCCCTGCCTTTGTAGGTCAGGTAGGTGCCAACGTTGTGTTGCTTCTGGTGCCTCCTGCGAAAGTTGTTTCTTGGAAACTTTCCTGGAGTGGCTGGCTGCAGTTTTAACAGAACTCTGTTTCTTTTAAAAATAGTAAATTTTAATATTCTTTTATTCTACCTGGTGTTCACTGCACTGAAATATTTTGGATGTGGAGCAGTATACAAATATTATAAATCAGATAGATAAAAAAATAAAGAAATACATAAACTTAATGATGCACAGGCACAGTGTATTTGTGTCTAGCACAGAGTACCATTATGCGCCCCTTCCCAGCCCAACTGAATTACTGTACCGGGCATAATTTCTAGTGGGGATGGTGAGGGGAGACAGGATGGCCAGATGACAAGAGAAGAGCCCTTCAAGCTTGGTTCACCAAAGTGAGGCAGTAAGAGGAACGGAGAAGCACAGGGTCAGGAACGGACGGAGGAGGCAAAGCGGGCCCGATGGTGTACACCTGAGAGCAAGGCCATGGGGAGAGGAGGCGACATTAATATAGCAGTCAGGTGGAGGGAGAGATGGGTTGACTTGAGGAGTTGGGTGATCACACTGCCCTGCCCTGCAGGGCATCCGTTCCTTGGTGTCAGAACCTACTAAGAACTCTGAGTTTCAGGCTGGGGAAGTCCAGACTGCCCACTTGCTTCCTGGCTTAGCTGTCATCTCACAAATCTCGTTTCAGGTTTTTACAAGCACCCTGCTGCCATTCTCCCATGTTGCCACTGCTTCCTTCATTCCGGTGCGCTCTTTGCTTCAAATAGCAGCCATCTCTCTTCAAGGACTTTCCCAGCCTTATTAGCCGGGATCCTTTGTGATGGGAGATGACAAGGAATGGACCTGAGATCTTCAGCGTGATTCCAGCGTCTACAGACGCGTTTCCGGTTACTGGCCTTTGTTTCCCGGTTCTATCTGGCAACAGCCCACTCGGTTGGACAACGAGGGAGAAGCAACAAACTTCTTTTGTGTTTTATTTGGGGGTCAATTTTTCAACAGTTTGCACCGCAGAAAATTGAGAACACAAGAGCAGCCTTGCAGGATCAGATAAAAGGTACATCCAGCTGGACCTGATCCCAACAAAAGCAGGGTTTCAAGGCAACAGACCCCCACCCACCCACCCACCGTTCTCCCAACACCTTGTATTTGGAGGTATTCTGCCTCTGAAAAAGAGTTCACACCTCTCTTTCACTATCATGGCTAATTTGTCTAATCTGTTTTTGAAGCCATCTAGGGCAAGGGCAATCACCCCGTCTTTTGGTACTGTGTTCCACATGAAGAAGTACTTTCTGTTGTCTGTCCTGAGTCTCCTGCCAATCAACTTCACTAGGAGATTCCTAGTCTTAAAACAGAATGGGGGAGGGGGGGTGATATCCTCTCTTTCTACAAAAGCTGCGGTTGCCTTTTCAGTTTCCTCTTATTGGTTTCTGTAGACTCAAAACATGAATTTTAAGGGATGTACATATTTAAAAACAGGAAGTGCAGGTCACCAGGGTGGGTGGGCGGAAGCTGAAGTGGGGACAAGAAGGAATTTTGCATGCATCACTGACAATAGGTCATCTGCAAATATAGTTCAGGATTCCCAAAAGATTGGCCACTAAATAGGAGGTGAGGGGCTGCAAGTCCCAGATTGCTGCAGCCACAGGTATTGAAGGTGAAGTGTAAATTGTATGCATTACAGCAGTGAATGGGACCAAAGGTGACGTGGGCAAGACCTTATAGGGCTCCATCACACCTACTTATTTTTTCCGATTTGCATCCGCGGTTTCCCCCCTCCGTTTCCTTAGCGAGTCAAGCGCTGGCACTTTCACGTCTGTGCGTTGTTGCGCTCATGTATCTTTTCACGTGTATCGCTACTATGCTGGCGAAATCTCCCGCCCCACCCCCTAGATTATCCTTCCTCCTGCAGTTAATTTTTAAAATATTTTTTTTATTTCTGCGCGAATACAATAGTACGGCAGCCTGAGTACCGCACTGCAAAACCACATACCAGGCATGGCGAGTGTGCGATAAATCGCTGGTGTGGTAGAGCTCATATACTCACACATACTCACACAGAACGCACACACACCCTTCTCAAAATGCCCTTCACCCTGCTACAATTTTTCAAGGGTGAGGTTTCAAGCAAGTGAGACCATTGGGGAGGGGTACATTAACCCTCTCCACCCCAGCAGCGCACCCCATATTGCCCCTTCCCTCCTGCTATTAGGGCTTTTTAAAAGCCAGGTTGCAGCAAGGGAGGGAGACATCTCTGTGAGGGAAGGGTGACTATTGGAGAGGATCAGCAGTTCCCCCCATCCCCGCAGTCGGCACCAACGGAAGCATCTGAAAAGTCTAAATGCAGCCACCACACTGAAGTCCCGACTCCAGAGTAGACGCCAATCGGGCCATAGGTCCATGCAGAATGACCAGGAGCATTTCATCTGATGACCTCAGTGACTGGGCAGGTTGGCAAGGCAGAGGGCACTTAGGAGGTTTGCCATCCCCAGGGCTAACTTTTTAAATTCCTAGATGCCAAGGTATCACACAGTTCAATACGGTTGCATATAAATTCCGAAGAGGGAATTCCTCAAAAATGAAGAGATTAGTTAAAAGGGAATTGAAAAATAAAGTCAGAAGAGTCACATCCCTTTGGGAAGGTTAACAGTTACATAAATCTCCTATAATAGAGATCCAGATAAAATATATAAAACTGACTAGAAAAGCAACAAACGAGCCCACAAATATACCAACATGGATATATAGCAGAGACAAAGAAGCTCTAAAAAGCAAGAAGGCTTCCTTTAAAAAATGGAAATGAGCCATATATCAATAAATCAAGCACAAAAAGGATCAGAGGGGCAAATTGCTAAAAAAAAACCAAAAAAACACTTTTTAAAAAGCCCTTTGAAAACCTCAGAAGCAGGAAACCAACCATTCAACCGGTTCTGGATGGGGTTACACTCCCCCTGAAAGACTGTGTTCGCAGCTTGGGGGTGCTCCTGGATCTGTCGCTCCAAATGACAGCCCAGATAGATGCGACGGCCAGGAGTGCCTACTATCAGCTTCGGCTGATACGCCAGCTGCGCCCCTTCCTAGAGCTGGAAGACCTAAAGATGGTGGTGCACGCGCTGGTAACTTCGAAGCTCGACTTCTGCAATGCGCTGTACATAGGGCTACCTTTGTGCCTAGTCCGGAAACTTCAACTAGTTCAAAATATGGCAGCCAGGTTGGTCACCAGTACATCTAGGGGTGACCATATTACGCCAGCTTTAAAATCACTCCACTGGCTGCCAATTAGTTTCCGGGCGAAGTATAAAGTGTTGGTCATTACCTTTAAAGCCCTACATGGTTTGGGTCCAGGTTACCTGCGGGATCGCCTTCTCCCATACAATCCGCCCCGCACGCTCAGGTCCTCTGGGAAGAACTTACTGCAGTCGGCCAAGACTAGGCTGACAACCGTTACCCAGAGGACCTTCTCTTCTGCCGCTCCCAGACTGTGGAATGACCTGCCGGAGGAGACTCGTCAACTTAACAGCCTTTTAGAATTTAAGAAAGCCATAAAGACTGTTCTCTTCTGGCAGGCATATCCAGTGGAATTTTAGAATGTTTAAAGGATGTTTTTAGGATGTTTTAGGATTTTTATGCAGTTTTAATAATATGTGTCATGTTTTAATCAGTTTTATGTATTTTATCATGTTGTTGTTCCCCGCCTCGATCCAGACGGAGAGGCGGGTAAGAAATAAATTGTTGTTGTTATTATTATTATTATTATTATTATTATTATTCAATGACAAAGGTGTGAAAGGATTACTGAGGAAACACAGGGCAAGTTTAAAGAAGATAATAAGAATTCTGTCATCTTTCAGATTGTTATTTTTGCAATTCTCTGCTGTTCTTGCTTATTTTTGCTGGTGTTCTTATACTCGTATCTATTGTCTCGTTCTTTGTTCTTTTATTATTTGAACTGCTTTGTATCACTGCTTTAATTGTATACTTCTTTGGTATCACAGTGTTTAAAAAAATTGTATGTAAATTCCCGAAGTCAGTCAGTCTTCACTGCAGAAGATGTTGGAGAGTTACCCTCACCTGAACTGCTGCTATATTAGGGGAAGACATGGCTAAGCTGATCTGCAAAGCACTTGTGGGTCTCCTCCCTGGCCCTCTCCCACACTGCGCTGCTGATGCAAGAGGACAGCTTCTAGAGGTCAACTTAGCACAAGAATGCAGCAATTACATGGAACCTAGAGGTGTAGGAGAATTTTGTTTCAGTTCCAAAAACGCCCAAACATGCTTTGCTCGCGACCCTGAACGCAATCACGTTTTCTGGAACAAGCCCGGACATTTTCAAGTTTGTGATCGTATTCACACAATACAGCCTCTTTGAAAAAATGGGCACTTTAAAATTCATATTTTCCAGAAAGGACACGTTTTCATACTTTAAGCAATGTGGAGAAAGCACCCATTTCGGTGCATACTTTAAAGGTGCAAATTTTCCCTGTTTGAAAATGCGCCGTTTCCTGTTCGGGTTGGGGTGGGTGGGGGAGAAAGACCCATGCATTCGAGAACGAGAGCAAGGCGAACCGAGCATCAAGGTGGGAAACAGAGAACCTCAACATGCTCCAGTATCTCTTGTTTGCCCATCCCTCATGAAACCCCCAGTCAATGCAAAGAATCCTGACATCACCACACGTGCTGGCACTTTATCAGGCACCTTCACGCTATTTGCAAGAGCCTAATTTTTCCCTGTTTTTGCAAGGCAACTTTTCTGCAAAAATTAATCAAGAGCAAAGGACCGGGGGGGGGGGGGGGACACACAGCACAATCTAAACAGCTACCCAGTACCTTCCTTTTGTAGACATGATTAAGAGAAGCCCTGGTGGTTGGTATAGAGGAAGCCCAAGAGATCTCGGCTTTCCAGGGAAGCTATTGATTCATGGGATGACTATGGGGTTCATCATACAAGCGTTTTATCACTCGCTCGGTACCATCCACTCACAGTTTTTGGCGCAGCCTTTAGACGACGCCATCTGCCTCCCGCTCCTTCTTGCCTTCTTTCCATCACAAAACAGACCCCCAAAAATCTGACTGGGGGGGGGGGGGAGAGAAGCAGAATGTGCTGCCATTTCCTGCTGTGTGCAGGAAAAGTAGCATGTTAAACATGGCCCCTGAGTGGGCCACGTGGTCTTTGTTTACTTCCTCTTTCTTCTCCAGGAAGAAAGAGGAAGTATTATGGGGCAGGAGCGGGGTCGGAGAAGCAACGGTAGGGAACCGAGATTTTCCCACCGTCTGATGACACTGGCCATGTCTACACTAGCCATTTTCCCCGGGGTCATCCCTAGGTCGTCCCTGTGCGTCCAAATGACTCACAGGGAGTCCCGGGGGCAACCAGGGACGACCCCTCCATTTTCGTGGGATAACTGGTTGCCCAGTTATCCTGATTTTCCCCACGGTCCCGGGACCATTCCGAGGAACACAGGGGGTGTGGCGCGCAATCCTGCCTCCTCGCGAGTAAGTGAGGCACTGGAAATAGGCACGGAGCTGTGGGGGAGTCTCCGTGCCCATGGAGGGGGGGGCAGCAATTTTGCCATCCCTGCAATGGTGGAGTGGGCGGGCGTGGGTTTTTCTAAAATGTTTTTTGCTGCATGTGCGAGTGGCTCCTCTTCCCCCCCCCCCCCCCGAAAAATTAAAAATGGCGGCCGCAACATCCCTCTTCCCTTCCGGGATGTCGCACTGCTGTCTAGATGCTAGAGGAGGATCGCGGAAGCAGGTAAGTCCACTATCCTCCCTCTCCCTCCCTCTACACCCTTAGGTATAGAAAGGGTGCTGTATATGCTCCTGGGGAAAACATATGGATGTATCTGTGTTAGGCTTCATATTAGCAATCAACTGCCCCAACTAATGAACTTGATGATGATGATAAAGTTGATGATTATTATTTAATTTGTATACAGCTTACCGTATTTCGAAGCAGTTTTAAAATTTAAACTTTAAAAAATTATTTTAATACAAGTATATATAAAACTGCAGATAGAAAGTACCATTCCCTCTATGTAAGAGAAGAAAGAATTCCTCCCTCTTCTAAAATGATAGCTGCTGCAAGTGTGATCATAATCTACAAGCAAAAATATATATTTTTTCTTTAGAACAATTTAGTTGTTCATACACACATTAATGAAGATTTAGGCTGCAACCTGATACTCCCTTACTTGGGAGTAAGTCCCATCGAATTCAATCTGGTTACTTCTGAGTAAACATGTACCGGACTGCACTATTAATCCATTAATTAATCAATTAATGGGCTAAGATATCTTTAATCAAGCGAAACCACTAAACAAATGTTCATTTTTCTCTTTGGGACAATGGCTCAATGTTCTGATATTTAGCTCTCGTTTAATGGATTTATTTTTGTTTTTATTGGCTCATGTTATTTAAAGCTTTCATGGTGTCTGACCAGGTGTGTGATCAGTTTACCTTGGATGAACGTTGGATCTGAAAGGCAGATTATAAATCAAATAAATAATCATTTTGAAGAGGAAAGTTTTGAAGGAGGATCGTGTTATATGTAAGGGAAAAGGGTAGTTTGTATTGCTTATCCCAGCAATAGTTTTTGTTGTAAACCATTCCAAGGGCATTTGTCAATTAGCTGGTGTATAATTCAAATAAATAAATATCAACTGTTTACACCTGTGTTCAGTACATGTTGATACTTGCACTGTGTTTGGTACAAGTAACAACATACCCCTGGGACAAGTACATGTTCAGTAGGAATCAAAGAATCAAGACGCCTCCCCCTCTCCCCACACACACACTCTATAAAGCACCTACAGCCTTAATTACATTTTTATACCGCCCCATAGCCAAAGCTCTCTGGGCGGTTTACCTAAGATTAAAACATTTAAAAACAATATACAAAAATTAAAACTGCAAAAACATACAATATGCACATACATTTAAAATCACTACAATAACTTAAAAGCTATAAGCCTAAAAACAAAAACAGACCCAGGCTCATCAGATACTGCTAAATGCCTGAGAGAAGAGGAAAGTCTTGACCTGGAGCCGAAAAGATAACAACAGTACCTAGTCTTCTCATTCTCCCAGTATCAAGTGTGACACACCCCTCCTGTCTTAACACAACTCAAATTTCTACATAAGTCAGAGGAGAATTTAGAACAGGGCCGGGGCCCTCTGGCTGTTGATGAACTACTACTGCCAGCATTTCTCACCATTGACCAGACTGGCTGGGGCTGATGGGAAATGGAATCCGACAACAGCTGATGGGCCGCAGGTCCCACAGCCCTGGTTGAGGATGTGCAGGAGAGGAAGGGTTGGCCCCCACAGTGGCAATTCTGCCCCTGAAAATAGCAGTCGGGAGTCTTGCAAACTCATAGCAACCAGCAGGAAGCCCACCACGGACAGAAGGTATTTGGATTCCAGCAGCAGTTACTGCTGTGTACTGACAAAATGTCCTCACCTTCGCTGCCGCTGAAGAAGGCTTCGGAAATAAAATATTTTGATGTTCACTTCGGCTTCCAGACAGGAATGCAGCTAATACACCACGAGAGCAATAATGGGCTCGATCCTGCACGAGCCCTACTGAAATGAGACGCACAAGCGCACTAACCTACTTCTCATGGAAGCACAGAACTGAAGGGATAGAACAGCCACTGAATCCATTTGCCTGCAGTAAGACGGAACCATCCAACCACCAGCCCTTCATAATCCCTTGGATGCCACCATTAAAGAGAAGGGCACAGCAGAATGGTTTTTTTTTTCCTCTGCGTGACTCAAGCAAGTGAGCCAATCCTCACAGCAGAGGAGGGAGAAATAGTCACGAAGCAGCCTGACTTGGAAGAACAATGCCTTCTCTGCCCCGAATATAATGTTTTGGTCATTCTGAACAGCAACAAAAAACTGTCTAAGAAAGGATACAAAAGTCCTGCAGGATCAGACCAAAGTTCGCTCTAATCCAGAATTCTGCTCTCAACAGTGGCCAGTCAGATGCATTTGGGATGTCCACAGCATGAAGATAGTCCATGGTTTGTCCCCCAGCCCCCATTTCTGAGCATGGAGGCCTATTTAGCATGGAGGTCATTAGGTTGAACATGAGGAGAAGCTCCTTAACTGAAAGAGCCCCTCAGCAATGGAGCCAACGACCTGGAAGGTGGCTTATTTATTTATTTATTTTATTTATTTATTACATTTGTATACCGCCCCATAGCCGAAGCTCTCTGGGCGGTTTACATAGGATTAAAAACAATTAAAAACAATATACAAAAATTAAAACAGCAAAAACATACAACATACACACAATCTGTACATTTAAAAACCACTTCAACACTTCAAAAAAACAAAAACAAAAAAAAAAAACAAAAAAAAACAAAAAAAAAAACCTACAAAAACAAAACAAAACAGACCCAGGCTCCTCAGATATTGCCAAATGCCTGAGAGAAGAGGAAAGTCTTGACCTGGCGCCGAAAAGATAACAATGTTGGCGCCAGGCGGGCCTCGACAGGGAGATCGTTCCACAATTGGGGAGCCACCACAGAGAAGGCCCTCTCTCTTGTTGCCGACCTCCGAGCTTCCCTCGGAGGAGGCACTCGGAGGAGGGCCTTAGATGTTGAACGTAGTGTTCGGGTAGGTTCATGTCGGGAAAGGCGTTCCATCAGGTATTGTGGTCCCAAGCCGTGTAAGGCTTTATAGGTTAAAACCAGCACCTTGAACCGGGCTCGGAAACATACAGGCAGCCAATGCAAGCGGGCCAGAGTAGGTCTTATATGTTCGAACCTACTGGTTCCAGTTATCAATCTGGCCGCTGCATTTTGCACAAGCTGCAGCTTCCGAACCACCTTCAAAGGCAGCCCCACGTAGAGTGCATTGCAGTAATCTAACTTGGAGGTTACCAGAGCATGGACAACTGAAGCCAGGTTATCCCTGTCCAGATAGGGACGTAGCTGGGCCACCAACCGAAGTTGGTAGAAGGCACTCCGTGCCACTGAGGCCACCTGCGCCTCAAGTGACAGAGATGGTTCTAGGAGAACCCCCAAGCTACGAACCCGCTCCTTCAAGGGGAGTGCAACCCCATCCAGAACAGGTTGAACACCCTCCATCCGGTCAGCGGAACCACCCACCAACAGCGTCTCAGTCTTGTCTGGATTGAGTTTCAGTTTATTAGCCCTCATCCAGTCCATTGTCGCAGCCAGGCACTGGTTCAGCACATCCACAGCCTCGCCTGATGAAGATGAAAAGGAGAAATAGAGCTGCGTGTCATCAGCATACTGATGACAACGCACTCCAAAACTCCGGATGACTGCACTCAACGGTTTCATGTAGATATTGAACAGCATGGGGGACAAAACTGACCCCTGCGGAACCCCATACTGGAGAATCCACGGGGCCGAGCAATGTTCCCCAAGCACCACCTTCTGGAGCCGACCCACCAAGTAGGAGCGGAACCACTGCAATGCAGTGCCTCCCACTCCCAACTCAGCCAGTCGTGCCAGAAGGATACCATGGTCGATGGTATCGAAAGCCGCTGAGAGATCAAGGAGAATCAACAGAGTCACACTCCCCCTGTCTTTCTCCCGACATAGGTCATCATACAGGGCGACCAAGGCTGTTTCCGTACCAAAACCAGGCCTGAAACCCGACTGAAATGGATCCAGATAATCAGTCTCATCCAAGAGTGCCTGGAGCTGGCTCGCAACCACCCGCTCCAGGACCTTGCCCAGGAATGGAACATTTGCTACTGGCCTGTAGTTATTCAGATTTTCAGGGTCCAGGGAAGATTTCTTTAGGAGTGGTCTCACTGCCGCCTCTTTCAGGAGGCCTGGGACCACTCCCTCTTGCAAAGAGGCATTAATCACTTCCCTGGCCCAGCCAGTTGTTCCATCCCTGCTAGCTTTTATTAGCCAAGAGGGGCAAGGATCCAATATGGAAGTGGTTGCACGAACCTGTCCAAGCACCTTGTCAACATCCTCGAGCATGCTCAGAGGTCTTCAAGCAAGGAGCTGGACAGCCATCTGTTGGTGTTGATCTCGCTCTAGATTTTCCACATAGAGCAGGGTCTAGGAGGCCTAGAATGACCTCGCCGACTCTTGCTACCATGACCTACACGCATTGACAGAGCCCTTCTCCACGAATCCACTTTTAAAGCAACCTAAGCCCCTGGCCAGCACCACATCTTATGGACCAGAATTCCGTAAGTTAATTATTTGTTGCACATAATTGATTTATGGGATTGGGAATTAAACGATGGAAGTGGGCAGAAAGCCCCAATATCATATGATCTCTCTGATCCCCTCTGGGCTACAGTTCAGACGTTAGAATAGGAAACCAAAACACTCATGCATTTGTTCAGCTCCGTCTTGAATCTAGCAAAGATGGGGTCGGTGTGGGTGGGATGCTCCCTTAACTGTTGCACAAAGGTTACTCCTAAATGTTGTACTTCAAACAAAGTACAGGGAAGGTAATGAGGGGATGAGAGGGGAAAGGGGCTCAGTGCATCAACCAGATCAACTCACTGGGCAGGACTATAGAAAGGAATGATGTTATTTTTAATATTTATAAGACTGACTTTCTCCTGAATGTATCCCAGCACGTAGATACAGGGTGTGATTCTGATATAGGAGTACTGAATGGAGCAGTCAATTAAATGGAATTGAGTATAGTCTAATCAAAAGTTTCCAACACTCTCTGCTAAACCATCCAGGTAACCCAAACAAGCAACCATAGGCCAGTGAAATATCTCTACTACACCTTCTTGGGGGGGGGGGGGAGATAATACAAAAGATGCGTGGGTCTCACTCATTGGGACACAGCAGCAAAATGGGATGCTTTACAAGGATCACAGCGGCACCTCAGACAGAAAGAAAACCAGTTCCAGAGCCTCCGTTTCAGACACCAAAGGGGCAGGTTCCCAATCAGAGATGAAAACAATAACATCGGAAACATTTGCTTGATTCTCAGGCCAAAGTGATTGAGGGGGATTAGTCCATTTTAACAGATTACCCCTCTGACACTTTCTGCTCTCTTCATCCTAAACAAAATGATCCTCTTTAAGCCTGGCTTGGCTTATTCTGTGATTCAAAAATAAATATGAAGCTTCATGGAAACCCAGAAATGACAAACCAGATTCCTTCAAAACATACACCATACATCCTTCAGCCCTCACCAGGCAAACAACAGAACCTTGCCAATTTCCTATTTTCTTTCAGTCACTGCTTCTGTTCCATTGTGTTCAGATCTATCAAGTTAAAAAATAAACAGACAAGAGGACATACAAGTTCTCTCCTGCTCCACGGCGTATTTCCAGGTACAGAAAATTCTATTTATAGGAAACAACCTCTCTCACACACATGCACACATCACAAATGCATTTAAGGTGCTACAAAATTCTTTGCATTTTTTCCTAAAACAGGCGAACATAGCAGTCCCCTTCATGTGAGGAGGAAAGCACTTGGGAGGGGGATGGATTTGGAGAGGCCAAGCAGCAGGAAAAGAAAAGGTCTGAAACTTTTCCCCCTCCACTGATCCTCTTCTCCCGGACAGGGAACTATCCAACAGGTGCAGTTTGGCCTGGCCTGCATAAAGCTCGGCTAAATTACACTTCTGCCCTTTCATGCCCCCGGAAACATAGCTGAAACGTGTTCTGTTGCCTAGCTAAACACACACTTCAGTCCACAGTGGACCGGAGTGCCCATTACCAACTTCATTTGGTTAGGGAGACCAGATGGACAGGAGGACAGGGCTCCTGTATCTTTAACAGCTGTATTGAAAGGGGAATTTCAGCAGGTGTCATTTGTATGCATGCAGCACCTGGTGAAATTCCCTCTTCATCACAACAGTTAAAGCTGCAGGAGCTATACTAGAGTGGCCAGCTACAAAAGAGGGCAGGGCTCCTGCAGCTTTAACTGTTGTGATGAAGAGGGAAATTCCCCTTTCAATACAACTGTTAAAGATACCGGAGTCCTGTCCTCCTTTTCATATGGTCACACCACATTTGGTACGCCAACTATGCCCATTCATGGATAGATATAGCCTAGCCACAGTGACCCATGCACTGGTAACCTCATGATTAGACTACTGTAATGCGCTCTATGTGGGGCTACCCATGTGCGTGGTTTGGAAGATACAGCTAATGCAGAATGCAGCAGCTAGGGTGCTTACAGGGACACCTAGCTATGCTCACATTAACCCGTGTTAAAGAACTGCACTGGTTGCCTACTAGCTACCAAGCCATGTACAAAGTTATGTCATTATCCTATAAAGCTCTAAACAACTTGGGATCAACTTGGGTACCTCGACGACGGGCTTTCTCTGTAGCCACACCCGCCACCTGGAAAACCTTCCTTTGCATGGTTTGGGAGGTGAAAAATGTAACACCCTTTAAACGCCTCCTGAAAACACATCTTTTGACAAATGTTTTCCCTAGACTGTAACTGCTGCTGGGTTTATTTCAGTTTTACATGGTATTTTTAAACCTTTAAAGATAGATAGATAGATAGTAGGGATGTGCACTGGATCGGACCCGATCCACGATCCGAGTCCGGTCCAGTGGGAAATCGGATAAATTATCCGATTTCCGATCCCGCAGCTGGATCGGCCGATCCAATCCGAACCGGTCCGAAAAAGCTCCGAACCGGTTCGGCGGATCGGCGGATCGGCGGGCGCCCACCGCCGCTTCCATTGGTGGGCGCCAGCGGGCGCCCGCCGATGAAAGTGGACAGCGGGGGGGGGGGAGGAGGGGGGCACTTACCTTCTCGGCCCGGTGGCTCCCGTCCGGCGCCGGCGCCTACTACTACTAGCAGGCTCCGCGGCCTGCTCTAGGGTGGCGCGCCGGGTGATGTCATCACCCGGCGCGCTACTCTAGAGCAGGCCGCGGAGCCTGCTGGTAGTAGTAGGCGCCGGCGCCAGACGGGAGCCACCGGGCCGGGAAGGTAAGGAGGGGGTGCGTGGAGGGGAGGAGGGGGCGCGCGGAGGGGGGAGGGGGGAGGGGGCCCTTACCTTTCCGGCCCGGCGGCTCCCGTCCGGCGCCGGCGCCTACTACTCCCAGCAGGCTCCGCGGCCTGCTCTAGGGTGGCGCGCCGGGTGATGTCATCACCCGGCGCGCTACTCTAGAGCAGGCCGCGGAGCCTGCTGGAAGTAGTAGGCACCGGCGCCGGACGGGAGCCACCGGGCCGGGAAGGTAAGGAGGGGGTGCGTGGAGGGGAGGAGGGGGCGCGCGGAGGGGGGAGGGGGGCCCTTACCTTTCCGGCCCGGCGGCTCCCGTCCGGCGCCGGCGCCTACTACTCCCAGCAGGCTCCGCGGCCTGCTCTAGGATGACGCGCCGGGTGATGTCATCACCCGGCGCGCTACTCTAGAGCAGGCCGCGGAGCCTGCTGGAAGTAGTAGGCGCCGGCGCCGGACGGGAGCCGCCGGGCCGGAAAGGTAAGGAGGGGGTGCGTGGAGGGGAGGAGGGGGCGCGCGGAGGGGGGAGGGGGGAGGGGGGCCCTTACCTTTCCGGCCCGGCGGCTCCCGTCCGGCGCCGGCGCCTACTACTCCCAGCAGGCTCCGCGGCCTGCTCTAGGATGGCGCGCCGGGTGATGTCATCACCTGGCGCGCTACTCTAGAGCAGGCCGCGGAGCCTGCTGGAAGTAGTAGGCGCCGGCGCCGGACGGGAGCCGCCGGGCCGGAAAGGTAAGGAGGGGGTGCGTGGAGGGGAGGAGGGGGCGCGCGGAGGGGGGAGGGGGGCCCTTACCTGCCCGGCCCGGCGGCTCCTGTCCGGCGCCGGCGCCTACTACTCCCAGCAGGCTCCGCGGCCTGCTCTAGGATGGCGCGCCGGGTGATGTCATCACCCGGCGCGCTACTCGAGAGTAGGCCGCGGAGCCCGCTGGTAGTAGCCGCCGGCGCCGGACGGGCCGAGAAGGTAAGCAGTGGCGGGGAAGGGGGCTTACCCCCCCCCCCCGGAGCCGTCCGCTTCTATCCGCTGGCGCCCGCGGGCGCCAGCGGATGGAAGCGGGCGGCCCCAGGGGGGGTAGGGAGCGCGGGGGAGGGGGTTTACCTGCCGGGGCCGTCCACAGCAGACGGCCCCGGGGGGGGGAGGGAGTTAGGCCCCCCCTTACCCACCCGCCGCCATTTTTTCCTCATAGACTTGCATTGCAATGCAAGTCTATGGGGAAAAAAATGGCGGCCGATCCAAAAATGTACGATTTTTGGGTCGGGATCGGACTCGATCCGGTCCGGGGGGCCTCCGATTTTGTCCGAACCGGTCCGGGACAAAATTGGAGGTCCCGATCCGGGTCCCGATCCGATCCGGGGGGTCCGTGCACACCCCTAATAGATAGATTAGATAGAAAGATAGATAGATAGATTAGATAGATAGATAGATAGATAGATAGATAGATAGATAGATAGATAGATAGATGTTTTGATTTGTTGCATTTTATGGTTTAAATTGTGAACTGCCCAGAGAGCCTCAGCTACTGGACAGTATAAAAATGGAATAAATGAAATAAACATTATAAATAAATAAATAAATAAAGGCTTTAAAAGGGTATACTAGCTTCAGTCCTTTCATGTTCTGTAGTCTAGGTTTTACCGCAATTAACTATTACAGCTGAGAAGAATAATTTGTCAGGAATTTGTCATCCAGACTTTCTTCCGCACGGAGAAATGGGACTCAGTCCAAAGGAGAACAACATCCAGCCCTCCAACTGCTTCCATTTCGACCAACTCAGAGCCTAGTATGTTTTACTAAAATCATTTTACAGCTTTGTTCCACTTACTACTAGAGACAGAATCAGGGCTACCTGCTTGCTTTCATATTTCCAAAGGAGAGAACTGCATTTGCTTCTTTTCTCCATGAAGCCTGAGATGTTTTGCATTAGGCACAGTTCTAGTGCAATTAGCTTGCAAAAGCTCCCTCCATTAACATCTTGAGACTGGGCTTTAACACCACAACTTCACCCAGAGTGCAAACACACACACACACTCACACATTTTAGTTATTCCACTCTTCCACCCAGCCTGTTCTGTGTGGCTTAAATATTGCACACTGCTTTGTGAACACAGGGTTTAGTCCTAACAAAGGTACTAGCGAAATGCCACGACACATTTTCCACATGCTTGCTGGAATAAGGCCGATTTGATAAGGTGATGAGAAAAAGCAGCTCACCTGCTCCTGGGAATTCATGACCCGCAGCTTCATTTGTTTCAAATAGGTGGAGGTGAGGGGCATGTTGTAGTCAATGATGCCAGAGACCAGGGAGGAAGGAGGCTCGTTTTCTATAAGTAAACAGGAGAAGAAGAAAAATGTCTTTAGAAAGCTCGTAAGGCCGAACAATATCTGCATCGTCACCAACCGAGGGACAATGAGAGCCACCATGTTTCGCTGTTCTCATGTTTTCCCTGTTCACATATAAAGCCTGTGTTGGGGGGGGGGGGGGGGGGTTAGGTCTAACCTTTGCAGCCAAAGGTGTATGAGAGGAACAGAACCTTCCCCCATTGCTGCCTAAGCTGCCCATGCTCCTTTGTGTGGGGTACTTTGCTGGCTGACCCTGATGTTCTTCCAGTATTGCTGCCAGGCTAAGAGAAGAGTAGTTGGGGTAACAGAGATTAGGCAGGGGTCATGAGAACAATAAACATGGCTACCCCAAGTACATCTGATTTGTCTGTAGGGCCTGCACAATGAGGCATGGAGCCTAGGAAAATGCCTTATGCAAGGTCAGACAGCTTCTCCACCTAATCCAGGACTATCTACTCTGCCTGGCAGTGACTTTCTACGGTCTCAGTCAGATAAGTGTCTTTCCTAACCAATTCCTTAACCAATCTTTTTTTAATTGAATTTTTCAAAGTAACAATGAACAAAGTGAAACATTTAAGTGCACCACATGTGAGTCTATTTATTTACAGTCCTTCTGATCACTCAGGATCGTTATTTTGTACAAGCAAGATTGTCTAATAAAGTTGTCACTGATCATCCTAATAGATCACGCCAAAGAGCTTCATGTGTTTTAGGAGGTTGTCATGTATTATTCTTGGCATTAGTGAATTCAATCAATGGATACCATATTCCACAAAAAAGTGTCAATGTCTACTTGGTCTCTTTGTACCTGAAGATGTTTAGTGAGTTTCTCCATTGGTGCAAGGTCCCAAATCTTCTGATTCCATAGGATAAGAGAAAGTTCATTTACTGATTTCCAGTTAGCAGCTATAACCAACCTGGCTGCTATCCAGAAAACGACAGGAGCACTTATTTGTTTGTTAGAGTCCATATAGTAGTCTCAGTTGTGCAGACAGTGACTCAATTTGGACAACACAATAAACAACTGGTGTGGGAGAAACAATCATCAGTTGTTTTGACTATTGTGTCATCCGAATGCTGCCATAGTCAACTCAGCGCTGATCCTCATCCACACCACAGTTGATTATTTATTACCATGTTGTGTGGGGAGTGCCCCCTAGATGAACAACTGTAAAGTTGATTATTACCCCACCATTGACTATCGTGTCGTCCGAATTGAGCCAGTGTGTAATCTCACCTGTGAAGGCAAAGACTTGGACCCAAAACCTTTGCACGAATGGACAATCTTACCTCACGTGTTTCTGTGGCTCCGCACCTCCAACAATTAGGGTTCACATTATAATTAAAATAGCTCTGTTTTACTGGCATAACATACCATCTGTGCGCCCAATCTGTTTTTAAAAAACTGGAGATGCCTCAGACCGAAGTTGGGATCGTTGCATGCCACCATGTGCTTTACCACTGAACTGCTGTCCCACCCAAGGGTTTTGACAGGCAGGATATGGACAGCATGAAAGCCCGAAGATCAGATCCATAGTCTGTTACAAAGCTCATCAGATGCTTTAGCAAGTCATCTTCTCCCAGCTACACACAGGATTATTATTTAAAGTTATGCTAGGTGCTGTACAAGAAGATGACCCAGAAACATCGGCCGGTACAGAATGCAGCTGCTCAGGTGCTCTCTGAGGCTAGGTAATCTGAATGTATTGCACCAATCCTGGTCCCCAGTGTTTTCCATTCTTAGTTCAAAGTGCTAGTCTTGATCTTTAAAGCCCTGAATGGTTTAAGGGCAGGTTGCCTGACCAGCACCCATATCAACCTGTCCATGTCTTGAGACCAGCACAGGAGGCCCTTTCCTATTGGTGGGCTCTAGAGAAAGGGCCCTTTGAGTAGTGGCCCCTACTCTCTGGAATTCCCTCCCAAGACAGTCAAAAGAATATCTCTTTCAAGTGGCTTTGAACTGATTTTATTGGACATGCTGCCGAAAACCTGTTTCTGAAGGCAGATATATAACTCATTGTAAGACTGTCTTTAAAGGTGGAACCCTATAGTATTGCTGCTTACGTTTATGTTTCGGGAGATGTTAAAGTTTTTAATTTAATGTAATATTGTGATTTTATTGTAGGGTTTGTATTGTTGTTCACCACCTTGACAAGACATTTCTTAGAAAGCTGGCTTAGAAATACTTAAAATAAATAAGCTAAATAAAAATATGACAGGCCCCTGCCAACAAAGTCTTGCCGACATATTGTATCTGAAGACAATGAGCAAAAAGGAATGGGGGCAGAAGGGAAGGGAGGTGGTGGTGGTTTGACGTGGGGCAACCATGATGTGGCAGGATTCTTGGGCAGCAGAGCCCAGCATTTCTGCCGTGGCCCCACACCTTTGTAACACGTTGCTATCGGAGGTCTGCTATGCTCCGTTGCTGCAGGCCTTGAAGAAGGCCTTGAAAATGTCTCATTTTACTGTGGCCTTCTCGTGCTATGGCTGCTGTTGTTCCCGCTATTGCTGTTAGCTTTTATTTTTGTTTTATTGCTATTTTACCGTGTTTAGGTTTTATCGCTTTTAAAATTTTGACTAGTTTTAAGTATTTTATTGCTGTAAGCTGCTTTGGGAGGGCTTCCGCCTTAAAAGCGGTAAAGAAATATTTTAAATAAATAAATTCTCTCGCATCCAGGGGCCCGGCTGAGCTGAAACAGAACCCTCCCTCGCCTGGCTGCCTCTAACCCAGACTTCCCTAACCTATTGTCCTCCATCTGTGTTGGACCACTGATCCCATCATCCACAGCCAGCATGATCACTGGGCCTGGCCATGATGGGGGTTGTAGTCCAACACAGCTAGAGGGTGCCAGGTCGGAGATGGCTGCCTCTCTCACAAGGCCCACGAAGCCAGAGGAAGGGTCGTCATCCCCTGGCAACAGGGCTGCCGTTACTCTCCCAGCATTGGCTCCTGCAGCGCGCGCGCACACTGGCACACCCAGGAGAAATGTGAAGAGGACTCTGACGCACTTTGGCAAACTGAAGATGATCACTCATTCATTTATGCTCGCTAGTAATCATGTATAAATCCCACTGTTTTCCTCAGCGTGGGCCTGAGGACCTGGGTTTGAATGTTCTACTCTGACGTACGGCTTAGGCTAGTTCTACACTAATGCTTTATAGCGGTATTGAAGTGTACTGATAACTGTTGGGGCACATGACACATTCCATAGGTTGCTTTCATGGTGCTACACCCTGCTTTTTGTTCCACATTCGGAATGATTTGACACAAGGTGTAAATCTGGCCTTAATCACAGCCTGGATCTGAATCTCACCTGTAACATTTCATTGCTTCCTGTACATTAATTCTCCAGCCTATGGCATCGGCAAAGTGCCGTTTACTATGGCAGCTAACACTTGGCCTTGAAGACGAGTCTCCATGTGCCTAAACAACACCATTCTTTACTGTAGAAAGGTAGGCTGACCCTATGAAAAGGAGGACAGAGCTCATGTAACTTTAACAGTTGTAGAGAAAAGGGAATTTCAGCCAGTGTCATTTGTATGCAATTAGTTCCTGGTGAAATTCCCTCTTCATCACAACAGTTAAAGTTGCAGGGGCCCTGCCTTCTTTTGGATATGGTCCCTCTAGTATAGTGCCTGCAACTTTAACTGTTGTGCTGAAGAGGGAATTTCACCAGGAACTAATTGCATACAAATGACACTGGCTGAAATTCCCTTTTCTCTACAACTGTTAAAGTTACATGAGTCCTGTCCTCCTTTTCATATGGTCAGCCCAAGAAAGGCTACCTGGTGTCAGGAGTATCCTCTCAAACCAGCAAGGTATCAAGAAGACAGGCAGCATTGCAAGAGAACATACAGGACTAATTCTGTGCCTAGTTGCAATTCCCTTGAGCTTCCCAGTAAATGAATGCTGGGAAAATAATGTTCTTTGTGAAAGTCGATCATCAAATATAATCTTATCCATCTCTCCTTCATAAGTGACAAAAGGGCCTTCTCCATCATCACCTTCTCCCTGCTTGGAGAGCGTGAAGCTTTAGAACAAAAAGGTCATTTGTTTTTCCCTGTCGCTTCTAGCAAAGTGGCAAAAACTTGCATATGAAGGATTTTTTTAAAAAAACCAACATGTTTGGTTTGTCTGGTTTATTAGGGGCTCCTACTGCAGAAGAGGCACTCTTGCCAAGGTTCTTCTTGTGAACTGTGGAGGATACAAGCCATGTAGCCTGTCTGGCCATATCAGCTGCAGCTACATTCTCATTGTATTGGGTGGAGGAAAGAGAGCAAGGGAAGAAGACTGGGGCCCTTTCTATGCCAGACAGATGTAGAGGGAGGGAGGGAGGGGTGGCGATCCTGGAAGTAGCCGCTTCCTGCATCGTCGCTGTAGCGCACATGTAAAGTGCGAAAAACCGGCTTCCTCCCAGGCTGTCGTGCCCGCCATTTTCTCTTCTTTTTTTTAAGACCTCAGAAAGAGCGCTCTTGCGCTCCATCGCAGAAGGTAAATAAATTTTAAAAATCATGCGCAAAATCGGGGGGGCCTCCCCCCCATCCTGGAGATGACAGACTTACTCCCCCAGTCCCCTGATGGGCACGGAGCTGCATGGTGTGACTCTGTGCCCATTTCTGCTGCCGCACTTACTCATGAGTAAGAGCGGCAGCAGCCGGGACGGGTGGCCACATCTCCTGCGGTCTTGGGCTGTTCCCAGGACCGCGGGAAGATTCCCCCGTATCCCGGAGGAAACCTGTGCCCATCCCTCCCTGCCCCCGGGACTCCCTGTGCATCATTTGGACTCACAGGGACGACCCAGGGGCTATCCCACAGCAAATGGCTGGTGTAGAAAAGGCCTTGCTCAGGGCTAAGCAGCACAAGATGTCATGAGGCTCAGGGCAACTTTTGTTTTGCGGATTAGCTGTGGACACACTTAGGGGGAGTCTACACCAGCCATTTATGGCAGGATTGTATCGCAGTCATCACTAACGAGGTACATGATGTTCACCTGCTCTCGCAGAGATCTTGGCTCCGCCTCTCAGTTTCCCCCGAATATCCCTGACTGTTTTTGTTGCGTTTTTCCCCCCACTCTCTTGCTACCATCCCAAAGTCTGTGGCCAGTGTGCCCCCCCCCTTTGCGAGGTCATTGCTGTTGCCCGGGATTTCCCGGCTCAGCAAACAGCTAATCAGCTGTGAGGGGCGTGTGCATGGGTATTGGACATGTGTGGAAGTGAACCTGTCTGCCATTTTCGCCACATGTTTTGGATGGGTATTGGCACGTTTTACCGCCGAGTGTGTTTAGGTTATTTTTTTTAATACGAACATATCTCTGTGCAGAAGTGCATATTCTATGGAATTCCTGTCTCCCGCTCAATGTGCTGCTGCACATCTGCGTTCGTGCACACGCCTCTCCGGTCATTAAAAACAAATCTCTGCCCCGTAGCCACGTCTTCTGCCCAGCACCGCCCACTTCTGATGACCCACATGCGCAAGCGGCGTAACGGGGCACAAGTGCTCCCGCAACAGCACTCCTGAAATTGTGGCACACATCAGTGCCGTGTGACCCGTGAGTGCCGATCGCGAAAGCGAGGAACATTCGGGAGCATCCCTCTTCCGTGCCGAAATGCCTGCAGGTGTAGATTAGCCTTCTCATGAACCTTGGCAAATGTCCGACTCGAGTTGGCAGGTGGAGATTCTGCATGAATCCTGAAGTATTCGTCTTTTGAAGTTGCAGCCTTCAAAATGTGGAAAAATCTGAATCGGGCCTTTAAAGCGGAGTTTTGCCTCTGGGGCCGTTTCTACATCGACCTTTTTCCCCGGGGTTGTCCCTGGGTGCTCACTGTGCGTCCAAATAACGCACAGGGAGCTGGGGGGGGGGGGGGGGAGGGACAGGCATGCGTTTTCCCAGTGTAAAGAAACCCTGGGAAAACGCAAATCTTCTAGCAGTCCCGGGAACATCACAAGACCGCAGAAGGTGTGGGCACCTGTCTCGCCTGGTGCCCGCTTACTTGTGAGTAAGCACGGCACCAGAAACGGGCATGGAACCGCACCACACGGCTCCGTTCCCATCAGGGGAGGGGGGGGCGCATTTTCACCATCCGTGGCATGGCGGGGGGGAGGTAAGGGCTGCAATTTCAGGGTTTTTTGTTTTTTAAAAAAAACTTTCTTTTGCATTGGAGCACAAGTGCACTCCTGGCTCCGTCTTGGGGGATGAACCCCAGGCTGCAAGTGCTTATATTATGAGTAGGACTACGTATACTCTATGCTAATTTTTTTTTTTTTACAGTTCTGTGCCCAGGCCATCTGAATTTTGCGCCAAGGTGAATAGAATTCTGCAATATATACATTATGCACAGGGAGTGAATTTACGCACAATTTATTCTACAGCTTTTACTAATTTCATATTTTCCATTCTAGTTTTGCTAGTCATGTGGAAGGAGGTGAAGGCGTTCTTCAGGGTACTGGTGCCTCTCCACCCCCCCACTCCCGAGGAATCTTATTCAGCCCCCTCCCTGGCTCCTGAGGTTTCAGCCCACACAATTTCAAGCATCCGTTTGCAGCCACCAGGGCTGAGTCGGTTCTTTTTTCTTCTTTAATAATGGGAGCCGAGATTCTCAGGTAGCTGAATTCTGTGCCTAAGGTTACATTCTGCATTTTTTTCTGCCCTCTGGTAGAATTGCAGCAGCCCCACCCTCTGAGTATAGGTCTATCAAGTCATTGCTAAGCAAGAGGGATGAGACCCAGGAAACCTCAGCTGCCCGAAAATAGGAAAGGGCAATTCATGAAGTCTAAAGACTGCAAAACGAAGACATTCATCTTGCGTAGGCCACGATGTTCTCCTCTGCCACTGCTGCCGATTTAAGCGGTGATGTTTAAAGCCTTTGGGTGCTTACAAGTACAGAAGCGGGCAGAGAAGGCCTTAAGAGATGTAACTACCCTATGCTAAATTATCTGAATATATACCCAGCAAAGGCAAAGGAGTGATAGGTGCCCCCATTATTTGAGGCCAATGACTTTACCTTTGGGCTCCACACCGTTGGAGTTGAAATGCATCCTTTTCTGACACTCGGTGCAGCTCATCAGGAACCTGGTCACAGCTTCTCTCGGTAGGAAAGCATAGGTCTCAGCAATCTGAAGGAGGAAGAAGATGACATCTCTGTGTGTCCTGGATAAGAGAGCCAGCACCACATGAAGAACCAGCAGAGCATATTACCCTTGCTGTTTTGGTACAGGTTCAATTGAAAGAAAATGTCCATTAAAAGGCGTTTCTAAATGTATGTACAAAGCATGCTAATCCTTAGTCTTATTAACATGACACACTTACATGATTGGAGAGGGATGTATTAATTAACTGGCTGCAATGGAGTTATTATTATTTCTTATACTTCTTCCATTCTTCTCCCCACGAGCTCAGAGCTGTGTGGGATTACCCTCATTTTATCCTCCCAACAAGCCTGCAAGGTGGAATAAGCCGAAAAACAGCAATAGGTTCAAGCCCATCTAGTAAACTTCATAGATATAGGGCTTCCTCCTAACTAAGCTTCATGGATTTCGAGTGAAGAAACCTGCTCCAGGCAGCGGGGGAGGAAGGAATCGATGAAGGCAGGAGCGAGTGTCAGTGTTTTGTTTTTTTAATGACCTGTCTCCCAAGGCCATTTCAAAGAATCTCCATTGAGTGGAAATGAAAATGGGCTGTTCTATCTTTACCCAAAAAGGGTATTTTAGGTAGGTGTCTTGCTGCTGGCAGTGGGATGAGCCTTATTATGTAAGTCCTTCCAAACCTTGTCTCCTTTTTTTACGTTTGTCGTCCAGGGCAAGCCACCCATATTTCAGAGGTTGGGACTGTTGAAGGAGAGAAAGGGAAACTCTTCTGTTTCAGGGTCTACCTGTACAGCACCAGGCACACAGTTTTTGGGGCCATAATCATTCAAGGTGCTGGCTCAATCCGAAGTGCTGGCTTTAACCTCTAAATCTCTCAAGGGCCTTGGGCCAAGGTATTCTTCAGAACCATTTCTTCCAGAATGAACTTGCCCAGGAACTCAGTTCCATCTTGTAGGCCCTCCTCCATGTCCCTCCCCCTTTGCCCTCTGGGGTGGGTCTTCTTAGTTCTGGTACCCAGGCTGTGCAACAGCCTTTGCAGGTAGGTATGCCTGGGCCCATCACTACCCACAGACTTGTATTTCAGCAACTTGGCATCCTTTATTTCAGTAAATAATGGTGAAGTATGAAAGCCACAAAACAGCAGGTCTCGAGATGGATAGCTCTCTTCTATCACCACAAACAGGATTCATAAGATGATCTACACCTGCCTTCCCCAAGCTGACGTTCTCTAGTTGTCTTGGACTACCTCTGGCTAGCTGAGAAAAGCTGGGAGGTGTAGCCCAACACACCTGGAGGACACCAGGTTGGGGGAGGATGGTGTACACATCACAGGACCCTCCCTCTGGGTACTCCAGAGAACGACACTTCCTTCAAACACAATAACTGCAACCGCTTGGAAAGTCTCAGAGCAAGGGACTTTCCAGGCAGACTCCAATTTCCTTCTTTCTTTCTCATCCTTGCAACCTACTCACCCCTGGAAGAACAATTCATTATTTTCCCTACCAAGGTTATGGCTAACAATGACAGCGTGGTTTCTGCGGCGAACTGATAACGCTTTTGCAGATATTAACGGGCAGCGACGTTCATACACTGCACACATACAAACCTCACTAAGGAAATGCTAATATTGTGCCAAAACCCCTCAAAATTCCGGACTCAAAAGAGACAATGTGGTTCTGTGGATAGATTGCTAAGCACATATTTTTCAACTGCCCCTTTGACACCATTAGGAATTTGATTGATAACACACCCACCATAAAGGGAATCTGAGATTCTGGGTCAGCTTTCACAACTTCTGTGATGGCATCTAAAACTGAGATTCATGGGATCTCAAGTCTATACTAGGCTGTGGGTAATTAAACATGTCAGGAACAAGCTTCACACAGGCAGCAGGTGAGTCCTTGTTTGGGGGAGGCAAAGGTGCAGCAGCTTTTAAGAATAGAGCGTCAAGAAATTCCTAGGCTGGCTGGAGAGCAGTTGCTGACCATGAGCATGCCTGAAGCTTCTACCACAGAGTAGCACTGTGGAAGCTCCTAGATTGGCCAGGGACTTTGTTGTGTTTTGCTAAAGTTCTTTCTGAATTTGGGTCCACTGTAAGACTTCCAAAATTGATTGACTGACTGATTGGTTGGTTGGTTGGATGGATGGATGATTAATAGTGGACAGGACAGGCTGGACGTATTTCTAATCTAGCCTGCGGTGCCAGATGTCTATAAGCAGTCACGAAGATGGACCTCTCTCATTATTATCACATGATGGATTGAATCCAGACTTTTAGTCATGCTTAGTGTGGACCCATTGGAATCAATGGGACAAGTCAGTCACGACTAACTTATGTCCTATTGATTCCTATGAGTCTACTCCAAACATGACTCAGTCTGGATCCAACCCATTATCATTCCTCATCAGCACAAAGTGATTTCATGCTCTCACGATATCCATGTAAGGTTGCCGAGACTTCTAGCTGACCCATTTCAGAGTCAGAGAAATGGGCCAAAGGGCTGGCTACTTGCACTCAAGGCCATTAAGCGAAGTCAGGACAGGGGAGGGGCTGTGATTGTACGACTGCCCTGCCTTCTTCACAGCATTTTATGGGGGCCCAGACATGGTTGCCTTCCACTTGTACCCCCTCCCTTGTTGTTTTTTTCACGGTTCTTTCCCTCTTTTTTGATACTATCAAAAATCTGCTAAGGAGGGCAAGGTGTAATAGTTGTGCAACGTCTTTGGAACAGCAGCACAGGGGCCCTCTTTCTGGAAGCATCCCGCGTGACTGGGGGCATGCTGGGAGTTGTGGTCCGGCACGTCTGGGGGCACCAGATTGGGGAAGACAGGCCTAGAAGCTTTCCGGAGGGGGCTGTAGCTTAGTGGTGGGGCCCCTGCTTTGTATGCAAAAGGCCCCAAGTTCAATCCCTGACATTGGCAGGTGTATGGCTGGGAGAAAAATCCAGCTTGAGACTATGAAGAGACATTGCTGCTAGTGAGTGTTGACTGTACTGAGCTAGATGGACTGCATAAGGCCACTTCCTATGCCCCTGTATCTTGAATCAGGATCACATACCCAATCAATCTATTGGGTGTCTCCCAGCTCTGCTACCTGAGTTCTGTTCAATGAAGACTGAACTTGAGCCCTTGTGCCTACAAAGGGACACTGAGCTATGGCCCTTCCCAGGCCCCACTCATTGGCTCAATTCGGACGACGCAATAAACAACTGGTGTGGGGGAAACAATTGTCAGTTGTTTTGACTATCGTGTTATCCAAATGCTGCCATAGCCAACTCAGCGCTGATCCTAATCCACACCACAGTTGATTATTTATTACCATGTTGTGTGGGGAGTACCCCCTAGATGAGCAACTGTAAAGTTGATTATTACCCCACCATTGACTATCGTGTCGTCCAAATTGAGCCACTGTGGAGTTAGAAAAACCTTTCCAGTTTTTCCCTCCTGATCTCTGCCAAAGTGCCGCAGTACACACCAACTAGTCCTATGGCAGAAGTGTGGGGGTTTACACATTTCAAAACATTAACCTGCATGATTCGTCTGAGATTGGCCCTGTTCAGAAGACACCTTAAACCATGGCTTTAACCATGATGAATGCCTTTTGCCTTACTCACTATGGTGAAAGCTGTGGTTTAAGGTGTCTTCTGAACAGGGCCGTCATGTTCTAGAATCAAACAGCGGTCCCACAAACAAAATCTTGGAAGAAATCTCTATCTGATTTCAAAAGACACATAAGAACTCCCTATGCAAGATCAGACTAGGGGTCTATCAAGTCCAGTACTCCCTCTATGGGCAATCCACCACTAGATGCCCCTGGGAAGCTCACAAGCAGAGCAAGATGGAGGCTACTATCCTCTCTTGCTTGCCCTCAGCATCTTGTATTCAGAGGTACACTGCCTCTAAACATGGTCATTCCATTTAGCTGTCATGTCTAATTGACACTGACAGCCCTATCCTCCACAAAATGCCCAGTTCGTAAGTAACACAGCTAAACCACAGCTCAGCATTATGTGCGCGAGAAGGAACGGGCCCACGTGAAGTGCCAAGGTCATGCGTTCCCCCCTTCTCTCCACCTCCCACACGGCTAAACCAGAATTTAGATTTGCTTTAGCAGATTCCTGGTTTCTCCACATGTATGATTCATTTTTAAAAGAAACTCTCGCTTGCTAAACAAACCAGAAAAACAATCCAGGTTTGACTTTGGTTTGTTCAGCAATTGGCTAGCGTTTCTTTTAAAACACAATTTCTGGTTCACACTTAAAGACAAGCAGGAATCTGCTAAAGTAAAGCTAAATTCTGGTTTATTCCTTCTCCAGACATGCAGGAGAGATAGGAGTGGGGAGTGCTTGAGCCTCATGCTTCACGTGAGTCCTTACCTGCTCCTGCACAAAACGCTACCTCCTCCTTGCTTAGGATTATGTGGGGACCAGGCCTGTGTCTTGATCCCTTTTATGAAGCAATCTAAAATGGAGGACATTTCCACCTGTTAGGGCAGGGGGGTCCCCAACATGATGTCCATGGATGCCAAGGCACTTGCGAGCACCTCCAATAGCACCCGCAAATGGGTCCCCAACGTGGCACCTGAAGGCACTCGAAAATCTATTTCTTATTTCTTACTTCTTTCCCTCATTTCCTTAATATACATATATACGTACATACATACATGGATTTGCAAGAAATACATAAAGCTTTCTAGTATCCATTTGAAGGTGAAGTTTTCAGGAGGGCCAGGATCTCTTCTCTATCAACCCAGAGTGCAGGACACGGAATAATGGGCTCAAGTTACAGGAAGCCAAATTCCAGATGGACATCAGGAAAAACGTCCTGACTGTTAGAGTGGTATGATAATGGAACCAATGACCTAGGGAGGTGGTGGGCTCTCCCACATTAGAGGCATTCAAGAGGCAGCTGGACAACCATCTGTCATGGATGCTTTAAGGTAGTTTCCTGCATTGAGCAGGGGGTTGGATTCGATGGCCTTAGAGGCCCCTTCCAACTCTACTCTATGATTCTATGATATGATTCTATGATATGCCACCTTTTCAAATATTGAAAAAGTTGTAAGGTCCTTAATCCATTGCATTACATGAAGTGTTTATTCTTCCTCTGTTCTAATATCAGTGTTTTAACTGTCAAAAGAGTGCAGAGAATCCATTTAAAAGAGCGTGTACATCAATGAATATTAAAGACTCTTCCAATACAAACAAATTCTAGGTAATAACCTCCCCGCAAAAAGAAGCAACTGCTGGACTTTGCCAAAATATGTTTAAAAGGACCATTAGCTTAAGTGCACTGCCAACATTTAGTTGAATCAGGCAATCCCTTATTAATGAGCCATTGCAGTGAACAAATGTTTTTGGTGAATACGAGGCAGCCTAAGATCCATAGAAACGAAAGGTAGATGCCAAAGCAGTGATCCACTGATTAGTCATTTTGTGGTGGTGCCCACAGCATTACCTCAAATTCCCAGATGTGCCCATGGGTCCAAAAAGGTTGGGGACCCCTGCGTTAGGGTAATGAATTCCATGTTAAATATGTGTTGTCAGAAGTAACACTTTGGTCAATCCTGAACTTACTGCCAATTGGTTATCACAAGCAATGCTTAAGTCAATGGCTCAATTTGGATGACACAATAAACAACTGGTGTGGGGGAAACAATCGTCAGTTGTTTTGACTATTGTGTCATCCGAATGCTGCCACGGTCAACTCAGCGCTGATCCTAATCCACACCACAGTTGATTATTTATTACCATGTTGTGTGGGGAGTACCCCCTAGTTGAACAACTGTAAAGTTGATTATTACCCCACCATTGACTATCGTGTCGTCCGAATTGAGCCAATGTCTTCATTTCATGTTTCTGTGTAATGACATTGTAGCAACCTACATCTGGCATGTTTACACGTTAACATTTCCACACTAGTGCACTCCTAAACAAAGATACGTCCTATCTGGTACACATCTTTCACATTTTGGTTCAGCTCAGACATCAATGAAAACTGGGTTGTTGTTTTTAAAGCCTGGGTTGTTGTGAGCTAGTGAGCAGGCTGGTGCATGCTGCCCAATCATTCCTGCTCCACCAGCAGTGGCTAAACCAAGCAGGGAGGGACACCCCATCCCTGGATTGTTTGGTGTTGGGTATGAACCAGGAGCTCTGGCTGGTCAGCGAGGAGACTACCTAGAGCTGGAGTCCAGGGTTTAGCTGGGTTGGAACCCAGGGTTTAGCGGAACATCCCTGGATGATGATGATGATGATGATGATGATGATGATGATGATGATGACATTTATATACTGCCCCATAGCCGAAGCTCTCTGGGCAGTTTAACACCAGCATGCTCACTTGCTCACAACAACCCATGATTTAAACAAAAAACATTTGAGTTATTGTGACATCTGAACCAGGCCTTTAAGAGGAGGAGGAGGGCCTTCTCTGCTGTGGCACCCTGGCTGTGGAATGAGCTCCCCAGAGAGGTTCACCTGGCATCTACATTCTACTCCCTTCAGACGCCAGGTGAAGACCTTTTTATTTTCTCAGTATTAACAGCTCTTCAGATTAATTTTTAAACTTGCTGTTTCAATTTGTATTTTAAATCCCTATTAATTTCTGCATGGATGCTCAGTTTTTATCCTGGTTGTGCTTTTATCCTGTGTTTTAAATTATGCTTTTTATGCTGTCGTTGTTTTATATTTTGAATGGTTTTTATGGTTTTAATTTTTTTAAACCGCCCAGAAAGATTTGGCTATTGGGCGGTATAGAAATGCAGTAAATAAATAAACAAATAAATAACTTCCTATGTCCATATGCTTCTTATGTTCAAGCTACGAAAGGCCGGATAATATGGGAAAGTCTGATTTTATTTGGAAATGAGCTACATGGTTTATACGCAGAATGTCACAAATTCAGTCCCTGGGACCTCCAGCTAAAAACATCTCAAGTACCAAGGAATTATGTGAGACACTGGAGAGCTGCTGCCAATCAGAGCAGGCAGCACTGACCTAGATACACAAGCGGTGTGACTCAGCGTAAGGCAGTTTCCTGCGCTTTGGACTCCAGCCTCAGAAATACCATGCCCCATTTTCCAGAGCGGAAGAGCCACGTCTCTGGCAGAAGACTCACATGATACCCTATTTCTCTATGCAAAAATTGGCTTCAGCATGAGATAACGTATACCATTAAGTCTGTGGCTGAATTCGGACAACACGAAAGTCAATGGTGGGGTAATAATCAACTTTACAGTTGTCCATCTAGGGGGTACTCCCCACACAACATGGTAATAAATAATCAACTATGGTGTGGATTAGGATCAGCGCTGAGTTGACTATGGCAGCATTCGGATGACACAATAGACAATACAACTGACGATTGTTTCCCTCCCCCCAGTTGCTTATTGTGTCGTCCGAATTCAGCCAGTGTCTCCACATAGGTCCAAAACAAAAACAAAAACAAATGCCCCAAATCCATTCACCAGATATTTCAAATTAAACAGCTACATTATGGGACAAGCTATCATTAAAAAAAAACACGCTGATTCCCGTGTAACATGCAACATTCACCATATTAGTAAGTTAAAAGGAAGAGGGGGGGGTGGGGAGAGAGGCCCATTAGAGACCAAATAACATGTTCAGCAACACCCTTTGTTTCCTGCTCCAACTGACCCTCTTCAGTTGGCAGGCGAAGGAAAACTGGGGTTTGTTTGTTTTTTAGTAACGAAGCATTCCCCATCAGCACAAGGAAAAACAGGACACAGACCACATGAGATTGCTCTTAAAAATCAGAAAAGAAAGGCCTGAATCCCTGAGTGAGATGGTGTGTATGTGTGTGTACTGGGAATAGAGTGGGGTTAAAAGAGGGGTTTCTGCAAACAAGAAGCAAACCACACTGCTTTTGAGAAGAAGAAGAAGAAGAAGGCAAAAGATACGTATGCCCACTAAGTGGCAGCATAACCCAATTTTTGCTGGCAAGCTGAGTGCAGCAGAGGGCAAAGAGCAGGGAAGGGGACTTGGTCCCACATGGCTAGAAGAAGGCTCCCTGGGCACTTGCCATTTCTCTCAAGGCCAATGGCGTCACGCAGCTACGCCTACCTTCTGGCGGCATGATCGGGAAAAGTTTCCTGACTGTTAGAGCAATCCGACAAGGGAGGTGGTGGGCTCTCCCACCCTAGAGGCCTTTAAGAGGCAGCTGGACAGCCATCTGTCAGGGATGCTTTAAGGTGGATTCCTGCATTGAGCAGGGGGTTGGACTCGATGGCCTTAGAGGCCCCTTCCAACTCTACTGTTCTATGATTCTATGACCTTCTTCTCTCAAGGAGCCCACCAGGCATGCGTCATCCGTTCCCTTTCAGGAGCTGCCCAAGGAAGGGATGCAATTCAAACAACGTGAAGAGGCTGCCTGGCTAATCGGAAAACGAGTTGAGAACAGCATCCCAGCCACGCCTTATCTGGCGCCTTCCCGTTTTTAGTTCAAAGCATCACAAAAGCAGCAGTGTTTATGAAGCCATTCTGACCTGGAGACAAATTCCTTCTGATCCCAGATGAGGCCATCAGTTAGAGCAAATTCACATGCTGCTTTCTAACACTTACATTCTCTTTCTTTACCCTTGTAGGAGCTATCTAGTCTTGAAATAGGATTTGGCCCATTTGGGCAGTTAGCCTGTAGCAACATCCATGATCAGAAAGACTAAAAAATGCACTGAACAGACCACAAAAGTCGCTGTGGCTGAAATTCTCCAGTTCCCAGCTCATTACTACCCTATTCCTGCTGTGAGTAGGCCACTCACGTGATTGGGAAGGAAAACAACCAGAGACAGTTTCTGAATTAGCCCTTAAACCCTGAGTGTGAAGCTCAACCTACTGAGTCACCCTTAAGGGAAGTTTTGACTCGCATGCAAAACCACCTCGCCCACTCTCTAGCAGTGGCGGTCCTGTCATTACAGACTTCATAGAACAACTTGGGACCAGGACACCTAGCAGACTGCCTTCCTTTATATACACCCATTGTACATTGTATGTTTTTGCAGTTTTAATTTTTGTATATTGTTTTTAAGTGTTTCAATCTTGTGTAAACTGCCCAGAGAGCTTCGGCTATGGGGTGGTATACGAATGCAATAAATAATAATAAATGATAAATAAATCTTTATGATTGTCAGAGGAGGCCCTGCTTGTCATTCCGAGATGAACAGACTGTCGTCACGAAGAACTTTGACGGCGGGCCTTCTCTGTAGCGGCACCCTCCCTCTGGAAAACCCTCCCTCATGTGGTTCAGGAGGCAGAAAATGTAACATCCTTCAAACGGCACCTGAAAACATATCTTTTTAAACAAGCTTTCCCTGGACTATAATTTATTCTGGTTTTATATGTCAGTGTAAACATTTAAACGTTTTGAATCTTGATTTTTGTATATTATGGTTTTAATTGTGAACTGCCCACATAGGCAGTAATAGTTCCTTTGAGCATGTACAGTGTGTTTTGCCCTCATCAGTGAATACACACAGCTACTCCTCATATATTTGAAATTACAGAGAAGGAGAACATGGCTAAGCTGCCTTTGAATCCCAGCACGCCTTGTTTTAGATAAGTACAAAGTGTTTTTAGACCATCCAGAAGACAGCCAGATAGCATGTTTAGGGTCTACGTTCTTGGTATCCACGTAGTTTATCCCACAACCCACTCCTGAGGCAGGTGGCCATTTCACCTTGCCATCTACTCCAGGAAGAGATAGTTTCTCCTCATCTGTTGTTGCTGTTTTTTTAAGTGGGAAATCATATACTGATTTCATTTGAAGAAGTGCCTTTCTCACACTTCTCCGTATTAGGGACACCAGACTGTAAAACACTTCCATCTCAGCTTTTCACTCGAGCGGCCCCCAAGGCACCAATCTTGCAAGCACTCCACTAATTTATTTCTGATGCTCTACCTAGCACGCAGTGAATTACCTCCCCTTCCAAATTCTCAACCTGATTGGCTGTTCTCTGGAGGGGGCAGACAAAGGCAAACTCCCCAGTGTCTCCGTGTGCTTACTGCTCACATGTCCTACTTGTGCGCTTCCCACGGGCAGCTGGTTGTGTGAACAGAATGCTGGACTAAATAGGACTAGATGGGCCAGCCTGTCTCTTCTTATGTTCCTGGCCTACTTCTCATAGAAGTGCTGAACCTGTGTCTGGGCTGCACCACTTCAGCCTGTACGCAGGAGCTCACATCAAATGCTCCTCCTCACAAGGAAATCACTGCATGTAGGAATGTGGCATATCAGAGAGCAGGCTTGGCTAGAAATCTTCTCTCTGGATTTTAGGCTATTTTTTAAAAAAAAATGTTAAAGTGTGTGGGTGTGGAGAATTATTCCCTTGTGTGAACCCTCTGAAGTGGTTCAGCCTAGGTACAAGTTGACCATTTCAGTAAGGAAACAGGCTGCTCTTAATCGGGCTAGGGTGGGCAAGGACTAACACGGTGGCACCTGAGTCTCTCCTAGGAGAGAAGGCTCCCTTTGGTGCATCGCCTCGTTCCCTCCCAAGGCAGCATTGTAACGCACGGCGTTTGCCCCCTGAATCTGACGCCCCGCATTCATTCTGGTCCAGTGCAGCGTCCATGGGGGCACCCGAGAGGGAAGATGGTTAACAGTCCTGCCAGGTCAGAAGGGGATACAGGCCTGCTAATGTGATGAGATCAGCTCAAGGGGGCAGCGGGGTGGGGGAGGAGGAGGAGGAGGAGGAGGAGGAGGAGGAGGGAGGAGGAGAGCAGAAGCCCTTCTGTAAGCAGGCCTGGGAAAAGCAGACGTATCCCGCATGCTCCCCTGAGGTTTTGCAAGGCAGAGATGAGCACTCCCTGGAGCCAAATTGAAGGAATTAGGGGAGGGCCAGGCCTGTCTGTTGTGGAAACAAGCAGAAAGTTTTCTGAATTGTGGTTCTACTGGTGGCCTTGCCCTCCACCATTATGGAGAGGTCACCTACCAATAAGCAGGGAGAATCGGAGCACACAATAGCTTGGCTAGCCTCGTGCAGAGGCAACATCAGGGGCAGCCTCCAGGCTGTGCAGCCTGCAGCCGCTCTTAGGGGCAGGGGAGGTGCAGACAAGCTCTTTGCTCCCTGGGAATGATGCCAGAGGCAAACCAAGCCCAGCTGGGGAAGGGAGGGACGGGCCTGTATTGCAGGACGTCAGGCAGACGTGTTCCCTTTGGAGGATGGGCTTTGGTGTAGAAAGAGATTCTACACACACACTCACGCGCGCGCACACACACACTGACGCAGAGACTCCAGCTGCACATATAGCCCCACTGGGTCCCCAGCAGCAACCAAGTTGCTCACAGAAGGGACCTTCTTTTCAAGCAGAAATCCAAACGCTACAAGAAGCCAGTGCAAAAGCTGCAAGCTGTTCAGGCCTCAGAATCCCTCACTTGCTACATGTCGTTCCTCTGTGCCCCGGGAATAAACAGCGCAGCAAAGGATAAGGCAAGAGATTCTAGGCCCCAAGTTAAAAATGTGTCAAACGAGGAAGGGGAGGGGAAAGCTGCCCCATTCGCCTCCTGCAAGCGAGCCCTTGGGAGCCAATTCATCTCCAGTCCAGCTAATGTGACCGAAAGGAGGACGGATGAAGACAGATGGAGGACATTGGACAGGAAGGGACTGGAAAGTATGTGGTGCCATTACTGAAAATTGAATAAAGAACGTGCATTTAAATGCACAGCTCACCACATTGGGGCAGGCAGCAATAAAGGTTAGGAAACAAATATAAGATGTCACTTCAAAATTCAAGCAAACAAATCCAATTTAACAGTGTAAACTTGATAAATGCTAGATTTCCCCAATCTGTTGTCCAAATTTGTTCGTTTTATTTGGTCATTTCTGCCCTGCCGCAAGACTCCACAGAACCTTGAGGTCCACTTAAAAAGGTACTTAGGAAGCTATCTTCGATCAAGGCCGTTTCTACACTGACCATTTTTTGCGGAATCGTCCTTGGGTTGTACCTGTGCGTGCAAATGATGCACAGGGACTCCCGGAGGAGGGGGGACGTGGACGAGTTTTCCCCGGGATAAAGAATCCCAGGGAAAACCCAATTCTTCCCATGGTCCCGGGAACATCCTGCAACGTGTGGGTGTGGACGCCCGTCGCGGCTGGTGCCCACTTACTTGCGAGTAAGCGGGCACCAGAAATGGGCACAGCGCCGTACGGCGCAACTCTGTGCCCATCAGGGGAGAGGGAGGAAGCAAGACCGCCATCCCCAGGATGGTGGGGTGGGGTCCTCAATTTCAGGGCTTAATTTATTTTTAAAAACACTCACCTTCTTCGATGAAGTGCAAGTGTGCTCTTTGGAGCCATTAAAAAAAATGGCGGGCGCAATGGTGTGACATCCCAGTAGGAAGCCGGGACGTTGCACTTCCTGGTTTAGAAAGAGGAGGACGATCCCAGAATCAGGTACATCTGGGATCATCTCCCGTCCCTCCCTCTACACGCATAGATGTAGAAAGGGCCCAGGTCAGACCCTTGGTCCATCCAGCCCAGGACTCCCGACTGGTAGCAGCTCTCCAAGTGCTTGGGCATCACATGCAACCTGATTGAATCTGGGACCTTCTGCCTGCAACACAGGGGCTCTGCCACCAAGCTACAGACTCCCCACAAAGTCTAGGAGTCTGTAGTGTGGCAGCCATGCTATAAACTCAGGACCTTTAAGATAACGTAGTATCATAGAATCATAGATTAGTAGATTTGGAAGGGGGCTCTAAGGCCATCGAGTCCAACCCCCTGCTCAATGCAGGAATCCACCTTAAATCATACCTGACAGATGGCTGTCCAGCTGCTTCTTGAATGCCTCTAGTGTAGGAGAGCCCACAACCTCCCTAGGTCATTGGTTCCATTGTCATACTGCTCTAAAAGTCAGGAAGTTTTTCCTGATGTCCAGCCAGAATCTGGCTTCCTGTCACTTGAGCCAATTATTCCATGTCCTGCATTCTTGGCTGATTGAGAAGGAGAAGGATTTAATGTCTGCAACCCAGCTGCCCATTCCTCCAGGACATCAATCTAATGGAGCCAGATGCCTCAGGGAGGTCCCACAGGCAGTGGAGTATGGCAATGTCCAGGGATGTCTGTCCTCAGTCTTAGAAAAGCTAACATTCTAGGCCAAGGAAATTCTACAACCTGGATAAATAATGTCAATTATCTGCTTGATCTATAGAACGCCATCTTCTCCTGCTTGTGAAGAGGATGGGCAAAAGCCTCTCTGGGAGATGCTCAAGTTTGTCTTCTGATTCCTAGAAAATCTGCTTAGCCCCTTAGGAAGGCATAGCCAGCGGCTTCCAACTGAGTCAGACCATTGGTCCATCCAGCCTAGTGTTGCCTACTCTGGCTGGCAGCAGCTTCCCAATGCCTCAGGCAGAGAAAGGCCTCCCCCATTACCTGAGGCCGTTTTAACTGGAGATGCAAAGATTGGAACCTTCTGAATGCAAGCCATATGCTCTATCACTGGACCTCTGAGATTTCATTGGGCCCTGCCCACACACCTTCAGGGGTATATCTGCACATTTGACGGTCTAGAACCAATTTTATATTTTTAAAACACAAAGCTGAAGTTCCCAGGATGCTGTGTTCTGCAACAAATACCCCCATTCCATGTTTGTGAGGCATGAAACACACTCAGCCTTGATTATATCCTTCCCCTTATCAGAACATGAGGTATGGTTAGCACAGTAGCCCAACAGCCACCAAGTGTCTTTAAAAGGAGTTAGGATAAATGTTAAAGACATTTATGCTCATAACTCATTACAATATCCATTACAACACAGCCAGAGCAGCACTCGCTAGATGGTCTTAGGCAAGCGGCCATCCTACCCTCCTCCATCTGCAACGTAAAGATAATAATAATACTGATCTGCCTTACAGGAGTGTTGACAGGCCCAGAGGTACTGGCTGCATTACTAGAATGAGCCTAACCTCTTCTGGACTTGCGTCCTCCTTCTCCAGTACAACTGCAAGGAAGAGATCAGAAGCTTCCACTTCCGTTCTAGAAAAACTGCAGTTTAGTGTTCACCTTAACTAATTAGTTAATCTGAGTTGCTCATTAATTAGTTAATCTTAATAAAAACAAACCAGCTTCATAAACTATGGTTTGAAGTTGGCTTGTTTTCACTATCCAAAGTTAAGATTAGCCAGTTTTTCTGGGTTAGGATGACACTGCAAGCTATAGTCAGTCTTCAAGACAGAAGCAAAAGCTCTCACGCTCCTCCTTGCTAGGGAAATTGGGGAGGGGGGACTGTACGAGCCCAGGGGGAGGCTAGGCTGCTCCCAGCCCGGTGTATGTGAAGTGCTCAGAAAGTGTTAGATCAATCCTAACTATTGTTAACCTGTGGCAACATGTTCGTAGGCCAAGCATGGGCTGTGTGACAAAGTCCGGCCTTTGTTTAGCGTGAGGAGTGTTTTCTTTTGCTACTGTGTCACGGCCTCCCACACGTCTTGCTGCCCATGCCCAGCCCCTCCCTTCCCTGAGCAAATCCGCCATGGCCGCCTCCTCCTGCCCTTCCTCTCATGCCCACTCGGCTCCTTCCTATCTAGTCCTTCCCCACCTTTCTCACAAGCAGGAGACAGTTTCCTATTCTGCCCACCTCCGGGGTGGTGGGGGGTATCGTGAGAAGCGGCCCCAGGACCACTTGCGCCTCTCTGGGAAATACAAAGACAGACAGTCTCACCGCTCGGTAGGTCTTCTTCTGTCCAGCATGTTTGGGTGCTTTGCCTGGCTCTGCTGAGCTCTCCACATGCATCGAGTAGATGATGTCAAAGAAATCTTCCACCACTGCGACACGCTTGAGAGCGATGCCCTCAGGCTCCGACAGACCATCTGCCCCCTACAACAGCACAGGCAAGTCAAGTTAGTCTCAGGAATGGGCGACAGGGGCGAAGGAAAGGGCCGCGGGGGAACGCACGCAGAAAGGGCACTTGGGAGGGAGGAAAAGGGGGAGACACAGTGTTCCACTCCTGCCATGTTTTGAGCATGTAAGGGGAAGGGGTGGCAGTACTCTGAGGAGGTTCCTATCAGGGCGAGAAGCGTGATGATTGCTGCTGTTGCTGCTGCTGCCGCCACCACCAGGTGTCAAAGCCAAAAGGGTAGGGTGACCATACGCAAAGGAGGACAGGGATCCTGTATCTTTAAATAGTTGCATAGAAAAGGGAATTTCAGCAGGCTATACATTGTTATACATGCAACGCCTGGTGAAATTCTCTCTTCATCACAACAGTTAAAGCTGCAGGAGCCATGCTATATAAGAGTGGGCAGATACAAAAGAGGGCAGGGCTCCTGCAGCTTTAACTCTTGTGATGAAGAGGGAATTTCACCAGGTGCGGCATATATACAAATGATCCCTGCTGAAATTCCCTTTTCTATTCAACTGTTAAAGATACAGGAGCCCTGCCCTCCTTTTCATAGGGTCACCCTACAAAAGGGGAGAGGCCAGAGCAGAAAAGGAATCAGCCATTTTTTCCCAGTTACAACAACTTCATCAACAGACAGGCGATCTTTTCTAGGCTCAAACACATCCATGTACACATGAGCATACATTCTGGCCTTTCCCTTGCTGGCTATCAACAACTGCAAGAATTTAGAGTTGTTAAATTCCAGCCTTTTAATTGATTAATTTAAATGAAGTTACATATTATCAAAACCTCAGCAGAAATGCCTTTTTGAGCTATTGAAGGAAGAGTAAAATCATGTTGACTTTAATAGGCAAAAAATCTACCACTAATTGTTAGAAGGTAAAGGACATCTTTATGAGTTCCATTTTTCATTCCGTACTACAATAACATACCACAAGTAACGTAACCCTTACCTCAGCCCCAAATAAATAAACAGGTGTCCTCCAATCAAAGCCCCGCCAATTAAGAGGTTGCCTTTATAAATTCAATATTAACTTCCATTGATTCAGAAAGTCAAGCTTGAGTTGAGTAATCTACCGACTAAATAACATTATTTAAATGTTCTAAATAGATAAATTAAGCACTAAACCACAGGTACTATGCTGCAATACCTCCCTTGTATTGCACCACCTACATTGATCCTACTCAGGGAAGAATTTCTGTACTGTCTGGGGGTGATGGGACATCAGGTAAATCCTGGAAGGGCATTCATAATTCAGTGCAAAAACATGTGTAAATGTGTATACGTCCCTCTCGCTTCTGCCCACAATTTGTTCTTTGCACTCATTGGCCAGAACACTAAAAACTGAGTTTCCTTGAATTTCAGTAAATGCAAGGGCTAGTAACATACTTTAAAAAAAGAAAAGAAAACTCAAAATCCCAGAAAGGGGCCTAGCAGCCCTTCCCATTGCTACAACTCTAACCCCACCCCTGCCACTTGGACCAGCAAGGATGACACATTCCCCATGTGACTTACCGACGTCCATTCAGTATGTCTGATATCCAGACGTTGCACTTGTCTAGGAGGATACTTTCTACTTGCAAGCCAGCAGCAAGGCAAGGTGTGTGCGAGAGAGGAGCATCCATCACAAAACACACACACACACACACACATACATTTTCACCTTGAAGCCTGGTTCACTGAAGGAACACAACTGAGTCGTCCAGGCTCTGAGCTTCCCATATTTCACATTTGTTTTCTCTCTCTCTCAGACGCACAGCCAAGGAGTAGCAGTACTGCTAAGCTCAGAGTACAAGTACAGGATGCTCCAACCCAGCCACGTGGAAGCAGGACACCGGGGACAAATGCTGCTGAGACTCTTATCTGGCTCACACAAAAGGGTGCTGGCTCATCCTGACAAGGCGTGCCTGGGGAGAGGAGGCATCTCTTGGTCCTCAGCCAGCTCCGTGGGCCTCACCCACAGCTCCTGAGCCGGGAAAGCGGATGGAAAACAGGAGCTTGAAGGGATAAGGCAAGGATTCTACCGCACAGAGAATGGTTACCGGGCTGATTTTTCAACAAGTCAGACGAGAGTGCAGAGGAGCTCAAGATTAATGTGCAATTAAGGTGCTACTGCCTATCGCCTACAGCTGGCTCAGAGTTTGTGTGCACACGTGAGTGTGCAGGTGTCTGCTTTCACAGAAAACTACTCATTCAAAGAAAAAGGTGGATAATTCACTGCCAGGACATGATTATGGCCACTAACTTGGATGGCTTTCGGGGGAAAAAAAGATTGGACAAATTTATAGAGGGTATCAGATAATGACTATTCACCATGTTAGCTACATGGGATTTCCATATTCAGAGCTGGTATACCTCTGAACATCAGATGCTAGAGACAACAGCAAAGGGCGGGCAGCTACCTTTCTGCCCTATTTGTACCTTCCTCAACGCAGGTAGCTAGTTGGCTGTTCTTGGACACAGGATACTGGACTAAACAGACATTTGGTCTGATCCAGGAAGGGTCTTATGAACTCATGCAAACGGTGTACACAACAACATATTTAACTACTGATTTAAAAGGGATCTGTACTTTCATACTATTTAACAAGCACCTGCCTTAAACAGCCCCATAAGTTATTAATTTTTTTAAATCGGTGATTTAATGCAAGCCTTTCATCTTATTAGTAAGTCAGGCAAATAGTGTCATAACTGAGGGCAAGATCTAAAGGTCATATAACCCCACCCCATGCCTTAAAGCAGGATCTTTCAGACATTCACTCTATATGCACTTTACAGGCCAGTCTTATGCAGAGTTGGGCACAATCAAGTCCATTGATTTCAGTGGACTTAAGATGCACTTAACTCTACACAGGATTGCCCTCTTATCTGCTTTACATTGAGGCTGATGGAAAGTTTTGTGTAACCCAGGAGGTTGCATATTCAAAGAAATTAAAGAAATATTAATAGTTCTATTTCCAAGTGAAGCAGAACAATAAAATACTGTACTACTTTGCATTTATCTGTGTTATTCAAGTAATATTTTGTAATGGAATGGAGGAGCTATAGAGATTTGCCATTGTACATGGCACTATTTTGGAAAACTGTACCCAGTTTTTGGTCTTGTATGTTCAAGGAGGATGAAATCCAACAGCAACATGTGTAAAAGAAAGCAACTATCATGTTTAACGAGAGTTTTTTAAAAAGTCTACACTACTACTTAGTATTTATATATAGTGCTTCTGAGCATTCAAAGTACTTTACTTCCATTAATTCATGAAATCTTACAGGAACCCTCTTAGGTAGCTCAGTGTTATTATTATCATCCCTCATGCTGATGTTGGCTCACCTAAGGTCATCTACTGATGTCATGAAGACTAGGGATTTGAACTAGAAATGTCTTCGGTCACTGCTGTTTTCTGAAATTTGACAACACCCTTTGCCTCCACTGGCAACTGACCATTCCTGCCCAAGAAGACTTCACTCTTGCCTCAAGATCTTGGAATCACTCATCTAGCCCAGCAACCTTCTTCATACTTCTTGATTCTCTACATATAAATCATAATTTGTAGAGGTTTATCTGCTCCAGAAGAGAGTCCATAACTAGCCTAAGCAACCACTTCAATGGTACCCAACTATGCTTCCCCATGTCTAACTTAATATTCTTTGCAACAGTTTAGGTTGCAAATAGTTTTACTGGTTCTGCTCTTCTGCCTTTAACAGAGCCCACCATCCATACATTTTACAAGTGAGGTTTTTTCTGGCATGGAAATAAGTGGTGGTAAAGTCACCTGTTATTTTTTTATGTGTCGGGCTCTGTTAAAAGTATAATGGGAAATCAGATTCCCCTAAATCAAACACAATAACAAATTCTCAGTGACATTGGCTTAGGGCATTTGTTTGGGGATTGTTGATTTTTAATTTTTTTTAGAAAAACAGGTACCTTCCCCCATTGATCTTTCCTTCAACTAACCCTGGCAAACAACTATTCTCCCTCCTCTTCAATGCAGCCTTTCATATTTTGAAAATCATCCATTATCACATCACTCAGTTTTGTTTTTCTGTAAGCTAAACATGCCGTCTAGTTTACATGCCTCCTCCTCCAAATGCAGCAATCTACAGATACTTCCACTGAGGCCTATCGTATGCCAAATAGTACAGTCACCATCAGTTGCAAGAATGCTTTCTCCATGCAACCCAAAAGTGGAATTTGCAAACGTCCAAAGTTTCTGTACATTTCCTCCTGAAACCCAACCACTCCTTATTCTTGTACAAAGGATCTGGGGTCCTCTGTACAAGTGTGACACCTTTGGTACTCTCATACGTAAATAAGCAAGAATTCAGGCTTGCTCACTGCTGCACTGATTTTGGTCCACATTGTAGGAACATAACACCATAGCAGATCCCCCGGCAGCTGCAACACCTATTCTCTCTCTCTCTCTCTCTCTCTCTCTCTCTCTCTCTGTGTGTGTGTGTGTGTGTGTGTGTGTGTAGGTAGATATTTACAGATAGATTTTCAACTTGCATTCCCAATGCAGGAATATACAGCCAGGGACTGGGGGGAGGGCAGGTAGTCTTCTTTGCTTGTCTGGGTAAACTGGGGGCGGTTTCCATTTTGCAGCACTATGCTGGAAGTGGGGTGGAAAAGGCTAAGGGGGAACCCTGCCATCCCTTTAAATTAGGTTGGATGCAAGGGGCAGTGAATAAATGTGAGGTCGCTGCTGCTGCCCTAGATGAAAAGGTGCGGAGGAATGGGGTTTATGGGGCTACCTTGCGAGAAAGAAGAGAGGGCGCTGGAGGTGGCTATGGCTGGTGTTGTTCTTCTTCCCACAGATTCCAAAATCAAGAAACGTGATGGTCTGGTGCAAGAATGCCAAACTGATAATCTGCCAACACGGCCAGCTTCTCACATTTATTGCATTTCACCATCATTGTTGTTCATTTCTTCCCTGGACACCCTTAGGTTGGCCATTTTTTTGCTTTCTGGTAGCCCTTCCATCCGCTGCCATCATTGCACACTCTCCTTTCCACCGTCCACAGGCTCTGTTTGTAGAACACCAAACCTAAACTAGCTTTCAACCGGTTCCCCAGCCAAGGCTTCCCTCCGGGGAATGCTGGGCACTGTGATTTTGCGAGGGAATGAATAGACAGGCAGCCTTACTATGGGTTCCTAAGCATGGTTACTCAGAAGTAAATCTCACTAATGGAATTTACTCCCAAGAAAATGTGCTTTGCACAGTAGGCTTGTGGTGCAATCCACCTTTAATGGCAGCCTAAAAAGAATTTTAAATAAGTAAAATTTAAAAAATAAATCCTATACACACTTACTTGAGAGTCAACCCCCCTGAACACAGTGGAACGTACTTCTGAGTAAACATGCATAGGTTGTGCTAAGAACATAAAAAGAGCCATGCTGGATCAGACCAATGGTCCATCTAGTCCAGCATTCTGTTCACACAGTGGCCAACCAACTGTTGACTAAGGACCCACAAGCAAACAGCAGCCTCCCACCCATGTTCCCCAACAATTCCTGTATATAGGCTTACAGCCTCTGATATTGGAAGTAGCACATAGTCATCAGGACTAGTAGCCATTGATAGCCTTCTCCTCCTCCAGGAATTTATCCAACCCTCTTTTAAAGCCATCCAAATTGGCGGCCATCACTACATCTTGTGGTGGCGAATTCCATAGTTTAACTATGTGCTGTGTGAGGAAGTACCTCATTTTAACTGTCCTGGATCTCCCACTAATTAGTTTCATGGGATGACCCCACTGGGTTCTAGCATTTTGAGAGAGAGAGAAATGTCTTCCTATCCAAATTCTCCACCATGCCTAGTTTGTACACCTTTGTGCTGTGAGCCTCCCTTTCACAGCCACAATTCCCTGGGCTTCATGGCGCAGCTGACAGCTAAACCAGCGTCAGTCTTATTGGGCCACTACATGCCCTCGGTCTCCCTTGTTTCTCCTACTGCCAGCCTCCCTCTTCTCGCTTCTACTCCCTTGTCTTGTCGTATTTTCCTTCCAACCACCTCACTCTACACTGACAGCTATTTCTATCTAGCCTCTATTTAATTTGTGAGAAGAGCCAGTGTGGTTCACCCACAGACAGCGCATTAAACATGGGCTTGTGGAGGCCCAGGTAAAAAAATCCCTGCCTATTTTACCTCATAAGCTTGTTGCGAGGATGAAAATAGGACACATTCCATGTAGGCTACCAAGGTGCTGAATACATAAGTGCCAAAAAAAGTGGCCCCCATTTTGAACAGTGGTGGTTTCGCTGCCACACACAGACTGTGGTAGCTGTGGCAGCCATTTTGAAATCAGGTATCTGACTTTGGACTCGTTAAAAGACAACAAGGTTAGGCTGGCCATCTGAAAAGGAGGTCAGGGCTCATGTAACTTTAACAGTTGTAGAGAAAAGGGAATTTCAGCCAGCGTCATTTGTATGCAATTAGGTCCTGGTGAAATTCCCTCTTCATCACAACAGTTAAAGTTGCAGGGGCCCTGCCTTCTTTTGTATATGGTCACTCTAGTATAGTGCATGCAACTTTAACTGTTGTGATGAAGAGGGAATTTCACCAGGAACTAATTGCATACAAATGACACTGGCTGAAATTCCCTTTTCTCTACCTGGATTTTTTCTGGTCAGCCTAATTAGCGATTCCGGTTCCAGGGTTTTGTGATTTGCAAGCAGGCAGAGATCTCTCAGTACCTCTTGCATTATTATATAATATAATAATAATAATAACGATTTATTTCTTACCCGCCTCTCCATCTAGATCGAGGCGGGGAACAACAGCATGATAAAATACATAAAACTAATTAAAACATGACAAATATTATTAAAACTGCATTAAAACATCCTAAAACATCATTAAAACATCCTAAAACATCCTAAAAACATTCTTAAAATTACACTGGATATGCCTGCCGGAAGAGAACAGTCTTTATAGCTTTCTTAAATTCTAAAAGACTGTTAAGTTGACGAGTCTCCTCCGGCAGGTCATTCCACACTCTGACATCCAGTGCCAAGGCAGCTCCTGTTGGAAGTAGGGTGGCCCTGTGTCCTCTTTTACAGAGGATCATCCTCTATTTGCAGGGCTGTCCTGACCACTTCCAGTTTAAAGGCAAAGAACCATAAGAAAAATTGCCCATTCACAGTTAGCACCTAAACAGGAAACTGAGCAAGCCGGCCCAGGGGTCCCCTCCTCACGTTGTTTGCATTATGGTAGGGTGACCAGATAAAATCCAGGTCAGGGCTCATGTAACTTTAACAGTTGTAGAGAAAAGGGAATTTCAGCCGGTGTCATTTGTATGCAATTAGTTCCTGGTGAAATTCCCTCTTCATCACAACAGTTAAAGGTGCAGGCACTATACTAGAGTGACCATATACAAAAGAAGGCAGGGCCCCTGCAACTTTAACCGTTGTGATGAAGAGGGAATTTCACCAGGAACTAATTGCATACAAATGACACTGGCTGAAATTCCCTTTTCTCTACAACTGTTAAAGTTACATGAGCCCTGTCCTCCTTTTCAGATGGTCAGCCTAACAAGGTGAACAACTTAGGTTCAGTTCTGACAGAAGCGGTGAACTGGTGTCTGGACTATACCATTTCAGGTTGCAGGTGGTGGCTCAGGTGACTTGAATGCTTGTCAATACAGGAAAATTCCCTCCACCAAGAAAACTAGCTCATTAAGGAGAAGGCTAGGTTTGACTCCTTCTCCCCGATAGCTTATTTATTTATTTGCTGCATTTCTATACTGTTCAGAAACAAACAAACAAATGTGTATTTTCTATGTAAAGTGATTTTTATTTTTGTGCGGAGGAACAGTCGTGCAAGCTCCACCTGCAGTCTAAAGTGCTACAGCCCAAACTCAGATTGACTCTCTCACTGATTATGGCATGATTTTTAAAGGCACTTTTGACTCCAAGACACAGAACAAAAGGAAATGCTAACTCCTCTTTCTCTCCTCCCAGCCTTTCTCAAATGTTTACCTCACCTGTGATGTCAAATCACCCAGCAAAATATAGGCTACTTACGGGGTTGAAGAGGTATGAAATGGTTTACATAGGAAATAGGGATCTGGCAACCTGTTCTTCAAAAGTGCTCTTCTAAAAATGGCAGCTGCGCGACAGCATCATTGTTGCGACACGCTTGCCAGAAAGCCATCTGAGAAAGCGAGAAGCTGTCTTTACGTCACATGAAGAACATGTGATGTGTATTTGGAGGAAGGAGCCAAAACAAATGGCCAAACCCTGACGTCACCATAGGCCTCCTTCCAGGGCCAGCCATACTCTGAAGCAATAGTAGCCATTTTCCTGCTATGTCCCTGGCTAGGGAAGTCAGAGAAATCCAGAACAGATTCAAATGACTTCAGATTTCTAGCAATCCAACCTGCAAATTCTGCAACTGATCCACATCTTCCGAGTTGCATGAATTCCATTTTTTTTAAAAAAAACTTTCAGGAATTGCATGCAAACTTAAGTTTACAAAAATATGAATGCTGCAGGGAAATATGCTAATATATATGCCTTAAACACACATACCTATGTATGGTACATCTCTGATCTCTCTTCACTGCTCTGCTGTGGAGCAATTTTTGCATGTGTGTTCTGTACACTGATTGTACGCAGGGCTAAGAAAAATATTCACAATGTTACGTGCCAGAAAACGTTCCGTAAATTGTGGCAGACATTTCCAAAGGGGGGAATCCAAAGCCATCAATGAATGCAATGAAAGGCGCCTGACAATCTGTGAAACACAGATGGAAAGAATTAAGCAAAATCTAGGCATCCCTACTCCTGGCCTGGCCTGACTAGAGTGAGCCCCTCACCAAACTGAGGACAATCTCGTATTTCCCGACCTCTCTGGCTTTGAAAATGTGGAAGGCAATATTCATCACAGATAATACGCCAAGCCATAAGATTGTCTTACTTGGGCCTTAATCTCCTACAAGCCACTTTCTCAAAATAACTAATAATTTAGTTATCCACATATATATAATTTAGGTACTACATTGTGCAAACTATCATGATAGTTGAAGAGCAATGAAATGATGGATTTTGTTATCCAGGTACTTTTATGGGTCAAGCTGGGATTCAAGTCCTCACACAGCATGAAAACCAAGGGAAGGATAGTAACTCCAGAGAATTAAGAGAAGAATACAAGGATGAACAATAAAATTTTATGACTCGTTTGTTACATTTTAAGGTATTTCTTTACTGTTGATTTTATATAAGTGGTGTTTTAGGTTACATATTGTTCTAAGCCACTTTTAACTTCTTAGAGAAACCATAAATATATGCTTAAAGTAAAACATAAGAGTCATCTTGTGTTTGTGGCATTACGGTCCACATGCCTATTTGTCTTTTACCCTTCACAGCCATCTCTCCCTTTCTCAGGCCCCACGGCCTCTTCCCCCTTCCTTTCAAATACCGTGGTCCTCCCAGCATATTCCTCCCATATAGCGTCCCTTCTCCCCCATCCGCATGACATGTACTCCCTTATCTCCTTTCACGTCACTTCACCATTTCTCTAACTGCCTCATCTTCTCTCCTCCCATTTCCTTTCTCTCACTGCCCTTCTCAAACATGCTCCTTTTCCACGTATGGAACGAGTCTCTCTTCCCCATTCTTCCTGTCCTACTAAGTGCTTCGCTAGGGTGACCCTATGGAAAGGAGGACCAGGCTCCTGTATCTTTAACAGTTACCTAGAACAGGGAATTTCAGCAGGTGTCATTGGTATGCATGCAGCACCTGGTGAAATTCCCTCTTCATCACAAGAGTTAAAGATACAGGAGTATAGCTAGATTGCCAGATACAAAAGAGGGCAAGTCTCCTGCAACTTTAACTGCAAGAGCCTTGCCCTCTTCTACACAACTTGCTCCTTTTCTACACAACTGTTAAAGATACAGGAGCCCTGTCCTCCTTTTCATGTGGTCACCCTATGCTTCGCTCTCCTGCCCCAAAAGTTTCCTCTCACTTCTGCCTGCCACAATGGAAATACCCTTCACTTTACACATCCAGTGACCTTCCTCGATATTCCGGTACCGCACCACCCCCAAGTCCAGTGATGATCTCTTCTGAACTCCTTCCCAAAGCCACTGTCGTCACCTCCCCCAGTAAGGACTGAGCATACTCAGTGGCCATAGAATGCAGGAAAATGTGTGTGGGCGGGGAAGAAAAAGCAGGAAAATATGTTGGACGGCGTAATGGAGTAGACTGGAAGGGAGCATGGCTGGCTGGCATCCTGAACAGGAGCACTTTCCACATTGCAAAGTTTTGTTGCAGGTCCCACTTGTCGTGACTAGTGACCATTAATAGATTCCAGTGTGGCATTCATCCCCCAGTTAAAAAAAACCTTCTTTATTCTAATAGGGCACTTGTCAAAATTGGTGGCTCCTCCCTCCCAAAGCCACTTCCTCATCATGCCACATTTCTGAGACCAGCACTGCCTCTCATCCACCAGTTCCCCCCCTCTCTCATGCAGGGTTGCTATGCAGTCACGGTTTACAGACCCAAATATTTTAATTTATTTATTCGATTTATATTCTGCCTTTCCACCAAACAAATGGCACTCAGAATGTACACACATTTGTTGGTCTCCCAGCTGCTCTGCAGGGGATTCTGCCACTTCAGAGTATTAGAGAGGTACTCTGTACATGCTCAGTGACACCTGAGAATTGGCACATTTCCTTCCCACCCTTTCCTCAAGGCAACCCCATTTTTATCCTCCCAACAACCTTGTGAGATAGGGCAGGCTGAAAAAATCCATGGTGCAATGTTTCCCAGTCAATTTCTTGGAGTAAGAATTAGAATGCAGGTTTCCCCAGTCCAAGTCAGATACACTACATTGATGTGTTTGCCGTTAAAAGTATTTTTGAACCATACTCCTTGCAGGGAAAGAAACTTTGCCCACACTCAAAAGGCACTCAGACTAGAGTCAGATAATTTCTGTAAAAGGTGGCAACTAGTACCAGTACCCTTTTGCTTCCCTTGTTCTTTCCGTGCATCCCAGTGCCTCCACAGACAAGTGCTCTCTTCCTCCCCAACTCCCAGTGATACCAGTTCAAGTTGCCCATCCCAGATAAGTGGCAACCCTTCCCCAAATTCTTCCCCATCCCAACACACACACAGGGCCGTACAGAGCTGGTCATATGCCCAGGCAAGATGGGAATTGTGTGTCCCCCACCCCAATTTCAAAAAAGGAAGACAACATGGCCGCCCCAAGGGGGCGTGCCACCAACATGGCCGTTCTACATAACACCTTCATTTTAAACCTGTTCTACAACACCTCAAGGCACCTAGATCCCCGCCCCACGTGCGGCATATGGCCCTCTGGAGCTTGTAGTCTGACCGTGGTATTCACGACGGATGGCTTCTGCGCTGTTTCCACAAGGCAGACTCCTCACTTCTCGATGTGTTGTTTACACTACAGAAGCAGCAGCGTAAGCTGGGGGCGACCTCCTCGTCAGAGTGCCCCCTCAAAATCGTGGGGCCAGGGCCAACTGCCCCCCCCCTCTGCATGACCCTGCGACACACGTCACTATCTCCCCCACCAGGATACCAGTCTTTTAGTGCCAATTTGTGTGTGCCTTCCATTGAGGTACCCCACCTATTGCAGGGTAAACCCATCTCTTCCACTTGGAGTTAAGAGCTAGCATCACAGAGCCACCGAGACAGTATGGTTTTTCTTGTGACTGGCCCCTCCAGTCTCATCTTGCATAGATTTGGGCTCTGCAGTAAGGCATGTCTTGCACTTCACGCCCTTCGGGCCTCAAGATTTTAGCCGGAAAAAATTCTCTGTATTCATCTTCCATAAAGATGGGTTGCAGGGGTAGAGCTAGAGTGACCAGATGCAAAAGAGGGCAAGGCTCCTGCAGCTTTAACTCTTGTGAGGAAGAGGCAATTTCACCAGGTGCTGCATGTATAACAATGTATATAACCTGCGGAAATTCCCTTTTCTATGCAAAAGATACAGGAGCCCTGTCCTCCTTTTCATAGGGTCCCCCTACAAGGAGGCCTCCGCCCAACCCTAGGGAGCAGCGGTGCAAAAGCCGAGGAGGCTGCCGCCAAAGGGAGACAACGAGCCCAGCGCCAAGGCCACCCCGCCGGCTCCAAAGCAGGAGAGCCCGGGCAGCGCCGCTCCAGGCCTTCGCCTGGCAGCAGGTAACGACGGTCACCATGGGAACGGCGGCGCAGGGAGGGAGGGAGGGAGGGAGGGAGAAGGCAGGCCCTGGCAGCCGGGCCTCTCTGGCTGTCCCAGCCTGGGACTGGCGGCGGCGGCGGCGGCGGCTCCCCCTCCTTGCGCGCAGGAAGGAGACACTCGCCAGCTGGCAGCGCCAGGGCAGGGCAAGGCAAGGCAGGCCAGGGCGCGGGGAGGGCCCAGAGGCAGCTGCGGAAAGGCCTCTCGTGGCGGGACGGGAGAGGCGGAGCCGCCTCCGTCACCGCCTGGCCTCGCCCTCGCCCTCGCCCGGCGGCTCCAATTACGCACCCGCCTGCCCAGCCGCACCTGCCCCGCCAGCCACCTGCCCTGTTTGTTTCCCTCGCCCCTTCCACACGCCCTGTCCTCGTGGAGCTGCCGGGTCCCCTCCCAACCGCCCCTCGCCGCCATGGAGTCTCCCAACCCTCCGAGCGGGCTTGCGCATTGCCGGGGCGTTGCACTTCAAGGCCATTTCACACGTTACCCAGCAACCAGCTCCGGGTGGCCGCCGAGGGGACGTTCAAAGCGCAGCTGCGACCCATCCCAGCTCCCTGGCCTGGCTGAGCGCGCGCGTTTCCAAACGTGTTTGCCACAGCCACAAATCACACAAGCGATGGGTGTGCGCTGTGCGCCGCACGCGCCCTAGCTGCGTGTCTAGAGTGCATGAGAAGACGCCCTACACGCATGCCAATGTATGTGCACAGCGCTCCTCCATGCACCCATTTTGTTTTTATTATTCATTTGTTATGTATTTATTGCATTTCTATACCACCCAAAAGCCGAAGCTCTCTGGGCAGTTTACAAAAATTAAAACCGTGAAAGCCATTCAAAATCTAAAACAAACAGTAGTATAAAAACATTGTATAAAATGCACTATAAAAGCACAACCAGGATAAAACCGAGCAGCCATGCAGAAATGAATACAGATTTAAAGTACAAAGACTCGGGGGTCACATGTAGAACCTCTTCTTATACATGTCACATTTGCGGACAGCAAAAATATGGACACGAGCGCAGATGGTGGGGTCATGGTCAGCTGTCTCTAAATGCATGACAGGATTTGTCTGAAGCCCCCTATATTTAAGCATGTATTTTATAAACCTTAGGTATACATCCAACAAAGGTAACACATAGAGTGACCCTTGGCTTCATGATTTATCTAAGGGAAATGTCAATATTTCAATGTAAGTTTGGTGTTCCTACCCACTTTTATCACTACCTCAAACCCAGGCACCTGTTTCCCTTTTCACTGTATTTAAGACAAAATTTAGCCCCAACACTTCTTTGCCAAGGCAGCCTTAGAACACAAGATTCTGAGGATGCACAGAATGCCTTTCCCCACACTGGTGATTATCCAGGATTGCCAGTTTCTTCTGTCAGGTCTCCTGTGCTTTTTGCTTGAAAGGCAGACGTTCAAAAGTGCAGCTTTCACCATATTCTGTTTTAAATAAATGGTTTTATATTATGTTTTAGTATGTTACTGTGTTTTATGGTTTTAAAGCTTTGTCTTGTAAACCGCAGAGAGCTTTGGCTAATGGACAGTCTAGTAATGTAATAAATATAATAACAACAACAACAACAACAACAACAACAACAATTCCATGCTGTGAGAAAGTTGGCTCCTATTTCAGTAAGGTTCCCCCCATGCAAAAACAAAAAAACAAAAGCCACCTCCCAGGATCAGCCCTATAACCTGTTTTACTGTCAGGTCCAATTATGGAACATGCACATTTTTTGCAATAAAGTGTGGATTTCAACATCTACAGAGTGCTTCACCCTCACCACTGAGTAACCCCAACAAATCACCACAAATCTAGGATTAGTGGAGAGAGAGGCCTTTGAGGCCTAAAGGCAACACTCCCCCCCGCCCCAAGTTAAAATTCAAATACGATATAGATAATAATATTGTGGATTGTGTCATTTTCAACACATTTTTTTATATTACTGGAAGGCAATATAAACTCCAAGCAATGTGTTGCTTTTCTTTGGTTAAACCCACTGCTTCTTGTCTTAAATTTCTCCATGTACTATCCCCTGTCTTTTCCCAACATGCATGTATAACTTTTAAAACTATGTGTTTTATCCCCCTTTCACCATCTTTTATTTCAGTTAAATATATCCATCATCTAGACTCTTCATTACCCTTCATTGTTTCCTCTTCACAACTAGTCTCTTGGGGCAGCAATATCCAGTATGTATCCTCAAAAACCCAACACCCTTGCAGTATCTCAGAGGATTCCGGGTCATACCTCTCAGATCACAAATATGTTGGGGCTTCCCTGCTCCTCTGAATCCTTTGCAACTTTCTCAGTGAATCTATGCAAGGAACCTATATGTATCCAGCCCACATGATCCATATGATCATATGCTTCCCTTTTGGATTACTCCATGCCTGAATAAATATTGCCATCTTAATTTATTCTTAAAACAATAAACAGATTAAGGGAGCAATTCTATACATGTTTAGATGGGGGAAAGTCCTACAACTCCTAGCATTCCCCAGCCAGCCATGTTTAAACATGCATAGGATTGCGCCCTAAATTGCCGCACTTATAAGAGTAGCTAAAGATAATACAATGGAGGCTAGTTCTTCCATTGCTTTCAGTGTGTGGTTTAAGGACATTTCCAATATTAATCTCACATTAATCCTCTGCTCTTATTCTGAATTTGGGACAATATCTCTAATGTAAATCTGAATCGTCACTTTTTAAAGTGTGTTGGCAACAGCAGGAAATGCACACCTTTTAAAACTGTTCTTTAACCACTCCCGTTGTGTTAATTTGAAAGCTGATTAAAATATGCTGGGATGCAGATCTATGTTTTGCAGACTTCCAGTGGGAACCACAATGCGATGTGCACGTTGAAATCGACACAGGTTGCCCAGAGCACCGACTCCCACTTATTTCCATGTAGTTGGCACAAGGGATGTTCCCAGTGGGGGAAGCCAGCCACCCCCTCTCATTAGCCAGGAGGAGAGGTGATTTTTGGCAACCTCCTCATGGAGACCGTAAAGTAAGGAAGAGCTTTGAATCTACTCCAAGGTATTTAAGTGCAGGCCCTCCTCCGAAAGAGCAAGGAGAGCAGCCCCTACATCCGAATAGCTTGTTCTTCATACAGTCACCACCCCTTCCCAGGGTGTCTCCGTCTGGCCACCAACAAGAGCAAAACCGCCATCTCCTATCTAGAAAGCAGAAGTACTTTGCCTTGTGGGAATTTTACGTAAAACGAGTACAATACAACAGTGAGGCATACCTTCTGAATCGCCTCTACAGATGTCCCCAGCGCAGGTTGCCTTTGTTCATCGGAACACAGCTTTAGGTGCTGAAAACTAAATCTCATTTTCCTCTAAAATGTGCATGCCTCCACCATCTATCTCTACAGCACTGCTCTGCCAGTAACCCCTACCCTGACCCTACAGATTATGCCCCCCTCTCCAGGCGTAAAAGACACACACACACACCCCTCTAACTCCCCAAGCTAAGAGCATCTCCTGAAAGAGACGCATGTGGCGAGGGCCACCAGCCTTTAGTGTAAATAAGTAACCTATGGGCCACATGGACCTCACCTTTCCCATCTGATGCGAATCAATCGGATCGGCAAAGCAAGACCTACGCAAAGTCACACATGCACACACCTTCGGGCAAAGTGTTTTGCTCTCTCAGCCCTTCGAGAAACAGCCAAAGAATTAGTGCCCCAAGGACGCACTTCAAGGGACGGGGTCCTGGCCTGATGCCGGGTGCAGGCAGCCACAAACAGTACTTCTAGGGGCACAGATGGCAACTCTCCCTAGGGAACACGAAGGGAAGCTCTCGGCCAGCTCCTGCTCTCTACAAATGAGAAGCCAACTTGGGAGGGCTGAGAAGAGAGGTCCGTAAGAGGCTTAGCAGGGTACGGGTTAAGGTGGTGGTGGTGGAGGTAAGGGGCTCACAGCTCCCCACATCCGGAGCTTCTGCTCTGCAGGACCCCAGATAGAACAGGCCTTTCGGGCCCTCAGGCGAGAGGGGCTGATACCAGCTGGATTCCGCTTCCTGTCAATACCAAAAAATCGCTTCCTGACAGTGAACAGGGCCCTCTTGCTTTCTGACCACAGTTTAAACTCCCACCGCTGTGCTAGGGAGGGAGCAGAACCACCCATCTCCCCAGGGTGCCTGGCACTTCCGCAGAATTTCCTTCCCCTCTGCAAGCAGACAAGGGTGATAGTCAGTTGTCACCGACAGGAGCAGGGTCTCTCCCCCAAGAGGCTGTGTCTATACCTCTGCTAAGCCCCGCAGTGGCTGCAAAGTAGCGGGGCTTTTACACGACGCTGCGCTTTTAAAAAGTCAGGGACCTACCTCGACTTTTTTCTTCAAAGCGAGGTCACCCGTGGCCCTTCCGCCGTGTGACCCCACTCCCAGCGTTGAGCTGGGGGCGTTCTGGGGCAGATGGTGACTACTGACTGGTCGTCGGAAGCCAGGCAGGGGGCGGGCCCAGCGAGACAGATTACCTGCTGCCACCCCAGAGCAGCGAAACCATGGGGTTTAGCAGGAAAGTGGAGGAAACGCAGCACTGTCAAGGCAGCCCCCAAGGGAGGTGCAGGGGCTCATGTGTGCCAGGAAGAAGTCGCAGAGTTACTCCTGTTCCCCCCCTGCAATGAGCAGGTTTCTTAGTGGTAAAGGGAAAGCACTCTGCACATCCTCAGAAGAACTCTTTTTTATTAGCTATTTCGCTTTTTTAAAAAGTGCTTTCGCACAGTGGAATTTCACTACCAAAATATTTAAAAGTTCAGAAAGTCATAGTAGAAACGTCATTGGATGCTATTTCCAGGTAAATCAGATGGCATTCCTCCAGAACAGGGACAGGGGATGGTAGGCTACAGGATGAGATACAAGTGCAATACAGACCAGCAACATAATTTGAACAGCAAAAAATAGGTACCTATCAAATGGGTACAGTTGGGCTCTTTGAGAATATTATAATTTGTATTTGTGTAAATATTTTCTCTATATCAGAAAGCACTGCTGTAATTAGATATGTGGATTTTAATCTTTGTTTTGTGTGTGCATATGAAATTTTAGCTTACGCCTAACAGGCTCCTGCTGGGGCCATAAAGCAGGATTAAATTTACATTATTTATATTTATTAAACAACAAAGAGCCCTGTGGCACCTTGAAAGACTAACCATTTTATTTTGGCATAAATTTCCATGGACACAGCTCACTTTATAAGAGGCATGGAGTGTTAACCTGAAATTGGCAGATTTATAAACACAAGGTAGGGGTGGCGTGGGGAAATGTAACCTTGGGTTGTCAGATGGAACTGAAATGAAAAAAGTAGACAATGGACCAGAGCTACACCAAGCAGGATATAGCATTATGAAAGCGGTATATGGTATGTGACAATGGGCCCCAACAGTTGTCAGTGCACTTCAATACTGCTATAAAGCAGTCGTGTGGCTCCTGCCTTTTATATACCGCTTTCATACCGCTATATTCTGCTTGGGGTAGATCTGGCCCATGTGACAATTAATAGTTGCCATTCACAAAACAGTTCCTAACACAGGCTTTGCCATGGTGAGCCAAATAACATAGGTAGTGTGAATAGTAGCAGTAGTAGTAGTAGTAGTAATAATAATAATAATGCTTTGTTCTTATTCAAACCACGAGAAATAACAGTTGAATCTTTTGATGAATTGTACTTCAGCAATTCCACATTGGTATCTGTCTTTGAAATTTCTTTGTTTAAGAATGGCCACCTTAAGGCCATAGACAGAGTGTCCTGGGAGTTTGAAATGTCCCCCTGCCTCCAGTTTCTGAACACTGCCATTCCAGATGTCAGATCTGTATCCATTTATTCTTCTGCCCAGGGACCGGCCTGTTTGTCCAATGAAATACTCAGCGTCCACAAAACCATGCCAAAAAAGATTGGTTAGTCTTAAAGGTGTCACAAAATTATTTGCTGTTTTTGCTACAACAGACTAACACAGCTACCCTTCTGGAAATTATATTTATTATTAATCCCCATATTTCTGATAGAGGGTGAGGAATGAAACAAGGCCCTCTTCTCCTAAAACCTCACCCCTGCTTGTGAAAAATCTAATAGATGATATCAAAGGGGGGGGACAGAGTTAAATATGTAGAAAGCCTGATCCTAGACCAGGTTTTAGAAGCATTTGCATTGAGCCTAATGTTGCAATCCTTGGTACAATTCCTTGGGAATAAGTCCCATGGAAAGTCAGTGGGTCTTACTTCCAAGTAAACATGCATAGGCGTGTGTGATCTGAACCCAGGTCCTTTAGGAGCAGGACTTTTTTTACCCCTGGGTCCTTTAAGCTTCTTGACCTTAAAAAAGAAAACAGAGCTTTTTCCTGCCCTCTATGTATGCTTCAGACTATGATTGGCTGCCAGTCTGGCCTTCTGATTGGCCAAGACCTATATAAATATATATTGTCTTACAACTGCCCTCCTTCTCTGCTGGTGTGCACTGTTTCTGTATGTACTGAGACCTGTGTAGGATTACTTGCTAGGTTGTCACTAGGACTGGACAGCCTACCACAGAGTTCTTAAAGAATTCTCATGAGAAATTGCTGATCTTCTAGCAAATATCTGGAACTTATCAGTAAATTCATCCTCCTTACCAGAACATTAGAAGGCAGCCAAGATAATACATTTTTTTAAAAAGGAAGCCAGGAAGTTATACACCTGGTAACCTAATGTCTGTCCCAGGTAATTTGGCAAAAAGCATGAAACCAGAAGTATGAAACATATAGAAGAACAAGCCTTGCTGAGGAAATATCAGCATGGCTACACTACTTCAAAGGGGAGTCCTACCTCACCACCCTTTAACTTTCTTAGACAGTGTCAACAAGCATGTGGATAGGGGTAAACTAATAGACATTATATGTGTCGACTCCCCAAAAGCTTTTAACAAAGTCCCTCACCAGACAGAATGCTGAACTAGGTGGACCCTTGGTCTGATCCATTGCACTTTGGATAGCTCCTTTAGAGTTCTGACGGAAACCCAGAGCAGATTCACCATTCCGCTGACACATATTGAGTCCATACTTCAGTGGGGCTTAACTAGACTCAAGGCCTACAACAAACTTTACTGGTAACTAGACTGGGAGCCAGGTTGGTCATTGGTACACCCAGGGGTGACCATATTACACCAATTTTAAAATCTCTTCACTGGCTGCCAATTACTTTCCGGGCGAAGTACAAAGTGTTGGTCATTAACCTTTAAAGCCCTACATGGTTTGGGTCCAGGTTACCTGCGGGATTGCCTTCTCCTGTACAATCCGCCCCGCATGCTCAGGTCCTCTGGGAAGAACCTACTACAGTTGGCCAAGACTAGGCTGACAACCGTTACCCAGAGGACCTTCTCTTCTGCCACTCCCAGACTATGGAATGGCCTGCCGGAGGAGACTCATCATCTTAACAGTCTTTTAGAATTTAGGAAAGCTATAAAAACTAATCTCTTCCGGCAGGCATATCCAGTGGAATTTTAGATTTTTTTTAGGATGTTTTATTGCTATTTTAATAATGTGTACCATGTTTTTAATCAGTTTATGTATTTTATCGTATTTTATATTCACTGCTGTTCCCCACCTCGATCCAAACGGAGAGGCGGGTAAGAAATACATTTATTATTATTATTATTATTATTATTATTATTATTATTATTATAAACGGGTAGCAGTCCTCCGAAAGGAAAGATGGGCTTAGGTTGGTGAGCCAGGTAGCAACTTGCCTGAGGCTATGCTAGACCAGAAGCCCACATGGGGGAGTTCTATTCAGTTTGATTTTACTGTTTTAGCCAGTGGACATAAAGCAGCAATGAAAATAAATAAATTTAAAAATAGAATACTTTTGAACACTGTCGGACATCCACAGTGCAGTCAATTACATTCTGCTTGGTAAAATCCACTCGTGATTTATCTAGGCACCAATAAAAATGTTGCAACTCTACTCGTAACACTAAAATCACTATTAAAAATAAATAAAAGCAATCTTTTAAAGGACAGATCCGTTATCACAATTCCTTAAAATGTCAGCAAGGTATTTTCCTCTTACACTGGCACTAACTACAGCATTTTCCCGACAGAAACCAGAACCTCATCATCCAACGTCAAGGTGAAAAGGATACCACTTTGATGGGAAACACCTGCACATTTTGAGCAAGAAACAGTTCTTGAATCTTCTCCGTCTCAGGAAGCTGGTCCTGAACTGCCTTACCTACGGAGGCTTCTCTCAAGGCTTTAAGCTGCTCACTCTTCCTGGTATTTACTAGGTGTGGGATGAAAGCAGCTTTTGCTGCCGGATCTGCTAAAACTCACCAGGATACCTCTTTCTAATGAACCGACTCCCTAAAACAGTTCTTTGAAAACACAGAGCATCACAGCGTTCACCACTTGCTACAGGAAATCAGGTAATTCTCTGGCACTAAAGGCCAATACCGTTTCTGACTGCATGAATAGAATTGCCTCCAATTATTATAAAGCAATATTGTCATTCTAGACTGCCCAAAATCCATATAGTGCAATAGCTCAAAGATCACAAAAAATGTGCAAACTTTCAAGGTCTCCAGATCTTCTCATTAGACAAGATGTCATAGAAAGCAGGTGTGACATGGGGGTGGGGGTGGCTAGATGTTGTATTCAGGATGATGATGTCTGTATAATCAGAATCTGAAGATGAAATGAAGGAGGAGGGTTTGCAGACATTCAGACTGGGTTCTGCCAGGAGATGAGCCGGTTTCAAGTTTCAGTGCCCCTAGAATCACTAAGCACAAGAAAGTCACAGACAACTGTTGATCCTTCTCCTTCCCAGTGGTCCTAGGCACACTGAAACTTGAAACCATCACATCACCTGGCAGAGACCAATTTAAATCCTCCTCCTCCATACCATCTTAAGACTCTGCCTATGCAGACACCATCCTAACTACCACATCCGGTCAGCCTCTGTCCGTCCTCATGGGTTAGCAAGAGCTTGGTCTTGGGCCTCCAATGACCACCCAAAGGCTGTGTTCAGACAACTCAATAGTCAACGATGGGGTAATAATCAACTTGACAGTTGTTTATCTAGGGGGTACTCCCCACATAACATAGAATCATAGAATAGTAGAGTTGGAAGGGGCTTATAAGGCCATTGAGTCCCTGCTCAATTCAGGAATCCACCTTAAGGAATAGCTGACAGATGGCTGTCCAGCTGCCTCTTGAATGCCTCTAGTGTGGGAGAACCCACAACCTCCTTAGGTCATTGGTTCCATTGTCGTACTGCTCTAACAGTCAGAAAGTTTTTCCTGATGTCTACCCAGAATCTGGCTTCCTGTAACTTAAGCCCATTATTTCGTGTCCTGCACTCTGGGATGATTGAGAAGAGATCCTGGCCCTCCTCTGCATGACCTTTCAAGTATTTGAAGACTGATAATAATCAACTGTGGTGTGGATTAAGATCAGCGTTGACTCACTTATCCCCCACCCTTGCTCCTCCCTCAGTCCTCCTGCTAATATCCCATCAGCCATTGCTGCTGAAAATCTATCCTGCCAGGTGGACTAGAGCAGCAACCACCACTTTGACCACTCTTGCCTTGTAACTCTGTGGCTGACAAAATAACTGATGGTGGCTGAGGAAAAAAACAGTGGTGCCCTCCACACATGATAACAAATGGTGGTTCAGATAGTCAGTTCTGCACAGTGTTGGTTACTTGAGTTGGTTATTTCACCCAAATAACCAACCATTGGTTAAAAAACTCCCTCCACACAACACGATAAGCCATGGTGGGTTAAATAACCAACCATCGACTATTTAAACAAGCACTGATTATCGTGTCATTTGAACCCAGTCAAAGAGTGGCAGGTGATGAGCAGGAGCAAACTCTCTTTCATTCCTGTAGTCATGATGATGCTATGATGGAAGTGCATTTAAAATGCAAAGCTGCAATTGCTCCGAGTATGTTTTTGAAATCGGGGTCGGCAAACAGTTTTGCTGTGATCGTTCTAACATAACTTAAGAGTAGAACAGGATTTTCCTCTTGACCTTTATAAGGGTGTGAAGGCGCATCTTTTCAATGTGGCCTTTTAAAATATGTACAGTTAAAAGTTTTTACTGTTTTTAATGTCCTTGTTTTTATTTTTTTTAAGGTTTGTTTTAAATTTTTGTACACCGCCTGGATGGCTTTTTAGCACATCAGGCGGGACATCAATGTTAATAATACATAATAAAATACACAGAAGCAGTTTTAAAGCATGGATTGGAAGTTGGTGGGGGCGAGGGGAGGGAGAAGAGAAATGTTAGCTGAGTGCTTCCAAACTGAAATAATACACATGGCCATCTGAAAGGAGGTCCCATAAGACCACTAAGTCTAAAATTACCTAGTTGCTGCACTGCCCCTCACACACACACACACCTGCTTTTTGTAACATCTTGCCAGATGAAGAGATCAGGAAATCTTGAAAGCTTGGACATGTTTGTGATCTTTGAATTGACCTAAGAAAGGTATTCCGCTACATGGATTTTGGAATTTTTCTTAGGGACAAATGACTGCCTTTCTTTTGAGTCTGTCCAAGTCACGTTCCATTTGCAATACTGTGTTTTCACCCCATCCCCAGCTGAAACAAAACTTTCATACATGCAACTGCATTTGCTTGCCTTCTTGTAAGCCCCCTCAGGACAACTATTATATTAATAATATTTCAGTACATCACAGCTAAAGGAGGACATTGACAGCTTGGGAACGATTCACAAGAGAACAACAATTATTTTTTAAGGCAAGTGAGCAATGGCCAGCTCCTTCTGCAAAAGTTGGGATCCAAACCCATATAATCTTAGCTTAAACACAGAGTAAAAGGGATTGAGTACAGAACAAACTCAAATTAGTTGTGCTTTAAGACTACAGCCTGGGATGACAAGAGGATTTCATAATGCCCGTCAAATAGAAATAAGAACTGGCTAAGAATATTTGGGGAGGTGTTAAGTAGGGTGACCATATGAAAAGGAGGACAGGACTCTTGTATCTTTAACAGTTATATAGAAAAGGGAATTTCAGCAGGTGTCATTTGCATGCATCCAGCACCTGGTGAAATTCCTTCTTCATCACAACAGTGAAAGCTGCAGGAGCCCTGCCCTCTTTTGTATCCAGTCACTCTAGTATAGCTCCTGCAGCTTTCACTGTTGTGATGAAGAGGGGATTTCACCAGGTGCTGCATGCATACAAATGACACCTGCTGAAATTCCCTTTTCTACACAATTGTTAAAGAGACAGGAGCCCCTGTCCTCCTTTTCATAGGGTCGCCCTAGTTAAGGGGGGGGGGTCACTGTTCTGGCCCTTTTAGAGCCAACTTTCAGTTTCGTTCCTCCCCTTCCCACCTTGAGTTCCTCTCTTACTTAAAACACATGCAGTGCAAAGCATTTTCAAGGTATGGCAAGAAAGATGCATCTGCTAAAAACTGACCTGAGTGAGCAGGGCTGAGCTCAAAGTATTAACTGATTAATCAACCCAGCATCCAACAGGAGGTAGGCAACTATTATTAAACCCCAGGGATATGGGAGCTGTGCCATCCCAAAAGCACTTACTCTTGATTAGTCCCATGGAGATAAATGAGACAGTATCTGGGGTTGTTCCTTCCCACCCCTGCCCCACCCCGTGCCGTTAACAGTTGCATGACAGGCAGAAAGGCAGTAGGTGCAGAGCTGCACCTGTTGTATTTCTGCTTGCTGTGCACTTGGTAAAAGCACAGTGCCTCCAAAATAAGAAGGCAACAACAACTCTTGAAGAGTCAAACGGTTTCATGTCTTTCCTGAAAAGCAACCAGGAATTGCTTAATATCCTGCCTTACTCTACTCCCAAACGCCAGGGGACTAGCTATGGTGAGACACTATGGAGAAACAGGCACTCTGCATGTACTCCAGAGCTATGTCCTGGCTAGGTTTGCCATCTTTATAAAAAGAAAAGAGGAACAGGCTCTTTTTCCTGTGCCTTTGAAAACAGTCTGAAAAGCAGAAATTAATCAGGTGAACCTTTTCCATCACTTATCCCCCACGCCATGAGAAGCTTCACCTGTTAGATCCCTGCCGTTCAAGCAGCTGTTAAATGCATAGCAGCAGGGGCAGTCAAAGAAAAACGGCGCCACTGGTCACGGCTCAGATTAAGCCATGTTGAATCATTCCCCGCCATAACGCCATCTTGCTGGGTTTGCGCACATCACCCCTTGTCGCATGGCATCTCCCATCCTTCGCTCTCCTCTCCCCTCTCCTCTACCCAGTGTCAGACTTTAGGCTGTAGGCAGCTTGAGGCTGCGCACATCAGTGGCACCATAATGAAAAATGTACGCTTTGAAATGACTCTTTTAAAATAATCCACCAATTCTTGCAATTCCGACTAGAATTGCTGGGCAGGCATCCCCACCCTCCACGCCAGTGATGAAGTCACTGTGATGAGACAATGGGAAGCATGAATGCTCGGAGGCATTGCCACACTTGGGACAAGCGGCACACGGCAAACAGCCAGCCAGTGTGCATGAGCTTTAGGGAACTGAAAAGGTACCGCCAGCAATAAATCTGTAATCAGATCCAAGGCTTCAATGACTCTATAAAAGCAAGATGTGTTCAGGTCACATCTATACTACTAACCTAAACCGGTTTAACTCTGGCTTAGCAGTCACACCTTCTTCCCTCAAACTCTGCCGGCAAACATAAATAAAAACGCAGCCCTGGGTAGCAGCGTTCTCACTCAAGGTATTCCTATGAGACCGGCACACGTGGGATCATCTGGGTTATAGAGAGAGAAGCAGCAGAAAGAGGAGGGCTCAGGTGTGCATGGCGCCACAGAAGGTATCAAACGGGCCCTGTAGCTGAGGAAGCCCCCTCCCCTCATAAAAGGCATCTGGCTGGCTGGCACCCCACCCCCACCCAGTGCCTGCTGAGTTTTATATTTCTGAATGCTTTAAAAGTTGATATACTAAACCATCTCAAATCATTTTTAAAAAAATAGGAGGAAATGAAGCTTTAAAAAATGCATCTGCAATATATTTTTAGCCAAGTATGCAAGTGTTCGTTAGAAGTACCTATATATTTTGCTCTTCCTTCAGAAAGCTCTCGGAATACCTTATGTGGGGCTCCCTATGGACTCTCATGCAGGTATTAATCAGGTCCACACCAACAGAGCTACACCACAACTTTCCCCAATTAGGAAGCACATAGTTAAAACTATTGAATTCACTCCCACAAGATGTGGTGATGGCCACGAATTTGGATGGCTTTAAAAGAAGGTTGGATAAATTCCTGGAGGAGAAGGCTATCAATGGCTACTAATCCTGCTGGCTATGTGCTACCTCCAGGATTAGAGGCAGTAAGCCTATATATACCAGTTGCTGGGGAACATGGGTGGGAGGGTGGTGTGAACAGAGTGCTGGACTAAATGGACCTTTGGTCTGATCCAGTATCAGGGCTCTTCTGATGTTCTTATTAGTTGTAGTAGTGCCAAGACTCACAGTGTCGAAGTCCTGAGACTTTTTGAATAGCAGGGACAATTCAAGGAGGAGATTCGACAACTTAGCAGTCTTCTAGAATTTAAGAAAGCCATGAAGACTGCTCTCTTCCGGCAGGCCTACCCAGTTTAATTTTAAGATGTTTTTAATAATGTATTTGTTTTTATCTGTTTTAATGGTTTATCTATTTTATTGTTTTTATATTTATATTTATTGTTGTTCCCCGCCTCGATCTGGATGGAGAGGCGGGTTAGAAATGAAATAAATAAAAAATAAAATAAAATAAAAAATTATGTCATCTGCCACCCCTTCTCAAGTATCCCTGTTCCCCCTGAACTTTGCTGCTATCACATTCATACAGTAGTAGAGTTGAAAGGAGCCTGTAAGGCCATCGAGTCCAACCCCCTGCTCAATGCAGGATTCCACCTTAAAACATAACTGACAGATGGCTGTCCAGCTGCCTCTTGAAGGCCTCTAGGGTGGGAGAGCCCAACACCTCCCTAGGTCATTGATTCCATTGTCATACCGTTCTAACAGTCAGGAAATTTTTCCTGATGTCCAGCCGAAAACTGGCTTCCTCTAACCTGAGCCCATTATTCTGTGTCTGGATGACCACATTTCAAGTATTTGAAGAGTGCTATCATGTCTCCCCTCAATCTTCTCTTCTCCAGGCTAAACATGCCCAGTTCTTTCAGTCTCTCCTCATAGGGCTTTGTTTCCAGACCCCTAGTGATCCTCGTTGCCCTCCTCTGAACACGCTCCAGATTGTCTGAATCTTTTTTAAAGTGTGGTGCCCAGAACTGGACACATCACTCAAGATGAGGCCTAACCAGTGCCAAATAGAGGGGAACCAGTACCTTGCGCGATTTGGAAACTATACTTCTATTAATGCAGCCTAAAATAGCATTTGCTTTTTTTGCAATCACAACACACTGTTGGCTCATATTCAGCTTGTGATCTACAATTCCAAGATCCTCCTCACAGTAGCGGGGAGTGGGAGGGGGGATTTTCCCTGCAACAGTATATTTTGAGCTATTCCATGCACACATATAACACACACACACATTTCTGGATTCTCCTTGGGGGTGTGGAGATTGCCATGAGCACCTGCAATTCCAAATTTTCCATTGCCTACAGATTACCAGCATTCCGATCCAACATGGGATATAGCATCATCTTCTCTCCTACAGTACTGACCGGTTTAAAACAAGGCATGATTTAAATTTCCAACTAAAAAGATCCATTTTATCACGTATGTCAACTGGTTGCTAAAACAATTATTAAAACATATCTTTTTGCAATGAAATGGAGCATTCCGTACTACCCAGGAACATAGTCCAAAACCTTTAGTCATGCCAGCTCACATGTCCTTTGCATTACAAAGAGACCCAGGACACAGAGTGAGGTGGGGGAGAGAGACAGGTTTTGTTTATGTGTCTATTCACATCACTTACTTGAAAACAAAGGACACAACCCATTGGATACCCAGGATGGTGGGCTTTATCATCACATGCCTCTGCATGTTTATTTGAAATCCTAGAAAAGATGCTCCAATCCTATGCACAATGCCTTCAGAACGTTCCAGGAACCAAGTTCATTATTACTGGACAAACCAGAGTTTCTCCATTAAATGGGAAGTAATATCCACATTTTCATTCAGCAGGCATAAATATTCATACATTGTCACCGTTAAAAATACCATACATTGGCTCAATTCGGACGACACAATAAACAACTGGTGTGGGGGAAACAATCGTCAGTTGTTTTGACTATCGTGTCGTCCGAATGCTGCCATAGTCAACTCAGCGCTGATCCTAATCCACACCACAGTTGATTATTTATTACCATGTTGTGTGGGGAGTACCCCCTAGATGAACAACTGTAAAGTTGATTATTACCCCACCACTGACTATGGTATCGTCCGAATTGAGCCATTAGATATTCAATCAATCTTTTATAATGCCTGACCTCAAAAGTCTTTTTTTTTCTTTTTTTTATGTTTACATTGAAGAACAGGCTTTAAGTTATGTGTTTGTAGTAAAGGCAGACTTTGTTTCAAACCAATATTTTTTAAAAGCAGTATAACTGAAATTCTAAAACGAAAATTATTTTAAAATGCTGTATCCACCCTGGATCACTGGAGTCCATCATTCTTGCAGGCAGAATTGTCTCCCTAACTCTTCCCTCCCCAACCTGGCGCCCTCGAGATGTGTCAGATTGCAATTCCCATAATTCCCTGCCTGCATGGGGCCAAAGGCCTTAGGAATGATAGGAGCTGCTGTCTGACCCTCTGGAGGGCACCAGGTAGGAGAGGTCTCCCCTAAGGGATCTCCTGGAAGGGACCTCTTCACAGTAGCATAGGGTGACCAGATAAAATCCAGGTCAGGGCTCATGTAACTTTAACAGTTGTAGAGAAAAGGGAATTTCAGCCAGTGTCATTTGTATGCAATTACTTCCTGGTGAAATTCCCTCCTCTTCATCACAATTGTTAAAATTGCAGGGGCCCTGCCTTCTTTTGTATATGGTCACTCTAGTATAGTGCATGCACCTTTAACTGTTGTGATGAAGAGGGAATTTCACCAGGAACTAATTGTATACAAATGACACTGGCTGAAATTCCCTTTTCTCTTCAGCTGTTAAAGTTACATGAGCCCTGACCTGGATTTTATCTGGTCAGCCTACAATAGCATCCAGACACGAAGTTTGGATTGAAGCTTCCTCCCCAGTACCACAACCAAAAAACTCCCTTCCCCAGGGAGACTAGCCAAAGTTCACACCCAGAGGCAGTCCTCCACCAGGTGCCTACTCTGAGGGAAGCTTGGAGGACGGCAACAAGGGAGAGGGCCTTCTCTGTGGTGGCCCCCAATTATGGAATGATCTCCCCAATGAAGCCTGCCTGGCACCAACATTGTTATCTTTTTGGCACCAGGTCAAAACTTTTATTTTCTCTCAGGCATTTTTAACAGCTTAAGTTGAGTTTTTTTAACTGAATTTTTGGCCTGGCTTAAAGTTTAAAATGTTTTAAATGTTAGCTGTTTTTATGTTTTATGGTTTTAAATTTTATATATTGACTTTTAATGTTCAATCTTTTGATTTTTGTAAACCACCTAGAGAGCCTCGGCGGTATATAAATGTAAATAATAATAATAATAATTGTCTTTGCCCCAGCGATGGCTCCAAATCCACGCCATGTCGGTTATATGACACAGCCGCTGATTTTGAGCCACCCTGGGGCAATGAGCCAAAAATGCAGAGCAGAAAAGTTGGGGACTTATCCCAACGTTTCCTGCCTGAGCGAGGTCAGCATGGCTCTTCCCCATCTGTCCTCACTCGGACACTGCTCCGAGGGGCGTTCCCAGGTGGAAGGTGACCTGCCATTGCTTGCCAGAAGCCTCAGGAGGGGGACGGGGTGGGTCTGGCAAGCCTAATGGCCACCGGAAAGCCCACGCTGCCTCCCTCTGTCTGTGTAACTTGCCACCCCCTCCAGTGAAACCACCGCCAACTCAGCGCCATGAACACAGCCCCCTGAGCACCATTTCGAAGTGGCATACAATTTTTATCTATCAATATTGTATCAATTTTATATATCTATTTTTCATACGGCTGGCCTTCAGGGGCAGGAGTTAAACCTTAGGTGATGTGTTTTTGACATGCTCTAAAAAAGGATGGATTGAGTTTGTTGCAGGGGCAGGAATATGTTTAATCAAATGTATTCCAGAGGATTAGCTGTATCCGTCAGCAAAAAAAAAAAGCACCATGGATCTTAAAGGGTAAAGGTGCTTCCTCACTTCACTGAGTTTCTCCAATACATAAATTTTAGATCCAATTAATCAATCAGCTAAAAGCCAGAGAAGTTCGTTGATTAAAAATCTTTAATTGGTTCACAGCTCTAACTATCAGCAGAAGCCAACACAAGCCACTTGCTTGCAAGGAGATTAATGCGCAATTGCAAGTGATAGAATTGTACCCTCTTTGGGACTAAAGCAACCTAAGCGACATGTTCAGGGCCGGCCTAGAGCTATTGCTGGCTGAAGCTACCAGGTCTATGCCTCTTTAATAACGGCAGCAGTATTTGGCTGACCATATGAAAAGGAGGACAGGGCTCCTCTATCTTTAACAGCTGTACTGAAAAGGGAATTTCAGCAGGTCTCATTGTTATTCATGCAGCACCTGGTGAAATTCCCTCTTCTTCACAACAGTTCAAGCTGCAGGAATCCTGCCCTGGAGTGACCAGATACAAAAGAGGGCAGGGCTCCTGCAGCTATAACTGTGGGGATGAAGAGGGAATTTCACCAAGTGCTGCGTGCATGCAAATGACACCTGCTGAAATTCCCTTTTCAATACAACTGTTAAAGATACAGGAGCCCTGTTCTCCTTTTCATATGGCCAGCCTAAGCAGTATCGTTGCACTATGTCAGGGCAGAACCTCCACCAATGGCTTCTAGGCATGGTGGCAACATCTGACTTCCAGGATTTCTGGGGAACACCGGTGGGAAAGGGCTTTTGCCCTCAAAAAGGTCACTATGGGAAACAGGAAGCTGGGCAAACTGAAAAGCCACTATAAACTAAAATAGCACAGCTGTAAGAAGGCAATGCACTTTGATCAGATGGTTGGATAGTAATTTTAAATGAAAGGCAATGTTTCTTTAGTGGCTTTGTCCAAGGACAGATCTACACCAAGAAGGATATCGCACGATCAAAGTGGTATGAAAGCGGTGTATAAAAAGCAGGATCTACACTACTGCTTTGAATAGGGTGACCAGATAAAATCCAGGTCAGGGCTCATGTAACTTTAACAGTTGTAGAGAAAAGGGAATTTCAGCCAGTGTCATTTGTATGCAATTAGTTCCTGGTGAAATTCCCTCTTCATCACAACATTTAAAGGTGCATGCACTATACTAGAGTGACCATATACAAAAGAAGGCAGGGCCCCTGCAACTTTAAATGTTGTGATGAAGAGGGGATTTCACCAGGAACTAATTGCATACAAATGACTCTGGCTGAAATTCCCTTTTCTCTACAACTGTTAAAGTTACATGAGCCCTGACCTGGATTTTATCTGGTCACCCTAGCTTTGAAGTGCACTGACAACTGTTGAGGCCCATTGACACATACCATATCCCGCTATGTCCTGCTTGGTGTGGCTCCTGCCTTTCATATACCACTTTCATACCGCTATATCCTGCTTGGAGTAGATCTGGCCCAAGTTAGGAAATTCCAGAGCTCTCAGTTCATTCATTACAGCCTGAGGAAGGGGTGAAAGTAGTTCAATGAAGAATAGGCCCAAGTGGGGATGGGTGGGGGGGTATTTCCTGCTTTCCTCCCTCCCCTCAGCTTCTCTTCTCCTGGCATTTAAAAGGGTTGCCAACTGATCAGTTAAAAAGAAACACTTGACCTGGCCCACTCCTGTAGCTTTTAAGAACAGTGTGATCTAGACTGGAGAAAGAGAGGTCAGTTACCAGTGGGGAGGAAGTCGGAAACCCCATTTCCTGCCTTTGGGGGCCTTGCACGCATAACCATATTTAGGGCAGGATGCTAGTCTGGTTGGTATGTACAGCGCATGCAAGCCACAAATCATAAAGGCAGGAGAATTGGAACCGTCCCCAACAGTTTCAAATGTCAGCAAGGTGGCCACGAAGGGATGAGGGCGCTCTCCTTCCATGGAAGCAGGATGGTGCAACGGACGCAAAGGGCATGTGAGGTTGTACTTGGGAACCTCCAGTTCAAATCCTCGCTCAGCCTTGAAACTCAGGAAGGCAGCCTTAAAATCCAGGGTAGGGTGACCCTATGGAAAGGAGGACCGGGCTCCTGTAGCTTTAACAGTTGAATAGGAAAGGGAATTTCAGCAGCTGTCATTATTATGCATGCAGCACCTGGTGAAATTCCCTCTTCATCACAACAGTTAAAGCTGCAGGAGCCCTCTTTTGTATCTGGTCATTCTAATATAGCTCCTGCAGCCCCAACCTCCTTTTCATATGGTCACCCTAATCCAGTGTCCTTTCAGGTGTGTTGGATTGGAAGTCCCATCATTCCCCAGTCAGCCTGTAGGTTGGATGGATGGATCTTTGGGACATTTTAAACACTGTGTCCACACACTGAGCAAAAGTACGGCTCCTGTTGAATTTCTGGTGTTCCTGCACCTGCTTCAAAGGATAGAGACCAGGAGAAAATATTGTAATCCCAAATGGAAGTCTCTCTGGCTTGCCTCATCTTTCAGTAGCTGAGGCTCTGCTGGGAATGGGCTGGGAACTTAAGAATCTGTTTTGGTGAGGGTTTTTCTTTCCCGTTTACAGTTATTTTTGTGAAAGCTTGTTTTATGGTTTGGCCTTTAAAACGCCGGGAAACTTTTCAGGAAACTTTGGCATGTAATTAATGAAGTTACATGTATCTGAGCAATGAAACATAAACTGTTTTGAAAGGAAGAGACGGGCAGCTTCAAGGAAGAGAGGAGTTGTTCCAAAACGGCAGAGAGGAGTTCCAGCCATCTGCCCTACTCTCTCTCTCTCTCTCTCTCTCTCTCTCTCTCTCTCTCTCTCTCTCCCCCTCCCTCCCCTCCCCACCCCCGGGAAAAAAGTTGGCAGCCGACAGGTTATACTTTTGTACAAACAGAAGCCGAGACTCCAGCGGGACCAATTGCTGGGTTATTAATTAGAAGGCTGAAGCAAGGGATTTTTTTAAAATAATAATAATAATAATAATAATAATAATAATAATAATAATAATAGTGTGCAGATTTTAAATGGAGGTTTTGATTGCTGGGGGCCAGCACCCCCTTGCCCAGACACTTCCCCCAGCAGAGTAAACAGTTTTGGGGCTTGCCAAGAGGCCAGGAAGCTAGAGGGGAGACCGAGCGCAGAGGAGCCGGAGAGGTCAGAGGGCGAACCACAGAGCCCGGCGGTGGCTTTCCAGAAAGATGGAGGCAGCCTCCCTCCCCGCTAGGACCAGGGGCATCAATGATGCAAGATCGCTCCTCTCTGGGTAGCTGGCACAAGGCTTCCCGTGGCCAGCCAGCCGGCTATCTCTTTACCTTGAAGAGGCAGGGCAGGCAGGAGAGGAGCAATTAAACGGCAGCTTTGATTAGGACTCAGGCAGACAACTCTGCATTAGAAATGCCTAAACATCCTTCAGGGCCTGAAAGGCTGGGGGAGAGGCAAGCGGGGCCGGCCTGATCCCTCCACCCACTTCAGCGTCAGCGTTTTCTTGGTGCAGCAGCAGCAGCAGCAGCGGCGTGTGACGGATGCTTGGTGTCCCGCACAAGGCTCAGAGGCCGGATCCGGTTGCTAAGAGACAGGACTGTGCTTCCCAGGCCACACTGACCTTTGTCACCGCCACCAGCTCAAGGGCTTTTGCTGGAGCAAAAGGAGGGCGGGCGGCTCGCGCTTGTGCAGGTAACGGGAGGGAAGGTAGCCACACCAGCACTGTGCAGCCAGCTGGGCCCCCTCCACTTAGGGAAGAGGAGAGGAGAGGTCCCATGGGGATCAAGCTGGTGCTTGTTCGGGGAAAGGAGGGGGAGGGAAACAAATGGAATGAAGCACCTCAAAAGCCTCCTGCGCGATGGGAGGGTTTGGGGGAAGCCGGGTGGAGGCAGGCTCGGCTGCAGAGAGAGGATGGCATCGCTGCCCCATCCTTGGCATCTGAGCAACAAAAGGAGCGATGCCTGCAGCAGCGTGGAGGAGGAGGAAGAGGGAGGCCGCAGAAAGCGAGACAAAGGAAGCCACTGGGAGACAGGGCTGGTTCTAGGGCACACGCTGTAGCATCTATTTGCAACGGCTGTTTCTCGTCGTTAGGTGAACAACGGCCCTATTTTGGGGGAGACTTTGCTGCGGATGCCCCAGGCTCAGAGGAATGGAATCACAGAATGGAGCAGGGTCTTCCTAGGAGCAGTAGCCCGTTCTACACCAAACGCTTTCTAAGCACAGCCTTCCCCAGCCTGGTGCCCTCCAGATGTGGTGGACTACAACTCCCAGAACCCCCCAGCCACCATAGGATTCTGGGAACCGCAGTCCAACACGTCTGGAAGGTACCAGGTTGAGGAAGGCTGCTGTAATACCTCATTAAAAAAAAAAACCAGGCAGTGTGATATAGCAATTGCCAGACTAGGACCGCGTAGACCTGGCTTCCAGTTCCCACTCACCCTTGAATCCCATTATTTATTATTATGATTATGATTATTATTATTATTTCCTTTTATTGTGAATTTAACAAAACAGAAAACAAATTGTGAAAAGAAAAATGAAAAAAGAACAGAAAATGATAAGCATAGAAATATCAATATTCCATCAGGTACAACATTCTTTTTTTAAAAAGGTGGGGGTGGGGAAGATTATGCATAGAGCAGGGGGTTGAACTTGATGGCCTTATAGGCCCCTTCCAACTCTACTATTCTAGGATTCTATGAATATGCATGTATTTTATCAGCTCATGAGTGGTGCCTATTTATCACCCGTTCAAACGCTGATACCATTGTTAAGTCCTCAGTCCATTGCATTATGGGAAGTGAACGTTTATCCTTCCAATGTAATAATATCGGCCTTTTGCAGTCATAAGGGCTCGGAAAATCCATTTCGGCTGGCCATTCGTTAACTTCCAAGAAACCAGTAAATAGTTTGGAAGGACATGCACATCATTCAATATTAAAGACTGTTCCAATGCGAAGTTTATCCATATTATAACCTCCTCCCAAAAGGAGGCAGCTATTGGGCATTGCCAAAACACAAGAATGAAAGCATTAGGTATGTTACATCTCCAACAATTATGCTAATTAGACAAGCCCTTGTTAAAAAGGTGTTGTAGAGTCCAATAAACACCAAACAATATTTTTTTTGCTGAATAAGGCATAGCCTAAAATCCATAGAAACTTCAGGTACAGACACTAAAACAACAATCCGTTGATTAGGCAAAATAGGATGCTCCAATTCTCTATTCCATTCCTGACTTAGACCCTAAGTATCATATTTATTTATTGATACCAAACCTAGATTCCAGCAAGCATTACAATTAAAAGTATTGCCATTCAGTCATAATGGGTAAAATATATTTGGCTCGTAAATCAGAAAATGACAAAAACTCAAAATCTGGACCCACTAATCATCCTATCCATCCATGTCCTCCACAAAAACATTTTATTTCCAATTTTTAAATCTGGATTTCCTCATAAAGTCATACTATATGCCATACCTCTCTAGCAGCCAAAATTGTGGGAGGGGGGTTGTCTATTCTAATATGCCAAGAGCCTAGTGCCATCCATTTGGAAAGAGAGTCCAAACAGAAGGATTCTAGAACTGATCAGGGTGGAAAAACTAATTGAACTGTAGAAGACCAAAATGTAGTGCAAGTCAGCAGGTAGGCCCAATGGTATAAAGCAAGGTCTGGAAAACCAAACCCACTTTCTTTAATTGGGAGCCGTATCCATTTCAAAGATATTAGTTGTGGGGAAGAACCCCAGAAAAATCTATGAACCAAAGCATTGAGTTTTTGAAAATATTTGCCAGGTATAAGTACAGGAATCCCACGCATATAAACAATCCAAGGTATGAGATTCATCTTTAGTGTATTAACTTTACCCCATAAACTCAACTTTAACAATGCCCATCTGTCTATGTCTCACACAATCTCATTAATCAGCTTGTTCAAGTTTATTTTAATCAGTTGAGATATCTCAGGGAATAAGTATTCCCAGATAGGTAATAAAATCAGGGCACCATCGAAATTGCCTATTAGCCAACACACTAGGAAATATATTATCTCCAATCAGCATCAATCTCATGTTATTAGCTCTTGACCTACCTCACAGGGTTGCTGTAAGGATAAAATGGGGTGAGAGAGGACAACCAGGCATGCTGGGGGGAAATGTAATAAACAAAACCAAGCCAGGATTCGAGCAACCCATCTGCCTAGCTCTGGTCACTAGAAGACACCTCAAACAGTAAGTGTTTTGCAACACTCAGTCCTGGTTCATACAGCCCATCATGTGATTTATCTGCATGCACGGCTAACATACACTTGATGACCAGGAAGTGAATGTGTGAAATGGCACCACGGAAAAGCACTGCATTTAGGGACATAGGCCAGTGCCTCTGGGGCCAGACTGAGGTCTCCTGCATGCCAAGCAGATCCTCTTCCACTCAGCTTCACCCCTCTAACAGGACTTCCGGCAGATGCGAGGAGATGTGAATGTTCCCTCTGTGATGGCCCATTCACACATACAGGGCATCACAAGATGTGGTGCTCATAAGCACGTCATCCTCTAGGATCTGGGCACTGAAGACGACAGACAAGCATAGAGGCCTCTCTGCATGCTGGCCAACAGCTTATAGCAGCCTTCCCCAACCTGATGCTTTCCAGAAGTGTTGCAAGCCACTTTATTTATTTATTACATATCTATACTGCCCAATAGCCGACGCTCAACAATTATGGACATTAGCCATGCTAGCTCAGAATGGTGGGAGCTGTAGCCTAATGGATCTGGAGGGCACCAAGTTGGGAAAAGTCTGGCTGATCATCTACATTTTACACTTAAAACAGAAAAGGGAGAGCAGGAAGGAGGCTTCAGGGAAGGTTTCGGACAGACATCCCCCTCCTGGCGTCCTCCAGATGTGCTAGGCTACAATTCCCATCACCTCTCAGCCAGCACGGCTTGTAGGCCAACACATCTGGAAGGCACCACGTGGGGAAGGTGGGGTTGGGAGATCAGATGGCAACGGAGGATCAGAAGATGAAAGTTAGGCTTAGGAAAGATTTTATTGAACTGCTCCTATAATTAAGGAGCTTTTCTTAATGTTCATGCTAAAAATTAAATTCACCGCTCCTTGTCTGATCCCTCGCATGGAGTTACCTTTTACCAAGTCAGCCCATTGGCCCATCTAGGCCATTGTTGTCTACTCTTTACTAGCCAGGCTCTCTGCGGTCTCATAGACCTTCCCTTGTCCTTTTTTTACATAAAGCCCTTCTTGAACTAGAGGGCAAATGGATAAGACAAACTGCTGCATTTGGGTCTCCCACGGCTTTTAGGTACCTCTGGAGAGAGGTCATGGCGTCCTTCCTTGGGAGTTTCCAAAAGTTGGTTGGACTTGTATAAAAAAATTGCTTTCCTTGGACAGAAGATTTGACTAGAACAGTCTTACCCAGCCTGGTACGCAACAAATGTTTTGGGCTACAACTCCCATCATCCTCAGCCAGCATTGCTTTGCTGGCTGGGCATAGTGGGAGTTGTAGTCCAACACATCTGCAGGGCCCCAAGTTGCGGAAGGTCAGACTAGATTACCTCTGGGTACCCTCTAGTTTTCTAACAATGCAATCTTCTGCTTTCCCCCCCAAAAAAATCAGAAGTCCACTGTGCCCAATGGGGTTAACTCCTGTGCCCTTTGCTCCCAGATTCACTTCTCTCCACTGAGTACCGGATGCCTGAGACCTGAACCAACTGGCCTGATGGAAAACATCACTTTGATGTTACACACAAGTCTATTACCCATCAGCATGTAGAATACGTTGCACGGGGCTTTGCTCAATTGCCTCACATCAAACACAGCTAGAGAAGCCACAACAAATGGCAAGTCTAATGATCTGAGGAACGGAGCATTTCCCTATAGAAAGGCTTAACAACTGGCCCTGTAGCTGAGGCAGGGGGAAAGTACTCACTCCCAAGATGCAAAGACCAGACAGCCTCCATTCAAAATGACAGGCAGCATCTTTACGAAAGCCACAAGGAGGTGCATCTCCAGGCCACTGACTTCTGGCACTTCTTCCCATGGGATTGGGTGATGGACACCCAGCCGAAATGGCTACTGAGATTTCAATGAAAGCGTGGAGAATAGATCTAGTGGCAGTTATTCACCACAGTAGCCAGAATCCCAACTTCTAAGACTAACCTGCTGCTGGGACCCAAGAACAAGGGATGGTTATTCCCATTACATGTGGAAATAACATGAACTTCCCCGTGGCAGCTGCAGCAGTGAGGACGCTGAATTGGATTGGCTCTTTACCTTGACATACATGAGGGATTCCTAGGTTCATAGCAAGAAACCAGGAAAATGCCATTTTATATCCTGAATGCCAGCAACCTCTCCCACCGTCACAAAACTTGTACGCTGCTCACATTCACTGTAAGAAAACCATGGCTACAGTTTGACTGGTGAGCACCCTGCTGACGCAGCCTCCGCAGTCCTTGCAAGAAAGGCACAAACTGGCTCCCACGGGCAGAGTTCCTGGGTCTGCCCTACTGTGGCTTCTACCTGGCTGACTACAAAAACAGTACAGTGGCGCTCTCTCCCCCTCTGGTGACTTTGCCTTGAACGCCATGCCCTTCTCTCAAGGGAGGGAAGGAACAGGTGCGGGAACCATGAAGGAGATACAAGGAATATAGACACCTGACCCTTGACGAAGAAACACAGAACAACTTGGAATTCTGAAATGTTCCATCTCAGTCATCCTTACAAAAACCCTGGTAGAGCAGGTGTGCAAGACCACATGGGCCATATGACATCATGTGGGTGTGGCCATGATCACCTGTTGTTATTTGGTACCTGGCTGAAGCGCCGGACAGAACTTCCACACTTGGGCCAGAGATGAGGCTTTGCTGAGCACGGCTTTTCCTACCAGGGACGCCCCACGTCCAGTGAAGCCAAGCTAGCCACATCTCCTTCGCTTCTTTGACAAGGGATGGGGACAGCTCAGCCCTGCCTTCACCTGCCCTTCACCTTCACTTTAACTGTTGTAGAGAAAAGGGGATTTCAGCCAGTGTCATTTGTATGCAATTAGTTCCTGGTGAAATTCCCTCTTCATCACAACAGTTAAAGTTGCAGGGGCCCTGCCATCTTTTGTATATGGTCACTCTAGTATAGTGGTAGGAAAGAGACAAAGTCTGGTGTTAATTGACACGTCAATTAGCACCAGTCTTTGTCTCTTTCCTACCAGTCTGCATTGGTGCTACACCCTGCGTAACACGACACTCTAGTATAGTGCCTGCACCTTTAACTGTTGTGATGAAGAGGGAACATCACCAGGAACTAACTGCATACAAATGACACGGGCTGAAATTCCCTTTTCTCTACAACTGAAAGTGACATGAGCCCTGACCTGGATTTTATCTGGTCACCCTAATTTAGGAATAATTAAGAATTCTATGTATAAGCAGAACAGGAAAACTCTTTCTGTTCTCTAAGTTACTTCTTCTAAGAAAAGACACCTTTACTCATCTTCTGGTCAGGCTTAGCTCTGCATTCATAAAAATCCCAACTCTGTCTTGCTCCCTCTTCACTACACGGTCTTGAGGTCTACTAGCTTATTTTTCATTTGCTATATTCTGATATGGTATTATTTGATTGCAGCTGCCCTGTATATGCCCTGAGTTGTAATTGGAAAATATTTACAGGTGCTCACAGCAATTTTGCTACTCAGAGCAATCCATCCACATGTACCTCTCTTCGTTTATTATGGTCTGTGTGTTTTGTGTTTAATTTACCAGTACGTTACATAGGAGTAGTAATGCAACAACACTCGTACTCCATGCTTTCTAAAATGTTCCTGAGCCAAAGCACGAATTGTATGAGAGGGGTACAGTGAATACTCTGCTATGGGGTACACAACTTCCTTGGTTTCACAACTATAACCTCTGCACTATTAACATGGGGGAAACGCACCTGTCCTTCTAGAGAGAGATCCGGTGCTTTTCCTCTAGGGAAAGAGTCCAGGCTGAGCCATTTCGCACACACCTCCTTACCCACCCTGGCCAGACCTTTCCAAGCCCCTTCCTTGAAAATGACTTCTTTTAAAAAGTCTCTACACCCAAGGGGTTAGCAACTGGAACCTCAAAGCAAATCCAGTCCACTGAGGAGAATCAACTCCCCCCTTCACCCCCAATTTGACAACCCAAAGGTAAGAGAGAGAGGGAGGGGAATAACTGGTGGCACATGGGAGTCATGGCCATTCCACTTTGCCGGAATAGGGGCGGGGTCCCCAACTCCTTGACCCACCGCTTTTCATCCCCTTCTCAATGAGACCCTCCATAAAACTAAACTGCTGACTAGCAACGAAAAAAAATATTTTACTGAACTTACTTAATACATAATTCCTAATTAAACACCGTAAACGTCTACATATGTTTTGGGGTTTTGTAGCTTTGCACTGATTTACGATCTCCTCCCACCCGTCACATATTCCCTTAGCCTCCCAGCCATCAGTACAATTCTGACAGCTGGCCTGAGCCCACCTCAGCCTCACTCATCCCCATCCACCCTCATCCACCCTCCAGTTGATCCACCCCACTTGAGAAGAGTTCTGGGGCAGACAGAGAGAGCTCTGGGGCCAGAAAGTCAAGAGGAGGCAAGAAACCGAGAGTCCGGCACACAACCGCCGAAGGCTGGCCCAGCCCCCAGAAGCCAGGCCCTGGCCATGCCTCGTCTTGCAGCCCAGTTTGACTCACCCTGCAAGCTTGCATCACTGGCTGCTGGAAATATGAATCTCTCCTGCTAGGCCGGTCTGTGTTCTATAACCGTGACAAGCTGACATCACACGCGCCAGGTGAAATATAGCATCGATCCAGAGAGAGCACAGGCATATTGGCCCTTCATTTCGGCCTATGTCGTTTTTTTTAAGGCCTTCTTCAGGGGGCTGTAACATCGAGAATACGTTACAGTAGGTTTATGGGGATAACACATAACATATCAGTTTAGGGGGTTAGTTGGGCATATTGCCTCAAAAGGCCGGTGCCCATATATAAGTTTCTTTTTTAAAAAAAAAATTAATTAATACAATATGAAGGCTCTTGGGCCTGTCCACATTATACATTAAAAAGGCACAGGCCTTTTGAGGCAATATGCCTAACAAACACCCTAAACTGATATGTTATGTTATTCCCATAAATGTAATGTAATGTATTCTTGATATTACAGCTCCCTGAAGAAGGCCTTAAAAAAACAACATAGTCCGAAACGCGTTGGGCATGAACAATAAAGTATCTAAGCATTCTGAGAACCGGATTCTCTTCCTTTTTTTCACCCTGAGTGGATGCTCTCTCCTCCTTTCGGTTTTTCAATATGCTGTATCAACATCAAACTTCAAACAATCCTCAGGTGAGAGGCTTGGGGTGTGGGAGGGGAAGATTGCTTCGGGGGAGGGCTCTTCCGCAGGAAACACTAAACATTTCGGAGACCCACCTGTTAAGAAGAGCAAGCTTGTAAAAGGGATCCAGAAATGAAACCAACAGCCGTCCAAATAACGGATCCAAGGTTTTCAAAAGCTAGTTTCTGCTCTACACCCCCCCACCCCGGTTTACCCTAACTCACAACAGTAGCTTGAATGGCAAAAGGTTGGATCTGGGGAGGTAGGACTGAATGTGAGCCATGCTTATCTTTGGAATCTGAGTCAATGTCACAACAAGAGTGTGACATGTACAAGAGGGCTTCATTTGAGCCAAGGATTATAAGATGGTATCATTATGAAGATATAAGGCATGCTATTATATAAGGTATTTCCTAGTTCTTAAGTCTTGTGAACAGCTTCAGCTGAGGTATAGAAATGTATTAAAAAAAAATGATAAAAAACAATAAATAAGTAAGAGTTTAGCCCTAAATTGTTCAAAATTGACTAGCAGTACCAGGTACCAGCCTGGTGAGGATGGGGAGAAAGAGCCTGAGTGCGCAGAGCGCACTTCCATCTAACGTAACTCCAGCCGGTTGCTACACATCTGGGATTTTAGCAGAAAAGCTCTCAGGACTCAGGGTGCCGTGAACAGACGGCCATTTGCCCCACCGGAGCCTCCCTTTCGGGACACGAAGAGGCACCGGCTGAGGGCGACTCAGGGCTGCTCAGGGGCCTCCCTGCACCAGATCCCGTGCGCACACAGGGGGTGGGAGGGGAAGCCGGCTCCAGCCCTGACCAGGCCTTTGTTTAAAGCTCTTGCAGACCTCCGTCTGGGGAAGGGACATCAACGGAGCCTCAGTGCCAGACACGGCCCCGGCTGCCTGTCCCGCCCTGCTCTCCAAAAGCACGGCCATCTGCTGCCCTCAGCGCTCAGCCAGACGCAGAAGAAAGCTGCCAGCCAGCAGCATCCCAATCCACCTGAAGCCGATTAGGGGGGAGGACAAGGGGAAAGTTAGGCCAGGAAAAGCAGGAAGCAGCCGTCCTGGGCAGGAGATGCTTTCCCCACCCGTCAAGCTGAAGACGGGTTTTCTGCCCCGCAGAGAGAGGCCTGCCCCCAGCGCACACACAGGCTTTCTTTGCGCCTGAAAGCTCAGCCAGAGCTGTCATTAGCAGGGAAGATCTTATCCTTGCTGCTGCTACCGCTGCCACCGCCGCCGCCAGGTGCCCTGCGCACATTCTTCGGATCCTCTCCTCTCTCTCTGGACCTCCTCTTTCTCATGACAACCGGCAGACACTGAACAGCACCTTGCAGAGAGGGCCCTCCTGGCCCCGCCTGAATTTCAGCCCCTTTGTCTGCAAAACCGAAGGCCCTTCGCTCTGGGCGCCAGCCCCAGAGCAAAGTGGCCTTTCCCTGGGCGACGGTGGGAACGGGCTACCCCAGAGCAAAGCCACAAGGCACCGGGGGTGGGGGGGGGGAGGAGAAGAGAGAGATGCTGGCTGAAAAGCTCCATGGCAACCTCCTGCACACGGCTACCGTTTGTGCTACTAATTGGCAGAGCTAATTGCCCCAGTTAGCAGCATCTCGGCAGCGCTTTGCCCTCGCGGACCCCCCCCTTGCAGACCCAGCAAGCAAAAGGCAACGCAGGCGCTCTTGAGCAACAGGTGACAGAGTGGGGCACCCCATAGCAACCATCCAGAAAGCGCACCATGCAGGGCTACAGGCAATTTTGCCAAAGAGGGTGGAGTAGGACGGAGGACGGAGCCTGAGAAGGCGGCGGCGGAGGGCCGGACCTAGAAACAGAACCACTACGATCACCCCAAAAGAGCCAGATCTTGGAGGATCAGGAGCACAATACTGACCTTGTCAAAGAAAGGCTGCCTCTGTGCCTCCTTCCCCCCAGTTGCACGGCCAATGCATGGCCAACACCGAAAACCCGACACTACTAAAATCATTGCAAGACCACCCACAAGACCTCAGGGCAGAACTGTCACAAGAGTGACCCCTTTTCAAAGGAATCAGTTTCACAGTGGGAGGTATCATGGGTGGGTGGGTAATATTATCAGAATATTCCTCCCCAGACCCTACGATGTGGACATTTAAGTCGCTGAAGGAGGGCAAAGGGGGAGGGCAGAACAACTGCTAGGTGCTTTGAACACCAGATGATTGGGGTGGGAGGGCGGCAGAGGTACATGGCAGGTTTTGGGGGATGCAGAAAGTACAACCCACCGAGTCATTCCCCTGCGCCAGCCTCACTGAAATAAACGAGAGGTGCGCAAGGGCCCCCTCCAGTCATCTCACTGGCCCAGTTCACACATCACAACAAACCTGGGGTTTGCAAACCCTGGTTCCATGAAAACAGGGCCTACGGCACTTATGCAGGACAGCATGTGAACGATGCCCAGCGTTTATTAAGGGCAGGAAAAGGGAATGCTGGTGTTTGGGAGTTCCCCTGCCTGGGACTGCTACCTCAACAGAAATGGCTCCTTTACCTCTGCAAACTATCTTATAAAGGCAGGCAAAGATAGGTATTTGCCCTCTGACTAACAGGGAGGTTATGTCAAAAGCAAACAACAACAACTATAAAAACAAATATTGGGAGAAAGGCACTTAGGAGCCATGTGGGCAGCAGAAAAACTGGCCAGGTGGGTTTAAGACCATGCAGATGGCGAAGCGATCAAGGGGGCAGGGGCCATTTTGAGCTGCATCCTCCCCTCCTTGCTTTCCTTTCTACTGGCTTGCAGGCGCTGCGACCTCTGGGAATTGAAATTGGCTCGTCTGTCCCTCTAGCAACTCCCCTGAACCCCAAGAGGCCAAGGCTGTGCTTGTTGATTTAGAGGAGTAGAGGTGGGAAGTGTATCCTGCAAGGAAGGGAAGCAAATGTTGGGCCCAGGGCCTCCACACGCTCTCGCTCTCACATGCGCGCACACACAGTGGGGCTGGTTTCTGCTTGTCACTGTGCAAAGCAGACTATGGCTGCCTCTACAAGAGGTTTAAAGCTATTTCAAGGCGCTTTTAAAAAATTACCTCTACAAGAACGGAGCGCAAATCGGGCGTAGAGGCACGTTATCTCTCCGATTATGCGCATTATCGAATGCGCGTTAAATCGCGAGTTTTATTTTGCTCCGGCCGTTAAAGGGCATTTTGACTATGTGAACAAGCGCTTATGCGCATTAACGACTTGTAAAGCGCATTTTGGTCATCCATTAATGCGCCTTGCCGCCTCTCGCCGCCTCTCGTGCAGAGGTATTAGGTGTAAATGCGCTTCAGCGATTATGCGCATAATCGCCTAACCGGGCACAAAAGCGAATCCTTGTAGAGGGGACCTTAGATTTGGGTGTCCCGAACGACATGGCGGCAGGATAAGGGTGCATGTGCAACTGCACAATCTCACAGCAGGCTCTAGGGAGGGAAACGGGGCAAGCCTCTTGGGAGTCCCCAAACCAGCGAGTGCCCTCCTTTGGAAAAGCAGGATGTTGTAGCAACCTTTGGATGGGTGGATGGGTTTGCACATTTGCACAATTTGGGCATGGGGAGAAGACAGGTTATGACTGCATGGCAGTGAGGTTGTTTCACCCTTACCCCTTGAAAGGAAACAAACAAAAACCTTCAGCATAACACACACACACACAGCAAAATATTAAAAGCCGCCCAAACTCCCTGCATCCCGGAGGGGGAAAGAGAGACACAAATGACCCTCCCCCCCTAATACTGGAGCCAGATGGGAGTGAGAGGAGAGCCTGGTCTCTGGAGCCATTTGCCACAGATGGGCTGCCCTCCACAGCCCCCTCACTCGGAACACCCTCCCGGGCCCTCCGGATGGCAGCAGCAGCAAGCCCCGAGCGGGGGGGGGGGGGCAAGATAGGAAATAAAGAAGCAATCCTCCTGCTTCTCCTGTGCCAGACACTTTCCCTCCCTGCGTGTGAAGAATTCTCCCGGCCAACCCTTGAGCTCAGCAGCAGCAGCAGCAAAGCCAAGCCGGTGCCTCCTTCCTGGGGGGGGGGGGGGGGGGAAGAGGGAGGGGAGAGGCACGCGCGCGCACACCGGCACACACACACACACACACACACACACACACACAAGAGTGCACTTTTCCGGCAAGGCCACCTCCGACTAATTGTCTGCCAAGCGCCCAATCTCCTGGGCAGATGGTGCAAAGGACGGGAGGGCGGGCAGGCGGGGGGTGGGGTGGGGGCGCTCGCTGGAGAGCTCGCTGGAGAGCACCACCCCCACCTCTTTCCCAGCGTGCCCAACCCCACCCTGGCACAGCCAGCTGAGGAGAGGGGAAAAGGATGGAGGCAAAGGGGCGCGGGGTGGGGGCAGGGGACGCACATGCAAATAGCCACTTCTGACACCCCCCTCCCCGCACCCCCCCTCCCGCTAGCAGCGAGCGGAAAGTTCAAACGGGCTCGGAGGCGGGCGAGGGCTGGGCTGCGGGGGATCCCTCCGTTCCGAGGCCGGCCAGCAGCAGAACAATGAGGCTGGGGCCGAGGGGCGGCGGCGGCAGGGGGGCTGCTCGGCTGGCCGCTCCTCCGCCGGGCCAGCCGCCTGCTGGGGCTGGGGCGAAGGGGGGGGTGGCGGGCGGCGCAGCGCCCTGCTCCTCCCGCGGCTCTGCCGCCGCCTCCGGGCTCGCCTCCGCAGCCGGCGCGGCGCGGAACAATGAGGGCTCGCCTCCTCCGGGCGCTTCTGCCAAGCGGCAGCGGGGCTGCAGGCGAGGAAGCGGCTCGGCGGGACAGGCGGCAGCAGCGAGGAGGAGGAGGAGGAGGAGGAGGAGCGGGCGGAGGGAGGAGGCAGGAAGCCGCCCGGCTCAAGCGAAGGCGCCTCCGCCAGCCGCGCTGCAACCTGCGCCCTGCCCGGCGCGCGAGGGAGGGAGGGAGAGGAGGAGGGGGCGGCGGCCCGGTGCCCCCGGCGCTGCTGCCCTTGGCCGCCGCCCCCCACCCTTGCTGCCGCGGGCAAACGGCAGAGTGAATGGGGGCAGGGGCGGGGCGCCTTCCTCCTCCTCCTCCTCCTGCGAGGAGGCGCGGGACAAGGAGCCAGGAGGCGGCGCCGCCAGCCCCGGGGAGAGCAAGTGGAGGAGCGCCAGCCCGCGTGCCCCGCATGACCGGGCAGCCGGGCCGGGAGGGGGGTAGTCACCTAGGCTCCCCGCGCCCTTCGCATCTGCCCTGAGCTCGGGGGGGGGGGCAGGACTTGCCCAAAATTCGGTGCCATGAAGGAGGGTGGGCAGCCAGCCAGACGCGGTGGGCGGAGACGTGCGCGGAGCTGCCCCGAGTGAAGGGGAGCCGATCTCACACCCCCCCACCGCCTCCTGCTGAGCTCAAGGAAGTGGGACATTTGGAAAGGGGGGGGGTCGGGGAGGTGGAGGAGACACGCGCTCATCTTGCTACCGGGCTGGGAAGAGGGGGGGCGCAGGGCACCTCCCACTCTTTCTAGCGCCCTCGCTCCCACCCAAAATGACCTCATGAAACTGGGGAAATGGTGTGTGTGAGGGGGGGGGGGTTCTCATCTTGGTAGGGACCGTCCTGCAGGAGCCGAGAGGAGTGCTTGCCAAGGGGGAGGGGAGGGTCACCTCCTCCCCCCACGCTCGCGTTTCTCGCCCTTTTGCTGCCCCCCCCCCCGAATGACCTCCTGCAGTAGCAGGGAGGGGGCGCGGGGCGTCCGGCTGGCTTCCGCGCACCCTCCTAGCCAGGCGGCGCGGGACGGGGGCGGCGGCGCTGCTGCTGCTGCCGCTGCTTCGCCCAGCGTGTCCCGGGCATCCCCCTCCGCCCACGCGCCCACCAGCCACCCGCCCGGGGCAATGCAGTGCCGGGGACCCGGGGGGAGGGGACACAGAGACACGGCACACGGACGCACAGACAGGCGCGGGGCGCACTAACCGTTCCCGTTTTCACCGGCACATAGACCACCACTTGAGCCATCTTCGCCGCCGCGGCCGGCGGCTCCCGGGTGCCGTTGCCCAGGCGGAAGCCCTTGGAGCGCACCCAGAACTGGAACTTGCCTTTCTCCCCTCCGCCGCCGCCGCCGCCTCCCCCCTGCAGCACCTCGGCGATGCGCTGGTACTTGCTCCGGGTCACCGTCTTGGTCTTGGCCGAGTCGCCGTAGGTGCGCAGGCACCAGTCCCGGAACTGCCGGCCCAGCTCGCTGTCCCCGGGGCGGCTCCCGCTGGCGGACCGCAGCAGCAGCGGAGGCGGCGGTTTCGGCATGGCGGGCGGGATGGCGGGCGAGGGAGCCCCTGTCCCGGGCCGAGGAGGAGCGAGCGCCGCTGCGCCCTGCCTGGCGCGGGCGGGCGGGCGGGCAGGGAGGGAGGGAGGAGCCCGGCTGGCGAGCAGGGCAGCAGGCGGGACGGAGGCGCAGGGGAGGCGGCCGGCCGGACGGGACAGCTGCGCTCGGGGACGCACCGGCGGCGGTGGCGGCGGCGGCGCAGGCAGCCAGCAGCAGCCGCTCCTGTGGCGGTGACACCCGCTCGCCTGGCAGGCGGTGGCTCGGGCTCGTCCCCTCCTCCTCCTGCTGCTGCTGCTGCCGCTGCTGCCGCCTCCTTTGCCCCCGCCCGTGCCTGCTCGCCTGCCTCCAGTCCTCCGCCCCCTCGCCGCGGGATCCCACCTGTTAGAGCCGCCGCCGCCGCCGCCGCCTCCCTCCTTCCTGCCCTCGCCCGGGGCGCAGCGCGCAAGGACGAGCCGGCGGCGCTGGGGGCCCCCTCGGGGGATGGGGCGGGGCGCGGGCAGCGGCGGGCGAGGGCCGGGATGCGGCGGCGCTGGGGCAAGGACGGCGGCGAGAGGCAGGCAAGCAGGCAGGAGGGGAAGGCGCCCCAGGGGCACCGCCGGGCCGGCCGCAGGGGGCGCTCGGAGCCCGCCCGAGCTTGCACAAGGGCGTCCTGCGGGCTGGACCGGGAGGCGTGGACAAAGCCGGACAGGCTGGCGGCCGAGGGGGCCGCCCGGGCAAAGCGCCGCCGCGGGGAGGGCGCGGCGAGGCTCTTCAAGGAGCGCGTGAGAAACGAGGCCCGAGGCGGCGCTATGCCCCCTGCCCGCCCGCCCGCCTCCCCTCGACTCCCACCAGGGCAGCACGTGGCCCTGCCTGCTTGCTGTCCCGGCCGCTAGGCAAAAGCGGGCGGCGCTCGGAAGAACCGGGCAGCGGCGCTTCTTTTCCAGCTGGGCTCCCCCAGCAGCGCGAGGGATGTGGCGCTCCTCTTCGGGGTTAGGCGGACGCCCGCAGCAACCACGCCTGCGGAAGTTGCCTCCTGGCCCGGGACACCCTGGGCTGAGAACCAGGGAAATGATGATGATGATGATGATGATGATTTGAATTTATATACCGCCCCACAGCCGATATGCAAAATTTAAAACCATAAAGACCATAAAAAGAGGTTATAAATACAATATCCAATAATGGCGAAGCAGCCAGAAGCTATGAGCATGTGCAGAATGCCCTCGCCTGAGGAGTGACACCACCCTGGAGAACATACAGAATAATGTTGGAGCATGTGCAGAGTGCTGCTTTCCTCATCACCGAGGCTGGCTTGGAGGGGATGGGCCTTAGCTCAGTGGGAGTGTCCTTGCTTTGCATGCAGAAGGTCCCAGGTTCAATCCCCTGCTTCACCATGTAAAGTGAGGGGCTCAGTGGAAGGCCGCTGCCTATATTCCCGTGAGGGTCAAGGGACTAGGAGCCCAACTTGAAACAGGTGCAGTAAGAAAGGACACCTGTGGCCGTGAGCACATGCAGAGTGCCTCTCCCAGAACTTTGTGCTGGGGACTGAGGATTCTTGACAGTGACTCCTCCGTGTGCTGTTTGCACTTACTAGGGGGTATATGCAATTGAAATCAGTGTGATTTACTTCCCAACAAACTTGCATGGGGTTGTGTTTTTAATCATAGCACTGGTGGTGCTTCTCTGGGCATGTGCAGAGTACTTTGCCCTTCCTAGTTAGTCTGGGATGAGGGGTGAGCCTGGGTGAATCTAGACCTGTTATCTTCCATTTTTGGAATTGAGTGGCTGACACCATCTTCTCTGAAAGGGGTTGAGGTGTCTCCCCTAAAAAAATGGGGGGGGGGAGACTCGCCACTGCTGAATGGTTTACGCATCCTGTCTACCACTGCCCCTTCTCCACTTAACTTCCTTCTCAGAGCAGTGAGGGACACACCAGCTATCAGCAGCACGAGCTGGAACCAGCCTGCGCTGGGTTCTCTTTGGTGAATGACTCCAGGGTTTGGGAGGCTGGTTGCAAGGCCGGCCTCTGAGGGTGGCCCCAAGGCAAACCGGCCCTCCCCTCAACAAGGCAGAATGGCGGAGGCGTGAAGGGTGCTTTGAAAATGCATCTTAAGCCTCAGGAGGGAAGCAAAGAGAGACAGGTGCTGCTGGATGGCGGTGGGTTTCCCCCACTTCTCTTAAACACTTCCGTTTTAACTGGGGAACGGTGGGGGGGTCACTTTTAAAGCACTTTTCCCCCCCTCGTGCCTTGATTCTAGAAATGTACAGAACCCTCAAGAAATGTTGCTAATTTTCTTAACATTCACTTGATTTCCCCTAAAATTCCCACAGGCATTGGCAATCTCTGTTACGAGCATTTGGGACTGTACATGAAACAAGACCTCCCTAATTTGCCTTTGATTTTATGTTAGGGGAAAACTCAGCATTTACTCTACCAAACTCCAGTTCAAGGAGATAGGCCATTGCTGTGTCAAGGTGTATTCGTCTTTCCCTCTGGTGTCGCATTTACGACCTGAAGAAGTGGACTGTAGCCCATCAAAGCGTGTGCCATAATAAATGTGTCCGTCCTTAAGGTGCCACAATATTCTTTGTTGGTTTTTCAGTAGGCAGAGTGTTGGAACAGGGCCAGAGTTCAAGTCCTGCCTTTGTCCATGATTCATATGTTCAGCATAATGAAATAGCAAATTGGAGGTGCAGCATGGGTGTATTTTCTGTATTACACAGTTAACAACCTATATGAGCCTCCCTATGAATGCCAAACCGTGTGAAAACAACAAAGGGTCTTGTGGCACCTTAAGGACTAACATGTACGTTTTTGTGTTTTGTAAGTCTCTTTGTTGTTTTTGCTGCTTCAGACAACCCCATTTTACCACCGTTATCTCCAATCACAGATCAGAGATAACAGCAGGAATTCCTCCAGGGCTTAAAGGCCAAGCACTGCCCCTGGAGGAAACCACGGAGACACCGTGGCCTGGCGATTCCCCATCTCTGGTCTACACTAACTGTCAGCAACTCTCCAGAGTTTCAAACAGGAATCTTTCCAGACCTACCTGGAGATGCCAGGGTTTGAAACAGAGACCTTCTGCATGCAGACAACATGTTCCTTCCTCTAAAAATAAAGTAAGATTCCACACCTTATGGTTCTGAATGAAGGGCTGATTTAAAAACTATTAGTTGATCTAGCTTGGTAATGTCCACTCTGACTGCCTGCTAAAGGTCTCTGGGGTTTTAGACAAGTGTCTTTCTCCACCTTACCTGAAGATACCAGAAACTGGAACTGCATGCTAAGCAGTGGCGGAAGGTAAGGAAAAGCTGATACCTAAGGTTTATTATTATTTCTATTTATTTCATTTCTATACTGCCCAATAGCCCAGGCTCTCTGGGCAGTTTAAACCAATTCATAAGATAATAAAATACGGCATAAAAATGTAAACATACAAAATGTAAGTCAATTTAGACAGCTAAAAACAGTTTCCATAAGATATTAGACCTATTTAGACGATTGGCATAAATGCCCCATCATATGCCATTAAATGCCTGGGAGTAGAGGGCAGTGTTAACCTTGCACCGAAGAGATGACAGTGTTGGCACCAGGCAGGCCTGAGTGGGGAGCTCATTCCATAACTGGGGGCCACCACTGAGAGAGCCCTCTCCCTTCTCACCACCCTCTGAGTCTTCCTTGGAGGAGGCACTCGGAGGAAGGCCCCAGTTGTTGACCGTAGTGTCCAGGCAGACTGTTGGGAGAGGTGTTCTGTCAGGTATTGCGGTCCTGAGCTGTGTATGGCTTTGTAGCATCTCAAATCAAGCGAGCCAGAATTGGTCTTATGTGCTTAAATCTTCCAGTCCCATTTATTATTCTGGCTGCTGCCACATAGGCAACTGTGCTTAGATTCAGAATGGACCAGAACGTGGGTCAACCTAGCCCAGTATTGTCTAACTAACAGCAGCTCTCCAGGGGCTCAGTCTGCCTTTCCTATCCCTCCTTCCTCAGATCCTTTTGACTAGGAATGCCAAGCGATGGGCCTAGGACCTTGGCTGTGCAAACCATGGGCTCAGTCACTGAATTACGGCCCTCTTCCAGGGTCTCTGATTTTGTTCAGAACCTGCCCAGTTCCACACTTTATTTATTTATTTATTTATTTATTTGCAATATTTATAGACTGATCCATATCTAAAATAGATTCCAGAATACAACATGGGAATACAACAATAAAAAGAAAGAAGTTTAAAAACAACAAATTAAAATTGTTCAATTTAAAACAAAGGACCAATAAAAAAAGAAAACACTCACTATTGGTAATGGCGCAACTTGCTACTGACCATGAAGTTTCCACTTCTGTAAAATGAGAACGCCACTCTCGCCTTACACAACTCACCTTGGTCTGATCAAGTGGTTCATGTGCGGAAATGGCCAACTTGGAAACACTGCTACCAGCAGCCCCAGCAGCTTATTCGTTTTTTTCAATATTTTCCACCGTGTAAGGTTCTTTGAAATTACTGTTTGATCCATTATTTGTACCTTACCTCCCTAGTGAAATATTAGAGCCGCCATATCACTCATGCATCACAGTCCTATGTATGCGTATTCAGCAGCAAGTCCCACAGCGTTAAATAGGACTTACTCCCGCGTCAATGGGACCTACTCCCATAGAACTGCATTCTTTTCACCCCATATTTTGCTTCACTTGTGGGACATTTCACCTAACTACAAAGGGGCTTTCACTGGCCTTTGCTAAGGATCAATTGGCATTTTAAGATGAGCTTTGTAAGAGCTGAGCTGCTACATGAAAGTTTGGAAGCGCTTAATACCTTGTCAGGGAAATGAGGACAAAGAAGGTAATCTTTGCAAGAGCTGGACTCCAAAGCAAGCCTTCTGGCAGAATACCTCTGACATTCCCTCTTGGACTGGGACCCCAAGAGACCCCTGTGTTGTCTTCTGCTCCCTAAAGCCAACAGAACTGGCACTCTTAACAGGCAATTATTCTTTGGCTCCAAGTACACCTAATAACAGGACAACCATTTGTGTGCAGGTGAAGGGTGCCGAGCACCACACCTGCACAGCTCACCTCCAGCTGTGCCCTCTAGCACTTTGCTCCCCACTGGGCTTACTTGCACTGTTCCTTTATGTGAATTTGGGGCAGCCCCAAGTTAAAACAAACAGAGCTGTGGCTGTCACATGTAACTTGAGCAGCTGATATTGGGCATGATCCACTGCAAAACGCTTTTGTACGAAATAGTGCTCTTGTACAGCTGCCATTCGCTTCAATGGAACTTGCGTGGAAGACCTTCCTGGTGGATTGCGCACCTTACAGTGCAATCCTATATGTACCCCTTTAGAAGTAAGCCCCATTGTGTTCAATGGGATTTTATTCCCAGAATTGCAGCCTTGATGTTTCAGATGGGTCATAGGAAATGTGGCAGTCCCTAGGACATATATGGAATCCAAGCGGATAATTAACTTAGTGGTAGTAAGCTTTGCAAGCTGTCAGCTACAAATTAAAAATTAAAAAATTAGAATTTGTCTTGAGTAAATGCAAATATTAAAATACAATCACAGGCCCCCTCCACAAGGATGCGCTTTTGCGCCCGGTTCGGGGATTATGCGCATTTTCGCGGAGGCGCATTTACGCCTAATCCCTCTGCACGGGAGGCGGCGAGAAGCGGCGAAGCGCATTAAAAGATGCCCAAAAAGCACTTTACAGGTAGTTAATGCGCATAATCGCTTGTTCACACAGCGAAAATGCGCTTTAACGGCCGGAGCAAAATAAAAGTCGCTATTTAACGCGCGTTCGAAAATGCGCATTATCGGGGAGATAACGCGCCTGTACGCCCGTTTTGCGCTCCGCTCGTGTGTAGGTAAAATTTATAATGAGCCTTCAAGGCTCATTAAACGTCTCGTGTGGAGGAGGCCACAGATTAATGGCTGTGCCTTGTGAGCCTGGGGGTTCCAGGACCAGACGTAGTGGGCATAAAATGAGTTTCTGCGTCAAGGGGAAATTTCCTACAACATTATTTGAAAAGGAGGAAAATCATAATACCATGAATGTGATGCCGTGTGGATTATTTTGCCATTCTGCAGGAAACAACTGTGTGATTCATTTGTGCTATGAGGACAAATGCTGAATAAACGGAGGCTCTTTTGAAGTCCAGTTAGATAGGATCCAGTCCACATGATCTGAAGTGAAATGCCTCTATGCATTTTGTCATGGGATAGAGCCATGCTTTGCTTGCCCTAATGAAACTCAGGTTGGGCTTTTTTACACTGTTGTGTCAGCAGGAGGCATCATACAATTCCTTTTGGTGACAACAGGCAGGGCGGAGATAGTTTTCTTCCCTTTTTGTCTGGCAGCGTAGATAAGGGGCTCTCTCTCACCAGCAAGAGCGAAGAAGGAGAACCCTTCCCTTCTTTAATACTTTGCACGTGGGTACATTTCTCTTGGGTCATCTGGAAGGATCTTCCCTTCCCCAAGTAGAGAAGCTGGGCCTGTCCAAAGTCATACATGCCAATTGTCGTAGATTACCATATTTTCTGAAACCTGTCCCAGGTAGATCACTAAGCTCATGTTTTGTCTTTTCTGTCCAGCTCTATCCCTGAGCTCTAGAAACCAAGTCTTAGACTCTGTGTGTGTATGATGAGCATATATGTAAATGCTCACTCATAAACACCAAAGCATCATCTAGCGCTTAGCCTGCCATTTCACATGAGAGGTTTATTTTGAATGGTAGATTATAAGACAAAACGCCTTCTGAGCTTTTCCAACAGTGCACTTCAGGCTGTTGCAAAGTTGGCATAGCAGAGGGGAGATCTTCTGTTACGTGCATTGGGGAGGGAAGATGGGGTCTCTGGCATTGATCACTGACATTAGAATGTGTGTCCAGGTGGAAAGCTAACTTTTCCATGGCACAGTCCAGATGTTTGATCTCAGATGATAAAAATTCTGCAACGCAGCAAAAAGAAACACACAGTCCAAACACATCTGGGGGCTCCTCAAAGACTAAGACACCACCAGTGTTTGCAGGCAATAATAGCCGCCTTCTGCACGTGATTAGCAGAGTCTCTTGCCCCAGTAAATCTGAGCAATGCAGACCATTTAAGAACATCATAAGAGGCCTGCTGGGTCAGACCAAAGACCCGTGTTTTCCAGAATCCTGTTTCCCACACCAGCCAGGTGCCTATGGCACATCCTTCCCCAACTATGCTGGCTGATGGGATTTGTAGTCCAACCCATCTGTTGGTTCACCAGGTTGGGGAAGGCTGATAACGGCATTTTTTGGTGAAAAGGAGCCAAGGAGCCCCAGCAATCGCCAGTCGGATCATGGAGAGCTTTTCTCTCAACTTCAACTCGCTGGAAGGTTTTCTTTCAGCCTCAGACCACAAATTGTAAATGATGGGCCACTGTGAGCGGAGGGCAGTGAGGACTGTGATGTCTGTAGCAGGAAACCCTGCAAATTGATGCCACAGGAGATTGCCAAGTGAAACAAGAAAAAACTTTACCGATCACTGCAAGTCGTATGTACAACATCTGATCACAAAATGGCCGTTGCCCTTGGTTTACTACTCTGCTGGTGTTCCCCAGTACAATTTCCCACCATGCACCCATTCGCAGAACACTTGGGATCCAACTATCATCTGTAGAAAGAACGGAAAAGGGGATCTAGTTATTCAAAGCCACCACTGCCTCCCCCTTTTTACAGATTTCTCATCCTGTTGTTAACTCAGTCTAAAGAGATGATGATGATGATGATGATGATGATGATGATGATGATGATCTTCGCGTGCTGGTTTATGTCAAATTGTCACTAAAGGCAGAAGAAAAGGCCTGCCCAGTTTTTTTCTCATTAGTTGAGAGCCCTTCCTGAAACTAGCTTTTTTTAAGGCCTACTTCGGTCTCACAAGCAACAGATGAGATGGTCAGTCTATGCTTGACCATGTGTCTTCTTTTATACTCCTCTATTTGAAGGCATCCTCTATTTCAGGGGTGTTCAACCTCAGAACCAAATTCCATTTCTGAGGATTCTTCACTTGGTGAATTCTGCACTTTTGAACTATTTGAAAGGCTGTCTTGCATAATTCCATTTTAAAGGTAAAGAGCCTTAAGAACTCTTACCAAGTAGCACCTTGACAGTAGTCTGAACTGGGGGGGGGGGGGGGGTGATACAGGTCACCTGTGATCACAGACTTCCACGCTATGATGAGAAGTACTGTATTTCTATTTAAATTCTAATAATTATTTCTAAATTTCCAACTATTCATATAAGTCAGCACATGCAAATTTCATGCAAATTGCAACCTCTTGCCCTTTGTTTTCATGACACGTATTTTTTTTTGGCAACCCATAAGTGACCAGTCACTTTAGGCTGCAGGTGGGAACTAAAATGAAGGAAGGCTCCTTCTCCAAGCTAAGAATGCCCCAGGTGCAGAATACTGCCACACCTGGAAGAAGGGTCCTGAGCTTCCATCAGGTGCGCCCTCCCCTGCAGTCTGAAATGGTACAGTCCAGAAATAGGTTGATCGACTTGTATGTAGCTTGTGAGAAGTGGGCTGTTTAGGTAAAGCCCATCTCATGCTGCGCCTGTTTTCTCCAGCAGGACAGCACAATTTGCAACTGGCCAAGATGAATCTCATGCTCCTGTCTGCCAGGCATTTTACAGCCTTTCTATGTTTGTCATCCCCGGGGAGCCGGGGGAGCGAAAGGCTGATCAAGCCCTGGCAGGTTGGTCCAGGTTTGTTCTAAAATAAGAGGAGAATGGCATCCACTGGCTAACCACTACAGGGCCTGCCCGTTACTTCATGCCTGGCAACTGCCGTTTACGTTTCCCACGATGGCCCTGACGCGAAGTAATAGAAAATTGAAATGGAGGCTTCAGGCCACCCAGTAAAAATTTCTTTGCTGCTCCTGCTGTTGGCCACTTCTGCCACCCCCAGGGAAACCCACCAGGTCCTGTGGCGGACAGAGGAGACCAACCAGAGGGGATTTGGAATAATGGGCCCAAGTTACAGGAAGCCAGATTCCAGCTGGACATCAGGAAAAACTTCCTGACTGTTAGAGCAATACGACAATGGAACCCATGACCTAGGGAGGTGGTGAGCTCTCCCATACCAGAGGTCTTCAAGAGGCAGCTGGACAACCATCTGTCAGGGATGCTTTAAGGTGGATTCCTACATTGAGCAGGGGGTTGGACTCCATGGCCTTACAGGCCCCTTCCAACTCTACTGTTCTAGGATTCTATGATATTTCTGAAAGTGATGGAATGATGCTGTGTCACCAGTTGCTTGGCTTGCAGCTCAACCACCCCCCTCCACTTTACCAAACTGCTATTTTTGCCACACAACATGTAGCCATGGTAACCATACATGGGCTCTAATTGGGGCTGCCCTTGAAGACTCACTGTTGGTGATTTCTGGGTTGTGGGATCATTTCGCACACTTACAACAGCCACACTTATCACATCCTTGTGGGCCACCATTCAAGGTGCTGGTGATTTCCTTTAAAGCCCTAAATGGCTTGGGCCTACTTGACATAAAGGGCCACATGTCTGCAAAGGAGAAAGCAAAGGCACACTGGGAGGTTGCGCTCCCTGCCTTCCAAAATAACATCATGGGAAGGGAAACCAGCCTGCCCAATCTAGAGCCCAGAAGAGGGGCAGCAGCAGGGCAGGTGGCTTCCCCCCCCCCCTCCGGTCCCTGCCAGAAAGAACGCTCAGCTCCAACTGTACCTTGCCCAGTTTAGTGCAGAGGTAAAGGGAACTGTCATGCTCTGGTCCCATCCATCAGCCAGAAGACTGTGGGCTGTGTGTCAAGGGTCGGCTTGTAGGGCATCCGCGAAGGTCCCACACTTGAACAGGGGCCCACTGAGAGGAGCCCCCTTGAGTAGCTCCTCTTCCCTATTGCAACCTGCTTGTTCACCTGCTTCTCGCTCTGTAGGTTCGCCATATGGAAAAGAGGCCAGGGCTCCTGTATCTTTAACAATGGTATAGAATAGAGAACTTCAGCAGGTGTCATTTGTAGGCATGCAGCATCCGGTGAAACTCCCTCCTCAACACAGCAGTTAAAGCTGCAGGAGCCCTGCCTAGTGTGACTAGATACAAAAGTGGGGCAGGGTTCCTGCAGCGTTAACTGTTGTGATGAAGAGGAGGTTTCACCAGGTGCTGCATGCCTACAAATGACACCTGCTGAAACTCCCTTTTCTCTACCATTGTTAAAGATACAGGAGCCCTGGCCTCCTTTCCATATGGAAGCTCACTGGGTGACTTTGGGACAGTCATGGACTCTCAACCCAACCTACCTCACAGGGCTGTTGTTGTGAGGATAAAATAGAGAGGAGGCGGATTATGTACGCTGCTTTGGGTTTCTTATGAAAGAAAAACGGTGGGATATAAAATGTAATAAATTAATAATAAATAAAAGAGGAGAAGCAGTTCCCACTGAGGGCTGCCCCAAAACCTGGAGCCCATATTTTATGTATGTGTGAGTGTTTGGGGGGTTATTTGTTTTTGTTTTATTGCCTGTTGCTTGTAAGTCACTGTGAGAATCATTTGAGTGGCCAACAAGAAATGAAACAAATTAATAAATAAATCCTGCCTCCTGACCAAAGTCTGACAGTATTTTCTGCGCTCCTTACTAGAACTGAGGCAAATTGTGAGAACATGTGGGAAAGGCTTCTCTGTGTCCACACATTAGGCTGATCAGATAAAATCCAGGTCAGGGCTCATGTCACTTTAACAGTTGTAGAGCAAAGGGAATTTCAGCCAGTGTCATTTGTATGCAATTAGTTCCTGGTGAAATTCCCTCTTCATCACAACAGTTAAAGTTGCAGGGGCCCTGCCTTCTTTTGTATAGGGTCACTCTAGTCTAGTGCCTGCAATTTTAACTGTTGTAATGAAGAGGGAAATTCACCAGGAACTAATGGCATACAAATGACACTGGCTGAAATTCCCTTTTCTCTACAACGGTTAAAGTTACATGAGCCCTGTCCTCCTTTGCATATGGTCAGCCTAGTAACCTTCCCTCCTAGGGGAGAGGCTGCCGCCCCTGGATCATTTAGTTGCCCTTTTCTGCACTTTTTCCAACTCTATAATACATTCTTTTAGGTGTGGTGACCAAAAGCGCTCACAGTATTCTAGGTGTGATCACACCATAGATTTGTTTAAAGGCAGTATAATACTGGCAGTTTTATTCTCAGTTCCTTTTCTAATCATGCCTAACATGGAGTTTGCCTTTTTACAGCAGCTGCACACTGGGTTGACATTTTTACTAAACTGTCCACCACAACCCCAAGATCTCTTTCTTTTTCGGTCACCGCCAGCTCAGATCCCATCAGGTTATATTTGAAGTTGGGGGGTTTTGCCCCAACGTACATCACCTTACACTTGCTTCCATTGAACCGCATCTGCCATTTGGAGGCCCCCTCTCCCAGCTTGGAGAGATCCCTTTGGAGCTCGTCACAATCCCTTTTTGTTTTAACAATCTTAAATAAGTTGGTTTTCACCTGCAAACTTGGCCACTTCACTGCTCACTCCTAATTCCAGATCATTTATGAACAAGTTGAAAAGAATTGGTCCCAAGACCGATCCCTGTGGGACCCCACTATTTACTTCCCTCCATCGGGAAAATTTACCATTTATTCCTACTCTCTGCGTTCTGTATTTTAACCAGTTACTGATCCATAAGAGGACCTCGCCTCTTATTCCATGACTGCTACATTTGGCGAGGGACTTTATCAAAAGCCTTTTGGAAGTCCAAGTGAACAATGTTCACCGGATCTCCCCTGTCTACATGTTTGTTGACACTCTCAAAGAATTCTAGAAGATTAGTGAGACAGGACTTGCCTTTGCAGAAGCCATGTTGATTCTTCTTCAGTAGGACATGCCCTTCTATACGCTTACTAATTTGGTCTTTAAAAATGCTTTCAACCAATTTACCTGGAACAGATGTCAAGCTAACCTGAGCAAGACAACTGAGCAAAGGAAGAACATTCCAGGACAGGTGGAGAGAGACATGGAGCTGCAAAGAAAGAAAGAAAGAAAGAAAGAAAGAAAGAAAGAAAGAAAGAATACCGGGGAGAGCAATATTATTATTTTTTATGAAACTATAATTTCTGAGACAAAAAACATGGCACCACCATAAAAGACTGCAATACTCAAAAGAAGGCTAGAAGTTGCTACTAGTTGTTATATAACAATGCTACTGCACGCAACTGCTTACAAAATTAGTCAAACATAAATAATTGCAAACCAATAAACGTTCGTTATTATCACGTTAATAAACTTCAAAACATAGTGATATTCACTGTATAAGACTCAAAAACAACAGGTGATTCCACTTTCTCATGTACTTTTACTGAACAAATAATATTGCTACATAAATACTTTTTGCTTTTTTAAATTTTTTAACAGTATTTAGTATACACTCTGTGACATTAAAGTTGTATAACAGTAGAATATTTTTTTAAAGTTGTATAACAGTAGAAGATTTTTAATGAGTATCCGGTAGTGTCTCGTTTCGAACTCTTCTTCAGAAACTTCTCTTACTGTTGAGCATTCCCCATGTAGGCAGCAGGCTTTCACAAGCAGGTATTAGATAATGGGACCTTCACATATAATTTCATATTATTTTTCAGATACCTGTCTCCCATTAGACACTGCCTTGAACTGCCTTGACACCCAGGAGCAGTTCAAGCTAACAGCATCTCGGCCTTGTCTGGATTGAGTTTCAGTTTGTTAGCCCTCATCCAGTCCATTGCCACAACCAGGCACCGGTTCAGCACATCCACAGCCTCACCTGATGAAGATGACAAAAGGGAACAGAGCTGCGTATCTTCACCACGCTGATGACAACACATCCCAGCAACAAAATGGTTCTTATTCCCAAGTCAATGTGTTTTGTCATCACCAGGGCTGCAGAAGCAAATGCCATTGGATTCCTGGAGTCAAGTCATGACAGTGCCAGGCTTTCATTCATTCATTATTCAAATTTATATACCACTTCCCATAGAAGTATTAAAGCAGTGTACATAAAATGCAACGGCATGAAAACAACAATAAATGTAACAATATAAACAACTCAAGCCAAACTAATCAGCGATAAAACAGCTCCTTCTACTGTGTGCTACAAACCATAGCTGACGGTAGGGTGACCAGATAAAATCCAGGTCAGGGCTCATGTAACTTTAACAGTTGTAGAGAAAAGAGAATTTCAGCCAGTGTCATTTGTATGCAATTAGTTCCTGGTGAAATTCCCTCTTCATCACAACAGTTAAAGTTGCAGGGGCCCTGCCTTCTTTTGTATATGGTCACTCTAGTATAGCGCCTGCACCTTTAACTGTTGTGATGAAGAGGGAATATCACCAGGAACTAATTGCATACAAATGACTCTGGCTGAAATTCCCTTTTCTCTACAACTGTTAAAGTTACATGAGCCCTGACCTGGATTTTATCTGGTCAGCCTAGCTGACGGGGGTCACACTTCAGGGAAGTTTAGAATGCAGAACTGCACGTGCTCAGAGAATTTATTTTTCTAATCAGGGCTGGCAAACAGGTTTATGTTTTGTTTGTTTTGGTTTGCTCCAACATATGGAGGATGTAGAACCAGTTGTGAAGCATGGGATGGAGGGGAAGGGAGGGGAAAGGTGGCTGTGTGCTTCACAAGGGGAGAAATGCAATGGCCGTCTAAAACACACACACACACACACACACACCAAATAAGAGCATTAACACCAGGCTCTAAACTGACCTAGCTGCACCATTGCTCTGTTGTGTTTTCCTGGCCTGCTCATTGATCTGATCTATTCATGAATTTTAGAAAGGGGAGGGGAGATATCACCTGTGCTTCCCAGGATAGGATTAGGGTGACCATATGGAAAGGAGGACAGGGCTCCTGTACCTTTAACAGTTGAATAGAAATGGGGATTTCAGCAGGTGTCCTTTGTATACATGCAGCACCTGGTGAAATTTCCTCTTCATCACAACAATTAAAGCTGCAGGAGCCCTGTCTTTTGCATCTGCTCACTCTAGTATAGCTCCTGCAGCTTTAACTATTGTGATGAAGAAGAGAGAGTTTCACCAGGTGCTCCATGCATACAAATGGCACCTGCTGAAATTCCCTTTTCTATACAACTGTTAAAGATTTAAGAGCCCTGTCCTCCTTTCCATAGGGTCACCCTAGAGAGGATGCTGTCCAAGACAGCCAGAACCTGCATAGGTAACCAGGCCTAAGGTGAGAGGGAGTCTGGTCTTTTGTTCCAGGTTGGCAGCTCTACATGTGAATGCCCAGCCCTGCTGAGACTGTAAACAACTTGGAAGCTTGAATGTGAGCCGCTTTGTAACAAGTACACTGCTTAATTTTTTTTTGCTTGCAAAGCGGTATACAGACATTTACATTAAAATAAATGAAGTGAAATGAAGTGCTTTGAACCTTCAAAAGCACCATATAAATACTACAAAGTATTGATTTATTTATTGCATTTCTATACCAACCAATAGCCGAAGATCTCTGTGCTATTATGACTAAAAAAAATAAAATAAACAAATCTGTGTTCCAGAGAGAGATTCTCAGTTTATTGCTGTTTTTATTAGGGCAAACTCGAGATAAGTCAGAGGTTTGCTATAGTGATGTTCATAGATAGCTTTGTATGTTATTGTTGCTTATGAATCTTGCCTGGATTCCTCTTGCTTAGATTATTACCTCCCCTGCCTTGATCCATATGCTACTAGTATCCTCCAAGATAATGTTGCAAGGGGCCGTTGGGTGCTGTCACCGTGTGTCATTTACACAGATGCGTAACTTAGGTGTATACATGTGTGACCATCGCGGCTCTAAGGGGAGGTCTTTAACCAGAGGTGTAGTACACACACACAGTGGATCGATGCACCATGATGCTCCTAAATAGAGAATAGCTACTGCTAAATGGGGAAATTGGCTCAAAAACATAACCATTCTTTTTACAGATTTTGGTACTTAAAAAATACACAATTGCATGGTCATTACAGAGGAGAACCCCACCCCACTAAATCATGGGCCAGTATACCAATTCTGAAAGCTAGAAAAATGGACAAAGTCAAGGATTGGGAAATTAGCATTTGTCAAATAAGGAGGGTGGGCGCTATGGAAATGGCAAAGCAGGGGACTGAAAGGCTATATCAGCCTTCCCCAACCTAGTGCCCTTCGGATGTGTTGGACTATACGACCAAGGAAGCTCAGGTGCTGGTAACAATGAGGGGCTGAAATGGAGACGATGCAGGAGGAAAAGAAAACAAATAGAGCAGGAACAGCTAGGATGACTTGACCACAGAGGAAGGAGGGCTGCACTTTCAGGCTGATTGCCCAAAATTAGAAAAATGCTGTTGGTATGGAATACGCACCCCCCCCCCTTCCCGGTTTCTCATATTCAGAAATAGGGCAAAGAGCTTCACGTTGCTTCTGCACTGTTGAGGAGTATCAAATTGTCCAGGGACAGTGAATGGTTGACAAACCCAAAGGTAATCTTGCCATAACTGTAGTTATGGCAACGATTAGGGACCCCAGGACCACAACAAATTTGGATGGAGAGCCTTATTTATTTATTTTATTTAATTTCTATACTGCCCAATAGCCAAAGCTCTCTCAGCAGTTCACAAAAATTAGAACCATAGAGTACAGCTTGAAGTATAAAATGTGGAAACTTAAATCACAATATAAAGCCACAATATAAAAGTATAGCCAGAATAAAAACGAGTAGCAATGCAGAGATTTTACAGATTTAAAATAGCAGAGTTAAAAGACTAGGATGCTAAAATGCTGGAAAAATAAAAAGATCTTCACCTGGCACTGGAAAGACTACAGCATAGATTGCCACATGCCAAGCGATCCTCTCCAGGGAGCTCATTCTGCAGCCGGGGTGCCACAGCAGAAAAGGCCCTCCTCCTGGTAGCCACCCACCTCACTTCCTTTGGCAGGGGTTTGTGGAGAAGGACTCCTGAAGATGATCTTAGGGTCCAGGCAGGCACATATGGGAGGAGGTGATCCTTCAGATAACCTGGCCCCATGCCATTTGGGGCTTTGAATGTTAATATCAGCACTTCGAATTGGGCTCTGAGCTGGACCGGCTGCCAGTGCAGCTGGAAAAGAACTGGTGTAATGTGGACCCATTGGCCAGTCCCCATTAGCAATCTTGCTGCCCAGTTTTGGACCAGTTGAAGTTTCCGGACTGTTTTCAAAGGCAGCCCCACGTATAATGCATTGCAGTAATCCAGACGAGAGGTTATGAGAGCGTGGATAACTGTAGCTAGGCTATCTCTGTCCAGATAAGGGTGTAGTTGGTATATCAGCCTAAGCTGATAAAAGGTGCTCTTTGCTACTGAGACTCTTGCCAATAGGGCTTCTCTTTAGAGTTCCCAATAAGATCCAGAGGTTGTGTATTACGCTCAATACTTTTGCTAGCTGTTTTCCAGTACCTTAATCTCCCTTCATGATCATCTCCTTTGAGCAGAAAGCTGACCACTGACACAGAGGTTGCAGAACGCCAGTGTGACCTCACAAGTCAAACAGCATTCCTGCATGTAGGGAACCTGGCTTTGGGGCTCAATGGGCAGAGTTCGTAATGCTTTCTCTCTGGGCGTATATTATAAACGGAGCTCTCTGGGCAAATGTAAAAACAAAGCGCTTCTATCAGAAATCTCAAGCCCTGGTCCTGGAAATGTAAGAAAAGCGAATTAAAACTGATCAGACCTCAGGCTATTCTCAGGATGAGTTTGCACGATCACAGAGGGAAAATAAGCCATGTTGTCTCATTTTCTCTCCCTACATGTGCGGGTCACAAACCGCCTAATTAGCATTATTCCTCTGCCTTGTGAAGTTTGAATCCTAGCAGGGCTGAGCCCCTGGGGTGGTGTACAAACCACTGCAAAGCCCTAGAATAAGTCACCCAAGAATAAGTCACACAGAGGGAGGGAAAATGAGCCCTCTGTGATCCTGGGAACAAGAAACTGAGCAAGGGCTTCCAGAAATCTAAGGCAGTTGTAGGGTTTGAAACAAAGGGAACAAAGAGCTCTTTGCCTCAGAGGCTGGACCCAGGATGGGTTAAAACAAAGGGAACAATCGTTTAGTTATGGCAACTGAATAGAAGTTTCAGGGAAATTTCTTGCCCCTTGGCTAATTTACATCTAGTGGCCTCTACAGAGTAACCTGGTATAACATTCAAAACAAAAGGTGTCATCATCAGTACCATTCAGGTAGTGCTTGACCTGGCTGGCAGGTGAGGGTGCTTCAGATCTGGACCAGGACTTTTGAGAGGCCAGCTCAAAGATAGCCTCATGGGTTAGCTGGCTGACAATCAGGCAAGCATTTGCATGTGTTCCGGTGATAGGAAACACCCTTCTTTAATCTTATCAAGCAGAAAGCAAGTGCATTCTGTGGCCTCCTGTGGCCTGGTGGCTTTTCATTCCACAATGGATTCTTGAGCCAAGGTGTGAGGGGATTGCTTTAATTAAATCCATAACAAACAATATCCTTGTCTGGGAGTCTGAGGTTCCTCTGTAACAGGACGCCTCTCAGGTCATGGAAATTACAGGCAGGACAGGGCCATGATGCAGCACCAAGAAGAAACCAGGACTAGGCAGCTCCATGAGGAGGGAATTGATCAGCACCAGGTGGGGGAAATCAGGAACAGGTGAAAGCAGCAGGATCTGAATGGGGCAGCAGGACATTTTAAAGCAGGGGCAGCAGAACCCCCTGGGGTTCCAATCCAGCCCTCTGTGGTTCTCCAGATTATCTCACCCCTTTTGCCCCACCATTTGGAGGTTTCCTGACCATGGTGCAGTTTTCCCCCATTCTAAAAAGTTGAGATGTCTCTCCTAAGACTTAGATACCGGCGCTAAGAACTTTAAGCCAAAACAGATGGGAGTTTTGGCTCCGCCCCATTTTGCCTTTGGCCCCTCCCACCACTGGAATGTGCCCCCCCCCCCCCGAAATCTTCTCCGAAATGGAATTCGGCCCTTGGGCTGAAATGGTTCAGCTAGGGTGACCATATGGAAAAGAGGACAGGGCTCCTGAATCTTTAACAGTTGTATAGAAAAGGGAATTTCAGCAGGTGTCATTTGTATGTATGCAGCACCTGGTGGAATCCCCTCTTCAGCACAACAGTTAAGAAGGGATTTCACCAGGTGCTGCTGCAGCTTTAACTATCCCACTTTTCATATGGTCACCCTAGTTCAACACCTCCGTTTTAAAACGTTGGCCGAAGCAGGGGACATGCTTCTTTGGGCTCTGCTTTGGACAGCAGGAATGTCATGAGCCGGCACCAACTCCAGAGGAGCAGGAGCAACTGTGTTAATCTGGGGTAGTCAAGACAGCAAAGAACCCTGTGGCACCTTCAAAACTAACAGGGCATGATCCTATGCATGTTTAGAGAGAGAGAAAGCCCAACAACTCCCAGTGTTCCCAGCCAGCCAGGTGTTTGGCTTCACTTCAGGGTGCCACACAGGTGCCTCTGGGCAGGCAGGGGTCCCTTCCCTTTCCTGCAAATACTACACAGCAGCGGGATGGACAAGATGCACCTTGGAGATTTCCTCCTGGAGGAGAAGACAATCAATCCATGGCTACCAGTCCTGATGGCTATGTGCTACCTCCACTATCAGGGGCAGTAAGCCTATATACACCAGTTGCTGGGGAACATGGGCAGGAGAGTGCTATTGCACCCATGTCCTGCTTGTAGGTGTCTCACAGGAAGCTCATTGGTCACTGTGTGAACAGAGCACTGGACTAGATGGGCGTTGGTCTGACCCAGCATCAGGGCCCTTCTTACATTCTTATGTTCCTGTACTTTCCCACCCCTGAGCGGGGAGAGGAGGAGGCAGGCAGGTAGGTCTGGCTTCACCTGTTCATTCCATCTGCAGCCTTCTCTGAGTTCCTCCTTCCCCCACCTGCTGCAGCCAGCAAAGCTCCAGGTGTGTCTCAGCGGAGGGAAGCAGACGAAAGGAATGGGAAGGAGCAGGCAGGCAAAGACGCGGCTGCTTCATCTCCTGCATCCAGAGTGGGTTGAAAGATACCCAGGCCAGCCCTTAAGGTACAGCTGACTTTGGCCTCTGCCCTGATTGTCCAGCCACACTGATGCCTCTGTGAACCTACCATCTGTCAGAAAGTAAAGCCATCACCAGATGATGATGATGATGATGATGATGATGATGATTACGTATCTCTTTCTCGCTTGTGGTGGTTTTTCTAGACGGACATGGTGGGCTTTTCCAAGTCATGCTGTCTTTTATTGGTTCACAAATTTCCTGACGATTGAGCATGTTTTAATTATGACTGCTTTCTGGATGTTGGTGTGGATGCATTCTGGTAGGCCCAGTTTCTGGACGTTTTCTGTATGGTTTTTGGATGTGATGCCGGTGACTGATGCGTCTAATGAAATAATTGTGACCTTTTCCTGTTGCCAGAGTTCTTTGACTTCCATGGCCAGTGGTGTATATTTGTCTCTCTTTTCTTCTTCCTTTTCAACAAAATTTTTGTCATTCGGTATTGCTATGTTGATGAGGTGTGTGTGTTTTGCTTTTTTGTCTATGACCGTTATGTCTGGTTGGTTGCAGGGTATTGCCTTGTCCGTATGAATTGTTCTCTCCCAGTATATTTTATGGTCTGCATTTTCCAAGAGGTATAGTATGTGTAGGTTGTTTGATAAGGTTGAATGTGATGGCTAGTTGTTGAGGAATTATTTTTGCAGCTGTATTGTGTCTGTCCGTATAGTCCATTCCTGCCAGAATTTTACATCCTCCTGTTAAATGGTCTATTGTTTCTTGGAATTGATGGCATTTCCTGCAGTGTCTGTTGTTACACTGTTATTTTTTATGAGGTAGTTTTGGTAGTTCTTGGTTGCTATAACTTGATCCAGTATAGCTGTTAGGAATCTTTCTGTTTCTGGAATTATTATTATTATTATTAGTAGTAGTAGTATATGGTGCAAATTAATTGCCTGACTGGCTTTTAACTGACTGATCAAATATGCATAAATATGTATATAACCGCCTTTACCAGGTGGAGCTTTTCACACTACAGTGCTGCAGTGACTCTGAAAGTGCATCTCATGGGACTCTCTCCTTTCTAGGCAACTGATAAGGGATGAAGGGATCCCTCCGGTACATTTGAGAAGTCTTTGAAAAGCACATTGTTTTGCAGACTTCTGATCAGCTGGGAATGTTTAGAGAAAAGCGAGAAACTCAGATCAGTTTGTTTCTAATCAGCCTCCCCCAGCCTGGCGCCCTCCAGATTGGCTGGACTACAACTCCCATCACCCAGCCCATAGCTGGCTGGAAAATGATAGCTGTAATCCAACACATCTGGAGGGTGCCAGGTTAAGGAAGGCTGATCTATATCTTTCACACATTGGCTTTGGAGTTGGCTGCTCCCAACAGCAGTAATGACTCCTTTAATTGTTCTACTGCAGAGGAAGGCCTGGAATCTCATGAAGAAGCCACAACTCAAAGGAGAAGATGGAGGACTTTGAGCACAGAACGTCATACTTAGGATCCTAGAATAGAATCATAGAATAGTAGAGTTGGAAGGGGCCTCTAAGGCCATCCAGTCCAACCCCCTGCTCAATGCAGGAATCCACCTTCAAGCATACCTGACAGATGGATGTCCAGCTGCCTCTTGAATGCCTCTAGTGAGGGAGAGCCCACCACCTCCCTAGGTCATTGTTCCACTGTCGTATTACTCTGTCAGGAAGTTTTTCCTGATGTCCAGCCGGAATCTGGCTTCCTGTAACTTGAGCCCATTATTCCGTGTCCTGCACTCTGGGAGGATCGAGAAGAGTTCCTGGCCCTCCTCAGTGTGACAACCTTTCAAGTATTTGAAGAGTGCTATCATGATGTCTCCCCTCAATCTTCTCTTCTCCAGGCTAAACATGCCCAGTTCTTTCCGTCTCTCCTCATTGGGCTTTGTTTCCAGACCCCTGATCATCCTCGTTGCCCTCCTCTGAACACGCTCCAGCTGGTCTGCATCCTTCTTGAAGTGTGGTGCCCAGAACTGGATGCAATACTTTCATTCCCCCCACCCCTTCTTTTGTCCCTTTAACAGCAGCTTGATCCACCCAAAACACAGCAGGTGAAACTGTTCACAGCATAGAAACAAGAAGCCCCTTGCTAATAATGTCTACAGATGAAACTGCCATGAAATGCAGGCCAGGTAGATCCTGCTCCCCCCCCCCCCCCGGTCAGTTGGCAGCCTTGATTGGCTCATGGAAAGGCTGCCTCTGCCATCACGTGATGAGCTCTCTTGGCCCAAATCGAATGGTACCTGAGTCCCACCATCCTTTGTATCCAGTTACCATCTCCTAATGTGGTGGGTTGAGCCCCGGAGTTGCCAAACTATGATTTGCGCTTGTGTGATGAGTGATTCAGACAACCGGTTGCCCACACGCACTGCGCAATCCAGGCTTCCAACCAAAACACACACAAACGACAGCAGAGCTCTGGTACACTCAGCCCTAAGATTGCTGCTGTGGGTGGGATACGCCCGCGTGCTGTGCGCAGTCAGCTTGCTCTCTTCCCCTCTGCAGTAGGTACCTCAGAGCAAGAACGGCTGAAAAGATGCTCCTGGGAAGGGCCTCCTGGCCATGCAAACGCCATAACATTAGTGGTGGAGCTGCAATGCCCTTTACTAGAAATTAACTGGCTGCATTTGGAGGATTTGTTCTGCTTCGGTATTTCATTCGCTTAGGTTTTACCACCGAAGCCCCTTCCCCCTGCCTTCCCCTGGTCCATCTGGCTCCATTTTGTTAATCATTCCAACTTGTTGGCCATTTCGGCTGCCCCCATGTGACAAGGCAGGATCCTTCTGTTTATTCATTTATTTATGTATTTATTTACTGCATTTCTATACTGCCCAATAGCCAGAGCTCTCTGGACGGTTTACAAAAATTAAAATCATAAAAACCATTCAAAATATAAAACAACGACAGTATAAAAACATAATTTAAAATACAGTATAAAAGCACAACCAGTATAAAAACCGAGCAGCCATGCAGAAATTAATAGGGATTTAAAATGCAAATTTAAACAGCAAGGTTAAAAATCAAACTGAAGAACTGTGAAAACACTGTGAAAATAAAAAGGTCTTCACCTGGTGTCTAAAGGAGTGTAATGTAGATGTCAGGTGAACCTCTCTGGGGAGCTCATTCCACAGCTGGGGTGCCACAGCAGAGAAGGCCCTCCTCCTGGTAGCCACCTGCCTTACTTCCTTAGGTAGGGGCTTACGGAGAAGAACCCCTGAATATGATCTTAGGGTCTGGGCAGGCACATTTGGGAGGAGGCGTTCTTTCAGATAACCTGGCCCCAAGCTGTTTAGGGCTTTGAATGTTAAAACCAGCACTTTGAATCGGGCTTGGATCTGGACCAGCAGCTAGTGAAGCTGGAAAAGGATTGGCGTAATGTAGTCTCGTTGGCCAGTCCCCATTAACAGTCTGGTAATAATATTGTTCTAATTAGTGGTTTTTGGGACTTTACCCGGTGAAGGAATACAACAAATGCCTCCAGGGTGCCCTGGAGTTGTGTGAGAATTCAAGTAAAAGGGAGTTTGCATGATGATCATACACAGGTATTTCAATTTCTGGCAGGGGTACAGTTTAAGAACAACATAGCCAGTAACCTGAGGCGGATGACTTCTAGGAGAGAGCCTTTTCAGTGGTAGCACCCCTGGTGGTGGAATACAATCCCCAGAAAGGCTCATCTGGCACCTACATTGTGGTCATCCTGACAACATCCTTTTATTTTCAGTTTTCAAAATTGTGTTGGGTGCAATCATTATTAGGTTGGGGGGGGCATACAATTCCCAGCATTCCCCAGCCAGCCCCAGTATTCTTAAAACTTTCCCGTGTTGCTGGCTTTTTTTCCTACTTTGGTTTTATTCTGTTTCAAACTTACGGTTTTATATTATGTTTTACTGTGTTACTGTGTTTTATGGTTTTAGCTTTTGTCTTGTAAACTGCCCAAGAAGCTTTGGCTAGCTGGGATGTAGAAATGTAATTAAGTAAGTAAGTAAGTAAATGGTGGTGGTGTCCCTATTATGCATGTGTCAGCTTTGGCCTCTTCCACTGCTGTCTTGCTATAATGCCGTGGAATGTTCAGAAACATTCTAACTGCTCAGTGGGAAAGGTATCAGCAGCATAAACATTGGCAAAACAGCTTGGATCCGTTGATGGAAGTGAAAGATGTGCTGCCTGGAAGAAGAAAAACAAAAGCTCAGGGAGGGCCCAGTGCCAGGTGGGTTTTCAAGGAAGGGAGTAAACAAGCAACAGGATTGCAGGATCATTGGACCCTGAGAGGAATCCGGTGCCTTTAAAAAAGGGAAAGGGAAAATTCCATGCAGTGTGGTTTATTTTGTCACTGCAGTCTTGGGATTGGTTTAGCTGGGTGTTTCACCCCCCACCCCCTTCCTTCTGTGCAATTCTTAAAGGTACAGGAGCTCACATACGATCTTGGCCTGGCAACGTCTACAGGTGAGGAAGGTTTGGAAACAGGAAGAATTTCTCCCATTTTACAGATGGAAAACTGAGCCCAACCTGATGACAAGTTTGTTCAAGAACATCTGGCGGTTGGGGCAGTGGCTAAACTGGAACCCAAGCTCGCGTTTGGGTTTTTTTGAGACCACACAGATGGGGTCATTGTCCTTCACATGTGTCTGGGGAATGTTGGGAGTCATCGGACCATTTTTCGGTCTAAACGTGCATAGAACTGTATCCTGAGTTAATTCACATTCACAGACTGATTTAAAATGGCTTAGTTTTACGGATGAGCCCAAAACAAATTTTGACTATCATACAGCAAACATTTCAGTCTGGGTCATAATACAGAGAACATTTCAGTCTGGTAGTTTAAAAGGACACCTAGGCCTGGCAGATCTGAAATGTTGGAGGCTGGATGTGAATTCCTGATTTCTAGCGTGTGTGGTAGCAGAGTGCAGCAAAAGCCAAGATATTTCTTTCACTCCATGCCTTGTTGCCAGGGCTCTGTGGGGAACTTCACAGCGCCCTCCTGCCACAGACCTCGCCTTGGCTGCAGCAGGTGCCAGCCCTAGCCTCCGTTTTTCGGGGATATTTGCCTGGTTTTCACTAAAGGAGGAACCAAAAACCTTAAGGAACTTCCGAAGCATTTGGGGCATGTAACTGAGGGGCTTTTCTGGTGAGGTAAAGGCCTCACATTACAATGCTTTAGAGATGCCAGTTTTAAAGTCAGGTTTCTTCCCCCCCCCCCACTCCAAAAATAAGAAATGGGGGAGCATTGGCAAGAGTTTTACTAGGGTGACCCTATGGACAGGGCTCCTGTATCTTTAACAGTTGTATAGAAAAGGGCATTTCAGCAGGGATCATTTGTAGGCATGCAGCTTTAACTGTTGTGATGAAGAGGGGATTTCCCCAGGTGCTGCGTGCATACAAATGACCCCTGCTGAAATCCCCTTTTCTATACAACTGTTAAAGATACAGGAGCCTTGTCCTCCTTTCCATAGGGTCACCCTAGTTTTACAGTTTGGGAAGTGAATCCTCCCTGTGCTACAAAGTGGATCACAGGGGTACCAGCCTGTAATGTAGCAGGTTAGGCAAGAAGACGGTTAGCTTCAGTTGCTTGTCCCCCCATCCCCCCTTCCTAAAACTGTAAATCCCCCTCCAGGGCAAGGCCAACAGCTGCATCCCAGCATCGTCTGTGTCACTGCAGGAAAGGCACCTATGGGATCAGGTGATGTGGCTGCCTTGGATGGCAAAATGTGGGTGGTCCATGTTTCCCCTTAGGGTGGGGAGCATATCAGCCCTTTTCAGGGTCGAGAAAGAGCTGCACCTTGGATATTGGGAGCCCTGAAGAGGTTAATTTTTGTGCATCTCTCCCTGGCTGGGTTGCGGACTCTGGCTGGGACAGAACATGTGTCTGTTGCTATGGTTGCGCTATACTTGAAGGGGCTGCCTGGATAATTATTGTGAGCATCCATCCTGCTGTTCCTGGCCCTCTCTTGCCCAAACGAGAGGCGAGGGGACAGAAGGTTCTGGGGCAACGGCGCTGATGGGGGAACCCCCAGGGTGCAGGGAAGCTGCTCCAGGCCAAAATGTCTGTGGCACCTTTACGCCTGCATAATGATCAAGGCCTGGGAAGCAATGCTCCAGGGAAGCCCAGTGCAGAATGGAATGCTAAGATGGCACAGGGGGGCACTGCCAGCCTCTTCTCTGTGCCGCTTGCAAGATGCCGGCCGGCCTTGGCAGGGTCCCCCAGCGGGGGAGAAACAGATGGCAGCTTGCCAGTTCTAACTAGCCTAGCCCTGAGATTAACTCTGGAGTGCCAGCCTTTGGGGCCTGTTCCTGCAAACACTCGCATGCCCACCCACGGGACACATCCTTGTAAGTCCTCAGCACTTTGGATCTCCGGTGGGCGGGCTGCTCGGTAACGCCTCTTGTTCTTTAGCTGGCCCGGCTGCTGTACCACAAACAGTGATCTGTCATCCGGCAATATATCAGGTGAAGTTTTCCCTGAAATGGAGAAACGGCAGCAGCAGGACTACCCTCAGCTGCTACATTTCTGCATGGCAGAAGGGCCATAGATTTCGATGTTTCTACTGCAGGTTACTGTTAAAGCAAGGGTGGGGAGCTCTTTCGGCTTGAGGGCCGAATCCAATTACAAGCAGCTTTCCTGGACTGCATTCCAGGCATGAGTAGGGTTGCTACGGTGACCCTGTGAAAAGGAGGACAGGTCACCTGTATCTTTAACAGTTGCATAGAAAAGAGGATTTCAGCAGGCAGGTGTCATTTGAAGGCATGCAGCACCTGGTGAAATTCCCATTTCATCACAACAGTTAAAGCTGCAGGAGCCCCGCCGTCTGTTGTATCTGGTCACTCTAGTATAGCTCCTGCAGCTTTAACTAGGGTGACCATATGAAAAGGGGGACAGTTAAAGCTGCAGCAGCACCTGGTGAAATTCCCTCTTCATCACAACAGATAAAGCTGCAGGAGTTATACTAGAGTGACCACATACAAAAGAGGGCAGGGCTCCTGCAGCTTTAACTGCTGTGGTGAAGAGGGGATTTCACCAGGTGCTGCATGCCTACAAATAACACCTGCTGAAATTCCCTTTTCTATACAACTGTTAAAGATACAGGAGCCCTGTCCTCCTTGCCATATGGCGACCCTAGGGTTGAGGGCAAAGGGGGTGTGGCCAGAAATACAAACAAAACCAGCACATTGTAGTTTAAAGCTCTTGGGAGCGGCATCTTTACCTTTTAGAATGGGAGAAAAGCTGCTTAAACCCCAGGCAGTCACTAAAGGGTCAGGGGAGGATGGGCCAAAGCAAGAGGGCGTGGCAATATGGTGGACCTGAGAGGGCCAGATTTGATTGTTGGGCCTGAGTTTCCCCATCCCTGGGTTGAAGACTCTGGGGCAGTCTTAGCAATATTTCTGGCCTTGGGAGGAGGGCAGGGGGAGCCCCGCTTTAACCATTCCTTGATTTAGGTTCGATCCTATGCATGTTTAGAACGAAAAAAGCCCCACAACTCCCAGCCTTCCTCAGTCAGCTGCGTTCTAACAACACACTACAAATTCATACTTAAAACGTTTTGAGCCTCTGGCATGCAGCTGCACTCCCCAGTGCTGGCACCTTAGGACTGTACCTGCTCACTTTCATTGACTCTTCTTCAGCTCCGTGCCAAGACTGCCCTCTTCCTCGGGCCAAAACTCTTCAGTAGCACTGGCCAGGTGGAGCACCCTGATAGCGCCTGCTTGGCATGAAGGCTGTCCTTCTCCAAACTGTAGCATCTCCAGTTGAAAGGCTAGAAAGGCAGTGCTAAGCGGTGTACAAGCATCGTTTCGCTGGGCCTGCTACAAATGTATAACATGGCCTCCTCTCCCTCCTCTCCTCTCCCCACCGAAAGCCTTACCTGTTCTTTAAAAAAAAATCGGAGGATTCACTGGTGTCCTTTTGCTTCTTTTAGTTTCTTGCTGAGGGTCCTTCTTTTTCGGGCTGCCTGGCTTGTGTTTGTAGCTAGGCATGGTAGGATAAGGTGAAAGAGGATTTTCAGCAGGTGTCATTTGTAGGCATGCAGCACCTGGTGAAATCCCCTCTTCATCACAACAGTTAAAGCTGCAGGAGACCTGCCCTCTTTTGCATCTGGTCGCTCTCATATAGCTCCTGCAGCTTTAACTGTTGTGATGAAGAGGGAATTTCATCAGGTGCTGTATGCATACAAATGGCACCTGCTGAAATTCCCCTTTCAATATAACTTAAAGATGCAGGAGCCCTGTCCTCCTTTCCATAGGGTCACCCTAATGGCACATGTGTAGCTGCCTTATACGGGGGTGATGGGTGCCCATTAGGTTCTGCTTCCTGTCTCTCAGGTCCCGTGCCGGAGTCCAGGGGCCCGATGCTCCCCTAACATTCTGGGGCCTGCAAATCCTATCAACAGCTGGGGTGGCCTCTCACACATTGCTGAAAAGAGAAATTGCACCACCCCAAAATAAGGACAAAAGAAGACACCAATCTGCATAAAATTTGCATGTGCGATTTATAGAGAGATGCAAATTTAGAAGGATTGCTATCATTTTAATTTTTTTCCTTGTGGTAAATATGGTTTATAGACCAGGCTACCTCTCTTCCTGCCTCCCCTCCTGCCCCAGACCTCTGGGCCTTGTATCTTCCAGGTGTTTGGGCTCAGGGTCACTTTGCATGATCCCTACAACCCGTCTTCCACATGGTTATTGGAGGGTTGTTATTTCCCCCTCCAACAAGCCATGCCACTTGGGTTCAGATGACATGAGAGAAGTAATTATGGAAACTGCATCCCACGCGCATCCTACAGGGCTGTGATTTAAATAAGCCCTGGTGCCTTACTTTTCCTGCGGGAAAGTAGGAGATGTCTTGTTGGCTTGCAAGTGCCTCCAACGGAACATGACAAGGGTAAGTGCCCCATTGCCCAGGGGCAGTGTCAAGGGTAGGCTAGGAAACGCGATTTCCCCGTGTGGTGACGCTCTTACTGGGGTGGGTTTAGTCGCGTGAAGAAGGCTAGAAGGGGCGGGAGGCATGCAGGAGGCGTGAGAAGGACCCGTGAAAATCCGTGAGTGCCCAGTCACAAGCGTGCAATAAAATGCTTGTCTGATGGAGCTTATAATCTGCATTCAGTGTGAGCTGTCTGCCTGGGATAGGCCGGGGAAAAGTGTTTTTTGTCTGGTGTTGGTTGTCTATGTTTGACCATTAAAAAAAATTGTACAAGGTGCTCAAGCATCGGAGCGAGGGAGGGCATAGCCTCCAGGGAGAGAGAGAGAGAGAGAGAGAGAGAGAGAGAGACTCAAAGGCAGGGGAAGAAGAGTTCAAAATTGGTGACCGATTAAAAAGGGTGTAAAGAAGAGACTTGAGGTGCGAAAGGAGGCTCCCAACAAGAGCGCAGCAATAATTCCCTAATTTTGGTTGATGCAACTTTTTTTGCCCATCGCATCAATTTGTTAGGTATTCGCTTTATCGATTGTTTTATGTCTCACACTTTTGAACTTCTGTTGTGGACTCTGGTCAATAGGGAAATAAAACTGCGCTGATCCATCTCCTCAGCAAAACTCCCACAAGAACTGTGACACGGGTGGCAATTCCACAGCAACGGGAAATGACAGCAGCGTCTGGAGGGGGGGGGGTGTTCAGTGAAAGCTGCACTGTGGAAACACAGAAGGTTAGGGTGACCAGATAAAATCCAGGTCAGGGCTCATGTAACTTTAACAGTTGTAGAGAAAAGGGAATTTCAGCCAGTGTCATTTGTATGCAATTAGTTCCTGGTGATATTCCCTCTTCATCACAACTGTTAAAGGTGCAGGCAGTATACTAGAGTGACCATATACAAAAGAAGGCAGGGCCCCTGCAACTTTAACTGTTGTGATGAAGAGGGAATTTCACCAGGAACTAATTGCATACAAATGACACTGGCTGAAATTCCCTTTTCTCTACAACTGTTAAAGTTACATGAGCCCTGACCTGGATTTTATCTGGTCACCCTACAGAAGGTCCCAAGTGCTTTGCATGTTTAGACAGAAAAAAGGCCTACAATTCCCAGCATGCCCCCAGCCAGTTGGCTGGGGGCATGCTGGGAATTGCAGGACTTTTTCCTGTCTAAACATGCAAAGGATTTCACCCTAATAGGCTGATCTAATCTAAGGGGGTTTCCTACCTAATAATAAACAAACCTGTTCCTATACTGAGCCCACCCACAATATGTACCCAGCTTGTCTTTGCATGGGGGAAACAGCCAGTAAACTTAACCCTGATCATCCTTCAACACTATCTTGGATTATTGGTTTTCTCCCCCCAAAAGATAAAGGGCAGCTTGAAAGAAGGATCCCAGATGGTGGTGGGCCCACGCCCCTCCCTTTTGATCTCATAAATGGGCTTTGCAGGTTTCTGAATTGTTTGAAACCAGCCACACCTTTCTGACCCAAGAGAACAGTGGGACAAAACACATGCATTTGTCTACATCGGGGAAGTGAAGCTTCTCTCCCACCGATTTTCAAATCCTAAAACACCATTAATGCACCACTGTTTTCTCCATAAAAACCAGTGTGGTGTAGGGGCTAGAGTGTTGGACTGGGAGTCGGGAGATCCGGGTTCTAGTCCCCACTCAGCCGTGGAAGCTTACTGGGTGACATTGGGCCAGTTATAGACTCTCAGCCCAGCCTATCTCACAGGGCTGTTGTTGTGAGGATAAAATGGAGAGGAGGAGGAGGATTATGTACGCCGCCTTGGGTTCCTTGGTGGAAAAAAGGGACTTCGGGCCAGTCACAGACTCTCAGCCCAGCCTACCTCTCAGGGTTGTTGTGGTGAGGATAAAATGAAGAGGAGGAGGAGGATTATGTACGCCGCCTTGGGTTCTTTGGAGGAAAAAAGGGACTTCGGGCCAGTCACAGACTCTCCGCCCAGCCTACCTCACAGGGTTGTTGTGGTGAGGATAAAATGGAGAGGAGCAGGGGAAAAGGTGGGATATAAATGTAATAAATAAACAGTGCCCAGGATGGGCGGGACCGAGGCCGAGAGTGAGCGCCCCAAAGGAGTGCAGGGCGGAGGCGAGATTCGAACCGGGCACCGGATGCTCCTCACGGCCCGGCCCCGCTCCGCCCCTCGGCTCTGCCAGCTCCTAAACCTGCTGATGGTTTGTGATGCCGCTTCCCAGCCTGCCGCTCCTCCTCTCGCGTATCATGGAGTCACATGGAAGGGAAGCAAGAGGAAGCGGGTGGAAGAGGGGAACTTGCAAAGTCAGCCCTGGCTGGAACGAAATGTGTGTCAGGAAGCATTTACCACGGGGGGGGGGGGAGGAGAAGGAGCTCCGGGGGCTGCCAGTTGCTGTTTGCTTGTGCCAACGCCAGCCAGCCCCCTCCCCCCCTCCCGGAGCCCGGCCAGGGCGAGGCCCGAGCCAGGCGCGTCGAGGCGGCCGCCTCCCTGCGTCGGGGGTGCCGCCGCTCGCCCTTCCTCGCGCTGCAGACTCCGGCTGGGACAACCCATCGCCGTTGCTATGACTGCAATCTGCTGGAAGGGGTTGGCTGGAGCATAATTGCAAGCATCTCTCTCTCTCTCTCCCCCTCCCTCTCTGCCCCCGTCTCTCTCTCTCTCTCTCTCCCCCCCCCCCCCCCGCCGCCTCTCCTGCCTTGTGGCTCCCCAGGCCTCTCCGCGTCCCCCCTGCAAAATGCCCGCTCCGGCAGCCACGTCCCCCCACCCCAGCCCCGGTGGCAAAATAGCAGGGCACGTTTTTTCCCCCCTGTTTGGACATGGAAATGTTGTAAGCGGAACAAGGCGGCAACGTCCGCGGCAGCCGGAGCCTCGCGAGCCAAGCCTTTGTGGCAAAAGATGGGCTGGCGGCCGGGGGGGGGGGGGGGGAGCAGCCGAGCAGGCAGCTGGAGAGGTTCAGGCCGGGCAGAGTTACGCGTCCATCCCCCCACCCCCACCCCGCCAGCAGGCCTGCTGCACCCATGTCAGACTCTTTCTTCCTCTGGATCAAGGGATGATGCACACCTAATAGATACCTGTGACTGGAACACAGGCTCCTCTTCCATGTGTACCTACTGAACTGGGAGAAGGCCTTTGTTTGATTTATTACGTTTATATTCCACCTTTTTCCCTCCAAGGAACCCAAGGTGGTGTACATAACCCTCCTCCTCCTCCTCCTCTCCATTTTATCCTCACAACAACAACCCTGTGAGGTAGGCTGGGCTGAGAGAGTCTGTGACTGGCCCAAAGGCACCCAGGGATTTTCCATGGCCAAGTCCAACACTTTAGCCACTAGGCCACACTGGCTCTCCCCACGCACCCACCCCCTACCTCCACCCCCTTGCAGGGGGCCCAGGTGTCCTCTTCTACAGTGAACAGTCCTCCGTTTGAAGAGCTACCAGTTTAAAAATGAAGAACCATAAGAATGGTTGTCCATCAGCAGGATAACAGACTGAACAGGCAGGTGCACAGGTAACCTGGTCATGGTCCTCCACACTCTGTGGGAGATGCATGGTATTTCTATTTAAATTCCAATAATTAGTTATAAATTTCCATCTATACATATAAACCAGCACGGGCACATTTCATATAAATTTGTGTCCTTTTGGGGGGGGATGGGTATCCTCTTTTCCGGCAATTCGTCACCAGCCACCCAATTTGGTACTGGATTTTGCAACTCTGACAGATCGTAAGTTTTAGGAAGGGGCATTCATCCTTTTTTCTGGTTGTACAGCCCCTCCTCGTGCAACATTAGTCACTTCATCATGGCAGTGCATCGCGCAGTCTGAAATTCCAAGTATTGCACAATTTGGGATCTCGATTGGTATGACACACAGAGCAATTTATCTTCAGTGGAAACGAAATGTAAACATGTTTTTTTTTAAAAAGTAGGGGATAAAAATGGGTTTCTACCCCTACATAGGTGCTGGAGAAATGCACGTTTTGAAGTAAAGGGTGTGGGGCTGTTTGTGTGACCCCTCCGAGGAGGTTTACTCACACACTGCTAGTTCCCTGCCGCACCTCCCCAAATACAAAGTGTGGGCGTAACCTAAGACTAGCGCACCCATGCTCAGCCGGCCAACGTGACCTCACATGGGGGGCCGCTTGGTAAACATAATTCTGGCTGTAACTCAGAAGTGGCCGGGCATTGTCACCTCTGCTGGCTTTGATATGTAGGTCTCGGTCACCCACCGGGACAGGGGCGCAGAAGGGCCTGGCTGGAAACCCCCTGCCCAGCTGAGTCAGGGTTCCACGGTGCAGCTGATCTGACGGCTTGCCTGCCTCCCTTCATCTTGCCAGCTGCAGCAGTCCATGCAGCTGGGTGCTGCTGGCTCAGTGAGGGAGCTGTTCCCCCCCCCCCCCCCCCCCGGCTTCCCAGCAGGGCTGAAGCAACTGGCCGATTTCCCTGCCTCCACCTCTCTCGGGCCACATCAGACGTTGCCATGACCAGAATTCTGTGCGCTGTTTGAGCAGCGAAGGAGGCGCACCTCTGGCCAAACGAGCACCAGTTCTGAAACCAAAAGACGTTATGGAAATCATATGCAAATGGCAGCTGCTTCCTTTGCATAATTGCCTAGTCTGATGTCTAACCCTGAGACCACACGGTGAGCTAATTCTTCTTGCTGGACAAGGGGGCCTCACGGGCAGAGCACTTGGCCTGGAGCAGAGAGGCCTGGGTTCGTGGGGGGAGCCGTACAGAAAGTCCAAGGTTCGATCTCTGGCAGCAGCTCCAGGGAAGACTGGAGAAAGTCCTGCCTGAACGCCGGAGAGCCACGGCTGCCAGTCCGTGTCGACAATACTGGGCTAGATGGACCAAGGGCCTGACTCAGCATACGGCGGCTTCCGATGTTCCTGTGAATCGCCACTCAGCCACAAAGATCGCTAGGTGACCTTGGCCCTCTCTCAGCCTAGCCTACCGCTCAGGGCTGTCGTGAGAAAAAAAAGCAGGAGCTACTCCCAAGTATGCTGCCTGCGCTCCAGGAGGGATAATAAAATTAAGCTTGTCCCTCCCAGGGCATATGCGGAGAAGGCCTGGGGCAAACCCCATGGAAGTTTATTATTTAGCTATTGCACCTACCCCTTCCTCCAAGGAAGTCTGGGAGAGAGACACGGTTCCCTCCGCTGCACCTCTATCCTCACAACAGGCCTGTGAAATAGGTGAGGCTGAGAGAGAGGCTGACTGGCCAAGGTCACCTTGGAAGCCTCATGGAGATTTGAACTCAGGCCTCCCCAGGGCTGGCCCAATGCCCTAACAACCTTCCCCGACCTGCAGTGGAAGCTGGTGACTTCAATGTCAGTGGGGCAGTGAATCCACTCCGGGTTTCAGTCAGAACCAGTCAGAACTCTAAAGGAGTTCTCCAAGGTGCAGTAGCTCCTTTATAGAGTACTGACTGAAACCTGGACTGGATTCCCTGCCCCACTGGTCTTGGAGCCACCAGCCACCACTGCCTACCATGCTTTTTTTTGGGAGGGGGGAGGAGAAGGCTCCTCTAACCACTACACCATACTAAACTGCCTCTCCCATCTGGTGCAACTGACATATTATTCTTGGATGAATTGAAAACAATGTTTTCTCCCTTTCTGGCTCTGGACTCTTTACACTTATTTCACAGGTAGAAATTCATCAGGTAAACCTTTCTCTAAACCTTGCTGGAAAAGCTTCGGTTGATTTCCGCCTGTTTGACACTTTGCCTTTTACAGCTGCCATTATGTCTATTCGAAAGGGGAAAAAAGGACAAAGTGGCAATTCCAAGTGGGAAACCTTCCCTATTATCTGGGCAGTGATAGATAATCAACCTCTGTTTTAATAATAATAATAATAATAATAATAATAACAATTTATTTCTTACCCACCTCTCCGTCTGGATCGAGGCGGGGAACAACAACATGATAAAATACATGCATGTTGCTATTTCCGTTTTGATGGCGCTTAGCTTTAAATTCTGTCCTCTGGGTCTCTTCCCCCCCCCCCACTTTCTTTAAAGAACCCTGTAGTACCCAGTTATTTATTTATTGTTAATTATGATGCATCACTCATCTCCTTTGCTCAAGGCAGACCTCTTTCCCCTGTGCGCATATATAACAGAGATATTTTGCTCCCCAGGAGCCAGGTAATTCCGTTTTAACCTTCTTTATTAACTAAACAGACTCAGCGCTGCACTTGCTGTTTGTTTTGTGTTCCTGACCTAGAAATCGCTCCCGTCGCTCTTCTCTGCACCTCCTGGGTTAGCCAGCTTCTTGGGGGAGGTGGGGCCTGTCAATAGCTATTAGCTATAATGCCTAAGTGGAACCCCCAAGTCCAGGGGCAGTCTATCTCTGATGGCACTGTTGCTGCGTACGACACGATATGCCACAACTCCCAGCATAAATACTACAGCTCTCAGCGGTTCCCAGCCAGCATAGCTGGAAGTTGTATTCTAACACATCTGGAGGGCACCGGGTTGGGGAAGACTTCTTTCTGCAGTAAAAAATGCAGCGGTAGCAGCAGCCATCACAGGACAGGTCCCTGCCCCAAGGAGATTGCAGTCTAATTTGTCATATTGGAGGAGGTAAGAGAGGAAAGGAGGACAGAGGGGGAGCAGCGATGATTGTAAAACACATTTCTAGTCAATAACCTCTTAGTAAATGTAAATATAGATATACATTTAATGTCACTTGCTTATGCCTCACTATTGACACATATATCCATATCAGAATTATTTATTCCTATTTTTTCCCTCTTTACTAACACAGGTGGGATCCTGAAGTGGTTTAAGATGGGGTGACCTATCTTAAGATGACACCTCCTTGCTTGAGCTAATGTTTTAAAAAGGAGGTGTTGAAATTGGATGATGACATGAAAAAGGGGACAATTAAAGCTGCAGCAGCACCTGGTGAAAATCCCTCTTCGTCACAGCTGTTAAAGCTGCAGGAGCCCAGGGCTCCTGCAGCTTTAACTGCTGTGACGAAGAGGGAGTTTTACCAGGTGCTGCAGGCATACAAATGACACCTGCTGAAATTCCCTTTTCATCACAACTGTTAAAGATACAGGAGCCCTGTCCTCCTTTCCATAGGGTCACCCTATTTAAGATATAGCACGATCATGACCTTACAAAGAAGTCACAAGGTGGTCATCCTAGTGCTCAATGAAATCTGTAAAAAACTGGAAACTCGCTGGGTGACCTCACGCTGGTCACTCTCAGCCTCAGGTAGGCTTGCTGTGAGGATAATATTGGGGGGGGGGGGGGGAAGAGACTAGGCACATCGGTCCGAGCTTCTTGGAGAAAGAGGGTTGTTCTTTTAGGCAGAATGCCTGTGTACACCAGTTGCGGCAGGCACATCCTTCTTGTGGGTTCCCACACAGGCGACTAGTTGGCCACTGTGTGAACAGAATGCTGGACTAGATGGACCCTAGGTTAGGCTGTCCATATGAAAAGGAGGACAGGGCTCATGTAACTTTAACAGTTGTAGAGAAAAGAGAATTTCAGCCAGTGTCATTTGTATGCAATTAGTTCCTGGTGATATTCACAACTGTTAAAGTTGCAGGGGCCCTGCCTTCTTTTGTATCTGGTCACTCTAGTATAGTGCCTGCACCTTTAACTGTGGTGATGAAGAGGGAATTTCACCAGGAACTAATTGCAGACAAATGACACTGGCTGAAATTCCCTTTTCTCTACAACTGTTAAAGTTACATGAGCCCTGTCCTCCTTTTCATATGGTCAGCCTACCTTTGATAGTCTTCCAAAGATCCAGAGGGAGTCGGCCCAGTCAAAGGGATTCCTGGTGGGGGAGTTCCAGAGAAAAGGTGCCGCTACTGAAAGGCCCCTGCTTTCTAGTTCTCATCTCCTTCATGAGAGGGAAGGACTCTGAGCAGAGCATTTATGAATATTTTTAAGGGGGGAGGGGGTGTTGTTGTTGTTGTTGTTATTATTATTATTATTTATTTATGTATTTATGTATTTATTTATTACATTTCTATACTGCTCCATAGCCAAAGCTTTCTGGGCGGTTTACAAAAGATTAAAACCTTAAAGATCGATATACAAAATTTTAAAGTATAAAAACATAAAACAAACATATATGATAGCAAGCAGACGAAGAGATAAGCAAAGCCTATAATACAAACTTTTATATTATATTTTATGATGTTGTATGTTATGGTTTTGGTTGTTGTGAACCACCCAGAGAGCTTCGGCTGTTGGCTGGTATACAAATGTAATAAATGAATAAATAAGTAAACACATAGATAATAAACTGGCCTTAAGAGGTAGGCTGCCTCTGCCCATGGAGGTTCCATTTAGCTACTGTTGCTAGTAGCTGTGATACCCCTGTCTTCTATGAATGTGCATCATCTCCTTTCAAAAGCAACCAAATGGATGAGCATTTCCAGTCCACATCTTGTGGCTGTGAGTCAAAGTGCCGACCGCGCCCCTACTCTGCAACCAGCATTCCTGGTGGCACAGGATGCAGGCCGTGCTTCCCTGATTTGGTACCCTCTGGATGCATTTGGACTGCCACTCCCATCATCCCCGGCCAATAGCCATGCTGGCTGGGGATGAGGGGGGAATTGTAGTCCATCATATTTGTAGGACATGGGGAGGTGGAGATGGTTCAAGCCCCGGAGTGCCTGACAATAAAATCAGTGCAAAAGAACAAGAAGAACGGTTAGAAGGGTATGCAGGGGCGTCACCTGTCCCGCCAAACTGCCTCTCTCTGCTTTCTCTGAAGCTCATCCCAGCAGAAGGTTGCTGGGGACGGCAGGAGGATGCTTGGCTCCTTATCCATGCGGTTGACTGTACCTCTCCCCCCCTCCTCGGTACATCTGATCCAGGTCGCTGTAGGAAATGGGCATTGCGCTTGATGGTCCCTGGCCTGGCTCCATCTGACAGCTGCAGAGTTTCGCCCAATGCCTGACGCAAAAGGACTTCTCTGCAGCAAATGAAATGTGGTTGCTAAGGAGGAAGGCCGGGCTGAGATCAGAGGGTGCTTTGTGCAGCGGTGGGGCAAAGCCACACTCCCGCAGGGAGGCTGCCTGGGTGCAAAATGTCCCCTCTGCATGAGGTTTCTCTCTCCCCACCCCCATGGGCTGAGACTGCCAGTTTCTCTGTGCCCCACTAGTCCAGATGTTGGGCTTTCCGCACCAGCTGATCAGCTACCTTTTTCCTTTGCCAGGGGCCCGGTAGTTCTGCAAGCCTGACCTCCCATCAGCGCAAGCGGGAGGCCCCAGTGGACAGATGATGTCCCAGATATATATGAGCATGGAGAAGCCGGACCCACACACGAAATCATCCCACTGCCCTTTGAGAGGCACGGGCCCTAGAGTGCCTGGCTGTTTTCCATGCTCACCTGGACCTTCGAGCCAGGCAAATTGCTCCATGTTCCCCCACGTGGGCTCACCACAGCAGCCTCAGCCAATGAGGGGATGATAAAATCTCATCTCATCATAGGAATCTCCTTGATAATGAGTCAGACCCTTTGGTCCATCTAGCGCAGCATCACACAGATTGGAAGCATCTCTCCGGGGCTTCAGATGAGGTCTCTGTCAGCCCTATTTGGAGATCCCGGGGATTGTTCTGGGTCCTTTGGTATGCAAGGCAGCATTTTTCAAAATGAAACAACTGCTGTGTAGTCAGGGCCTTAATCTTACACCAAGGACTCGGATGGTAAGATGCTGCATGTTTTTGATATTATTTTATGGAGTGGAGGCTTGGACACTTAAGAAAAACAACTTGAACAAAATCGAATCTTTTGAAATGTGGATATACCGACGCATGTTGAGGATACCATGAACTGACAGATAACAAATGAGGACGTACTATGTAAGGTAAACAAACAAACAGAATTCCTAAATACCACCAAACCAAGAAAATTGCAATATCTTGGTCATATTATTCGAGGGGACAAATGAACCATTCTCCAACATATTATACAAGGGGAAAATGAAGGGAAAAGATCAGTGGGAAGAAGATGAACATCATGATTAAGAACTTGAGGGAAGGGTATTCTATAGAATTATTTAGAGCAGCAGCGTAAAAATAAATAAATAGCTCTAATGATAGCTAAGCTAGGGTGACCAGATAAAAACCAGGTCAGGGCTCTTGTAATTTTAACAGTTGTAGAGAAAAGGGAATTTCAGCCGGCGTCATTTGTATGCAATTAGTTCCTGGTGAAATTCCCTCTTCATCGCAACAGTTAAAGGTGCAGGCACTATACTAGAGTGACCAGATACAAAACAAGGCAGGGCCCCTGCAACTTTAACTGTTGTGATGAAGAGGAAATTTCACCAGGAACGAATTGCATACAAATGACACTGGTGGAAATTCTCTTTTCTCTACAACTGTTAAAGTTACATGAGCCCTGACCTGGATTTTATTTGGTCACCCTAGCTAAGCTCCGATAGGAGAATGCACCCTTAGAAGAAGAAGAGCAGGTGCTCAATCGCTGAGCTACAGCCCTTCCATATGTTTCTGCCCTGGACCTCCTCAGGGCTTGGAGAAATACATCCAGAAACAGCTTTCCTGCCTCACCCACTGCTTGTGTGTGAACTAGGTTGGTATCCAAGTAGGATGCTGGATATGCTCATTCTCCTATGGCAGTGGAGGGAACACCACCCCGCAGGCCTAATCCTGCCCATGGATATCCCCCATTCTATCCACAGAGGCTTTGGCTCCCTCCTCTGGCCCTGCTTCCTGCCCCAAGGAGCCTACTGGGGGGTTGGGAAGGGGTCATGAATCCCTCTCATCTCCTTTCATAATTGATCTGCAAACAACAGGGGGATCCCTGTCTCCACAGCTACCCAAAGTCCCCTGAAGGTGCGGGAAGGGAGAGGAATCCCCCTGTTATCGCAGATTTATTTGTTTGTTTGTTTATTTATTTATTTAAAACATTTCTTAGGCGATTTTCAGGGCAGAAGCTCTCCCAAGGTGGTTTACAACCATATATAAAAACAGCATACACATTAAAAGCAATAAAAACATAAAAGTAAAATATCAATTAAAACAATAAAAGCTAACATTAGAAACTAGCAATAAAACAGCAAGGGTAACAGCAGCAAATCAGTATTTAAGAGAAGGCCATAGTAAAATAAAAACGGTTTTAAGGCCTTCTTAAAAGCCTGTAAGGATGGCGCATGGTGGAGTGTCGATGGGAGTTTGTTCCACAGGTGTGGGGCCACTGCTGAGAAGGCCTTCTCCTGTGTGGAAACCCACCTAATTTCTCTCACTGGTGGGCAGGTGAGAAGGGCCTCTCTTTCTGATCTTAAAGTGTGGGCAGGCTGATATGGGTGAAGGCGGTACTTCAAGTAGGTTGGTTCCAAAGCGTTTTGGGCATTGAAGATCAAAACCAGCACTTTGAATTGGACTCGGAAACACACAGGCAGCCAGTGCAGCTGGCGCAGTATATGCATTATATGGTCAAATTGCCTCGCTTCCACCAATACTCGGGCGGTTGCATTATGCACCAGCTGAAGTTTCCGAACTGTCTTCAAAGGCAGCCCCACGTATAGCGCATTACAGAAGTCCATCCTGGAAGTGACCAGTGCGTGGATAACTGAGGCCAGGTCCATCCTCTCCAGATAGGGCCGCAGTTAGCGTACCAGCCTAAGCTGATAGAATGCATTCCTGGACACCACAGCCACCTGGGCTTCCCCAGTTAGCTCAGCATCCAGGAGGACTCCCCAACTGCGTACTTGGTCTTTTAGGGGGAGTGCAACCCCATCTAAGACCAGTTGGCCAACGAGACCATATTATGCCAGTCCTTTTCCAACTTCACTGGCTGCTGATCCTGGTCCGGGCCCAATTCAAAGTGCTGGTACTAATATTTAAAGCCCTAAACGGCTTGGGGCCAGGTTATCTAAAGGAACGCCTCCTCCCATATGTACCTGCCCGGACCCTAAGATCATCTACAGGGGTCCTTCTCCGTGAGCCCCTGCCAAAGGAAGTGAGGCAGGTGGCCACTAGGAGGAGGGCTTTCTCTGCTGTGGCACCCCGGCTGTGGAATGAGCTCCCCAGAGAGGTTAGCCTGGCGCCTACTTTGTACTCTTTTCGTCGCCAGGTGAAGACCTTTTTATTCTCCCAGTATTTTAACAGTTAAATTAACTCAATTTTAATCCTTGCTGTTTTAAATTTGTATTTTAATCTGTATTAATTCCTGCTGCTTGGTTTTATTCTGGTTGTGTTTTTATATTGTATGTTAATTTGTGTTTTTAGATTGTGCCTTGTTTTATATATTTTAAAATGATTTCATGGTTTTAATTTTTGTGAACCGCCCAGAGAGCTTCAGCTATGGGGTGGTATAAAAATGCAATAAATAAATAAATAAATAAATATCCAAAGTAGTTGGTTTCCCCACCCACAGTACCTCTGTCTTGTCTGGATTAAGCTTCAGCTCGTTCACCCTCATCCATCCCAAAACAGCTTTCAGATCAGAGATCCTGGGGATTCCCTCCAATGTGCCCCATACCCTCCCGATTTGCCTCTGCTGCGCCTTTCCCCATTGCCTGGGACAGGCAAAGCATTGCCAGTCAGGGCCTGGGGCAAGAGAGCGCTGTGGGGACACAAGCTATATGGTCATGTCAGTCCAGAAACTGCCCTGTTCTAGCAGGACCAGCCCAGGTCCTTTGGGTGCCTGGGCAGGAAATCCACCTCGCACATCCCCCTTACACGAATTAGCATGTGGCACAAAGCAGCCTGTGGTTCTGCAGATTCAGATCAGGAAACCGCTGTGAAATCCAGCTGCTGTAAAACCCGAAGTGTCCCAGATGTCAGATCAGCTCATATATTGCAATGGCTCCGTCTGGAGATTTAAACATTTCAAAATCAGGCTTACACTTGACATTAAGAGTTTGTTGACATGAATTTCATTTTCGATTCCTGAGTAAATGGCGCCCCTGTTAGGAACTCACCTTGTGGTGCTTGTTTGCTGCTTCTGCTGTTCTCTAACCCTTCTGTGTGCTGCTTCCTCCGAAACACATCTCAGCCTATAGTAAACACTGTAATCCTAGGAGTCATACAGGACGCATGAAAAATGAAAGCAAGAGATGGACCATTGGATGTGGATTGCTTGTACCATTACATTCTAAGAGACTTTATGGGCAAGTGGTATAGTTGGTTGCCCGAGTGCATCTGGATGAATGGCGCCTAGCATGATTTCACACCAAGGGCCCCCGTGTGAGGGCCTGCTGATCATGCGCTTCCCTTTTTTATGGACCTACGAATGTGCAGTTCTGGGGGTGGTGGAAATCTCTTGCAAGAAACATGGTCCTTCAGCACCCTCTACGGTCTGCCTGGTTGCACTACATGTGTTAGAAACATCTTGGGTGCAAGTTGCAGAAAAGGCCGTATTTGGGTGGGTGGGTCGGGGGGTGTTTGTAGGAAAGGTGTGGGCGCAACCAGGTACAGAATATTAGCATAAGGTTTCATGTCGGTAAGGGACCATCACCCTAAGCTTTAAAAAGTATGTATGCAGGGACATCCCATGGCTCAGTGGTAGTAGATTACCCGGTGTGTGTGTGCGGAAGTTTCCGGATTCACTCTCTGTCATCTCCAGAGGGGGAAAAAATGGATATTGCGCAGCAAGGCTGGGAAAGACTCCAGGGAAGACCACTGCAATTGCCAGGAGGCAGTTCTGCCTACGATGAACAGACACATTTCTTAGATTATGCAACCCACTGCCCCAGACAGTGTTTCACGGCCACTGGTTTTTTTTGGATGGGGTGGAGGTCCTAAAATCTATTTATTATTATTATTATTATTATTATTATTATTATTATTATATTATTATTATTATTATTATTATTATTATCCCTTTCTAGCTCGTGGGGGGTTTTCTAGACGGACATGACGGGCTTTGCCGAGGCATGCTGTCTTTTACAGATTCAGGAATTTCCTGACAACGGAGCATGTTTTAATTATGACGGCCTTCTGGATGTTGGTTTGGATGTATTCTGGTAGGCCCAGCATCTGAAGGTTTTCTGTATAATTTTTTGTGGCGACGCCGGTGACTGAGGTGACTTAACGGAATAATTGTGACCTTTTCCTGTTGCCATAGTTCTTTGACTTCCATGGCCAGTGGTGTAGATTTTCTCTCTTTTCCTCTTCCTTTTCAACAACATTTTTGTCATTTGGTAGTGCTATGTCAATGAGGTATGTGTGTTTTTCTTTTTTGTCTATGACTGTTATGTCTGGTCGGTTGCAAGGTATTGTCTTGTCCAATTATTATTATTATTATTATTATTATTATTATTATTATTATTTCTGCAAACCTTACGGTTCCCCTAGGCCCACAGATACCTCCGTCTTGTGAGTAGATAGTGTAATTTTGGCTACATAAACCTACAGTTGGAGAATGAATTCACTATTAGCATGCAGGAGTTATTTTTTTTTACTACATTTATACCCCACTCTTCCTCCAAAGAGTTCAAAGTGGCATCTGGGGTTCTGTTTTAGCCACACAACAATCCTGTGAGGTAGGCAAGGCTGAGAGATAGTGACTGGCCCAAGAGGTCACCCAGTGAGTTTGATGGCTAAGGGGGGTTCAGAAGCTGGGTCCCCATAGTTCGTAGCCTTCCCCAGTTGGCTGCCCTCATTATTATTATTATTATTATTATTATTATTATTATTAATTACACTTATATACCGCCCCATAGCCGAAGCTGTTGGATTACAATGCCCATCATTCCCAGCTAGTACGGCAATTTCAATAGCAAAACAATTGAGACCACGAAAAGACGGGACGGATTGGCAAAACTACTTTGTTCAGTAAAGCTATCAGCTTATCAAAAATCCAGCACCAAATATAAGAACGATTTAGGGCAGCCTTCCCCAACCTGGTTGGGGATGCTGGGAGTTGTAGTCCAACACATTTGGAGGGCAGCAGGTTGGGAAAGACTGTTTTAAAGGAATCAGAGCCAGAAGTCACAGACTTCGTTTACTTACATTTATTATTAGAGTTTTGTTTCACTTTATCTCTTTGAATGTGCAATTATTTGCCATTATTGTGTCATTTAAGTGTTAAATGAAGATGAGATGAAAGTTGTGTATTGATCCTCTCAAATATTTATATGTACAGTTTGGTTGTTTCATTTCTGCTATGTCTAAAAATGATTGTATTTTTAAAGTGGCTGTTCCTAGCCTGGAACCTGAGGGATACAGTGCAATGGCATTCAGGTAAATGAATTACAGTGCAATCCTATACAGGTTTACCTGGGACCAGAAGTAAGCACCACTGAATTAAATGGGAGTTACTCCCAGGTAAGTGTGTATCAGATTGCAGCCTTAAGAAATGAAATCTGTAAGGTGGGGTCAATTGCTAGAGCGCAGTATTGCAAAATCTTAGAGTCATGTGCCAGCATTTGCTGTTACTTTGCAAAGGATTCTGGGACACATGTCTTACAGTATGCAACCCAGCTGTGGAGAGTGGCACAAAGACTTGGGGGAGCCTTGCTCTCCTTTGCATTTGGTCAAGAGGGCAGGGCTCCTGCAGCTTTAACTGCTGTGATGAAAAGGGAATTTCACCAGGTGCTGCACACCTACAAATGACACCTGCTGAAATTCCCCTTTCAGTACAACTGTTAAAGACACAGGAGCCCTGTTCTCCTTTCCATGCCGTGATCTCCTGCTGTGTGGAGGAAAAGCGGCACAATAAAAACAGCCCCTGAATGGGCCATGTGGTCTTTGTTTACTTCCTCTTTCCCTCCCAGCAGAAAGAGGAAGTAATGAGGGACAAAAGCGGGGGCAGAGAAGCCACAGTACGGAAATGCGATTTCCCCCATGTGATGACACTCTGTATGGTCACCCTAATTTGTAGACCATTTTTCTCTCCAAGAGGAAGCCCAAAGCAGCTAACAACATCATACAAAAACAAAGACAATAATATCTTCCTGATTGTCTGGGGGCCCCAGATAAAGGCTTCTGGACAAGGTCTCTTCTGGTATCAGGCTACAAAACAAGGAAGACCCTGCATGGTCAGTTTTCTGCAGCTCTTGTTCTGCTACAGAGCTGCTTCCCTGATTATTTTAAATTTGTCTGTGCATGAAATGCATCTCAAACCCTCTCAAGAGGCTGCATTTGTTGGGTTTCAGTTAGGATTGGGCTTCAACTGATCACACTTTCGATCCCTGTTTCTATCTCAATCTTTTTTCTTTCTTTCTGCCCCTCTTACTTTCTGCCCCAAGATCATTGCCAATACATTTTACCAGCATAAAAATTTTACTTGCCAATTTACATTTTACTTTCTCTCCCCCTCCCCTATTTTTTTAATTTTTTTTTAGAAACCTGAATCTCAGAAGCAGAATGAAGTCAAGCCCTGCATTTTTCTGAATTCGCCTTCTTGAGACCAAACACAACAATTTGGGGTTCCTTGGTGCAAGATTTTGGTGTAACACACCTGCAGCTTAGAGTGACTAGACACAAAAGAGGGCAGGGCTCCTGCAGCTTCAACTGTTGTGATGAAGAGGGAATTTCACCAGGTGCTGCAGGCATACAAATGACACCTGCTGAGATTCCCTTTTCTATACAACTGTTAAAGACACAGGAGCTCAGGTCCTCCTTTCCATAGGGTCACCCTATTAACCGTGGCCATTAACACAACAATGGTTGATAAAGACAAGATCCTTGCATTGGATGAGTCCATCAACACATGTGGTGTGACAGAGAAAATGTTGTCCCAATTCAAGCCTGAGAGACAAGGAGACAGAATTGAACCTCTTGTGAATTGTTACTCAGCAGTATCTCCTTGTAATCTTCCTTTGAAATTTCTTTTCTCAAGCAGGGCCAGGTTAAGATCAGGGGCCAGAGTGCCCTGGAAGGCTGAAAAGTTCCCTCCACAGATTTTTGAATATTGCCATTTCTGATTTGTGTCCCTTTATTATTGTGTAGAGATGTGCTGATTTGTCACGTGAAGAATGCATAAAGCCATCTATGTCCTGTATTACATTGGAAGGTGAATGAATCCCTGATGTATTCGTTTTATATGCATTTAATCAGTTTGATGCATTTTATATCATTTGTATTGGATGTTGTTCCCCACCTCGATCCAGAGGGAGCGGTGGGTAAGAAATATTATTATTATTATTATTATTATTATTATTATTAATAATAATAATAATATTAGGCCTTGTCATAGTGTTGCCAGAATAGGCGTGGGGCCATGGACAGCATCTGGTCTGATGCAAGATCAGGTCCCTGTGTCCGGATCTCAGTTATGTGGCCCTGCTGTTGCTGGGGAGTAGCTGTTTTAAGCTAGGGGGGTGGATGTCTGCAAGCAAGTTCTGCTAAGCAGCATTTGTCAGAAACGGAGTGGACACTTTGCATTAACCTGAGGGTGTGGGCTATGCTTCCTTGAACTGCAATCTCAAAAGACCACGGCAGGGTTTGACCAACTTCGGGTGGCTTTTTTTTGTGTGTGCCAGATATACAGAGACTCCGGGAGGAGAGGCAATTCTGATCAATTAGTTAAGCCAAGCCGTAATAGTGTCCTGCTGTGCCATCCGGCTACTGCTGCCCTGCTGCCCTTTCTGTACCGGATGATTTAGTTTTAAAGCCCACATGTCTGCGTTTGAGAAAGCCCCCTCCTCCAGCCCCCCTCCTCAAAACATGTTTCCAAAGCACAAAACGCAAGAGCAAACAGGCTCGGCAGCACCGGGACATACGTTGAACCCAGGCTCATGCGCTACTGGCTTCTCATCAACTGCACCTGATCCTTTTCATTCCAAATTTTGCTCCCTGTCCTGGGTAGCCCCTACTTTACCCTTCGGGGTGATGTTAAGGATCTCTTTCAAAAAGGCCGCTGCATGTGCACATAGGCACTAGAACGGTTCAGGCTAGAGCCTGAAAGAGGCCAGGAAGGTGCATCACAGGTGGGGCAGGGCAGGATTGAGCTCTAATGCGCTCGCATGTGAATGCCCCGAGGTCAGAGTTATGCTTCCCTCACCCCTGGGCTTGAATCAAAATGGTAATGAAGCCAGTAAAACTAGGATGATTGCATTATCACCCATGACTGGTCTTGTAAATAGCTACTACAATGCTTATCTTGTATACTTTTAAGCTTTGCATAGTATTGCCACATATTTGTTTGTGTCATTCTTGCATTTCATGGCCAGTTGCATTTCAAAGAGTTTGACATTTCCTCTACTACCCTGTGCGGCCTGCCCCCCCCCCCTCTGTGTGTGTGTGTGTGTGTGTGTGTTAAAGTTGCAGGGGCCCTGCCTTCTTTTGTATATGGTCACTCTAGTATAGTGCCTGCAATTTTAACTGTTGTGATGAAGAGGGAATTTCACCAGGAACTAATTGCATACAAATGACACTGGCTGAAATTCCCTTTTCTCTACAACTGTTAAAGTTATATGAGCCCTGTCCTCCTTTTCAGATGGTCAGCCTAGGCATGGGGGAGCTGGACTTGGTTCTCCTGTTGCCTAACCCTACTAGATGTATACCATGTCTTCATTACTTGTGTTGGCAAAAGGTGATGCAAGCTTTTGGGTGGCGCAGAATTCCTCAGTGGGTAGCATGTTTTATCTTGTAAGTTACCCAAAGGAAATATGGAAAAGAAAGACCCTTCCGGATGATCCGTGTGTTTTGCAAAGGAGATGTAAAATCCATATTAGTGTAATATAGGCTGACCAGATAAAATCCAGGTCAGGGCTCATGTAACTTTAACAGTTGTAGAGAAAAGGGAATTTCAGCCAGTGTCATTTGTATGCAATTAGTTCCTGGTGAAATCCCCTCTTCATCACAACAGTTAAAGTTGCAGGCACTATATTGGAGTGACCATATACAAAAGAAGGCAGGGCCCCTGTAACTTTAACTGTTGTGATGAAGAGGGAATTTCACCAGGAACTAATTGCATACAAATGACACTGGCTGAAATTCCCCTTTCTCTACAACTGTTAGAGTTACATGAGCCCGGACCTGGATTATATCTGGTCACCCTACCCAGCATCCCTCGGGGCTCCTCTGTGCCGCACCCTGGTGGCATCCCTACTAGCCATTTTGTTGAGCCGACAGCTGAACGCTGGGCCTCTCTGCCTCCTTGGCCCTTACGATGACGTTTTAAAATGGCACTTGGCCTCAGCTCTGCGGCAGCCACATTGCCTGTTTCTGGCACCGGACTGAACGTCCCCACCCCCTGCCTTGACCCAGTTTAGGGGAATCTGTGAGCGACTTGCAACAAAGGTTTATTCAGAAGGAACTGAACCAGAAAGCGGAGCCAAGCAAATTGCTTTACCTTTGAACTGGCTCGGGGCGGTGTGGCAAAAGCAGTCGGGAAGGCAGGTTGAGTCCTTTTCCCGCCGAGCCTTCGCCTGATCCCGTAAAGCCGTAGAGGAGCCATGGCAAGCATCCTAGGCAGAGAAACGCAAATAGCAGGACTTGTTAGCTACACCGGTCCTGCTAGTGGCGGGGAGGGCTGCGTGTGCCTCATTGCATGAGAAGTGTGATGTCCCCTGTCTGAAAAAGATTCCAGTGTGACATTGAGGGACACGAGGCTGGAACAGGTCACACTGACTGACCCTTTTGGAGCGTGTGGGCTCCATCCTTCTGAGCAGAGCCTCCCCCATCCAGGTCGATTTAGGGTGAGTTCACACATGCACATTCACCGCATGACAACTCTGCAATGTCGAGTCACGGCTTACAATGGTGAAGCTGCCATCACAGATCAAACCGTACAGACGAAGCTTTCATATCGTCTCTGACGCAACACTTCTCAACGGGGACCATTCACACATGCGGCTGTGAGTCCAGCAGAATCAGGCGCCGAGTGGTGCGTTTCTGAGCAATCGCCGGGCTCACATTGCTGTTTCGTAGAAACACAAAGTGGTCAGTCTGAGCTTTCTAGCCCAGCTTGGTGGTGGTGGTGGTGGTGACTAGATGCATTCCTGGCTTGGTCACACTGAAAACAGAATCCTGGGCTTGTTTGGTCTGATCCAGCACAGCTCTTCTCACATCCTTAATTCTGCAGATGCTCAAGGTCACGTCATCCAAGGTACCAGAATTTTTCTGAAAACAAAAGAGGGGATGGGATCCTTCCTCTGTCCTCGTTGGATGCTGCAAGCCATGCCTTGTGCTCGTCGGCTGGAGCGCTCTGAGGTGGCCGGATTCTGGATCTTGCCCTGGATTTTGCCTTTGGACCACCAGTGGAATTTTATATTTTTGTCCCAGGGGCAGCAGCAGCAGCAGCAGCCGCCCATCATGTCACCCTCACATGACCTGCAGGGTCAAATCTGAATGTCTGCAGACCTCTCCTCCCCCTTTCCATCTTGGGACTCTGCACATGCAGACCATGCGCCTCCCCCACCCCAAACCTGCTTGCTGTAATAGCTTTCCCAATCTGGAGATCTCTTTGTGATCTTTTGGTTGGCCCAATAAAAGTATTATGCTAACATGGACTCTGAGATCCTCACAAAGACATGCTGACGACAGGGGTGGGCAACTTGTGCCCCCCCTGAAGGTTTTGGCCTGCAACTCCCATCATTCTTCACCATTGGCTATGTTGCTAGAGCTGGTGGGAGTTGTAGGCCAAAACAGCTGTGGGGAGAATAAGTCGCCCACCCTGAGCCCCTGTCAAAGGAAGTGGGGCAGGTGGCTACCAGGAGGAGGGCCTTCTCTGCTGTGGCACCCCGGCTGTGGAATGAGCTCCCTAGAGAGGTTCGCCTGGTACCTACATTACACTCTTTTAGACACCGGGTGAAGACCTTTTCATTTTCTCAGTATTTTACCAGTTTATCATTTGAATTTTTAACTTTGCTGTTTTAGATCTGTATTTAAAATTGGTGTTAATTTCTGCTTTGCTGCTTGGTTTTTATCCTGCTTATGTTCTTATATTGTATTTTTATACTGTTGTTGTTTTATATTTTGAATGGTTTTTATGGTTTTAATTTTTGTAAACCGCCCAGAGAGCTTTGGCGATTGGGCAGTATAAAAAATGCAACAAATAAATAAATAAATAAATAAATATTGTACATCAGCCTTCCCTTCCCTGGTGCCTTCCAGATGTGGTGGACTGCAATTCCCAGCGTTCCCGGCCAGCATGGCCAACGCAGTTCAGCAGGTCTGGAGGGTCCCAGGCTGGGAAAGGCTGCTCCACACCGTCTGCCTCCGCTGCTCTTTTCTGCGAAGCAAATGGGCTCTTGTCTGCAGCGGCTGCTCTGAGCGCCACGTTACTTGTGGAAGCAAACGCTGCAAAAAATGACAGACGGGGCCGGGAGGGGGTGGGGAGGACAAGGAAACAACAACATGATTTATCGGGTTGCACAACCTGGCAGCAACTTATACTGAAGCGTGAAGGGAGGTGGGTGGCTGGAAAAAGGGGCAATCAAAAGAAAAGATTCCTCCCTGCTGTGGTTGCTGTATCTTCAGAGGAGGTGCGGGGCTGGGGGTGGAACTCAGCAATGAGAGGCAGTGTGGTGTAGCAGTTAGAGTGTTGGACTGGGACTCGGGCTCGGGACAGAACTCACTGGGTAGCATGGGGCCAGTCATGAGCCCTCAACCTAACCTATCTCACAGGGTTCGTGTGAAGATGAAACTGGGGAGTGGAGAGAGAACCATGTCCACCGTCCCGAGCTCCTTGGAGGAAAGCTATTGCAGGGTGGGGGGGATGGAAGTGCAGTCAAAACATAAAACAAAACTGCTAATTGAGAGCCAGTATAGTGTCGTGGTCAGAGTGTCGGACTGGGAGTAGGGAGATCCGGGTTCTAGTCCCCACTCAGCCATGGAAGCCCTCTGGTTGATTTTGGGCCAGTCACAGACTCTCAGCCCAACCTACCTCGCAGGGTTGTTGTTGTGAGGATAAAATGGAGAGGAGGAGGATTATGTATGCTGCCTTGGGCTCCTTGGAGGAAAAAAAGGGATATAAATGTAATAAGTAAAACAACAACATCAACAACAACATAATATAGTATATAGTGTATTGCAGGCTTCTATAGGCAAAACTAGACAGGTCTCTGCCTTCATGGAGCTTACAATCTAGAGCATGGGAAAGGGCGTTAAGGGCAGAACATGGGGAAATAATACAGTTTGGACTGTATTTAACTAGGTTGACCATATGAAAAGGAGGACAGGGTTCATGTAACTTTAACAGTTGTAGAGAAAAGGGAATTTCAGCCAGTGTCATTTGTATGCAATTAGTTCCTGGTGAAATTCCCTCTTCATCACAACAGTTAAAGTTGCAGGCACGATACTAGAGTGACCATGTACAAAAGAAGGCAGGGCCCCTGCAACTTTAACTGTTGTGATGAAGAGGGAATTTCATCAGGAACTAATTGCATACAAATGACCCTGGCTGAAATTCCCTTTTCTCTACAACTGTTAAAGTTACATGAGCCCTGTCCTCCTTTTCATATGGTCAGCCTAATTTAACCTTGGCTACTAACTACAGACAATGAGGACTTCTCCGTGTTTAAAGCTTTCTCTAAGCCTGGCCAGACGGCATTAGGAAACGGAGACAAATAGAACCAACCTGCGAGATGGCTGGCAAAGAGAAGTGGCCAGAAGGCTGCCAGGAGAACGCGAGCTCCCCACGGAAACCAGCTGAGGCAGAAACCGCAAGGCCCAACACGGCGCCACTGTTTGCCCCAGAGCTGCGAGGGCCCCCCACTTCCCTCCCTGCGCAGCTTTCTGCCTTGTGGAGATTAGCCCTCGCCTCAGTGGGCTTGAGTGGCAGCCGGAAAAGGCAGGCCTGCACCCCCTACAACGGGCTGTCTGTGCGCCTAGGCCTGTGCGTGCACAGCTGGCTTAGTCAGCCATGCCCACCCCAGGAAACATCCATAAAACTGACACCCAGCTCCCCGCACATTGCAGCTGCCGCCGCAGCTGCCTCCCCCTTGGCCACGGCAGCCGCCGCCTCTGGGCACGGTCGGTCCCTTTAGCGTTCTGGCCACCTTTTCCTCTCAGCGCACAAAACCTCCAGGCCTGGTTTGGCCACGTGCTTCCTGAAAACCGATTTGTGGTTCTCGGGAAGGAGGAAGAGAGACAAGATAGCCTCATAGTTCACGTTTACACAGCACTTTCTCATTGTTCAAATCACTCCGTGGATTTTATTGGAGTAATCCTTTCAACAGCGCTCCAAGGTGGGCCAGTACCCCTAGCCCCATTTTATAGATGTGGGGGCAGAGAGAGAGAGAGAGAGAGAGATCTTAAGAGTTCGTGGCAGGGGTGACATTTGAAAAGGGGACTTCCTTCTTAAAACCTACATGCCAACCATGGGCCTATATATGTGTAAACAAACAGGCCAATACAAAGATTTAACACTCTTGAAAGCAGGACTTTGGAGCAACTTCTGAACCCAAGATCATGCTCGCCATGTACACATCTATAATGCGACCACACTTAGAATACTGTGCACAGTTCTGGGCATTGCTGAATTGGAAAAAGTGCAGAAAAGGGCCACTCAAATGATCAAGGGGCTGAAGCATCTCCTCTTATGAGGGAACGTTACAACAGCTGGGATTGTTTAGCCTGGAGAAAAGGCGAACGAGAAGAGGCGCGCTAGAGGTGTACAAAATTATGCGTTGTGTGGAGAAGGGGGATAGAGAGATTTTTTCCCCCACCCTCATAATACTAGAACCTAATGGGGTTATCCCATGAATCAGAACAGATAAAAGGAGGAAATACTCCCTTGATATAATCAAACTATGGAATTCACTCCCACAAGACGTCGTGACGGCCACCAATCTGGATGGCTTTAAAAGGGAGTTCGATAAATTCCTGGAGGAGGAGAAGGCTATCAATGGCTACTAGTCCTGATGGCTATGTGCTGCCTCCAGTATCAGAGGCAGTAAACCTATGTACACCAGCTGCTGGGGAACATGGGCGGGAGAGTGTTGTTGCACTCATCCTGCACGTGGGTTTCCCATGGGCAGCTGGTTGGCCACTAATGGAACAAAATGCTGGACTAGATGGGCCCTTGGTGTGATCCAGCCTCAGGGCTTTTTTATCTTGCGTTTTTCAGTGAGTCAGGGCCCAAGCTAACGGGCTTGTTTTGATGGCAATGTCTGGAGTGGGGCGGGAAGCCCTTGCTCAGTGCCTGAATGTGTGGAAGTTGCCTTAGAATGAATCTGTCCCTTGGTCCGGTTAGCCCACCACTGTTGTCTAGCTGGGGGCTGTCCGTAGCTCCCCCACAGCTCTTCTCCTGGTTGTCTAGAGATGCCAACCAGGGATGGAATCTGGGAACTTCTGCGTGCAAAGCTAGTGCTGTGCACCACTGGGCTGCAGCATTTGTCCTCTTGCCAAAAACAGCTTTGCAAAACGTTGCATGCCCCAACTTGTCATTGTAGCAGGTTTTCCAATATTGTTCTTTGCCAGTGGTTTTAAAAAAGCAGCCACAACTGCTTCCTCCTTCAGGGAATCCTTTCCGCGTTGGCTTGTCTGTTGAGGAACTCCTCCATAGCTGGCATGGAAAGCCCTATACAGCAAAGGATTCTGGAGAATATTCTGGGACACGCAGTTAGTAGTTAGTCCATGCATAATGGTACTTGACCGGCCTCCTGGGTTCCACTCTCATACCCCTTGCAAACGAACACTACAGAACTGGAACAATACACACTTGAGCATGCTCTATATATTTGAGAGGAAACTATTATTATTGTTGTTATTATTATTATTATTATTATTATTATACATTTATATACTGCCCCATAGCCGAAGCTCTCTGGGGAGGTTACAAAAAATAAAATATTGAACATTTAAAGTCAATATACAAAATTTAAAACCATAAAATGTAAAAACAGCTAACATTTTAAACAATTTAAAACTTTCAGCCAGGCCAAAGACTCAGTTAAAAACCAAACTTAAGCTGTTAAATGCCTGGGAGAAAAGAAAAGTTTTGGCCTGGCGCCGAAAAGATCACAATGTTGGTGCCAGGCGGGCCTCATCGGGGAGATCATTCCACAATTGGGGGGCCACCACAGAGAAAACCTTCTCCCTTGTTGCCATCCTCCGAGCTTCCCTCGGAGTAGTCAGGGCCTTAGATGCTGAGCGTAGTGTACAGGTAGGTTCATGTTGGGAGAGGCGTTCCGTCAGGTATTGTGGCCTCTGTGCTATGATGGATCTTGCCAGTTCCAGACAGGTCACTTTTTCTCAATCTAACCTACCTCGCAGGGTTGTTGTGAGGAGAGAACTTTGTACACCCTCCTGAGCTCTTTGTAGGAAGGATAGGGAAGAATAGGATAGAAGTGTAATACTGCTATCACTGTTACTACTACATAAAATAAAAGAATAATACATTATCATCATCATCATTATCACTACTCTTATTATTACATACATTTCTGAGGCGCACATAATCTGCTTTATCTCACTCTGGAGCTGCAGTTCTCAAACAAGGACGCCTCAGACTTCCCCCCAACCCCACAAATACCAGCCCAGGGAATCTCACCACTGCTGGTGGGTTGGGGCTGCTACTAAAAATAATGGCTCTGCCCTCTTTGCCCCAGAGGGCATTTTGTCTGGAAACTCCCCCACCCTTGGGGAACTCAGACCCCCCCCCCCCCCCCGGGAATGAAGAGGTTCTGCAGCAAGAAGGTGCTGTCCAGGAAGCCAATGCTCTGGAAACGGAAACCTCCGTTTTCCTTTTGGGCTTGAGAGGAAATCAGAGCAGGGGGCCAGGGTCTTTCAAAGGGGCACCTTGAAGCCAACACTTCATTGCAAACGTGCAGTTTTTTAAATAATTGCACGTGTGGTTTTGTTTTTTGGACGATCGATTGTATCAAAACATGAGGTCGCTCCGGTACAGCAAGCAATGGAAGAATTGCATGCTCCGGCAACATCACAGGAATCTGGGTCTCCCTCTTTTATCCTCTCTGAATGCAACCTGTTTTCCACCAACAAGAGCTTGAGTTGACAGGCAACAAAACAAACTAAAAACGAAACCCTCTGGGACGCAGAGGATGATTGTAGCATTGGAAGGGTCCTCAGAGATCATGTAGTCTAACTCCCTGCCAATGCAGGAAATCCACAACCACAACACCTCTGATGGATGGCCACACAGCCTCTACTCCTGCCATTATGGGGCTATTTTAGCACCTGTATCACAGGCTGGTCACTTATGAGGCCTTCAAGAGGCAGCTGGACAACCACCTGCCAGGGATGCTTTAAGGCAGATTCCTGCATTGAGCAGGGGGTTGGACTCCATGGCCTTAGAGGCCCCTTCCAACTTTAGTGTTCTATGATTCTATGTGCTGCAAGGCTGCCAAAGAGTGAGTCCTGATTTGCATGTTTCCCTTTAAGGGAGGGCTAATTACTGCCCCATCCACAAACATGAGACCTGCAGCTCTGGGCACTAGTATGTATGTTTATTTACAAAACTGACATCTCATTCTTCATCACAAACTAATCCCAGGGTGGGTCACAGTATATCATTATAGAACCAATAAAAAGGCACAGCAACAAGTCAATATTTTATATTTTTAAAAAATCCATACTTGCCACCCATTAGCAACCTCACTGTAATACACAAGCCCAATCTTCTGATCAAAAGGCCAGTCAGTCCAAAAAGGATTGTTTTCACCTAGCATGGAAAGCTGGCCAATGTTGGCACTAGTCTAACTTCCAGGGGGAGTGTAAGCCACAGAAAGGGGGCCACCATGGAGGAGGCCTTATTAAGAGTTCCAGAAGTCCAGACTTTGTTAGGTTATGGCATAACCGAAAAGGTTTCCCTGGAGTACCTAAATTCTTGGGCTGGATGATGTAGGGAGGGGTGGTCTTTTAGGTAGCCAGGTCCTATGCAGGCCCCATATGGGGGGTATGTTTGACCTCTTATCGCAGGGGTGGGCTACATGTGGTCTCCACTACCTGCTGCAACCTAAATTGCCCTTATTAAGCCCTTGCAAAAAATTTGCTGCTGAATTGAAGCATTTATTTTTGGCTGCTGGAAGGAGCGCAGGCTGCACTGACTAGAATCTGCCCAAACGTGCCCACTTTTGTCTTATAGCAACCTTTGATCCAAGCCCAAGCGGCTGGTCCCCACTCTGCTGCCTCTCAAGTCCCTGGCTCCTAAAGGGGAAGTGAACGGGTCCCTGTGTAGACGTAAGGACTTTACCACTCCCTTCCTTAGGGGGCTGCCTATACCATGGCAGGTTGCTGCCACAATGAGCAGAATCCCGTGCTTTTGCTACTGCAGGGTGGTGGAGCATGGGGGTCCTGGCGGCCGGCCCCACCCTCTGCCCGTGCGGAAGTCAACCAATCAGGGATTGCCATCCGCCTGGCGATGCCTCTGCTGCAACTCTGGAGCAAGGATAGATGACGGATGTGTTGCATTCGCCTTGCTCCAGAGAAAAAAGTTGGGGCAAGTCCCTGACTTCTTTGCTTCACAGCTTTGCGGGAAAGTATAATCTACGCAGCAACACTGTGCAGCCACCCCGGGGCGTTCCGTGTCTATAGACAGCCCCTTAACTTATCGCGTTCTGCACAGCGAATGGCCTGGTTCGGACGACATGATAATCAACCGGGGGGGGGGGAACAATCGCTTATTGTGTCGTGTGGAAGGCAACACACAACGTACACACAACTGACAGTACGCTATTTGGGGTGCTTAAACAACGGAGGAAAACAACGGGCTGCTCAGTTGTTTTCCCCGAAATCCGTAGTTTAAAGTGTCGTGTGGAGGGAAACCCCCCTCCCCTCTCCATGTACTATTCCGTTTGGTCATAGAATTCGCCGGCCGGAGCAGCCGAACCCCCCCCCCTGCTCCGATACGGCCGGCAGAACTTGTGGTGCATGCTGGGATACGGCCGGAGGACTGAGGGAGGTGGGAGGGAGGAGACGCAGCAGCTCAGAAGGATGCCAGGACTTTCAGCTGCGCGACGGGGGGAGGGGCAACATGTCGTGTGGTGGGTGCTGCCGCTCCGTCGCCAAAATGACGCACCGTCAGTACGCTGTTCCCCCCTCCATTGACGAGTGTCGTCTGAATTCACCCAATGGGTCTTTGCTATGTCCACACCTCCACACCCAATTTCCCCAGCCGAGTAGAAGAATATGGAGAGCCTAAACACTCCTGTGATGGGGCCCATGCTTTGCCTCCGGTTGCAGCCCTGTGTAGAAAAACACCCTCCCTCTGGCTGAGGCCATGCAGCGGGGCTGCCAACTCTCTCCAAGGAGCAGGGCTTCCCTCTGATTTTTTGGGTAATGGCCCAGCCTGCCTCCTCTGGTATTCTCCCCCAAGGGTGGCTTGTCTGGCTGGCTGGCATCCAGTTCCTGCCTCTCTATTTTGGAAGCCCTTTGGGGCAAGCCGTGGCCTTCAGCAGGCTGCCGACTCTCAGCATGTGTGGCTGACCACACGGTGGGTTTTAGAACTGATTTTGCAAAGTTTTTCTTGAAGGTGTTCAAAAGTTTTCATCGGACTTGGAAATTGTATGGTTTTTAGCACACTTGTTTATTCTTCGAGTCACCTTGCGGGCCTCCTACGGACCAGAAGGTGGGATGTAAGTGGCTTAAACAACCAGAAGAAATCAGAGTAGACCATAGCTAGCTAGGGAATGCTGGGAGTTGCAGTCTTGCATCTAGAGGGCACCAGGTTGGGGAAGGCTGCAGAAGACAATATTGGGAGAGATGGTGGGGGGAATAATCAGCAGCTTATTATGCAAACTCTTGCTCAGGCTGAGTGGAGAGTAGAGGGGGGGGGGAATGGGGCAATGGTGCATCAGGAATGCAGATGAGTTCCTGATTACTCTCCCCATTACTCTCAGCAGTGAGGTGCATTCCCAAGCTTCGACTACTCACCTGCACGCACCAGCCAGCCACCATAATGCAGGTTACTTTGTGGAACTATTTTTTCACCGCGTGCTCAAACGTAGGAAGTTCCCTTAAACTGAGTCAGTATATGCATTACTTTGCATTTTTTTAAATAAAAAAATCCCTTCCACATAGACAACTAGCATGCCAGAAGGGAAAGGGTTAGCCTAGCCTTCTTGATATGCTAGCTTTTCTATATGCAGGGAGTGGTTTGTTATTTGTATGGAGGCGCATTCAGTCACAGGAATGTAGGAAGCTGCCTTATATTGAATCAGGCCCTTAGTCCATCTCGCCCAGTATTGTCAACACGGACTGGCAGGAATGGCTGTCCGGAGTTTCAGGAAGAAATTATTCTAGCCCTAGCTGAAGACACTGCTGGGGATAGAACCTGAGACCTTCTGCATGCAAAGCAGGGGCTCTAACCACTGAGCTACAGGCCCCTCTCCTAAATGCCGTTTAGAACAAGGAGAGGGAAACCAGAAAATGCCACGAACATAAAGGGACATAGTTTCACACAGCCTTAGCCTGACATAGCAGATGGGAGATTCTGGGCACCACACTTCAAGAAGGATGCAGACAAGCTGGAGCATGTTTCAGAGGATGGCAACGAGGATGATCAGGGGTCTGGAAACAAAGCCCTATGAAGAGAGATTGAAAGAACTAGGCATGTTTAGCTTGGAGGAGAGACGATTGAGGGGAGACATGATAGCACTCTTCAAGCCCTTGAAAGGTTGTCACACAGAGGAGGGCCAGGATCTCTTCCCGATCATCCCAGAATGCAGGACATGGAATAATGGGCTCAAGTTACAGGAAGTCAGATTCCGGCTGGACATCAGGAAAAACGTCCTGACTGTTAGAGAAGTATGACAATGGAACCCATGACCTAGGGAGGTTGGGGGCTCTCCCACACTAGAGACATTCAAGAGGCAGCTGGACAACCATGTGTCAGGTCTGCTTTAAGGTGGATTCCTGCATTGAGCAGGGGGTTGGACTCAATGGCCTTAGAGGCCCCTTCCAACTCTACTATTCTGTGATTCATGTGGTTCATTTGTGTGTAAAGGTGTGGTGGGGAAGGGGAGGTGTTAGGAAGCCCAAGGGTCTGGGTAAGGCAGGGTGCTGAAACTCTTCTAGCCCCAAGGCCAAATCCCATGTTCCGAGAAGCTCTGGGGCTGCATTCCAGCGGTGGGCAGGACCCCAAACTCTGAGAATTTAAGCTGAAAGCTCTCACTGCCAGTAACGACGCCTTAAGGAGAGACATTTCAACCTTTTCGAATGAGGAAAAACTACCCAACGATCTGGGGGAAAGGGGACATGGCCAGCTGAGGAGTCCTGGAAGGTCAAATTTGGTGCCCGGGCCAGATGCTCTTCACCCCTGGGCTAAGGCTATAGCGAAGTACGGAGCGATCCAGCCAGTTGCTCCCAGCAATCAAAGGGGCCCCAGCATTTTTCGGTTTCAGTTTCTTCCTCATTTCAAAGGAGACCAAACATTTTATTTTTTTCACTTGTCGGATTTTCTCTCGACATCAAAATAGGTGGCGTAGGCCAAACAAGCCTTTTACATATCCAGCCACACAAATTCCGGACTTGGGCAAGTTTTTACGGAACATTTTCTCTCCCTGACTGTTTTTAGGACATGAGTGGGCCAGACGGAAATAACTGTAAGGGCCGGTCACGTTTTCCAGTTAGAAGTTCTAGGCTGACGAAAACAGAAGTTGGGAGATCTTGTCCAGCGTCTCCTGATTCCCACACAGCCGCTGCCCCCTGCAGTTTAAGCAGCAACTCAAATGCAGGTCAGCTGAAGCACTCCAGGCTGGTTTTAACTCTTTCCATCTCATGAAGGAAGCTGTAAAACTGGGGCAGCGTTAACTCTGAGGGGAGGAAAGAAGAACAATTCAGGACTAGCAAAATAAGAACACTTTCATGCAACTTACGGAACTCACTGCCACAAGATGGCCAGGAAAGTGAAACAGAACTTTTACGGACACAGGGAGTATGCTGTGGAGTAGCAGGTACTGGGGACAGACAGCTGGGGAAAGGTTATTGGCTTGACACCCTCTTTGCAACATCCTGCTCCACAGGCATCTGGCTGGCTACAGCTGGAAAGAGGATACTAAGCTAGAAAAGAGCAGCAGTCTTCCTGCCTGCAAAATGTGCAGCTCAAACGCTCTGCAACAGAAAGGAGAGGGCCAGATGGGGAACCTTCTGGAAGCTCCCCCACGGCTGGGCTAGATGGACCTTTGGTCTGGCCCAGCAAGGCAATTTTTGTGAAGCTTAAATTCCAATAGATCCTTTTGCTTCCACCCTGTAGAGGAGTGAAGGCAGGTCCTTGAATCCCCTTCCTTGGCTGTTCAAGGAGGTGGAGTCGGCTTCTCTAGGTGAAACAACCAAGTCCAATGAGGAAAGGTTGGAGGAGCTGCGTATGTTTAACTTGGAGAAGTTATAACTGAGCGGCAATATGAGAGCCATCGTCCCATATTTGATGTCACACAGAGAGCCAGGGTGGTGTAGTGGTTGGAGTGTTGGACTGGGACGTGGCCATGAAGCTCACTGGGTGACTTTGGCCAGACACTGACTGTCAGCCTAGCCTACCTCACAGGGTTGTTGTGAGGATAAAATGGAGAGGAGAGGGGCCGTGTAAACTGCCTTGGGCCCCTTGGAGGAAAAGGTGGGATATAAATGTAATAAATAAATAAATAAATGATGGAGCAAATTTGTTCTCTGTTGCTCCGGATTAGAACCAGAACTGATGCATCCAAATTACAAGAAAGGGGATAACAGGCTGCCTCAGAAGGCGGAGAACGCTCCTTCGTTAGAGGTTTTCAAGCAGAGGCCAGCAGGCTGTCCTTCAGGGATGCTGCAAAGACAGATTTCCTGCACTTGCAAAGGGCTGGGCTATAACTCTTTGATTTCATGGCAGGGATGCACAACCTGTCTTAGGTGCGGCACCCCCGTGGGGGCCCTGAGCCCAAACCTCCCCAGCCAATTTCACACCCACCAATTTCCCTGCCGCTGCTCTTCTCTCCCCAAACCCAGCATTCCTGCTTCTCAGATCGCTGTTTTCCTGCTGCTAGTAGCAGCAGAGAAAGAGGCTGCCTCTACAAGAGGCATTTAAAGCTCTTTCAAGGCGCATTAAAAAATTTACCTCTACAAGAACGGAGCGCAAATCGGGCGTAGAGGCGCGTTTTCTCTCCGATTATGCGCATTATCGAATGCGCGTTAAATAGCGAGTTTTATTTTGCTCCAGCCGTTAAAGCGCATTTTGACTATGTGAACAAGCGATTCTCTGCATTAACTACTTGTAAAGCGCATTTGAAACAACCGGTAAGGTCACCTGTTGAGTGCTCAATTACCTCCTGCATACAAGCATTTACGCTTCAGCAATTATGCGCATAATCGGCTAACCAGGCATCAAACGGAATCCATCTAGAGGGGGTCAGAGTCATTCGGTGGAGATTGTTAGGGAATGGGAGGAGGCTTTCACTTTCTCTGCCCTCGAAATATCGCAAGACCTCAGTGGGCAAGGAGAGAAAGACCCTACAGAAACTGTCTGTAGGCTCTTACGCTTTGACCACATCTCCCACTGTCCGCACAAGAAGCAGCAGGTCAAATCCCTCCTGTAACCCAAAATAGCCATCCCTCCCCAATGTTTTCACAGAGATTCCTGCAAGGAGAAGGCTGTTAAACGTTCTTTAACCGCTCATAGAATTTCAGCAGATACAATTTGCTCTTAGGAATGAAACGTTTACTATAGAGTTAGTTGAATGGAGAAACACACACACACACATGGGGGTTTTAATGCCTTGGACAGGGGAGGCAACTTCAGCCTTCCTGGGACTTCAATTGCCTCCCTCTATCTGCAGAACTCCCCAAGAGATCAGTATGGCTCACTCACCCATGTACGCGGGCTCCACTTGGCTTCCTTTTTTAATCACCAATTTCAGCTGGAAACGAAATAAATGTAAAAGTCCATTGAGTTACAGCGAAGGATTCCCGAAAAGTTAAGAGATCACACTTTTGCAAACAGAAAATCCAGATTCTTTCACGGAGGACATTCCATGATTTGGCAGATGCAATTGCTATGCTAGGCTAGGGTTCTAACTGCGGGGAACGAGCAGTTGCGGTGGAACAGTAAAGGGAAACTAATTATTATTATTATTTATTTATTTATTTATTTATGACATTTGTATACTGCCCCACAGCCGAAGCTCTCTGGGTGGTTTACAAAAATTAAAAGTTTGAACATTAAAAAGGCAATATACAAAATTTAAAACCATAAAACATAAAAGCAACTAATATTTAAAGCATTTTAAATTTTAAGCCAGGCCAAAAATTCAGTTAAAAACCTCAACTTCAGCTGTTAAAATGCCTGGGAGAAAAGTTTTGATCTGACACTGAAAAGATAATAGTGTTGGCGCCTGGCGGGACTCATCGGGGAGATAATTCCACAATTGGGGGGCCACCACAGAGAAGGCCCTCTCCCTTGTTGCCGAGATCTGGATGCAGATGGACAGGCGGGGGAGGCGAGGGAGTCAAGGCTGCGACCCCCGGAGAGGGAAGTGGACTTGTAAAGAGGAAGAAGCCCACCCCACCCCCACTGCCGAAACGAGCACCCAACCCTACAGAGAGAGGGAGGGCTTCAGCTACTCCTGGAATGGAGACGAAGAGCCAAACCTAGGGTAAAGCCCTAGGGCCCTTCCCACTGTCCTGGATCAGGGGCTCAAGAGACAAGGAGGTACCGGTCCCTGTCCTCCCTCCCCCCACTTGTAACTCATTATCAGCAATTAGTGGCTTTGGGCAGTTGGATGGCTGTGGGGCTTGACGGAGATTCCACAGACCCCGGGGTGGGGGCAGGGGATTCTCACTCATCGTTTATTAATATGTGTGTATTTAATATGCTGTACTAACGCTCTGTTGACTGTAAATAAAGGTTGACTGATTGATTTAGAGCCTCAATCCGCTCCATCCACCCTTTCTGAGTCCATCCTCCCTCCGCTCATGGCGCCCCATTCTACAAGAGTAGAAGGTCAGGGGACGTCATCCCTTCTTGGACGTCTGCCTCTAGCCACTACCCCTCGCTATCCTTTGTACAACGCTGCTCCGGGTTTCTCCTTGTTCCTGAAGATTAAGAGATTTCCGAGGGGCCTGCCCCAGCACTGGGAATCGGAGATAAGACACTCTGGGGACAGGAGGAAGGACACTCCACCCTGCCCTATCTTTTTCCGCTAGATGCCTCGGACCTGCAAGCACCACCCCCCCCCCCCCGCCACGGCACGTCCCAGCAGATTCAAGGTCCCAAACTCAGGGCCACGCATGCATTGATCCCTACTCCCATCAAAATCCTATGCCGTTAAATCACACTCCAAACCAGAGAAGTCTAATTCTTGCGAACGAGGCGAAGATCCTGAAGCCCCAGGACCTCTCCAGACCACCAAAGCCCCCTCAAGATGTTGGCTAGCACCCCAAATTTCTAAACCTACCATTGCCACCGTTAGGACTGGAAGCTTGTGGTTAGGAACCAAAATAAAAGAGAGATCCACAGAATGCCGAATTCTGCCCCCGATACCCATTCCTGCACAGTGGGGCTGCAGCGTACACACCGTCCTCCCCCGCCCCCCTTCTCCCCCCTCCCCCCTCCCCCCGGGTGCCAATGCCGGATCTTTGCCTGTAGCTCTACCTGCTGCATCCTGCCAAAACTCTTGCACTGCATAAAGCTCACCTGCAAGAAGATGCTCCCCACTTTCCCCAGTTCACTACTTCCTGCCGTAACTGCGGGAGAGAAGGAGAAAAGCAATCAGAGGTCTGTGCAGAGGAAGGGGAGGGCAAAGGGGGGGAGGGGGAGGGCAAAGGGGGGGAGGGGGAGGGCTCGGCGAGATCTCCCGTGTCTCCCAACCCAGGAAAATTGCTCACCTCCAAACTTCCACTCCATGTCTATGAGCTGGTTAATCATCAGGGTCTGCCCAACAGCCAGCCGCGAGAGGGCGGGAGAATGTTCCTTCCACTTGGGAGAGATTACAAAAAAGACATCATTCATGTGACCATTTCAGCCAAATCCAGCTACATGGGTCCAGACTTTGGCCAAAGTAGTGCAGACTTCGGAACGTAAGAAGAGCCCTGATGCTGGATGAGACCAAGGATCCCTCTAGTCTAACATTCTGTTCACACAGTGGCCAACAAGTCGCCCACAGGAAACCCACAACCAAGACATGGGTGCAACAGCACCCTCCCACCCACGTTCCCCAGCAATTGGTGCACGTAGGCATATGGCCTCTGATACTGGAGGTCGCATACAGCTATCAGGACTAGTAGCCATTGATAGTCTTCAATGGTTCCACCATATATAATAAGGATCCCAAAGAAGGTCAGTTCCCACAATAGTGAATTAATAGGACAAGGTTCTAGTCCTCAGCACTGAAGTGTTTTTCTATTGCAGGCTTCTCCAACTTGGTGCCCTCCAGAAGTTAAGAGTGTTGTTAAGAGGAAAGGACATTCTTTATAATGCCATCTTTTTAAAGCTTTATGTTTTTATCCGTCTTATGTTAATATGTCAGACACAACTATTAAAATTTGATATCTACAGTTAACCAACTTTGCTCTCCTCCGCTAATCAGCTAAAGATTCCACTGCTTAATCCACCGGTTGAAGGTTACAGCCCTGATTTAAGATGTGCAGGACAGATTTCTAAAAGCCATATTGAAAGTGATGCACAATTAAAGTAGCAATTCCTCCCAGAAATTCTCTCGTGAAAGTCCCATTGGGAGTTCACTGGGGTTTCACACAAGAACACTCTGAAGAAAGTTCCCTACACAAAAACTGGTCCTTAAAGATGGCCAATGAGGGGGTTTAGCAGCCTTTCTGGAGAGGGCATTCCACAATTGTGGGGCTACACCTTGTAAGGCCCTACTTAAAGTTTAGCCTTAGGCCGTTTCTGCACCGGCCTTTTCCGCTGGGAATGTCCCTGGCTGCTCCCGGGGCATCCAAATGATGCACAGGGAGTCCCGGGGGCAGGGGGGGGGACGAGTGTGGGCTTCCCCAGGGATAAAAAATCCCTGGGAAAACCTTATTCTTCCCGCAGTCCCGAGAACGTCCCAAGACTGCGGGAGATGTGGCCGCCCGTCCTGCCTGGTGCCTGCTTACTCACAAGTAAGTGGGCACCAGAACCAGGTACAGAGCCATGCGGGGTGGCTGCGTGCCCATCAGGGGAGGGGGGAAGCACGTCCACCATCTCCAGGATGCCCCCCCCCCAATTTCGGGGTTTTTATTTTTAAAAAACAACAACATACGTTTTCGATGGAGCACAAGTGCGCTCTTCGGATCCCTTTTTTTTTTATTTTTTATGGTAGGCACAACATCCCGGGGGAAGCCGGGATGTTGCACTTCCTGTTTGGAAAGAGGGGGACGATCCCAAAGCTGGTAAGTCCAGGATCATCCCCAGGCCCTCCTTCAACACCCTTAGGTGCAGAAAGGGCCTTAGTCTTCACCAGCATTCACACCTGCATCCGCAGCTTAATGGCGGCACGTAACAAAGTTGTAAAAACTGGATATTTTTTTTAAAAAGGCAAAAAAAAAAGGGCCTTGATTTAATTTGCAACTTGTGTTTTGCTACAAGGCAAAAACCTTCATTAGAAAGTGGGCACTCCAGAGGAGGTATTCCCTACCCACAAATTAAAATACAGTGATGAAAGGAATGTTACTAGTACCTGCTCTTCAAAATAGCAGGCCTTCTCCTCGCTCAGCCCTGCAGGAGAAACTTGAGACGGTTACTCAGGAGAAGTGCCGCCACCTTCAAGAATTACCAGAGGCATATGAAAAGAGACCTACCCAGCGTGATAAGATCTGCTCTAACCTGCTCTGCAGACAGAGTTCTCTTTAGGGCACCTAGAAGAAATATTGTATAAAACAGAAGGGTTGTGGGAGGGGAAAAACAGCAAAACAGCGCAGTTAGACAACATTGCTACTATGCAGACAATGATGAAACCAAAATACAAATGAGGTAAGAAATGTAGATACGCCTAACTAAAGTGGGAAATGAATCAAGGGCAGAAAACCAGCCTCTTCCGTTAGATGGCTGGTGAAGAAAATATTGTTCTGCTGAGTTTTTAACCATTAATGTTGCTCACTGTTTTTATCATGAAGCCCTGGTTTGAACATATGAATTAGGTTTTGTATTTGATTCTTTGTAGGGAGAGGTGCACATAGTCTTGAATGCCCGCAGAATGGAGGGGTGATCCAAATATATTTTAAATAAATTGATAAATAAATAAATAAATAAATACTGTAAAATTCAAGATGTTTTGGGCCATATTTAGACCGTGGTTGTTGACATATCTGCCCTGCTTATGCAGAAAATGCTTATGTATGTATCTAATCGTAAGAACAGGGGTGTTTAACTCAGGCCTATGGGGCCAATCTGGCCCTCTGAGGCCCCCCAGATGGTCACGCCTCCTTCCTATGGCCCCACCCACTTTTCTCCAACTGCTGTTAGCTTTGTGGTTTCCCAACAGCTTTTAGCCTGTTTTTCCCCGTTCCAAAAGCGCCTCTCCTAATGCTTAAGTTACTAACAGTAGGAGCTAAAATATGCTGGTATTTTGGGTATCCTGGCCTCACCCCTTCTGCCTTTGTTCACACCCTCTTTTGCCTTCAGCCCCAAGGTGGCCCCCTGGAAGCTTCTCTGAAACTGCATTTGGCCCTTGGGTTCCACACCCCTGCTTGACAAAAAACAGGGGCGTGGAGAAAGGAGCTGCGTCCTCCCCCAGCCCTGATGACCCCAAACTCTCTCTCTGTGAGGGATTTTTGCCCAGCTCACTCCCAAGAGCAGATGTGAGCCAGACTGGGGAAGGTAGGGTGACCATATAGAAAGGAGGACAGGGCTCCTGAGTCTTTCACAGTTGCATAGCAAAGGGAATCTCAGCAGGTGTCATTTGTAGGCATGCAGCACCTGGGGAAATCCCCTCTTCATCACAACAGTTCAAGCTGCAGGAGCTATACTAGAGTGACCAGGTGCAAAAGAGGGCAGGGCTCCTGCAGCTTTCACTGTTGTGATGAAGAAGGAATTTCGCCAGGTGCTGAGTGCCTACAAATGATACCTGCTGAAATTCCCTTTTCTATCCAACTGTTAAAGATACAGGAGCCCTGTCCTCCTTTTCATACGGTTACCCTAGGGGAAGGGAGTGCCCAATGAAAAGGAGCCCAGTAAGGCAAGGCATGAGGAGAGTGGGGAGAAGAGGCTTGCATTTCCTTCTGCAACAAACACCTTTTCATTGCACAAATTATATGCCACCTGCCCACTGCCGCATTTGATGCATGAATCCATGAGCCGTGGGAATAAGCCAATGTGGCTGCCAACACTTTTACTTTGGCCCTGACAGTTCACGATGGAGTTCTGAATAACACCAGCTGAGGACCAGCCGCAGAAGGAGGCTGCTGGCTTCTGGCCCCATGTGAGAACCTCCCAAGTTAATCAAAGGGTGGCCTCCTTTCACTCCCAGCATGCCTCAGCCACACAATGAACGCAGGGAGAAGAATCTCTCTTTACCCAACATTTCTTTCTACTACAGACACCCCCCCGCCCCATGTGCCCACACTCACCATTTGGCACTAACAGGAGACTTTTGACAATGCTTTTCAGGGGACCAAGGCTGATCTTATTCGTGGTAGCAAAATCAGAGAGCCGAGCTAGAAACCTTTCAACCTACAAGAGAAGAAAAGCAGACGGAGTGACCCTCTCCATTTCCACGCTCCTTTTGTCCAAAAGTAGTAAAGCCTTCATTCTGAACGCACAAGAAATTGGCTTTCCGACGCAGGACCTGGGCACTGCAACAGCGCAAGCCTATGTATGTCTACCCAGAAGTCAAGGCTCATTGAATTCAATGGGACTTATTCCCAGGTAAGTTTTTATAGGAATGTATCCTACGGCTCAGGGCTGTGCAGAGCTGGTAATATGCCGCAAGCCAGATGGGAAGTGTGTGCCCCCCTCCCATTTCAAACTGCTCATTAAGTATTTTTTAATCAGTGGCACTGATCAGTGCTAAATGCATATATGAACTAGAACAATTTATTAAAAAGGTAACGGGAAGCACTTTTATTCAAGATGGAAGACATCCCTTCTTCACGTTCAGAACTTCACGACGGACGGCTCTTGCGCTGTTTCCACAAGGCGGGCTCATCGCTTCTCGATGGGCCACTTACGCTACGGTCCCCCCCAGTAGTGTAAGCTGGGGGGGACCTCCTCGTCGGAGTGCCCCCTCAAAATTGTGGGCCCCGGGCCAACTGGACCCCCCTCTGCACAACCCTGCTAAGGCTACCACCATCTTTTCAGAAAAGTTTAACACAACTTTAAAGTTAAGTTTCTAGCCCTTATTGCTCCCATGGTAGGCTTGAGGACAGGAGGGAGGGAGCGAAGTGAAAGCTCAAATGTTGGTGTGGGAAAGTATGATTTACACATGAGGATGGGGGCAGGGCTTTGCTGTTGCTATTAGTGGTGAAAGTTGAATGAATAACAATAATATACCTGTTTAGGTTTGCATTGTTTATTTAAGATGCAGAATCTGGCTTTTAAGCAATGCATACACAGTGCAGGGCATATTTCAGTGGATTGCATCTTCTATTCTTTTTATGTCGAGTTACACCCCATTCTATCCTCAAGGCTCAGAAATGGTAAACACCTTGATGTCATCACTACAAAACAACCCTAAAGGATATGGAGACTTTTTAAAAGGGTGAGCCTGGGGGCAAGGCCTTGTCTTTCATTTTATCTTCTATAAAATAATGCTATGATAATTATGTTGATGATTACAATCTTCACCTCGTGTAAAACTACAGTTAAAAGTAGCCTGACTCCTCTGATTTTTTTTTCTTACATACCTCCTTAGGTTCCCGTAGAAATCGGAAAAGCACTTCAGTAAGAGCGGAGAATTGCTGGGAAGAGACAGGAAAATTAATGTCAGCAAAACAAGATTTGCCAGGGATCTTCCCTACCTCCCCCTTTCCACACTCAGGACAGACTTTCTGGGAAGGGCTGTCCTACAATACCAGGGATCTGATTCCCCTAGCAACATTGCTCCTTGAAGACCTGGAACCCAACGACACGATTGTCCATTTGAACATAGCTTGCTTCAAAACCTCCTGCGTTGTGAAAGCAAACGGAAGGAAGGACGGTTGTCACCTAAGGGATCTTGCCCGACTTGAATAACTGCATCAAGAGTTTGAATGGCTTAATATAAGCCAGTGGAGATTTTCATTTTGTTCATGAAAAGAGTTCTGAAGCAAAAGGGAATCGCTTCGTACGTTTAGGCAATTCATGTATATGTTGCAGCGGGAACCATCTTAGAAGATAAAACCCCCTCTTAAGTGGGAGAGAAAAAGGTAAGGCTTCTTCATGGCACCACATGTGAGTCATGGTTTTGCAAGTACTTATGAAGTAATTAAGGACACATGCCTATGCCTGTATAGATAGAAAAAAAGTCCTACAAGTCCCAGCATTCCCCAGCCAGCATGGCTGGCTATGGAATGCTGGGGTTTGTAGGACTTTTTAAAAATCTAAACTTGCATACAATTCCGTTCTAACCTTTTAAACAAAATAGAAGCCTGCTGCCCAATGAGACAGAAGCTTACCTTGGAGTGCCTCTCGCCTCAGCGTAGTTTACTTATGAATAGACATGCATCGGGCTGCACGGGAACTCAATGTAATTTCCACTGACTAAACATCACCACCTTAGGCATTGCCAACCTGGTGTACTGGACCACAACTCCCAGAATCCCCCAGCCAGCATAGGATTCTGGGAATTGTAGCCTAATACTCTGAATATATAGGCTGACCATCTGAAAAGGAGGACAGGGCTCATGTAACTTTAATAGTTGTAGAGAATAGGGAATTTCAGCCAGTGTCATTTGTATGCAATTAGTTCCTGGTGATATTTCCTCTTTATCACAACAGTTAAAGTTGCAGGGGCCCTGCCTTCTTTTGTATATGGTCACTCTAGTATAGTGCCTGCAACTTTAACTGTTGTGATGAAGAGGGAATATCACCAGGAACTCATTGCATACAAATGACACTGGCTGAAATTCCCTTTTCTCTACAACTGTTAAAGTTACAGGAGCCCTGTCCTCCTTTTCAGATGGTCAGCCTAGAATATATGTATCTCAAGAGCACAGTTTTTTGTCGTGGATCTGGCCTTGAAAACAATGCTATTTCCTAAACCCTCAGAAGAGAAAGTAGCCGCCCCATGTTAGCAAAGCACCAGCCCAGCACTCTCCTCTTAAGGCTTAGGAACTCAAGAGTAAAAAAGGCAGTATGAAGAAACATTATTTTAAAAGTTCACAAAGCGGTGAGGTCGTGAGAGTTAACAGGCTAAGGAAGTATGGCGGTCGCATTCTTGGAGAATGCGATAACCCTGCAACAGAAGCCATGACCTCGAGGAGGAAATGTCAGGAATGCCAACACACTGGCCCAACAACTGCGTCTTTTATTGCACCGTGAACCAATTTCTGTGGAGATTCAAAGCGCTCAGGATTTTCCTGGGTTTTCCGGGCACCTGGCTCAGCCTTTTAACGCTGAACTGGGGAGAAAGGTAACATCCCCGGCCAGCAGGGCCTACGGCAGCCTTCCCGAATTGGTGCCCTCTGGCATTCCTGACCGTTGGCCACACTGACAGGGGCTGATGGGAGTTGTTGTCCAAGGCATCTGGAGGGAATCAGGTTGGGGAAGGCTCCCTGATAAGTGTAAGCAGTGAAAAGCATGAGCAATGAGACAAGAGCCATGAAGTTTCCTAGATGTCTTTAGAAAAACCACAAGCAGGTGTGTGTTTGGGGGGGAGAGGGTTGACAGTATGAGCCTACCTTACGGGGTTGTTGTAAGGACTAAGATAACGCAGAGAGAAGCCCAATCCGCTTGAGTCAGTGGCTTAGTTCGGACGACACTTTAGGCAACGGAGTGGGGAAGAGGCGACTGCCAGTTGTGTTCCTTATTGGCTCAATTCGGATGACACAATAAGCAACTTGGGGGGGGGGGGGAGAACAATCGTCAGTTGTACTGACTATCGTATCATCCGAATGCTGCCATAGTCAACTCAGCGCTGATCCTAATCCACACCACAGTTGATTATTTATTACCATGTTGTGTGGGGAATACCCCTTAGATGAACAACTGTAAAGTTGATTATTACCCCACCATTGACTATCGTGTTGTCCGAATTCAGCCATGTCGTGCGACACACAACGCACACACAACTGACCGTACACTATTAAGCAACAGGGGAAAACAGTGGGCTGCTCCGTTGTTTTTCGGAGTCCTGTTGCTTATTATGAGGCCCCGACTTTCAGCCGCCCGATGGGGAAGGGTCAACATGTCCTGGGCACTCCAAAAATAACCCACTCTCGGTTGCCTCTTCCCCCCTCCGTTGTCTAGTCTAATATGTCGTGCGAAACCAGCCACCCAGTGACACCCAAAGCAGATCTGCAGGAGCCCTTCCCTTCCCGCCCCACCCCAGCTGATTCAATGGGGCGCTTTCTTTCTTTGCATGCGGAACGAGGGCTGTCTCCCCTCCAGGTCTCGTGTCTGCCGGCAGGGCCAGCCTGGCCGCAGAGGCCCGGGGCTGTCATCGCGCTAAGGAAGGCCTTGCGACAAGCCGAGGGCGCGTGTGGGGGGGGGGGGGGGAGAGACACCCCTCCCCGGAGGATCGCGAACCTCCGGGTGCGCAGACACCACGCCAAGAGGGAAGGGACGCCCGCCTTAGGGCCCCTTGCCCCGGGGCTCAGCTGGGAGGGCGGGAGAGGGGCGCAGCCTCCCCCTCTCCCGCCCCAGGGCACCAACGCCCTCCTGATCAGCGGCTTGCATTGGGGGGGCGGGGGGGGCTCCGCTTGCCAAAGGCGCCCCCCCCCCCAGTCCGGACGCCCTCCTTCCTTCCCACGGCCCGTCGGGCGAGCCGAGCGGCGCTGGGGCTCCTGCTGCGCCCAGGGCGCGCGGCCACCGCCCGGCGCCCCACCTGCGCGCTGAGCTGGTTGAGCTGCTGCATGTCGCCGCTGACCGCCTCCGGCACCGGCTCCCGCGTGAAGTGGAGCAGCCCCATGGCCCGGCCCGGCCCGGCCCGATCCTCCAGCGGCGGCAGCTGGGCGGCTCCTCCCCGCCGCGCTCCGCCCCTTCCCGCGGCCGGCTCAGCCTGAGCATCGGCGCCGGCACTTTCGCGCTCCGCCCCGGTTGCGCCCTCTGCTCCGGCCGGCGGTGGTGGGGTTCGTTCCCAGCCGTGCCCGGAGGCGACGGGCAGCTCCGAGCTTGGCTACCGACGGGCTTCCTTGCGAGCAAGGCCCACCAAAGCCTGGGAAGAGAGGGGGCGGCTTTGCGCCCATGGAAACCTCCGCAGGATGGGGAGGGTTGGGGCTGCACGCGTCCTCGCGGCCCCCTTCCCCCGCATCCCCCGCCCGGTGTGTTTACTCGCGAGGAAGCCCTGTTGATTTCCAGAAGGCCGACTTCCAGAACCAGGAGCACGACATGAGGGCAACACATCCCCCCCTCCCTGCCTCCTCTTTGCTTCCCCTCAAGTGGAACTTCGGAGGCAGAGTGACTTTGAATGGAATTCTTTTTGGCGAGTGGGCGCGATCCTATGCACGTTTAGGCAGAAAAAAGGCCTACGGCTCCCAATCACTTCCCACATTGTCTACTTTTAAGTTGCACTTCATGGTTTTAATTTTCGTGAACTGCCCAGAGAGCTTCGGCTATTTGGCGGCATAGAAATGAAATAAATAAAAATAATAAGATTATTCAAGGTAAGAACAAAGTCCATTTACCGCACGAGTAACTGGTAACAGCAACATCTCTCCCACCTTTGCATTGATCATTCAAAATCTGTAGTGAAAGAGAAACCCACAGCAGTAGCATAGAACACCCTTTCCCAGCCTGGTGCTTTCCAGATGTCTTGAACTACAACATCCACTATCCCCAGCCAGCATGGCTGTTGGGCATGCTGGCTGGGGATGGTGCACGTTCTAATCCAATATAGCTGGAGGGCACTAGGTTGGGGGAAGGCCAGGGTAGGATGGGCAGGTCAATTCTAGGTCAGCAGTTTCATGCTGGAATCTCCCTTTGAATTTTCTCTTTTGTTTGATGGTTGTTTTGTGTTCTGAATAATGTTAACTTTAATAACGTGAGAAGATCCATGAAGGATGTGACCAAGGGTCCATCTAGTCCAGCTTTCTGTTCACACAGTGGTCAACGTGTTGGCCATGGGAAGCCCACAAGCTGGATGTGAGTGCAACATCACCCCCCTGCCCATATTCTCCAGCAAGTAGCGTACAATATATATATATATATATATATATATATATATATATATATAATAATAATCGTCCAATTGCCAAAGCTCTCTGCCATCTGATACAGTAGGTGGTCTATAGCCATCAGGACTAGAATCATAGAATCATAGAACAGTAGAGTTGGAAGGGGCCTATAAGGCCATCGAGTCCAACCCCCTGCTCAATGCAGGAATCCACCTGAAAGCATCCCTGAAAGGTGGTTGTCCAGCTGCCTCTTGAAGGCCTGTAATGTTGGAGAGCCCTCCTCCTCTCTAGGTCATTGGGCTGTCATAGTGCTCTAACAGTCAGGAAGTTTTTCCTGATGTCCAGCCGGAATCTGGCTTCCTGTAACTTGAGCCCATTATTCAGTGTCCTGCAGTCTGGGTTGATCGGGAAGAGATCCTGGCCCTCCTCTGTGTGACAACCTTTCAAGTATTGAAGAGTGCTATCATGTCTCCCCTCAATCTTCTCTTCTCCAAGCTAAACATGCCCAGTTCTTTCAGTCTCTCCTCATAGGGCTTTGTTTCCAGACCCCTGATCATCCTTGATGCTCTCCTCTAAACACACTCCAGCTTGTCTGTGTCCTTCATGAAGTGTGGTGCCCAGAACTGGACGCAATACTCAAGATGGGGCCTAACCAGTGCTGAATAAAGGGAAACCAGTACCTTGCGCGATTTGGAAGCTGTACTACTATTAATGCAGCCCAAAATAGCATTTGCTTTTTTTGCAGCCACATCACACTGTTGGCTCACAATTCCAAGATCCTTCTCGCTTGTCATATTGATTAGCCAAGTATCTCCCATCTTGTCACTGTGCATTTGGTTTCTTTTTCCTAGGTGTAGAACTTGGCATTTATCCCTATTAAATTTCATCCTGTTGTTTTCAGCTCAGCACTCCAGTCTATCCAGATCACTTTGGAGTTTGTTTCTGTCTTCCGGGGTATTAGCAATCCCACCCAATTTTGTGTCGTCTGCAAATTTGATAAGCATTCCCTGCATCTCCTTGTCCAAATCATTAATAAGAATGTTGACGAGCACTGGGCCCAGGACTGAGCCCTGCGGTACCCCACTCGTTACCTCCCCCCAGTGTGGAAAGGTACCATTGATAAGCCGTCTTTGAGTCCGATTCTGTAGCCAACTGTGGATCTACCTAATAGTTGTTCCATGTAGCCCACTTTTCACTAGTTTGTGAATCAGAATGTCATGGGGCACTTTGTCAAAAGCTTTGCTGAAGTCAAGATATACTATGTCCCCAGCATTCCCACAGTTCACAAGGGAGGTTACCTGATCAAAAAATGAGATCAGATTAGTTTGACAGGATTTGTTCTTGACAAATCCATGCTGGCGTCTAGTAATCACTGCATTGTTTTCAAGGTGTTTACAGACTGACTTCTTTATAATCTGCTCAAAATTTTCCCCAGGGATGGATGTCAGACTGATTGATCTGTAGTTCCCAAGTTCCTCCTTTTTGCCCTTTTTGAAGATGGGGACAACAATAGCCCTCCTCCAGTAGCCCTCCTAGTCACAATTGATTGCCTTATCCTCCATGAATGTTTCCAATCCCCTTTAAAGCCATCTAAAGTGGTGGCCATCACTACATCTGGTCGAAGTGAATTCCATAGTTTAACTCTGTGCTGTTTGAAGAAGTGTGAAGAGGTTTCTCAAGTCCTCAAGGGGAGACTGAAAGATTCTCCCACTGGGTTCTGATGGTGCACTTTTTAATGTCATATTTGTGTCTAATCAGTGGCCCTCTTAAAATAATAATAATAATAATAATAATAACAACATCCTAAAGTGGGATGTGCATTTTTCAGTAAACGTGGTAAAATGATCCCTGCAAATGTATCATTTATTTGATCCTATTTTTCTTTCTTTAGTTTGCGTATACATCTAAAGCCATGTTTCATTCCCATAAACCTCTTGGAACACTTTGTAAAATCACATTAAAAATCAATTTAAAAGAAACTGGGAAAATGAGAGAAGGTGGGTGAAATGTGCTTAAGAACGGAAGAAAAACACAAAAGCCTGTGAGAACTTACTAAAGGTGAGGAGTGAGCAATAATAATGAAAAATGAGGGCCCCCCCTTTGAGGAATCCCTGCCTGTGAAAGCCCCAGCAGTAACAATCTGTAGTGCCTGATCACAGCTGGAGGTAGAATCCAGAAGTTCACAAGCATCAGACAAATGGTATTAAGGGAAACAGAAAATCAAGAATGGAATCAGAAGGAAGTGCTAAGTCTAATGAACATTTGATCAGATGGAAAGTCATTAGCCTGCAGCGGGATGGGTGACTGCTATGGATTATTCACAATACTGTAGGACCCCACAGTACTTTTAACAGCAGCAATTACTGGCAGAAATTCAACAGGGCAGCCTCCTGTAGCTCCACGATGGAGGGAGAGATGCTGCAGCAGTTGGATTGCTGCCTGCCATACTGTTAAAAAGATGCAGGAGTTGGCAAGGCTCTTTTTCAGTACACAGCATTCTGCTAGCATTTCCAGAGCTACCTTGAATGTCAAGAGCCATAGAAGAAGGGGAAGAGTAAAATTAAGGGGTATGGTCAGAACATGAAAAAGCAGTGCTCGTGGGGATCCCCCATTCATTGTAACAAGGCTTGTACAGGAAAACTCTCTCCTGGAGTTTTGTGTCCTGGGAATACATTACAGAAGAGAGAATCCACTGTGAGTAAGGAGGGTGAGGGCAGTCATGATGAAAGTGAACAACATGATGCCTGGTGTGGAGAATGTGGATAGGGAGACATTTCCCTCCCTCTCTCATAATACTAGAACCCCAAAGGTGGAGCTGATGGGTGGGAGATTCAAGACGGACAAAAGGAAGTCCTTCACAGAACTCACAGTTAAACTATGGGGTTTGCTATCACAAGATATAGTGATGGTCACCGATTTGGATGGCTTTAAAAGGATATTAGACAGTCATGATGGATAAAGCTGTCAATGGCTACTAAGTCATGAGGTCTATGTGCTATCTCCAGAATCAGAGGCAGTACGTCTTATGTACAAAAATGGTTGGGGAACATGGGTAGGAGGGTGCTGTTGCACTCATGTTCTACTCGTGGTTTTCCCACAGGTAACTGGCTGGCCACTGTGAGTAAACTCTCTTGGTCTGATGCAGCATGTCTTTTCATACGCTCTTGATGCTTTGACATTTAGAAAGAAGTTTCCATTTGGGTAATAAAGAAAAAAATTGCAGTGAATTGCAACAAAATGGGTGAGAGCCAGGGAAGATCATGGTGGAAGTTTTGGAATAGGGTGCACCCAGCTAAGTTTGCTGGGGCAAATGAGACTCAACCAATGGCCTGGATATTGCACATTGAAATGCAGAAGGATCGGTCCAGTAATCCCTACATATTCAAATCTGCCTTTGCCATGAATGACCTTGCAGGAAATCACCTTCTGAAAGGACTTTTTGTCATGAATATCAATCCACAAGCCATTGGGCCATCAGGGGAATGGAGATGGGATTGAGGAGAGGGAGCTGGCCATTAGTCTGTTGCAAGAGGAGACCATCAGTAAGACAACATTCTTTGTCTAAGCAAACAAAGGATGCACCACACCCCCATCTCTGGGAAAGAAAACTGATTGTGTGTGGAGATGTAATTGTGTGCTGAGTGACCTTCAGTATGGACCATAAGGCAAAATAAGTAAAATGGGCAGTTAAATGGGGAAGCCAAATAGTTATCAGATAAGTGAGCATCTTAACCAACCATTTTGCCTTGAAGAATCTCTTTGAATGTGTGGGTGGGATGCAGGAATTCCACCTAGGGGGGGGCAACTCATGGCCCTCCAAATATTATGGCCTACAACTAGCCAAAACATAGCCAATGGTGAGGGATCATGGGAGTTCAACACCAAAATATCTGGAGGGCCTCAATTTGCCCATCCCTGAAGGGAGAACAGCTTACTCTTGAAACCTCTGCACTCAAAGGTACATTTCGGTCAATGCCTCCCCATCCCAAATTACCTTCTCCATGCCAAATACTAGTAGTTGGCCAGTAAAAAGTTGGTCAGCATGAGGCATCATGGCCCTTTTTGCAAGTGATGAAGTGGACTCGTCCTATGCCGTCTTTCCAGAAGGGTAGATGTGTTCATTGCTTTTAGTAAAAACCCTCAGAATGTCTTGTGGCACCTTAAAGGCTAACAAAGATATTCTAGCATCAGCTTTGGTGGATGTTGGCCACTTCATAAGTTGTATGCTGGGGATGATGGGAGTTATAAACCAACACATCTAGAGAGCACCTGGTTGGGGAAGGCTGCTTTAAGGAGTTTCAACACAAGACCCTTTGTCGGTTTTGTTACAAAGCACACTGTGTAGGGTGACCAGATAAAATCCAGGTCAGGGCTCATGTAACTTTAACAGTTGTAGAGCAAAGGGAATTTCAGCCAGTGTCATGTGTATGCAATTAGTTCCTGGTGAAATTCCCTCTTTATCACAACAGTTAAAGTTGCAGGGGCCCTGCCTTCTTTTGTATCTGGTCACTCTAGTATTGTGCCTGCACCTTTAACTGTTGTGATGAAGAGGGAATTTCTGAAGGAACTAATTGCATACAAATGACACTGGCTGAAATTCCCTTTTCTCTACAGCTGTTAAAGTTACATGAGCCCTAACCTGGATTTTATCTGGTCACCCTACACTTAACCCAACTACCCTTTGATGAGTTCTTGCCAGGGAAGCAACATAGGAACCATCCTGCCAAGGGTTGTGTTGGGTGTGTGTGAAGGATTTGTGATCCTACACCTGTTCACTCATAAGTGACTCCTACTAAGTCAAATGGGGATTACTTCTGATAGGATCTCAGCCACTGTGTGAGCATGTACGCAAGGAGCAAACTCAATTAAGTTAAACTGAATTTACTTTTGAGTAGATTAGCATAGGATCACTCTGAAGGCATCTCTTATGACGTTAGGGAAGGGCTGTAGCTCAGTGGTAGAGGCCTTGCTTTGCATACAGAAGGTGCCAGGTTCAATCCCTGGCATCTACAGGTAGGGCAAGTGAAGAATACTAGCTGAAACCTTGGAGGGAGAGCCATGGCTGCCAAGCAGTGTTGACAATACTGGGCTAGGTGGACCAAGGGTTTAACTTAGGCTGACCAGATAAAATCCAGGTCAGGGCTCGTGTAACTTTAACAGTTGTAGAGAAAAGGGAATTTCAGCTGGCGTCATTTGTATGCAATTAGTTCCTGGTGAAATTCCCTCTTCATCACAACAGTTAAAGGTGCAGGCACTATACTAGAGTGACCATATACAAAAGAAGGCAGGGTCCCTGCAACTTTAACTGTTGTGATGAAGAGGGAATTTCTGCAGGAACGAATTGCATACAAATGACACTGGCTGAAATTCCCTTTTCTCTACAACTGTTAAAGTTACAGGAGCCCTGACCTGGATTTTATCTGGTCACCCTAGTTTAACTCAGTATAAGGCAATTTCCTATGATCCTGTGACTTGTGCATAGTGAAGGTCTTGTAAATGCTGTGTCCTATAATGAGATCAGTTTTTCAGGTAGCAACACGATCAACGACCACCATGTCCCCAAATCCCTCTTGTGGTGGCTGTATCAATGCTACAGCCCAGAGGGGAGAGGCAGTTCAATCAATGAATTGTGTGACTGGACCAAGACTTGTTTGGGAAACTTAAAATCATTGTGCAATGGAACATTGGCCCTGCAAAATGAAAACTGGGTAGAGACAGATAGGACAATCCCTTCAAATGGCCCACCAGTTCTTAAAGGATCACTGTAGGCATCAAAGTTGTTCTGAATGCAGATGGCTGAGGACATGTTCTGTTTTTTCCCCAGAGCTTGTAACTTTCAAGACTCCTGGCTGATCCTTTCTTGCTCTGATTTCTGTAATGGCCTATGTGCTGCTGAACATCCATTGGAGACTTTCAGTAGTTCAGTTCTATTGGCATCTTGCTCCGAAATGGGAACGAGTGGAACAATGGCACTGAACTATGAGCCAGGAAAACCCTGGGACAAATCTCACCTCTACCACAAATTGTTCGGAGAACTATTCTGCCTCAGCATCTGTTCTCAATCCCAGTCTACAACTGGGAATAAATAATACTGACCTACCTTATAGGGATGTTGTAGCATTTGCTGAGAACATGTATATGAATGCTCTGAATATGCTTAGCTCTGCAATATTATATGTCTACTCAGAAGAAAGTCCAAATTGACTTCAATGGGGCTTGCTCCCAGGTAAGTGGAACATGACTGCAGCCCAAAACACTAAAAGCCAAGTTTTGTTCATACTTTTAAAACAATTGCCTAGTGTGAAAGGAGTTGTGTGGAACTCTTCAAGAGTGTCAAGAACCGTGGGCTAAGCAAGGGTGATGGAGTAGACACTGTGTACATCAACTTTTGACATTGACCTGGTTCGGATGACATGCTGTCCACCATGGGTTACTCAACCTACAACGGGTTATTTACAATGGGGGCTGCATAGTCAGAATGGTGGTCAGCATGCACCGAGGCTCCTTGAGGCTTAATTAACTCACGATGGTCTGTCGTGTTCTGTGAAGCCGCCCAAAGTCTTCCCCCAAAGGCTCCTGAGTAAACTTAGCAGAGATAGGGCCTCTTATAGATTATTAACTGGTTAAAGAACAGGAAGCAGAGAACACAAGTAAACGAGGGAAGTAAATTGTGGGGTTCTCCCAAAGGTCTGTATTGTGAGTGGCTGTTTAATGTATTTATAAAACATCCCGGGGTGAACACAGCGAAGGGACCAAATTTGAAAATGACACCAAATTATTCAGGATGATGAAAGCCAAAGTGGACTTTGAAGAGCTCCAAAACTTCCAACTGGATGAATAGGCAACGAAAATGGCAAATGAAGTTCAGGGTAGATAAGTAGATAATTATAGTTTTAACTTTTGTATATCTCTTATTTATAGCTTTTAACTGTATATGTTTTAATTTTGTGAAGCCTCCCTGAGGCCCAGCATTGGGCAAATGGCGGGATATGAATAAAGATGATGATGATGATAATAATAATAATAATAATAACAATTAAAAGGGACACAAACATACACCACTGGCCATGGAAGTCAAAGAACTATGGCAACAGGAAAAGATCTCAATTATTCCATTAGTCACATCAGTCACCGGTATGACATCAAAAACTTATACAGAAAACCTTCGGAAACTGGGCCTATCAAAATACATCCACACCAACATCCAGAAAGCAGTCATAATTCAAACATGCTCAATTGTCAGGAAATCCCTGATCTGTAAAAGACAGCATTTCAGAGCTTTTTAGCTGAGAAGGAAGACAACTCACTTGGCTTAGTATGGACGACACATTAGGCAACGGAGGGGGGAAGAGGCAACAGACGGGACGGGAGTGCCCACGACATGTTGACTCTTCCCCCCCCCCCCCCCCCGGTCGCATGGCTGAAAGTCGGGGCCTCATAATAAGCAACGGGGCTCCGAAAAACAACGGAGCAGCCCATTGTTTTCCCCCATTGCTTAATAACGTACCATCAGTTGTGTGTGCGTTGTGTGTTGCCCGACACACGACACAATAAGCAACACAACTGACGGTCGCCTCTTCCCCCCCTCTGTCGATTATCGCGTCGTACGTACTGAGCCGCTGTGTTTGCTCCAACGGCTACCCTCTTCCAGGTCACCATATTGTTTTGCGGAGTCCATGAGCTGAGCAAGGCCCTTTAGAACGATCAGTTTGAGAATATTTTCCAGAGGCGCGTTAGCTTGTTGCGGCAAAAGCCCACACAAGAGTCTTGTAGCACCTTCAAGACTGAGCCATCAATTTTGACGTAAGCATTCGTGGACTGTAGTCCACTTCATCAGGTGTGTGAAGTGTTAACCACAAATGAGCAGATTTCTATGCACATGCTGGTGTGGGGAAAATGTAAACTTCTCAGAGGGACTTTTATTTTTTTGGCTTGATAATGACTTTGTTCATTTGTCTTGCTAGAGACAAGGAGAGAATTGGCACCCCCATCTTGGAGCTCAGTCCCCCCCTCACCCCACCTATTTCCCTGGCACAATCTGGTAGGGCTTGGTCCTGGGCTCTGCCTCCCCCATCTGAAAGGATTGCATAGGGCTCCTCTGTTTCCCCCTTCCCCTGTTGTGTGTTTCCTGTCTGGCATCTTAAAAGATTGTAAGTTCCTCGGGGGGCAGGGAGCTGTCCCTCTACGCTCTTTACGGTGCCCTGCACAACTAAAGCATTGCATGTGTGTATATATATATATATAATAGCATCCCTGTGCAGTGAATTTAAACATGCTTCATGCACTGCTGTCCTGGGATGTTTTCGGTCAACAGCAATGCAGGTCTTGCAAAGGTGGGGGTGGGAACGCGCTTCCTGGGTTGCGAGGGAAGGCAAGCAGGGGTTCAGCTCCTGGTTCTGCTGAGTGTGCAGCCCGGAGGGTTTCCACAGTCTCTTCGGCTGAGGACCCCACGGGGGTGGGGGTGGGGAGAGTGCGGCGTGCTCAGGGCCAGCCCGTCCCTCCCCCACCCCCCCTCGCGCTCTGCCTCGCCCGGCCCGCCCGCCCGCGCCTCACCTATTTTTCCTCCTCCTCCTCCTCCCTCCTCCCTCCTCCTCCTCCTCCTCCTCCTCCTCCTCCTCCCCTTGACCCTCGGAAGGTCTGCCTTCGCCATCGGGGCCCTGCCTGAGGCCAAGGGACCTGGAGAGGCATGCGGCGGGGGGTGGGGGTCGGGGAGGGGGCACAGCCCGGTGCCTCCCCCCCCCCCCCACGGCAGCGCATTCACCTGGAGATCCGCCTCTTTCTGCCTGGGGCTGGCCGGGGAGGATTATGGAGATCTGGGGGGAGGCGGGGAGGGGGCGTCGGGGCCCGGGGGGGGGCGTGTGCTTGGCTGGCGATCCCCTCCCCCTTGCCAGCCCTGCCTAGGGGGAGGGGTTGCCCGGCGGCGGCGGCGGCGGCAGCAGCGGCGCAGCGAGGGTTAAACCCGCCCAAGTAAACGTAGTTTTGGGCTTGTCAGTTTCCGATTCGAGACCCGGGAAAAAAGTCACGCCTGGCAGCCGACGCGGAGCGAGGGAGCGCTCAGGCAGGCGGGCGGGCGGGCGGGCGCGCACGGCGGCGGCACAGAGGCTCCGTGGTGGGGGGTCCCCGGCGAGGCGGCAGCGGCGGGAGGCCGGCCGGCGGGCGAGGTGAGCGGGGCGCCGCGCGGAGGAGGGGGAGGAGGGGGGAGCGAGCGAGCGAGCCCCGGGAGCGGAGGGGCTCAGGCGGGCGGGAGAGCCCCGCCGGGGGGCTTTGTCCGGTGGGGCGGGGGGCGTCCCTGGGGGGAGGCGCGCGCGCTGCAAAGGGGCTCGCGGGGGTCTGGAAGAGGGGCGCTGCTGCTACCGCCGCCGCCGCCCCCCCGGGTATCTTGGAGGGGCTGGACCTCCCCTCCCCTCCTGCTTTGATCTTGGCGGCGAGCGCTCAGCTGCCTGCAGGATCAGGCCGACCGGCGTCGTCGTCTGAGCCCCGCGAAGGATCGCGCCGGGGGGGGGGGCGGCGGCCGGGAGGGAGGGAGGGAGGGAGGGTCGGCTGGGGTAGAACACGCAGCCCGCTCCTCCTAGGCATGTTTCCTCCGGAGCCCCGCCGAGTTCAATGGGCTTACTGCATAGGAAACGTGCGCACTCCTCCAGCCTGGAGTGGGGAAACGGTCGATGAGCTGGAACCAGGATGAGTCATTCTTTGAGTAGACCCATTGAAATGGATGGGACTCAAGCCTTAGTGGTTGCAATGGGTCTTCTCTTAAGTAGGACTAACATGGGCTACAGCGTCCCCCCTCCCCCCACCGACCCCGCGTTTTGCCGTCGGGTCAGCCTGTGTAGCCTTCTTCTTCACTGGCAAAGCGCATCACCGACTTTTCAGTTGACCCTCGCAACAGCCCTGTGAGGTTGGGCCGGGGAGCCGAGCAAACGGGTCAACCGAGAGTGCACGAGTGCAGCCCCGTTCACAATGACTTGGGAGTAAATTCCCTTCAACGCAGTAAAACTTGCCTCTGAAGAAATACGTGTCTGATTACGGTGCAATCTCCCAAGTTCACACGTTGCATATTCCCACCCCCCAACCAACCCCCATCCCCCCTAACCAACCCCCCTAACCCAGTGGGAGCGGGCACTGCACTGCTAACTAACTGGAGGTTTCGGCTGCCTGGGTTGGTGCCCATTCCTTTATTCTCTCCCCCCCCCCCCCCATTCCCAACCTGATCTCCCATTGTGATTTCTAGGTGGGAATGCGCTGATTCAAAACAACATCAAAGAGTCTTTCCTCAGCAGGGCAAAAGAATCACCCGTTCCTCCTCACCCTCCCTCCCCTCATGTACACCTAATAAACCCCAAAACAACCAGCAAGGAGATCCTGATTTTCTACAAAGCCTTCCGCAACTGATGCCCTCCAGATGTGTTGCCATTGGACTACAACCCCCATCACTCCCAGCCAGCATGGCTACTCGGAGTGATAACAGACGGAGATCAACACATATGGAGTTACCCCAGCTGGGGAAGGCTGCAAACAGGTATGGGGCAACTCCCATCACCCTCCAAATGTTTTGGCCCACAACTCCCATCGTCCCTCACTGTTAGCTATGCTGGCTAGAGCTGTTGGGAGTTGTTGATCAAACATCTGGAGGGGCACAAGTTGCCCACTCCTGTGTCCAACTTGAATGGCCTCTCCAGAAATGGCACTTTTACAGTTCCATAAACAAAGGGACAAATTTCTCATTAGTCCTTTGCAGCAAAACCAACAAATCACCTCTGTGGCTCTTTAAAGACTAACGAATTTGTCATGGACTAGAGCACCGTTCTGGCAGATGCAATAAATCTGTTTGTCTTTTAAGTTGCCACAAGATCCTTTGTTGTAGATAAAGAGAGATCCCTGTATGGGGAGCGCTGGGCTGGTTAGAGCGGCTGTTTCTTTTACACGCAATGCCATGTGTTGGGTGTCTTCCCGGGGGGGGGGGGGGTGGAGGCCACAGCAGTGTTGCTAGCCCAAACATGCCTATTTTAGTAATTTTTAGCCAGAAAAGGAAAACCAACCAACCTTGGGGACAGATATACCAAGTCAGACCCTTGGTCCATCTAGTCTGGTATTGTCTCCAAGGTGCATAGCCAGCCTAAATGTTGTGGGGGGGGGGCTCCCAAAAAGTTCAACTGATTTGTAGGGTTTTAAAAGCAATCTAATTATTTGTAAAAGTAGTTTATGGGGGCAGAGAAAATTCAGAGGGGGGAGGGAGTCTAGCCCACCCTTGACAATAGGTCTGGGCTTTTCTGCATGCAGATCATGTGCTCCATCACTAAGTGATGGCCACTCACTCCATTTTGCAAGATTCTGGCAAATATTTCCGTATGGATGTTAGTAGGAGAGCTAGAACCATGACCCTCTGTATTCCTCTTAGAATGGCTGAGCATGGTCTTCAACCGCAGAGTCATCTCATGTCTAAACATGCATAGGATTGCACCCTAATGGACTGATTTAAAACTGACAAGGCTGCATGTAATTGTTCCAGGTAGCTGCCAGCCTGAGTCTAATGATTTAATAGCATGCGCCGGGCCTTTCATGAGCAGCATTTGCATGTGGATTGCATGATCCTGCTGCAAATGTGAGCAGCCCAATATATGGAGTAAGCATCTTTTAAACAAGATGGCAGCCAAGGGGAACACATTTATGGGTATGTTCTTTTGGTGCGGCTTTGGCGTCTGTGAGTTGAGCCCACACAAAGACTCTGAACAGATCAGGAAATGTCAAAATCTTTCCCACGTCCCACAATTTGTGAATCGGGTCGGGGGTTACTTCTACTGCTTGTAACAAATGCTTGTGTCACAGTCCACCTTTTTACCACTTTTAGCAGTGCGGGTTTTGTGGAATTCGTTTGTTTTTGTGTGTTTTTATATTGTGTCCCTTGTGTAATTACTACTCTGATTGCAACGGTGTGGGCGTGTCTCCACATGATAGTTTGATTTGAACAAGCCATGAGCATAACTGGATTTCTTTGCTGTCGAGTTCTGTGCACTTGATGTGTGGTAGATGCATGTGGGAACCAAATCCATGGAAAGTTGTGGCGCTTGAGGTGGTGTGAGGTTATATGAAAACTATTGATGATGGCAATTCATGCCTGTGGCTTACAGTCATTGGCTGAATTTGGACGACACAATAAGCAACTGGGGGGTGAGTGGGAAACAATCGTCAGTCGTATTGACTATCATGTCGTCCGAATGCTGCCATAGTCAACTCAGTGCTGATCCTAATCCACACCACAGTTGATTATTTATTACCACATTGTGTGGGGAGTACCCCCTAGATGAGCAACTGTAAAGTTGATTATTACCCCACCATTAACTATCATGTCGTCCGAATTCAGCCACTGAGTACTGCATGTTGTGGAGTCTCCTGCAGTAATCTCTTTGTGCAGCAGCTCCTCACACGGTTGTGGTGATTCAATCCACACTGCTGCACAATCTTGAAAAAGAGGAGTTTAATTGGCATGGCTGAAAGAACCCAATCCGAATGGGGAGCCGCTTGACACAAAGAGCGCACTGCTCTGAGCTGTGCGCACTGGCTGTGGTTCCAGCAGCAGTCACTGCTCTCCAAGCATGTCTGAATTGCTTATTATCCGCTGGTGTAGAGCACAGTCCAGGCTTTTTCAAGACTCTGAGAGGCCCAGAGGCTGAAAGTTCATTTGAGAACCCACCGACCCACCCCTTCCTTCACAGGCAGAGCACACTGTTTGTCCATGCGGATGTGACCCACCCCATGTGTGAGGAGGCAATTGACCAAAGGGCCTGGGCGTGGTCATTCCTCCTAGTTTTGGACTGCCAGGCATTCCCAGTGTGCAAAAGAGCTTCCCATTTTGTATACCCGTCTCCTTTCGAAGAAGATCTCTGTTTTAACCTGAAAAGTGACTCCCTGCTTTTGTTTTTTCCAAACGGCCAACCGCTGGCCTTCGATTGTATCTCTCAGTCTTTAGGACTGGCGCGTGTTTGCATCCAAAGGTGTGTGTCTTGAGTAGATATCAGCTGGTGGTTAGAGCCATCCAGGCTTTCCCAGACCAGGGGAAGGAAGAGGAGAGTGGGCTGCTCCAAACACGAAGCTGTAAAACAGAAGTTTCCTGGCGCTTGAGGCCTTCCGGTTATGATGTAATTGAAGAAAGAGGGTGAACAAGGGAAGGTGGGGAGAAACACAACCACATCCTCTGTGAGGTGAGGCTCTGGGAACTGTGTGTGTGTAGGTAGAGACAGGGAGGTCTGGGCAAACTCCATTAGTTAGCCTTGGAGGCTGGAGGGGTGACCAGGAATTATGGAAGGAGGGAGATTACAGAAAGGATCAATTGCATTTTGCCACGTAGGATGGACGCTGCTAAGTGTAACACAGGGCTTAACCCAAGAACCTGTTTTGAACGCCACGTGAGGCCATAGTTCAGAAGGTAGTGCTTCTGAGCATGTGGAAAGTTCCTTTACCCTTAGCGAGAGACTCAGCCATGCTGAGATTAGGGATCACGTGTAGCAGCTAAGTGCCTAAGCGCTGAATCAGGAAGCCTGGCTTTTAAATCTTGCCCCAGCTACAAGTGCGCCAGCTGGCCTCAGGCAAGAGAGAGCTGCGCACCGCAGTGCAATATGGAGATAATAATATTGACTCTCTTTGCAGCGGCGTGGCGAGGATGGCTGGGAATGTGAAATGCTCTGAACCCTCTGAGGCAAGGGTGGGAAAGCTTCAGGTTTCTGGGATCTCCTTTGTTTTTTTTAGTAGATCCCCACGATCCAGCAGCTCTGGCAAAAGCATACATTTAGAATTCAAGAATTCTGAGCTCAAGATTTTGTTTTAGGCACCAGAACTGTATGGTGATCATAGAATCATAGACCAGTAGAGTTGGAAGGGGCCTATAAGGCCATCGAGTCCAACCCCCTGCTCAATGCAGGAATCCACTTTAAAGCATCCCTGACAGATGGCTCTCCAGCTGCCTCTTGAATGTCTCTAGTGTGGGAGAGCCCAACACCTCCCTAGGTCATGGGTTCCATTGTCGTACTGCTCTAACAGTCAGGAAGCTTTTCCTGATGTCCATCTGGAATCTGGCTTCCTGTAACTTGGGCCCATTATTCTGTGTCCTTCCGTGATCACAGTCCTTCCAATTACAAATTCACACCTGGCTACCTACCCCAAGCTTTCTTCATTTCAGCTGTATAATTTAGAGCCAGGGGCAGTCATTTTGTTGCTGCTAAACAATTGGGAGTCAGAAATCCTTGCTGATCTTTTGCAAATCACCTGGAGATCTAACAGTACATCAAGGCGCTATTATTATTATTATTATTATTATTATTATTATTATTATTTTAAATATGTGTGTCATTCCTCCAAAGGCGCAAGGCAGCTGGCAAGAACAACAAAATCAATGAGATAAAATAGAAATCATGGAGTTGGAAGGGACCTCAATAGTCATTTAGTCCTACCTCTGTGGATGCAATAAAATTTGTGCAATTATGAAAGCAAAACCTAGACACACTTGAAAACCTCCTGCGGAACAACTAATGTCCACATTGTTTGGGATTTGTAACAGGACTGAATGGCAATTTTTTTTTGTTAAAAAATTAACCACTACTCAACAGTGTTGCATTTTTGCCATCTGATATGTCTTTCAAGAAACCACAGTAAAATATACTCCTCCTTGTCCATGGCTGTGCACCTAGGCAATCTGTATATGAGTAACATGTAAATTGGACCCCGATTAAGATGCTTGAATAAGGATAGGATGCGGCCAACAGAAACTTTTCCATAGAAACCCCTTTCCTTGTAGCTGCAACTGGTAAGAAGGGTTCTCCTTCAGCCATCCGCTTGGTCATTGTTCATTGCTGTATCCTTCAAGTTTTGGGAGCTAGTTCCCTTGTAACTCTGATGTCATTGATTCAAACTTGTATGCAGAAACATACATTTACATGCATACTCACCTGTAGGTTTGGAATCCCTAATTGCTGAAATAGTCACATATGGCAAATCATGACGAATCAGGGGACATTTCTACATGGTTCAATCAGACAATTCGTGAACATTTATTTATACATATATGTGTTTGTGTTGCAACGAATTCCAAAATATAGAGTGTCAACAATAACAAGGGAACGTTTGCTATCCTATTATATCAGGTGAGTGCACCGAATTATAGGATTACACTATTTTGGGACATTTGCCATAAGTGTGTGATGGTCAACACTTGTGATTGTCAACAATCTCTGCATTTTGAATATTCCCTGTAACATAAACACGTGAGCAAATGGGGAAAATGCTGTTTGTACATTGTTAGGATAGAGCCAACAGTGGAAGATCTTGATAGCTCTGGCGCAGGGGAGGAAAGGGGGGAATGGTGATGTTTTATTAGCCTGGACTTGAATGTGAATTGTGCGCACTCCAGTTTTATACAGGAAGCAGCCATGAAGCCGAGATCCTTTCAAATAGGGGCAAAGATGGTTGTATCTCCCTTGGCATGGTAAGGCCCAGCTGGGTGCTGTTAGCGCTGAGAAGGAACTTGCTAGCAGTTGTGGCCAGAGAGGTACTGATGGGGCAGAATCTGGATTCCTGAGATGTTGCTTTCTTTTCTATCATCTACATTGCTTTATTTCACCCACATGCCCCCCCCCCCCAGCCCAACTGCTTTTCCTCTGTTGGTACAACCATCTCCCCTTGTTCAAAGAGGCTAAATTCTGTTGCAAAGCTCAGTTAATTTGATTCGGGGACAAACCATGCCAATTAAGCTCATGTGCATAATTGTTATTGATTTGCATAATTTAATGAGACTGTAGCTGCTGAGCTTTTTGAGGAACAGCCCTGGGCCTCTGCCTATAATCCCTAACACCGGCTGAGCTGGTGATGGGTATTGTCCCTATGTATGGATGTGTGTGTGAAATGCTTTGCCAATGGTATGAACAGAGACCCACCAGATTTATTCAGGCTTCAGAACAAAGCGGGGTGGGGGGATGGACTGATTCTGACCCCCCTCAACCTAACCAACAGTCTCCATTTTCTGTCCCAATTAGCAATTTGAAATCAAATGGGTAAATGAAGGGATAATATTGGAAAATAAAAGTCTAGGGTTAAAAATGGGAAAGTTTCTAAATTCAACTGTGTGGGTGGAGGTGGCAGCAAGGAGACATGCTAGTAGAGGAAGAGGAAGAGATCCTGCTCTTCCGGCCACATCACATCAGAAGAGCCCTGAGGCTGGATCAGACCAAAGTCCTGCCTCGTTGGCATTCTGTTCCCACAGTGGCCAGCCAGATGCCCCAAAGGAGAAGCCCACAAGTAGGACAGGAGTGCAACAGAACCCTCGTCCTCATGTCCTCTGGCAATTGGTATTGAGAGGCGTAAGGCTTTCCATACTGGATGTTATAGCCATCATGACTAGTAGCCCCGCACAACCTTGTCCTCCATGAATTTGTCCAATCCCCTTTTATTCAGACATCGAAGTTGGTGGCTATCACCACATCTTTGTTTAATTTTTGAGGATATGTTTAAGTTGGGTTTTAAACAATTCCACTTTTCCATGTTTCAGCTCAGGAGAGGACAACTTAGAATCATGGAATCATAGAATAGTAGAGATGGAAGGGGCTTCTAAGGCCATCTAATCCAACTCCCGGCTCAATGCAGGAATCTACCTTAAAGCATCCCTGACAGATGGTTGTCCAGCTACCTCTTGAAGGCCTCTAGTGTGGGAGAGCCCACGACCTCCCTAGGTCATTGGTTCCGTTATCTAGGCTGACCGTATGAAAAGGAGGTCAGGGCTCATGTAACTTTAACAGTTGTAGAGAAAAGGGAATTTCAGCCAGTGTCATTTGTATGCAATTAGTTCCTGGTGATATTCCCTCTTCATCACAACAGTTAAAGTTGCAGGGGCCCTGCCTTCTTTTGTATATGGTCACTCTAGTATAGTGCATGCACCTTTAACTGTTGTGCTGAAGAGGGGATTTCACCAGGAACTAATTGCATACAAATGACACTGACTGAAATTCCCTTTTCTCTACAAATGTTAAAGTTACATGAGCCCTGTCCTCCTTTTCAGATGGTCAGCCTACATTATCGTACTGCTCTAACAGTCAGGAAGTTCAGAACTTGTGGTCCTCCAGATGGTTTGGCCTACATCCAAAACATCTGGAGGACCCCAAGGTGCCCACCCCTGTTTTAGCTGCTTTGATATTTATCTTTCTGTTTCAAGTTATTTTAATTCTTTATTGTTGCTTCTTTTAAATTCTTTATATTTTTATTATTGGTTTTATTGTATTTGCTTTTGTTATGTATGTCCCCCTGAGAGCTTCAGCTGTAGGATGACTTATAAATTGAATAAATAAAATAAATCCTGTAGAGAATTCCGTAGTTTAACAAGGCACTCTGTGAAGACGCCCTTTGTTTTATCTGTCCTGAATCTTCCACCTTTCAGCTCCATGGGATGACCCCGTTGGGTGGTAGTATTATGGGTGAGGGAGAAAATCTCTGTCTCTCCACACCACGCATAATTTTATACACCTCTGTTACATCACAGATTACTTGCCCACTTTCTACACCCCAAGGCTGCAATTTTAGGCATATTTAGACAGAAAAATGTCCTACAACACACATGCCTGGGACATGCTGGGAATTGTAGGTCTTCACTCTGTCTAGATATGCATAGGATTGCACCCTAAATGCTGCAGCCTTTGCTCAGAACAAGAACAATACAACCAGGAGGCGTTGCTCTAGCCCCTTGGTTTTCGAAAAAAATAGTCTCATCTCAGTAGTGGATGCGGGAAACAGTTTGATTCCAGAGAAGGGAGGGGTGATCCTTAAGGAGGGACAGATTATGGGCGGATTGATTTGCCAAATCTCCCAATCCAGTTGGTTTCCTATACAAATAGATTTAGAGATGCAGCTGGTGATCCAGTCATTCACTCTCAGATTTCCTAGTGGCTCAAAAAATTGATCTGCCTTGCAATGTTTTCCCTCAGGAGAGGTAATGATAGGGTTGACAACCCAACGGCACAGAATAGGAAGCTGCCTTATACTGAGTCAGACCCTCAGTCCTTCTAGGCCAATATTGTCAACACTGACTGGCAGCAACAGGGCTCCAGGGCTTCAAACTGGGGACTTTCAAGCCTTACCAGAAGAAGCCAGGGGTTGAACCTGGGCCCTCCCACATGCAAAGCATTCTACTTCTGCCGTCCTAGGTTGATGCTGCTTAGTAGAGAGGTCCTGGCAACTTGGGGCCCTCCATATGTTTTAGCCTACAGTTCCCATCAGCTTTAGCCAGTGGTGTGGGGTGATGGGGATTGTAGGGCCAAAACTAGGGTGACCCTATGAAAAGGAGGACTGGGCTCCTGTATCTTTAACAGTTGTATAGAAAAGGGAATTTCAGCAGGTGTCATTTGTATGCATGCAGCACCTGGTGAAATTCCCTCTTCATCGCAACAGTTAAAGCTGCAGGAGCCCTGCCCTCTTGACCAGATACAAAAGAGGGCAGGGCTCCTGCAACTTTCACTGTTGCGATGAAGAGGGAATTTCACCGGGTGCTGCATGCATACAAATGACACCTGCTGAAATTCCCTTTTCTATCCAACTGTTAAAGATACAGGAGCCCTGTCCTCTTTTCCATATGGTCACTCTAGCCAAAACATCTGGAGGACTACCAGCTGCCCATCTCTGTATGTAGTAGAGGAAAGGAACTAGTTAGTTTAGCTGGAAAATCAATTTCTACCAAATCAAATTAGTTTAATATTAAAAAAAACACTGCAGATGTTTTAAAAGTTTTTCCCGTCATCAGCCCTACTAGGTACTGTATTTTCAACTGAAAACACTAAAACTTGGCAACGCTTTAACATCTTTATTGTTTCTGTAACATGGCAGCAACATTATGGGCGACAGCGAGGTGCTGAGGAGGGAAATGAGGGGTCCTTTTTAGGAACTTCAGAAATGTTTTATGGTTCACATGGAAAAGCCCAGTAGCAAAGCAAGATTGGTTAAAAACGAAACTATACAGTGGTTATCAATCCTGCAGAATCAAAGAGGAGGTGTTTTTTAAATTGTCCCCCTGATGTTTGATGATGTTTTGGCAGGCAGCATCCAGCAGGGGCAGTAGAGAGACGATGCATTGAGTTGGAAGAGTTTATTGATTTGAACTCATAGAGTTAAAAAGGGAGGGTTTTCCGGAACTGAGGGGCTACTACTGCAAAGGCCCCCATATGAACCGGGGAGTAGTGAAGAAATTGGCAAAACTATACCATGTGTGCTTCTAAATATTTTTTTCAAGCTGTTACATTGAGCAACTCCCCCCCCCCCCCCGACAGTACGTTCAATTGAAGACCCACCCGCACCGCACGAGGTTTGGCAGAAAGGTGGGATATAAATAAAATAACTCTTTAAAAAAGTCAGATGATCAAAACATAAGTGAGTGCCTAGGACTGGGAACTCCTGCCCCCTGGGCTTTCCCCGAGGCCCCTTCTCTCTTCCTGCAGGAGAATAAAGCAGATCGACCTTTTGAGTCTGGCCTTTGAAGCCAAGGGGATGCATGCAGAATGGGTCTACTTGCAAAGGTTTTTCAGGGTGGACTCTTCTTCTCTCTCCCCCCGCCCCATGAGCAACGGCTTCTTCAGTTATTTAATGGTGGCAATCCAGTACGTCCATGTTGCCTGAGGATTGGGCCCGTGGTTTTCACAAGCTAGATGTTTGCAGATTGCCCGATGCTGTTGCTGACTGGACTCTTTCAGACAACCCTGCAAGTTCAGTAATTGCTGTGGCTCCCTCTCCACCAAGGCCTGGTCTTCGTTACTTGTGCATGCTACGGGACAAATAGAAGGGGACAAATCCAGGGCAATCCTTCTTCTGTGCCCGCGGCCATCTCGGGACCTGCGCCTCCCTTTTGCCTTCTGCAGAGCCTCCATGCAAGCCCTCAATTAAACGCTAAAGTGCAAGCAATTATTTTTGCATCCCTGGTAAAAGAGCGGCGGGCCGCTCTGCAAGGACAAAAGTGTGGGATTAATTCGGAAGAAAGAGGGAGGAGCACGGAAGTGGTGACGGGGCGGATTTCCAGGAATCGAAACCACTTGGTTTTGAGGACATCACCGAGTGAGGAGAGAGAAAGGGGGCTCAGATCCATGCCCCCCCACCCTCCACTTTTAGCCATGTGGCATTTAAGAGCAGTGAGATCTCATTTCTGGAGCCGGGGTGTTCCTTGAAGCAGGTGGCTTATTCTTTTCCCCCAGAGCGTAACGCTTCTGTTTATCCCTCTTTCTTCCAGCGTGATTCATTCACTGAGCTGGCAAAGCCTCGGCCGCGCTGTGCGTTGCCTGCACCTGTCCTTCCTTCCGTCCTGGAGGCGGCTGGCTTTGGAGGGTGGGATACGGCCAGGTTGGCAAGAGACGCAATAAGGACAATGTATTCATTAATTACTGTATTTATTTATTACGTTAGTATATTGCCCATTAGCTGAGGCTCTCTAGGCGGTACGCAATTAAAACCATAACAAACGACAAGTAATGCAGTGTGGAAAGAGCAGGTGCGCATGTAGGCCTGTCCCCCCGCTTTATCACTGCAACGTGGAGCGAGGACGTGTGCGTGCGGAGGGCCCATCCTGGATAGAACATCCTTGGACTGGACTTTCCTATTACTTCTACCACAGTGTTTTTCATGATGCCCATGCATGTTTACTTGGAGGTAGGCTGCATTGACTCCAATGGGCTTACTCCCTGGTACAGCTTTCCCCAGCCCTGTGTCCTTCAGGTATGTTGGACTGCAACTCTTAGCATCCTGTAGCCGGTCCTGTAGTCCAACCTATACGGAGGGCACCGTGGCTGTCCTAGGAAGTGCGTATAGGATTGGAGCCTTACTATAAGGACTTGGAATGCACAGCTTTCCAGAAATAAGGGTGCCATGGAGGCTATGAATGGATTCTTTTGACTGATCAGTGAGGCTTAAACTAGGCTTGTCCTGGTGGTGGTGGTGATGGTGGTGGTGGAGAAGAATGAAATTGAGACTGATAGCCCTTGGCCCATGGAAGCCATGCTACCGTCTTTGGGAGGTTACTTAGTGTGGATCAAAACAGGAAAAAGCAAAGCACTCTGGTGACGCAGCCCCTAAGCATTAACTTAAACTGAGATATCCTTCAATGAAGCATCTCCTGGTTAGTTAACATCTGGAGTTTAAGCTTTTTGCTAAACTACAACTGCTCAATAGCACAGATCTAAACAGCTGCTGCTATATCTGAGCCACTCAGGCCACAATCCTAGGCATGCTTATAGAATCATAGAGTAGTAGAGTTGGAAGGGGCCTCTAAGGCCATCTAGTCCAACCCCTTGCTCAGTGCAGGAATCCACCTTAAAGCATCCCTGACAGATGGTTTGTCCAGCTGCCTCTTGAAGGCCTCTAGTGTGGGAGAGCCCACCACCTCCCTAGGTCGTTGGTTGCATTGTCGTACTGCTCTAACAGTCAGGAAGTTTTTCCTGATGTCCAGCCGGAATCTGGCTTCCTGTAACTTGAGCCCATTATTCCGTGTCCTGCATTCTGGGTTGATGGAGAAGAGATCCTGGCCCTCCTCCGTGTGACCACCTTTCAAGTATTTGAAGAGTGCTATCATGTCTCCCCTCAATCTTCTCTTCTCCAGGCTAAACATGCCTAGTTCCTTCAATCTCTCCTCATAGGGCTTTGTTTCCAGACTCCTAATCATCCTCGTTGCCCTCCTCTGAACACTCTCCAGCTCGTCTGCATCCTTCTTGAAGTGTGGTGCCCAGAACTGGATGCAGTACTCAAGATGGAGCCTAACCAGTGCCGAATAGAGGGGAACCTGTACCTCGCGCGATTTGGAAGCTATATTTCTATAAATGCAGCCCAAAATAGCATTTGCTTTTTTTGCAGCCACATCACACTGTTGGCTCATATTCGGCTTGTGCTCTACAACAATTCCAAGATCCTTCTCGCTTTAGATGCTGGCTGAGGAATTCCGGGGGTTGAAGGACTTTTTTTATGTCTAAACATGCACAGGATTACACCCTCAATAGCTCAGGTTTAGCTGGGTTATCATAACCTGAAAAGAATCTGAGGTCTTGCATAGGTTTGCAGAGGGGCTGAGCTCTTTTAAATTAATCCGTTTGATCTAACCAGCTCAGCTCTTGGGCACCTGACTCAACTGGCATTCAGCTTTCTAGGGACGCCTTGGTGGAAGTGAAACCAATCTGGAAAGGGAAACAAGACTCAGGCAATCTTTTCAATGTGGAAGGAAGATTAACTCTAAAAATAGCTCAGCATGAGGAGGCATCTGCTGCTGATTGAAGGGAGCCAGATCCTGTATCCTGTTTGCTCTGGAGCAGACTCCCCCAATTTGGCATTCCAGATGTATTGGACTATATCTTCCATGGGAGGTGCAGTCTGACACATCTGAGGGCACCAGGTTGGGGAAGGCTGATCTGGAGGAACTTGGTCACCATGGAGAATATATATATATATATATATATATATATGAACAAGAGGAGGGTGATCATGCCCTTCTGGACTTCTCACTGGGGCATCTGGTTGACCACTGGGCTGGACAGGCCTTTATTCTGATCCAGTGTGGCTCTTAGGTTCTTTGCACAACCATTCTGCATGGCTGGTAGTACCATAATGCCAAGGAGTTCCTATCAAATATTTTCATACTCCCAAATCTTCGTCTCCACATTACTCTTCTGTCTGATGAGTCCTCAAACAATTGTCATGGAACTGCCTGGGGAATGACCTTGGCTCAGTAGTAGAACTCACGCTTTGTATGCAGCCAGTCTACGGTGGAGAGGGCAACTTTATGGCCCCTAGGCAGAGTCTGGCGGGCCCATAGGTTAGTTTGGATCCCTGAATCCGAGGTCGGAGGCAGTGCTCTGACCTTGGAGCCAGGAATCTGAGCTCTCTTCCCACCTCACAGCCAGCATGGAGGGAACTGCACCAGCTGCCTCTCTGAGGTCGTAAAGGTGACCTTAGAGAAAAGGGAAAGGGTGTGTGTCTTTGGGAGGGGAGGGGATTGGGCGGTCCAGCTTGTGCCATATCCCCAGGTCTCCCCAGCCTCCTTTCCTCCCGCTCTGCAGAGCCCCAGCTAGATGGGCGAGTTTGGAGGCTGACGGCCATCCTGATAGGATGGCACCCTAAAAGGATCAGGCAGCAGGTGATGGGAGGGAACTTTGCCTGAGACTCCAAACTGCTGCTGCTGCCAATCACAGGGGACATCATGCAGCCTCCTCTGAAGACTGGAATCACCTGCCCTGCAAAGGGAGACGATTGGAAGGTGTCAGCCCTGGTGTAGTGAATCATACAGAGATGCAGCGGGCACTGCCCTTGTGCTTTGGGGCCACAGAAGCGTTTAAGTATTTGATTTGTCGTGGCACCTGGTTCGGCCATTGATGCTTGAAACCAAGACATTGGCCATGTCTATACCTGCCTCCCCCCCCCCCCCCGGGTCATCCCTGTGCATCCAAATGATGCACAGAGGATCCCGGGGGCAGGCAGGGATGCCGCCTCCATTTTTACGGGATAACTGGTTGCCCAGTTATCCCAATTTTCCCTGAGGTCCCAGGACAATCCTGAGGATTGTGGCCGGTGTGGGCGCCCATCCTGGTTTCTTCCCTCCTTCCCACGAGTAGCGGGGGTCAGCAAGAGGGAAGGGGCCAGTTCCGGGGGAGTCCAGGGACATTGGGCGTGGGGAGCGGGGGTGGCCCTTTTTTAAAAAAACAACTCACTGTTCGCTGTAGTGCAATCCCGCTTCCTGCTTTTTAAAAAATATTTTTAAAAAGGTGGGTGTGATGTCCCTGTTTGTGTCTGGGATGTTGCGTTTCTGTTTAGATGCTGGGGGAGGATGGCAGGGGGTGGGGGAGCATGGGGGGTTCACTTACCTTTTCTGCAATGCTCCCAGCTCCTGTCTCTTTAAAACAAACAAAATGGCGGCTGTTATGGGAGCAACGTGCCTCTTCCCTTCCAGGACGTCACACATCCGTGTGGACGGTGGGGGAAGATCACAGAAGCTGGTAAGTCGGTGATCCTCCCCCCTCCCTCCCTCTCCCCCCTTAGGTGTAGAAAGGGCCGTTGTGTTTGCTCCATCTTGAGAAAAGACACTCTGTGCATCATCAGGGCTAGGCTCTTCCATAGGAGTCCTTCACACCTGCTGTGCCTGAACCCTGGCATTTGAAGCAGGTTCAGGGCTATGGGTGGAGCCATGAGTCTTTACGCAGTCGTTGCACAAGAGGCATCTCAGGGAAGAAGCGCAATTGATGTATTCTTCTTGTCTGGCTGAACCGCAAGCAGGCCCTTTCAGGTCTGTGAGCAGCGGAGCAGAGTCCAGCAAGCCCGGGCAGCTCCCACCAGCAGATGTGCAGCACTATCAATGAGATTTCGACAAGCAGCTGGAGGGTTTACTCTACCCGGCCACGGACACGCCCTGCCTTCTTTTCCTTCGTAGGTCCTTTTGTCATGGAGGCTGGGGTGCTCCAGGGAGGAAGTGCTGAATGCACAGCGGTTTGTGGGACACTCCTGGCCTCGGCAGGCGCAGAGTGAGGAGGATTCGGCGTATTGGGCTTTGGAGCTCCATGAGCCTAAAAGCTGCAGCGGGGGAGGACGCGGGAGCTGCTTTCCGAAAAGCTCAACGGTTTTTGTTCGGTCTGTTGAGTGAAGGAGCCGCCACAAGAAAAACACCTGTTGTCTCTGCTCCCGGTAGTCAGTGGCTTGCCAGGCATTACATGAATACAATCACAGAACCTTTTTGCTGCCTGAGGCCAGATCTACCCAAGCAGGATGTAGCACTATGAAAGTGGTAGGAAAGCGGTATATGGAGGCACGATCCAGACTCCTGCTTTATAGCGGTATTGAAGTGCACTGACAACTGTCGGGGCCCATTGACACATGGCATAGGCTGCCTTCATACCACTTCCATAGTGTTATATCCTGCTTGGTGTAGATGTGCTATGGGCCCCAACAGTTGTCAGTGCAGTTCAATACCCCTCTAAAGCAGGAGTGTAGATCCTGCCTGCCTGAGCCCAGCTTAGCCAAGCACTTGCTTCCCCACACAGCGTGTTCCAGGCTAGCAGTCTTGTTCTAAGACGAAGCCTTTGTCTCAGTCGGTGGTGACCAACTTTTTTGGGGGGGTCAAGGATGCCTCAAGTCACACCACATGCAGACCTACACATATGCGCATAGAGCGTTTTGGGCTGTGGTTGCCGCTACCCAGGCAACAACACAGCTGCACAGGCAGGCCTGGATCTGTGCCACAGGCAGGTTCACATCCCTGCCTCTAATTCCTCTCCCCCCCCCCCCCCCAATTTCGATCCTGATGTGCTATCAACTCCCACTGCCCATAGTTGGGTCCTGAGGCTTCCCAGTGGATGATCCAGTAGGCCCTGAGGTTTCCATTGCATTTTATCAGCGTCTTCAGTGTATAACATGCATAGCAAAACATGGAACGGCTTTTTCCCTGTCAGACCATTGGTGGTCCATCTAGCCCAGTCATGTCTACTCTTGATGGCCAGCTCTCTACCCAGGCTTGCTGGCTTGGTTTTCCTCCTTTCCCCAAAATCCAAAGATTTCACAGCAAATCCAAACTTAAAACACACACACACACACACACACACACACTGCAACAAAATGTTGCAGTGTGGCATGCTCATGTTCAGGATTCTCCCTTCCCTTCCCCCGACATGGTTTTTCATCCCCACCCCCACCCCCACCCCAAACAGGCAGTCTGCATTCCATGGGTGCTGAGCATGCACAGTCCTCTTGGGGTTTCCCCCCTTGTTCTTCTGTAAACTGCCAAGCCTGCTGAGACCTCCTCCTGCCTGGGTGTTGAGGTTTTGGCTCCATGAGCAACGTCACTCACAGCCTGAACATCAGAAACAGAAGGGGGATGCTGATGTTACAAGAAGAAAATGGATCGGAAACAGAATAGCCAGAGAAGTCCACTTGTCCTCCACCCATTGAAAAAGAGAAGCTTTGCAGACTCTTTGGCATCCTCATAAGGATGTGGTCTTCCTCAGGCAGCCTTATGAGCCGTCACAGTAAAGACCCTACTGCTCCTAACTGCCATCATATGAATCTAGTGTAAGGATGGAACAAAGCCAGTAGACTGGATCTCAGCTGATGTGTGGGCTCATATAGGAAGATGCCAGGGATACAATCTGTGACCCGGCCCAACTTTCCCTATCCTGTTCACGTAAACCAGGATTTTTCAAACTTTCTACTTTCACAGGGCAGTTCCTTCAACGACTTGTGCATTGCAGGGTCCTTGTGACTTGTAGAAGGTTCTGGGGCACATGTGAAGGCGTCACGCTTCGGTTCATGCAAAGCCAAATCTCATTAGTCCTCGCTGTTGCTTTCATAAGAGCTAGAAACTTGGAAATTGCTTCCCTTAGATGCTCAAGAAGCCTAAGATTTCTGACCAATGGCACAGTTTTCCCAGTTTTCTGTCCTGGTATGTGCAATTCAATTTAGGGTGACCATATGAAGGAGGACAGGGTTCCTGTGTCTTTAACAGTTGTATAGAAATGGGAATATCAGCATGTGTCATTTGTATGCATGGCCTCTTTTGTATCTAGTCATGCTAAGCAGAGCTCCTGCAGCTTTAACTGTTGTGATGGAAGAGGGGATTTCACCAGGTGTTGCATGCCTACAAACGACACCTGCTGAAATTCCCTTTTCTATGCAATTGTGAAAGATACAGGAGTCCTGTCCTCCTTTTCATAGGGTCACCCTATTTAGCCCAAAATACACGGCAATGATCCTGACACAAGTAATACTGGAATCAGGGAGGAAAAGATGGCCGACAGATCCCAAACAAAGTATTACCGTGATGGGCCTGAGATATAATTCAGCCCCAGAGAGGAGGCAGCATAGCTCTTCTCTGGGGAAAATGCTACTGATTCTGTAGTTGGAAGTGAGAGGCTCTCTTGGGCTCTTTTAACCTTGACCTTGTAAATGAAAACCCATTTTTATCGCACCTTCCAGAGCAGCTTTTTACCTAACGCCCCACGCAAACAATCACTTAGAAATGCTGAATAGCCTTGGACCTTGATAAAGGAAGCCGCTGCTTTGGCTGAGAAGGAAAAGGAAAGGGGATGCTATTCATTGTCAATCCAGTTGCAAGCCTTTCTCCTCTGCCCCCTCTGGCAGCAAAAGGCTTGCGTGTGGCTACACCAGTTCAACTGCGGACTGGTCCCAGCTCCCTGAGGAAAGCACTGGGAATTACAGAGTGGGTTCAGAAAAGGTGGCGGGATGGTAATTGCAAAAATGGCAGAGAGAGAAGGAAGACGGAGGCACCTGAATTGCTCTTTTTAATATATTACTATAGAATATTCCAATTGCCGTCACCTAAGCTTGCTTGGGCCTCAGAGTGTTGATGTTGTGTCAGCGTTAGAGCAAGGGGTGGGGAACTTTAGGGCAAATCTAGCCCTAATGTGGTCCCAATTCGGCCCTCTGGGGTTCTCCGTCCGTACCAGATTTTGCATAGTTTTTCCCCCATTCTAAAATGTGGAAATGCTTTTCCTAAGGCTTAGCGTTGGTAGAGATACAGTATGCTAGAACGTTTTGATATTATGGGCCCCACCCCTTTTGTCCTCAGCTCCGCCCCCTTTGCTTTGGCCTCTTTCACTGCTAGAATGCTCCTCCCCTGAACTACTTTGAAATTAAACAGTTCCTTGTCTGTTTAAGTGTCACATTGCAATTGGGGAGACTCTGGCTCAAGGCAATAGGGCAGCCTTCGCCAACCTGGTGCCCTCCAGATGTGTTAGACTACAACATCCATCATTCCCAGCCATCAGGCTGGTGAAGGCTGCAATAGGAAGTCAGGTTGTGTAGCAACGTTCTAGGTTCCTTGCTGGAGGAATAACAATGTTTGTTACTTTCTTGTGATTTTGCTTTGGTAATGAGTAATTAATATCTGGTGTATTACAGTTAATTTTTATGTATAATTCCAACTTTATCATAGAATCCCTTTAGAACTTTGGGGGGATTTTGCTTTGGTAATGAGTAATTAATATCTGGTGTATTACAGTTAATTTTTATGTATAATTCCAACTTTATCATAGAATCCCTTTATAACTTTGGGGGGATTTTGCTTTGGTAATGAGTAATTAATATCTGGTGTATTACAGTTAATTTTTATGTATAATTCCAAGTTTATCATAGAATCCCTTTATAACTTTGGGGGGATTTTGCTTTGGTAATGAGTAATTAATATCTGGTGTATTACAGTTAATTTTTATGTATAATTCCAACTTTATCATAGAATCCCTTTATAACTTTGGGGGGATTCATTTACTATAAACACCACCAACGAGTTGTGGATTCATGTCCATTTCATGCGAACAAGTGTTTGGGGAGATGTTTATTTTTATACTCTTTATTTAATGAAAAACTATTCATATATGTAATAATGGGATAGTACAATGTCTTGCAATGAACAAAAGGGACTCTTAACATGTAATAAGTAACTAAACAGCTAAGAACAAACGAAGCACAACAAAAGCAGCTTGGATGATACAGAGCTCAGCATGCATAGGGGATTAAGTGGAGAAGCCTCATGTGCAATCCTACCCACACCTGCTCAGAAGTAATTCCTGTTACCTTGAAACAAACAGACTTACTCCCAAGTAAAGTGTGCATATGTTTGTAGCCTGAGGAGAGGAGGATTGAGAAAAATATCTGGGGATTTTATTGATGAATGTATTAATTTGATTTATACCATGCCTTTTCCACCAAAGAAACGGTGCTCAAGACGGCTAAGAATAATACAAACCATTTGTATTTCCACTCTACAGGATCTTTTTTGGATAAGAAATAGATCTTTGAAAAAAAGGTTGTGATTCCATTTCAGGCTGGATAGCGCTTTTAGCCGACATAGTTTTTGCAACTCAAAGATCTCGCTGATCTTTCATGGCTGCTTGTTCTTTGGGGTGACCATAGTTTGGAAACCAAAAAGGAGGTCAACATGGTCGGCCCCCAAGGGAGCGTCCCCACCAACATGTCCGCCCCCAGGGGGCATGTCCAGCACCAAGGGGGTGTGCCCACCTGAACATAGCCTTGGTCACATGTCTGATTTTACAGCACACAATTAAGACAATTCTGTTTTACATAACATCTTAATGTTAAAATCACTGAAATAACAAGTGACACATCCAATGTATCTGAAATTAACGTCACTCCTACTTTTGTAGCTTTTGCTGTACTTTGTTGCTATCGTCTGTGTGATACATTCTTCCCTTCTCTTAAATATCTTTTCTGATTGTATACTCACTCCGCTGCAAGCTGCTGCTTAACCGGGCTTGCTGCTGGCAGGCCGACTGGCTGGCTTTTAAAAAATTTTTAGTTGTAAAGTTTAATTTTGTTTTGAAACTTGCTAAAAATTAGGGGTGTGCACGGACCCCCCGGATCGGATCGGGACCCGGATCGGGACCTCCAATTTTGTCCCGGACCGGTTCGGACAAAATCGGAGGCCCCCCGGACCGGATCGAGTCCGATCCCGATCCAAAAATCGGAAATTTTTGGATCGGCCGCCATTTTTTTCCCCATAGACTTGCATTGCAATGCAAGTCTATGAGGAAAAAATGGCGGCGGGTGGGTAAGGGGGGGCCTAACTCCCTCCCCCCCCCCCCGGGGCCGTCCGCTGTGGACGGCCCCGGCAGGTAAACCCCCTCCCCCGCGCTCCCTACCCCCCCTGGGGCCGCCTGCTTCCATCCGCTGGCGCCCGCGGGCGCCAGCGGATAGAAGCGGACGGCTCCGGGGGGGGGGTAAGCCCCCTTCCCCGCCACTTACCTTCTCGGCACGTCCGGCGCCGGCGGCTACTACCAGCGGGCTCCGCGGCCTACTCTCGAGTAGCGCGCCGGGTGATGACATCACCCGGCGCGCCACCCTGGAGCAGGCCGCGGAGCCTGCTGGTAGTAGTAGGCGCCGGCGCCGGACGGGAGCCGCCGGGCCGGGCAGGTAAGGGCCCCCCTCCCCCCTCCGCGCGCCCCCTCCTCCCCCCTCCCCCCTCCGCGCGCCCCCTCCTCCCCTCCACGCACCCCCTCCTTACCTTTCCGGCCCGGCGGCTCCCGTCCGGCGCCGGCGCCTACTACTTCCAGCAGGCTCCGCGGCCTGCTCTAGAGTAGCGCGCCGGGTGATGACATCACCCGGCGCGCCATCCTAGAGCAGGCCGCGGAGCCTGCTGGGAATAGTAGGCGCCGGCGCCGGACGGGAGCCGCCGGGCCGGAAAGGTAAGGGCCCCCCTCCCCCCTCCGCGCGCCCCCTCCTCCCCTCCACGCACCCCCTCCTTACCTTTCCGGCCCGGCGGCTCCCGTCCGGCGCCGGCGCCTACTACTTCCAGCAGGCTCCGCGGCCTGCTCTAGAGTAGCGCGCCGGGTGATGACATCACCCGGCGCGCCATCCTAGAGCAGGCCGCGGAGCCTGCTGGGAATAGTAGGCGCCGGCGCCGGACGGGAGCCGCCGGGCCGGAAAGGTAAGGGCCCCCCTCCCCCCTCCGCGCGCCCCCTCCTCCCCTCCACGCACCCCCTCCTTACCTTTCCGGCCCGGCGGCTCCCGTCCGGCGCCGGCGCCTACTACTACCAGCAGGCTCCGCGGCCTGCTCTAGAGTAGCGCGCCGGGTGATGACATCACCCGGCGCGCCACCCTAGAGCAGGCCGCGGAGCCTGCTGGGAATAGTAGGCGCCGGCGCCGGACGGGAGCCGCCGGGCCGGAAAGGTAAGGGCCCCCCTCCCCCCTCCCCCCTCCGCGCGCCCCCTCCTCCCCTCCACGCACCCCCTCCTTACCTTCCCGGCCCGGTGGCTCCCGTCCGGCGCCGGCGCCTACTACTACCAGCAGGCTCCGCGGCCTGCTCTAGAGTAGCGCGCCGGGTGATGACATCACCCGGCGCGCCACCCTAGAGCAGGCCGCGGAGCCTGCTAGTAGTAGTAGGCGCCGGCGCCGGACGGGAGCCACCGGGCCGAGAAGGTAAGTGCCCCCCTCCTCCCCCCCCCGCTGTCCACTTTCATCGGCGGGCGCCCGCTGGCGCCCGCCAATGGAAGCGGCGGTGGGCGCCAGTGGGCGCCCGCCGATCCGCCGATCCGCCGAACCGGTTCGGAGCTTTTTCGGACCGGTTCGGATTGGATCGGCCGATCCAGCTGCGGGATCGGAAATCGGATAATTTATCCGATTTCCCACTGGACCGGACTCGGATCGTGGATCGGGTCCGATCCAGTGCACATCCCTACTAAAAATCAACAGATGAACAGTTCTGCTTGAAACTTGGCATGGCTAAAGCCCTACTTAAGATCTATCATGATGCCAAGTTTCATCTCTTTATCTTTAAAAATGGTGGTTTTCTAAAAATAATAATTTTTAAACCTCAATTTTTTAACAAAATCCTAAAAATCAATTAACAGATCTGCTTCAAACTTGTTATGGCTAAAGCCCTACTTAAGAGCTATCATGATGCCAAGTTTCATCTCTTTATTTTTAAGAATGACAGTTTTTAAAAATCATAATTTTAAAACCTCGAACTTAAAAAAAATCCTAAAAAACAATGGATGAATGGAACTGCTTCAAACTTGGCATGGCTAAAGCCCATGTGTTGTGTTGCCGTTGTGTTGTGTTGCCGTTGTGTACCCGTTGTGTTGCCAAGTTTCATCTCTTTATCTTTAAATATGACGGAGTTGTAAGCATTTTTGTTAATTCCCATTGACTATAAAGTAGAGCTGCCCTTTGGGTGGGGGGAGGATGGGGAAAATCTGGATTTTTCTTCAAATGTCATAATTTCCCCCCTTCCCGGATTTGTTACCAAAAATCCTGACATGTCCTGGTTTTTCCTATGGTGACCCTGCGCCCCAAAGTGGTGGCGTTTAAATGCAACAGCCTGTTTCCAATGTTAGTCCTAGGTAAGGTGGACACGTCAAAATGAATGGGACTTCAGTTAGACAGACATTGGCTACAACCCAGGTGTAGGACTTCTTTCCATTGAAAATTAACTCTGTCTGTTCATTGCGTGGCTGCACTTCTACTTCACTGTCTGGGTCACATTTAGAAGAATGAAATAAGCAGAGAACAATGGTGAGATTTCCCAATTAACGTAATGGTGTAAATTGATGTGGACTGTTTTTGGTGTTAGCTGAAGACCACATTTCCTGAAAACCCACCCTGAAGTTTAAGATGAAGAGGGAAAGGCATGCCAGTTGGGAGACGGAAAATGATGAAAATCTGGCCTTGGTCAACGGAAGCTGCAGCGACGAGGCCGAGGACAACCCAGGACCCACGTTGGAAGTCAAAGGGAAGCGGACGAAGTCAGGTATCCTTGTGGAGAGAGTGTCACCCCCACCGGTCCCACAGCTCTTCCATTCCCATCGGTTGTTAGGGGAGCCCCAAACACCTTCCAGGCCAGACTGTGTGATTCCCAAAACTGTTGTGCTCGAGGCCAGTCAAAATATTCTGGCACTTGGGGCGGAATATCCTCTCCCCATTCCCAGCTGCAAAAATACAACAATAATAAGTAACTACTCATTTTGCTGCCCTTTTGTGACACCCAAAACAGTGGCCTGAGGTGGCCACCTCACTTGGGGGAGGCCCGTAGGGGAAGGACCATACATAGTTCAGTGTGAGAGAGCCCTGACTTTGCATGCAGAGGAGCCCAGGTTGATCCCTGGCATCCCCAGGTAGGGCAGGAAAAGCTCCTGCCTGAAATCCTGGGAAACTGTGGCTGCTATTCAGTGCTGACCACACTGGGCTAGATGGACCCATGGGCTGAATTCGGACAACACATTAAGCAACTGAGGGGGGGGGGACAATCGTCAGTTGTGTTGCTTATTGTGTTGTGTGAAGGGTAACACGCTGCTCACAAACTACTGACGGTATGCTATTCCGGCCAAATAAGCAACTGAGAGAAACAACGGGCTTGCAAGTTGTTTAGCTCAAAGTCAGTTGTTTAGTTGTGTGGAGGGGTGAGTGTGTTAATGGCGTGCGGTGAGTGGGTTAAAACACAAGCCCATAGAGGCAGGCGGCAAGAGCGACCAAAGCGGCGGCTGCCACTCTGCTACAACTGGTGCAACTTGCAGAGGCTGCTGGGATAGAACTGGGAGGACTGAGGGAGGAGGGAGGGTGGGGAGAGGGGCGGGGGCTGCATCAGTCAAATGCTGGGTTGACTATTAGTCCACTCAATGCCAGCCCCAACCACCCACAGTTGTGTAGGAATATGTTGGCTCAGTTCGGACAACATATTAAGCAACGGAGGGGTAAATAACATACTGACCACGCGTTAGGCAGGAGGAGCTCCACAGACGACACTCTGCAGCTGGCACTGCTCGGAACCAGCAAATGCCCCGGCTGCTACGAACTTGTGGCGGCCTCCGTGTGTCCTCCAGCCATATCCCAGCATGCACAGTGGGTTCTGCCGGCTGCATAGAGCGGCTGGGTTTTTTTTGGCTGCTCTAGGCAGCAGAACTCTATTCCGAAACGGAGTAGTCCACGGAGAGAGGGGGGGCTGAATTCGGACGACACTTTAAACAATGGGGCTTTGGGCTAAACAATGTGCAAGCCCGTTGTTTCGCTACGTTGTTTAAAGTGCCTGATTAACATATTGTCAGTTGTGTGTGCGTTGTGTGTTGCCCTCCAGACGACACAATAAGCAACGCAACTGACGATTGTTCCCACCCTCCTCCGTTGCCTAATGTGTTGTCCGAACTGAGCTGTTGTGTGGGGAGTACCCACAAAATAACCAACTGTGAGTTGGCTACTCAACCCATCATTGACTAATGTGTTGTCCGAATGCAGCCAGTGTCTGACTCGGTAGAAGGCAGCCTCCAATGTTCCTACTCGGCCTAGTGGTAGGACAGGCCCTGGTTGTGCTCGGAAGGACGATGTGGGGTTGTGTGGTGGTGGTCTTAAGAATGCTGTGTTGTTTGGCCATGCAAAGAGGCCTGAATGTCGTCCTTTTGCTGACCTTCCCAGTTTCTACCACTTCCATAGAGTCATTGGCCCATGAATTTGCCAACTACTTGGCCAAACAAGCAAGCATAGTCCGCTTGGGCTTCTTGCTCAGGAGAAGACAACTGGTGTCCCATGGCCAGCTTGAGGCGATGCTTGCCTGGCTGGATCAGCAAAAAATAGGGGCAGAAAAGGAGCCCATGGAAGCTCCTGGGATTTGTAAGCAGGTAGGGGGTCAAAGGCATGTTGGTAGCCTCACAACATGGCTGTGCGTTCTGCTTTGTTAAGGCCAGCTAAACAGCTGGAGCTATACTGGGCATGGAAAGGCTGCTGAACTTGGGGGCTGGGAACACTGCGGGCAGGTTCAGAATCATCAGGGGCCTAGTGCATGGAAGATGGGCTATCAAGTCCCCAGTGCAGCTTGGGCAACTGATGAGCGTGCCTTCCCCCAAATGGTGCCCTCCAGATGTGTTGGGGGATTATGGAACTTTCAGTTCAACCAATCTGGGGCACGCTAGGAGGGGGAAGGCTGTAATGGGCAACAGAAATGAGGAAGAACTGTGGTACCACCAAGAAGCCACCTGTGGCTGAACAGTGTGGGATGAACACATTTTGAACGGGATGTTTCCCAGAGGCTGTGGTTTGGCCCAGCCTGATTTCTGGAGAACAGGTGGGGAAAACGCGCAGGCTTTCCTGTTGACTCAAGGCAATGTTCTCCTTGGTGCAGATGCTGGCGACTCAGGAAAAGTGTCCTACAAGACAAAGGAGAAGAAGGGAGATATGGTTGATGAGATCCCTAAGGAAGGCCAGGAGGTAAGTTCTTCCATATGCTGGATGCCATGATGTGTTCTCTGGGTCCTTCCTACCCAGAATGTGTGCGTGCATCGACCTTTGGTATTTGCAAGGGGAGGGGAGGGGCTCTTGCCTTCATGCCGTGCTTGGGGGCTTCCCAGAAGTGCCTGGATGGCGCCTGTCAGAAACCGGAGGCTGAGCTAAATGGAGACTGTATCTGATAAAGTAGAACTCTTCTTAGGTTCCTTTCTTGGCCTACACCCTCCTCTCCCTTCCTCTGCTTTGTCTGTTTTTCCCTCTTCTCTGCAGTGAGCATTTTCCTTCCTTCCTTGCCTAGGGTGACCATATGAAAAGGAGGACAGGGCTCCTGTATCTTTAACAATTGCAAAGGACAGAGAATTTCAGTAGGTGTCGTTTGTATATATACAGAACCTGGTGAAATTCCCTCTTCATCACAACAGTTAAAGCAGCAGGAGCCCTGTCCTCTTGACCATGTACAAAAGAGGGCAGGGCTTCTGCAGCTTTAACTTTGTGATGATGAGGTAATTTCACCAGGTTCTGCATATATACAAATAGCACCTGCTGAAATCCCCTTTTCTATGAAACTGTTAAAGATACAGGAGCCCTGTCCTCCTTTTCATATGGTCAGCCTGTCCTTGCCCAGAGTATGCTAAATTCCGAGAAAGGTTAAAGGTCATGGCTGCAGTGGCTGTAGGTTCCTAGAGCTAGAAGGCACCTCATGGGATCATCAGATCCAATTCCATGCCAGCAGCTGCAGTAGCAGAATCCGACTTCTAGGTTCTTCATCAGGAAAAGAAGCCTTGCTCTGGCCTCTTCCCATCCTCTGAGACGGGGCTGGAGGTGACTTAAGAGACCAGGTTTATCTCTTAATTGGCAGGCCGCCAGTCTTGGCTAGTGAGTTGCATTTAGCTTAGTGGGGTGTGTGTGTGTGTGTCAGAAGTTGAGATTCTCAGAATGACACATTTGACTACAAATAACAAATTCTGTGCAATAGCCGATGCGATCGGGGAACCGTGGAATACGCACGTCCCTGATAATGATTTTTGTCCAAAGTCTGTTCTTGGAGTTGAATGCTGTGTTTCCTATTCATTGCATCAACCTAAGAACACAAGAAGAGCCCTGATGCTGGATCAGACCAATGGTCCATCTAGTCCAGCACTCTGTTTGCACAGGGGCCAACCAGCTGCCTGGCATACTGCCTCTTGATATTGGAGGGAGCATATAACTATCAAGACTTGTAGCCACTGCTAGCCTTCTCCAGGAATTTGTCTACTCCCCTTTTAAAGCCATCCAAAGTGGTGGCCATCACTATGGCCATGTCTACACCGGCCTTTTTTCTCCTAGGTTGTCCCCATGCGTCCAAATGATGCACAGGGAATCCCGGGGACGACTCCGGGAAAACCTCAAGGTAGCGGAAACCGGGGATATCTCAATTTTTCCGCCATCCTGGGGCCTGAAACGGGCACGGAGCTGCGCGGGGTGGCTCCGTGCCCATGGGTGTGTGTAGGAGGAAGCGATTCCGCCATCCCCAGGATGGCAGGGGGTGGGGGGAGCATGGGGGGTTCACTTACCTTTTCTGCAATGCTCCCAGCTCCTGTCTCTTTAAAACAAACAAAATGGCGGCCGTTACGGACGCAATGTCCCTCTTCCCTTTTAGGACGTCACGCTTCCGTGTGGACGGTGGGGGAGGATCGCAGAAGCTGTTAAGTCGCCGATCCTCCCCCCCTCCCTCCCTCTACACCTTTGGGTGTAGAAAGGGCCTAAGTTTTGGGATAGCGAATGTGTGAAGAAGGCCTTGTTTTTGTCTGTCCTGAATCTCCCACCAATCAGTTTCATGGGATGACGACCCCGCTGGGTTCTGGTATCATGAGAGAGGGAGAAAATTTTTTCCGTATCCACTTTCTCCACACCATGCATAATTATTTACCCCTCTATCATGTCTTCACTTACCCTTTTCTCCCTTTTTTCCAAGCTAAACAATCCCAGCTGTTGTAACCTTTCCTCTTAGGGGAGTTGTTGCTGCCCCTTGATCATTTGAGTTGCTGTTTTCTGCAATTTTCTCAGCTCTACAAAATCTTGTTTAAGTATCTTGACTAGAGCTGTACACTGTATTCCAAGTGTGGTTGCACCATAGACTTGTATAAGGGGAGTATAATGAAAGAGGAGGATTTCCCATTTGTTTGCATGAGGAGAATTTAGGCAATAAGCGGCACCTCTCTTCTTGGTCCCCAGGTACGGACACGTGGTAACGCTGGTTGGGAGAACAGTTTGCGGCAAAAGCCCCCTCCCCGCATAGTCTTCCAGGCTGGACCAGCCTCGCAGGAGAAGAAAGTGAAAGATGACGTGGAGAGCGTGGAAGGCTTCAAGGAGCGGCACAAAATCAGGGTAGGGCGTCTGTTGGGTAAGGCGTTGGTTCAGGTTGACGCCTGCCAACAGAGTCTTTCCAGGGAAGCAACACAGAGTTTCAACTTGTGATCCTGAAAATGTCCCAGGGCTGGCAGATGGTACTTTGCACTGCTAGATCCGGAGAGGCCAAATAGCCCAGCTTTCTTCACTGGTATGTCTATAGACACTGGGTGACTTTAGGCCAGTCACAGACTCTCGGCTCAGCCTACCTCACAGGATTGTTGTTGTGAGGATAAAATGAAGAGGAGGAGGAGGGAGATTATGTACGCGCCTTGGGTTTCTTGGAGGAAAAAAGGCAGGATATAAATGCAATAATAAATATATCACAAATAGTCATGCTAGTCCTCATGAGGTGCGTATGTGTGTGGGAAATGGGATGGGCCTCTTCAGTAGCCTTCAACCCTAGTTTCTGGACCATAATAGGCAAGGGTGATTCATTTCATTGTGATGGCTAACCTCCTTTAGTCCTGATGGAAATTCAATTCCTTCTTCCTCTCCCCAGTATTCGAGGAGGATCTCTGCAAACTTCCAAATTGACTTCTCAGAGGAAAACTCTATGGAATCCAGCCAAAACACCAGCAACGCTGGGGTCCCAAATGGATGTGACTACACAGGAGGGCTGAGAAGTAAAGACTACACAGGGGCGCTGAGAAGTAAAGACGAATACCAGGTAGGAGCAGGCTTTAGAGGTGTCCTAGCCAAGTGTGGAGTGCGTTCAGAGGAGGGCAGCGAGGATGATCAGGGGTCTGGAAACAAAGCCCTATGAGGAGAGACTGCAAGAACTGGGCCTGTTTAGCCTGGAGAAGAGAAGACTGAGGGGAGACATGAGAGCACTCTTCAAGGACTTGAAAGGTTGTCACACAGAGGAGGGCCAGGACCTCTTCTCAATCCCAGAGTGCAGGATGCAGAATAATGGGCTCAAGTTACAGGAAGCCAGATTCCGGCTGGACATCAGGAAAAACTTCCTGGCTGTTAGAGCAGTATGATGATGGAACCCATGACCTAGGGAGGTGGTGGGCTCTCCCACACTAGAGGCCTTCAAGAGGCAGCTGGACAGCCATCTGTCAGGGATGCTTCGAGGTGGATTTTTGTATTGAGCAGGGGGTTGGACTCAATGATGGCCTTATAGGCCCCTTCCAACTCTACTGTTCTATGAGTCTAGACATGCTGGGCACAGGATGAGCTGATGCAGGTACCTTGGTGAAGCTAAGCAGATCTGGGGGAGGGGTCAGTCCCAGCAGGGATCACAAGTCAGACTTTTGGGTTCAAGTGGTATTTATCCCACCCTTTTAGCAAAAGTGCTCCCTAGGTAACGAACACATCCACAAGTTTTAAAAAAACGACAACAATTGTGCAAAACATCGATTAAAAATATAGCAGCTGGATGAAAAATCATGAGTAACGAAACAAAAACAAATATTTCTTCAATTAAATGGTTTTAACTAAGGTTGCGGTGGATTCTGCAGGTGGCGGTGCGGATCACCGCCATGCAGAATTCCAGCCTCCAGCCCCGGCCTGTTCCTCCAAGCCACTTGATAGGAACATCAGAAGAACCTTGAAGCTGGATCAGTCCAAAGGGGTCCAACTAGCCCAGTATCCTGCTTCTCGTAGCGGCCAGCCAGGTATGCCCCTGGGAAGCCCAGGAGCAGGGCCTGGGGGCAACGGCTGTCCCCTATTGCTTGCCTCCATCATCTTCTACTCAGGTTGACTGCCTCTGAATATGGAAGTTCTATAGAGCTATGACAGCTACTAAGAGCATAAGCAGAGCACTGTGGATCAGACCGGGGCAGTTCTATCAGTCCCGGCTGCATCCAGTCCTCAACACTGGTCAGCCAGCGGCCTCTGGGAAGCTAGCAAGCAGGGCCTGTAGCCGTCCGTTGCTCCCCTGCCGATGACCTCATGGCACCGGTATTCACTGGAAGCGCCTTATCATGGTTGTCACTAATGAATAGCCTTTGGTAAACCTATTAGTCATGATGGCCACATGACGCCTCCCTTGAGCTCCATGAATTCTAACCCTTTATGCTTATTCACCTTTGTCTCATTTGGCTTGCAGGATGGAAAGGATTTTGGGATCGGGGAGCTGGTTTGGGGGAAGATCAAAGGCTTCGCTTGGTGGCCTGCCATCGTCGTGTCGTGGAAGGCCACGTCCCACCGCCCAGCGGCCCCCGGGATGCGTTGGGTCAAGTGGTTTGGCGACGGGAAGTTTTCAGAGGTGAGGGGCGTGAGAGGAGAGGCCCCCGAGTGGCCCTGCTGTTTAGTCCACCCCGAGGTTGTTGGTGGCATTTCGAGCGATGTCCTTTGGCCTCTCGCTCTTTCAGAGAGGCACGCACCCTCTTTGAAAGAGGAAAGCCAAACAATATGCAATGGAAAAGCCAGCTGTGGGCATGATCCACTGGCTAGCTCGCCTGCACGCCCCCCCTCCCCCCCGCTGATAAAATAAATGGGAGAGACCGAAACCCTGACTTCTTTAGCCTTTCTTTGGCTCAGTCCAGACGTTAGTCAATGCAGTGTGAAAACTCCATTCAACGGTGGAGTTTTAGGGGGTACTCCCCACACAGCATGTTCTAACCCCACTGTTGTGTGACTGGGCTTCCGTGGAGTTGAGTAAAATCAATCATGACGTTTAATTGACAGTTCCTCCGTTCTCTTTCCTTCCCTGGTCCTCCCGATGGTATCCCATCAGCCATGGCTGCGAGAGAAAAAGTCCCGGCGGCTCTCCGAAAGTGGCACTCCCTCCTTTCGCCGCTCTTGCCAGGGAACTCTGTAGCCAGTGGGAAAAGTCAACTCAACGCAATGGAAAACTTCACGGAGCCCTCCACACAACACGCAACACAATGGCTGTGCAGGAACTCTCTTCTGCGCAGAATTGATATTCTGCGTGGAGTGTTTTTCCAAAAAAACTCCACCATTGCATGGAGTTTTCCCGCCAGACAACACATTTCTCTACAGTGGTGTAATGACTCCACCGTGGAGTTCTAAAACCACCGTTGAGAAATGTGTTGTCTGAACTGAGCCTTTGCCTTTCTTGCTACGTGAATTACAAAGTTGAGCTGTTAATATTGAAGAAGGAACAAGAAATCTTGGCAGGGTGGATCTCCTTTGGCAGAATGATGACAAATCTATTGATACTAGATGATGATGATGATAATAATAATAATAATGAATAACAATAACACGTACCATTGATGTAGTACTTTAGAATACTTAATAATCCTTATGATAACTTTGTTTGGTGGGCTAGCATTTTTCTCCCAGTATTGCAAACCATATGGGCGGAAACTGGCTGCATTCGGACAACACAATAGTCAATAGTGGGTTAATAGTCAATGCCAGGGTTGCTTATAGAGTGGGTACTCCTCACAGAACATGTTCCTACACAACTTTGGATTGGTTGGGGCTGGCATTGAGTGGACTAATAGGAAACCCGGCATTTGACTGACACAACCCCTGCCCCTCTCCCTCCCTCCCTCTTCCCTCAGTCCTCCCAGTGCTGTCCCAGAAGCCTCTGTGCATTGTGCTGACTGTAGCAGAATGGCTGGTGCATTTTTGGCCACTCTTGCCTGAGGACTCTGTAGGCAGCCGAGATAGTCTACTCAACCCTGAAAAATAGTCCAGAGCCTGACAGACAACATGCTAACCAACGGTTGTGCAGAGAGTCAACTCTGCAGATCGTTGGTTATCTCAGTTGGTTACTTTGAGGAGACAGTCAACTGTGGGGTGGTTTTTGCCCAACAGACAATACAATAACCAACTGTTGACGATTTAACCAACAGTCGGCTACTTAAACCATCATTGGTTATCATGTTGTCCAAACTGAGCCACTGAGTTGTTTAATCTCACCCAGGGAGCTGGATGTTTGAGGGGAGATGTGAGTGCCATCTCCAGATCCTCTGAACTGACATTGATAATGGCTCTGCTCCATATGGCAGTGGAGACCAGTATCTCCAATGTCAGTAAGGTGGTGAATTCGCTTTGGGTTGGAGTCAGAACTTTAAAGGAGGAATCTAAGGAGCTTGGCTAGCTAGTTTTGAAGGGTTCTGACTGAAACCTGGTGCTGATCCGCTGCCCTACTGACACCAACCTCCACTGCTTCTCTCTGTCGCTTTAAACGTCTTCTGAGTTTTGCAGGAGGGGCAGGCTTCTAAAGCAGGTCCATGGGCCTGTCTCTGACGCCCTTGCTTATGATGGACATCCTCCCCCATTCAAGAGGCAGCTGGACAGCCAACTGTCAGCTGTGCTTCAAGAGGGATCCCTGCATTGAGCAAGGGGTTGGGTTTGATGGCCTTACAGGACCTTTCCAACTCAACTGTTCTATGATTCTATGAAATCATAGAATATGAGGAGAGATTGAAAGAACTGGGCATGTTTAGCCTGGAGAAGAGAAGATTGAGGGGAGACACGATAGCCCTCTTCAAAAACTTGAAAGGTTGTCACACAGAGGAGGGCCAGGATCTCTTCTCGATCATCCCAGAATGCAGGACGCGGAATAATGGGCTCAAGTGACAGGAAGCCAGATTCCAGCTGGACATCAGGAAAAACTTCCTGACTGTTAGAGCAGAACGACAATGGAACCCATGACCCAGGGAGGTGGTGGGCTGTCCCACACTAGAGGCATTCAAGAGGTAGCTGTACAGCCATCTGTCAGGAATGCTTTAAGGTGGATTCCTGCATTGAGCAGGGGGTTAGGCTCGATGGCCTTGTAGGCCCCTTCCAACTCGACTATTCTATGATTCTATGAATTAAACCATGGCCCTTCCCACTGCAGGTCTCCGCAGACAGACTGGTGGGGCTGGTGGTGTTCCGGGAGCATTTCAACAGCACCACCTTCAACAAGTTGGTGTCCTACCGACAAGCCATTCTTCACGTTTTGGAGGTAAACAGGGATTGGCAGAGGCGTGTGTAACCTGGCTGCTGGGAGCCCCTGTTCGCCCTTGGCGGGGTTGCAGTTCCAGCAGCAGGAAAACATTCCTCCTCATGCAAAGGCAGTAGGGTATTTTGGCGCTCTTGGCAAGGAGCCGTTTTGCACCCCCTCTTAGTTCCTGAGCAGGATGAAACAGGTTCATGAGGCTTTGAGATGCTCCAACAGCCTCATTGGCTGCGCACCCCACAAAGTTAGTGCGCCGATGGGGTCCGGCTCACTGCTTCACCTACTGGGGGAAATATTGTGTTTTAAAATGGCACCCAGCTGTAGCCTGGACCACCCAGTGCCACGCTTTCCTGTACTGCGTATCAAGCCTGGCCCAGCCACTGTTGCTGTTGCCTGCCTGGCAGGGTGTTTGGCGCCCTGGATCTCTTGGCGCCCACTTCGCCTCCCCCTAGAAACGGCCCTACCTGGCCTCCATCGGGGATGAACAGAGCTCTCCTTCATCTTCCAAGGAGGAGGGTGGAAGCATTCTGAGATTTCACCCTTGACCTGGCAGCTCCATGAGATCCTGCAGTGGCTCTTTGGCCGGGGCCAGATGTGTGCCTTGGCCCCAGTCCCCGGCTTTGTGGCCACCGGCTCTTATTTGGTAAGAGTCTCAAGGAGTTTTGCACATCCCAGTGCTGTGAGGTGGTGGCTGGCGAGCCCTGTGCAAACTCCTTTGCCCACCTCTCCCGCCCACAAGCAGGGCTGCCCACTGCTGCTGCTGCTGCGAGATCTGGGCAAAAGCTTATCCTCTCCTCCTCCTCCTCCCGGCAGGTTGCGAGCAGCCGAGTGGGCAAGGCGTTCTCCGGCGCTCCGGGGGATTCTCTGGAAGACAAGCTGAAGCCCATGGTAGACTGGGCTATGAACGGCTTCAGGCCCATGGGAGTCAAAGGGCTGAAGCCCCCCAAGGCCACAGGTGAGGAGCTTGCAGTTGTGGGATTCGGTGAGAGGTGGTTTGGGCAGAAAGGGGGCATGCGGGGGCTGCCGCTGCAGGAAATGCGCTTCCACCAGATCAGCCCATGGCGGCTCCCATTTTGAACATGACGCGTTGCCTCCTGCACCAGGCCCACCTCGCTTGGCGCTTTGTGTTCTGACTAGCAGCATCTCCCCTGGGTCTCAAGGCAGGAGTCCCCCCGAGAGATCATCACCTGGGACCTTAACGCGGATGCCAAGCCTGCGATCTGCCCCCCACCCCCCCCGGCACAGCCGCCTCGCTCTGTTTGCAATTATTTCTTTCCATTCCTAATCCGCCCACCTTCCGTGGAACCCACAGGAGGTTCCTAAGCGGGGTCTGTCCAGGTGCCAACGGAACCAGCAAGGCCCTGTGCCTTTCAGACTAGGTCCTGGAACTGATCGCCCTGGCAGGTTTATGCTAGTAATTTCTAAAGAGTTTAGACTTGCCTGGAACAAACTCTTTAGAAATTACTATCAGAAGCAAGATATCCTAAAGACAGAGAATAGCAGCCGTACACTCTTACACTTAACAAGAATTTCCAGGTGTATCCACAAGGCTCAGGAAGAAGCTCCTGTGAAACAAGAACAGTATCTAGAATTTTGTCAGCCCTGGATTGGGATTTATTACATCCCTTTATGTTATTAAACACTGTAAAAATGATGTACTCTGGATAATTGATCCACGAATGTTTTGTTTTGATGTATAATTGGTTCAGTGTGACTAAGATTATATACTATATGCTTAATTAGGTTAGAATCACATTAACCCAAGATTATATAAATGGTTTAAACTTTTTTTACTAGCGTTGTTTACACAGCTGTGTGCCTAAGGGCATTCTTGTCTTCGTGGTAGAAGCGTGCCAGAGGGTGGCAAGACTAGAGTGGGAGGAGGGCAGAGATGGAGCGGGTGGCAGATAGGCTTGGGCCGATCGGAGGGAGCAAGGCTGTGTGTCCCCAGGAGGAACTGCTGGAAGCAGTGAGGTAGAGCTCTTTGGAACTGAGGACTAGATGCTTGGATGCGAGGCAGGCTGTGTGCCAGTGCGGAACGGCTTTCAAGAGCAGCGCGCTGTGGTTAGAACAATAGCGGAAACGTGACGGCTTGAGCAGAGGCGGTGTCCCCAGCCGACCGGGCTGCCTTGTGAAGCCGGGGCTGCTGCCCCTCTGCGCTAACACTGGATGCCCTGTCCTTTCAGAGAGCAGAGCCCCCAACAAGAGCAGCGCTGAAGAGCCCGCACCCCCTGAACCGGCTCCCCCTACCAAGCGGGTCAAGACCAATGTCTGCAATGGCAACAGCAAGGAGCAGACAGAGCTGGACCAAAGCAGAGGTAATGTGTGGAGGGTGGAGGGGGCCCTTCAGAGGCTCAGTTTTAGGTAGGGTGACCCTATGGAAAGGAGGACTGGGCTCCTGTTTCTTTAACAGCCACATAGGAAAGGGAATTTCAACAGGTGTCGTTTGTAGGCACGCAGCAGCACCTGGTGAAATCCCCTCTTCATCCCCACAGTTAAAAATGCAGGAGGTATACTAGAGTGACCCAGATAGGCTGACCAGATAAAATCCAGGTCAGGGCTCCTGTAACTTTAACAGTTGTAGAGAAAAGGGAATTTCAGCCAGTGTCATTTGTATGCAATTAGTTCCTGGTGAAATTCCCTCTTCATCACACCAGTTAAAGCTGCAGGAGGTATACTAGAGTGACCCAGATTCAAAAGAGGGCAGGGCTCCTGCAGCTGTAACTGTTCTTTTTAATCTTGTTTGTCAGAGATGTGAGTTGCTCTCATGCCTTCTGTGCCCGGTAAAAATAGGGTGACCCTATGGAAAGGAGGACGGCTCCTGGATCTTTAACAGTTGTACTGAAAAGAGGATTTCAGCAGGTGTCATTCGTATGCATGTGGCACCTGGCGAAATCCCCTCTTCATCGCAACCATTAAAGTTGTAGGAGCCCTGTCCTCTTGACAAGGTACAAAAGAGGGCAGGGCTCCTGCAACTTTAACGGTTGTGATGAAGAGGGGATTTCACCAAGTGTTGCGTTCATGCAAGTGTCCCCTGCTGAAATTCCGTTTCCTATGCAACTGTTAAACATATAGGAGCCCTGTCCTCCTTTCCACATGGTCACCCTACTCTGCTTATCCTTTCTGCAGCATCAGGCAATATGGCTTTCTCCTGCCATCTGCCCTTTTCAGTAACAGGTGTTTGGGTTGCTCCCTCCCTGCGTATAGATCAGGGATGCTCAGGTTCTTTTTGCTCAACCTCCAAATTCAGTGTCAGAGAAACTCTGGGGGCTCCATTCCTGTGGTGTTCAGGGCAAAAATGGGGCAGGGACGAACCCCCCCAAATGCCAAGTCTACCAGCATATTTTAGCTTAAAGCGCTTCCTGCCAGTAAATAGGCCTTAAAAGAGGGATTTCAATTGTTTTAGGAGAAAACTGGGCAAAAGCCAGCAACCACGGGGGATGGGGGACGGGGGATGGGATACACAGATTGAAACCCGAAGTGGGGTGGCTTCATCCCGCAGGACTCAGATTCAACAGACAAATAGTATCCTACTCTCTGACATACTAGATTACTATGTGCAGGGAGAAGGTGTTGGTTTTTTTAAGTGGTGGGGCATTCAAACATGCAGCCCTCACCTGCAACTTGAAGTGGTACAGTCCTGAAAAAAAGCTTTACCACTTAATCCTGTTAAACATATAAACTGACCCTCAGTTTCTGCCTGGCACCCTGATTGTCCATGGGGGCCTGTTGGATAGGATGACCAGATAAAATCCAGGTCAGGGCCCATGTAACTTTAACAGTTGTAGAGAAAAGGGAATTTCAGCCAGTGTCATTTGTATGCAATTAGTTCCTGGTGAAATTCCCTCTTCATCACAACAGTTAAAGTTGCAGGGGCCCTGCCTTCTTTTGTATATGGTCACTTTGGTATAGTGCCTGCACCTTTAACTGTTGTGATGAAGAGGGAATTTCATCAGGAACTAATTGCATACAAATGATCCTGGCTGAAATTCCCTTTTCTCTACAACTGTTAAAGTTACATGAGCCCTGACCTGGATTTTATCTGGTCACCCTACTGTTGGAGAGGCAACTGAGTTGCTTTCTGCCTGCCAGTTTGCACGCTGAAGTCTCTAAGGGAGAGGATCATCACAGGCACGCCTGGTGGGAATGCGGGAGAGGGCCTTCTCGGTGGCTGCTCCAGTGCTCTGGAACGCCCTTCCCAGGGAAGCTAGACCGGCTCCCTCCTTGATGCGTTTTCGGAGGCAGGCAAAAACAGTCTTATTCCGGCAGGCCTTTGGTGAATAATGTGGGCCTCCATCTATGTTTCTTTTTAAATTTAATATGAATTTTATATGTTTAAATATTGAAACCTATTTAATTATATTTTTAACTTCTGTATATTTCTATTTATAGCTTTTAACTGCATATATTTTAATTTTGTAAAGCCGCCTTGAGGCCAAGCATTGGGCAAAAGGTGGGATACAAATAAAGAAGAAGAAGAAGATGATGATGATGATGACAATCATAATAAGAATAGAGTTGGAAGGGGGATGGAGGTCATTTATTCCACCCCACCACCCCATGCTTAATGCAGCATCTGCCATGCAGGATGCAACGACCACCTCCCTGACAAGAGGGCTCTATGAGAGGGGCCCGACTCACTCATGCTTTGTTGCTGCTTTCGTTCCAGACCGGATGGTTTCCGAAATGAGGAATAACAAGAAGAGTCTCGAAGGTAAGGAGTTTCGCACAGCATCAAAAGCTGCGCCCCTTCCTAGAGTTGGAAGACCTAAAGACGGTAGTACACACACTGGTAACTTCAAGGCTTGACTTCCGCAATGCACTGTACATAGGGCTACCTCTGTGCCTCGTCTGGAAACTTCAACTAGTTCAAAATATGGCAGCCAGGTTGGTCACTGGTACAGCTAGGGGTGACCATATTACACCAGCTTTAAAATTGCTCCAATGGCTGCCAACTAGTTTCCGGGCGAAGTACAAAGTGTTGGTCATTATCTTTAAAGCCCTACGTGGTTTGGGTCCAGGTTATGTGCGGGATCGCCTTCTCCCGTATAATCCGCCCCGCACACTGAGGTCCTCTTGGGAGAACTTACTTCAGTCAGCCAAAACTAGGCTGACAACTGTTACCCAGAAGACCTTCTCTTCTGCCGCTCCCAGACTGTGGAATGGCCTGCCGGAGTAGATTCGACAAATTAGCAGTCTTCATGAATTTAAGAGAGCCGTGAAGATTGCTCTCTTCCGGCAGGCCTACCCAGCTGAATTTTAAGATGTTTTTAATGATGTATTAGTTTTTATTTGTTTTAATATTTTATCTATTTTGTGGTTCTTGTGTTTATATTTATTGTTGTTCCCCGCTTTGATTCGGAGGGAGAGGTGGGTTATTAATAATAATAATAATAATAATAATAATAATAATAATAATAATAATTTGCTGCCCCTCTGAAGTCACTGAGAAGATAAAGGGGGTGTTTCCGTGCGTGGAGAGGGGAGAGGACTGGGGAGGCTGGGTTACACAGTATCCACAGGCCCCTCCAGCCTACTTCCCTCCTGCTCCACAGCAACCCAGCTAGATGGGTGAAAAACCTGACTAGCCAACCAGCAAAGCAGGAGGTGCGTTGCAGGCAATGTCCGCCTTGGCTGCACTGCCCACTCTGCGCTGGATTCTCATCAGCCGTCATCTTTGGAGGCTTTTGAGCATCAAGCGCGGATCTCATAGGATTATGCCCTTATTTGCTTTCCCCAATTTTGCTCTTCATTTGTGTTCCTGGAGTAGAGTTCATAAATGCTGTGCGTTTTGCCCAGCTCAGAGCAACACGTTTGTTTTGGATTAGATAGCCTTTCCCGAACTGGCATCTTCCGGTGGTGTCAGACTACGACTCCAACCATCCCCAGCCAAATACAGCAACTGGCCCTGTTGGATGGGGACGATGGGAGTTGTAGTCTGACTCCTCTGGAGAGCAACTGGTTGGGAAAGGCTGCCTTTGCCTGAAGAAATGCTCATTGGAAACCTACTGACCCGCCGTGTGCTCATTTGAACAGACAGCTGTTTATCGTGTGGGAAGAAGAACCCTGTGACTTTCCACCCGCTGTTTGAAGGGGGCCTCTGCGTCACTTGCCAGGTGAGTGGTCAAGCGCTGGGGATTCCATCCTCCGTCGTAGGTGAAGCAAGAGCGAAGGTGAGGGCAGGTTCAAGCTCTTGGCTTGGCCACATTCGTTGCTACAGCCGGGTGTGTGTCCGCGAAATGCGGAGGCTAACCCCAGTGGCGCAGCGTGAATTGCTGGAGGGACGTTCCACAAGAAGGGAGCTGACAGTATCTTGTTCTCCAGAAGCTCTCTTTGGAAAGAAGCGACCTGGCCTTTCTTGTCCTGTTTTGTACACTTACACTTACACACACACCTCCCAGCATCAGTTTGCATGAAACAGATGCAAAGAAAGAACATTGTAAGGGGGACGTTTCCCGATCCTCAGCCGCCCACAGCACTCGGAGGCAGAGGTAGAAGTGTCCCCACCCCACAGCTGCGAAGTGGGTCTAGGGAGTGATGTGCCGAATTCTAGCAGGTTCCCCCCATCTCCTCAGGTTCCCCCCATCAGACAAAGGGGCCATGTAGCCCAGCATTCCTTCACCCAATGGCCAACCAGTGGGAAACCCACAAGCAGGACATAAGTACAACAGCATCGTCCCACCCATATTCCCCATCAATACTGCCTCTGTTACTGGAAGTAGCATCCACCCATCATTTCTAGTAGCCATTAATAGCCTTCTATTGCAAGAATTTTTCTAACCCCCTTTGAAAGCCATCCAAACTGATGGCCATCACTACATCTTGTGGAAGTGAATTTATGTCCTGTGTGAAGAAGTCCTTCCTTTTCTCTGCCCTGAATCTCCCCCCCCCCCCCCAATCAGCTTCATGGGATGACCCTGTTGGGTGCTAGTATTATGGGAGAGGGAGAAAAATGTCTCCCTGTCCACCTTCTCCACTTCAGGCATAATCTGGGTTAAAATGGAGAGAGGGGAGGCTTCAGCAGCGGGAAGGGGGGATGTTTTGAATTGTTCAGCAAACTGACTAAAATCTCCACAGCACCAGGGGCCTCATGATGTCTCCCTGCTGAGGAGGCCCAGGGAAACATAAGGCTGTCCTCCAGCATGACCAAGGCATATTTTGTCCTAAAGCCAGGCTTGAAACCAGACTGAAACAGGCCCAGAAAGTCTCCTCACGGAGAGCTTGTAGCGAGTGGTATCAGCTTGCCCCCCCAGAAGGGCATATTCAAGAGCAGCCGGTCCATTCCTGTATCCAAAGAGGGCTTCTAAGGAGCGTACAGGTAGCATCGCTTCCTTCGAAGAGAGATGGTACTCTTGATAGCCTTCAGCAGCCACTCCACAGCCAGGGACCCTCCGGCTCAAACCCATGGCATTTCTCCGAGCAAAAGTTTAGGGTCTTACAGGCCCACGGTGTGTGCAGAGCTGCTTGGAGGCAAAGCCTGCATTTGGCCAATTGGGGCGTACACACCCATGGGACAAGATGGGCCGAGACAGCAACTCCCTAGCATGGTGATGCTGGCTGGGGAATGGTGGGCATTGTGGTCCTCTATCCAGGGTGTGTTGTAGTCCAACCTGGAGGGCGTCCAGTTGAGGGAGGATGGTCTACTGGCTCTGTATCCTTTTGATGCCTGGATTTGGGCCTCGTCCTGCCCAGGCAATCCCAAACCATCATTCCGTCGTGGGCCCTGTTTTCTTCCAGGATCGGTTCCTGGAGTTCTTCTACATGTACGATGATGACGGCTACCAGACCTACTGCTCCATCTGCTGCGGGGGCAGCGAGCTGCTCCTCTGCGATAATGCCAGTTGCTTCAGGTGGGCCGCCCCCTCCGCCCTCGCTCCCCCACCGCAAGCGCCCCCTCCGCCCTCGCTCCCCCACCGCAAGCGCCCCCTCCGCCCTCGCTCCTCCACCGCAAGCGCCCCCTCCGCCCTCGCTCCCCCACCGCAAGCGCCCCCTCCGCCCTCGCTCCCCCACCGCAAGCGCCCCCTCCGCCCTCGCTCCCCCACCGCAAGCGCCCCCTCCGCCCTCGCTCCCCCACCGCAAGCGCCCTTCTTCCCCGCGCCAGAGAGGTGGCTCTCCGGAAGGAACTCCTCACGCTCCGTAACACTGTCCCCTGTCTCCTTTGGCCTCTTCTGTGCAGGTGCTTCTGCGTGGATTGCTTGAATGCCCTCGTTGGGCAAGGCTCGGCCGAGGCCGCCAGGCAAGAGGAGCCCTGGAGCTGCTTCATGTGCCAGCCACAGCGACGCTACGGGGTGCTGCTGCGACGGCCTGACTGGAACACGCGCCTGAAGGAGTTTTTCACCAATGAGAGTGGGCAGGAATACGTAAGGAAACGGGGGCGTGGGAGCCGGGTGCGGAGAAGAGAACCCAGTCGTAGGAGCAGGAGAAGAGGGTCTTAGTAGACACGACTCTTTCTCTAGCTCCTCTCTGGCACCTGCTTTCTGTCCCTTTAAATGATTATGATTGTGATTAATTTAGCTGTTACATTTTTATCCCACCTGTGCTCCAAGGAGCTTTAAGGTGGCATACATGATGCTCCTCCTCTCCATTCTATCCTCACAACAGTTTATTTTGATTTATTTATGATTGCATTTCTGTCCTGCCTTTTTTCCTCCAAGGAACCAAGGCAGAGTACATAACCCTCCCATTTCATCCTCACAACAACCCCGTGAGGTAGGTTGGGCTGAGAGTCTGTGACTGGCTCAAAGTCACACAGTGGGTTTCAATGGCCGAGTGGGGACTAGAACCCGGATCTCCCGACTCCCAGTCCCAATACTCTAGCCACTACACCACACTGGCTCAACAACCCTGTGAGGTAGGTTAGGCTGGCCAATAGTCACCCAGGAGCTTCATGGCTGACTGAGAAGTGGAGCCTGCATCTCCCCAAGTCCCTCTCACCATCATACATCAGGGGTAGCAACCGCACAGGGTCCAGGGACCCCTTTCCACGCCCTGGATCCCTTCATGGAGTGCTCTCCTGCTGTCGGCGTACTTCACCTACAAACCATTACAGAGTCTTTCCAAGGCCCCCTCTACAAAAGGTCGGTTTTGCGCCTGATTCTCCGAATATGCGCTTTAGCTTACAGTCGAATTTATACCTAATACCTATATATGAGAGGCGTGGAGGCGAATTACGGGCTCCATACAATGCACTTTAAAGTTGTTTACGTGCCTTTAATTGCATTATCAATTGCATATATCGATGCTCGAACGGGGAACCATTGAAGTAAATTAAAAGTCGCTATTTAATACAAAATCGGAAATGCGCATTTACGAGGATAAAAATCGCCTGCACGCCTGATTTAAGCCTCGTTCGTGAAGAGGTAAAATCAGTAATGCGTCTTAAAGGAGCTGTAAATCGATCCGTCTAGAGGAACCCCAAGTCTGTTTAGTGGTTTGTCACTGAAATTTGGTGGCAAACAGCTGACTTTCTTTTGCTGCCGATGCCCTGCCAAAGTCAGCAGTGGAGGGGGGGGGGCGGAAAAGAGGACAGGGCGGGGGTTCGTTTCCCACTCCTGTCATATATAGACCAATCACATTAAAAAAGCAGTAACTCAGCCCAGCAAGTCAGACGGTTAACAGCCGCAAAACAAACTCCACAAAGGAAACGGCAGCCTCGGTCACGTGGAGCACTTACTAACCCAAATCCTTCCTGAAGAAGGTTTTATTTGCCAGTTTTCTAAGAGCTGGGAGAGAATGGGCCAGGCCAGGGAGGGAGTCCAGAGTCTGGTGCCAGAGCTGAAAACGTTCTGGAGCTTTCGCCTACCATCTGGGCGCCCCTATATTTTAAAGCAAGGAGAAGCCCTGTGCGGGGAGACAGTACGAAGGGTGTTACATGTGAACAGTAGCCCATTAAACGGAGCTTGGATACACATGGTAAGCAGGGCAGCTCCGTTAGAACAGAGGTTATATGAGGGCTTTGGCAGGATTCTGACCGCTTGCATAGTCTCCATACACAGTTTAAAGGCGCCTCCAGGAACCAGAAATGTCCCACCTGCATGTGCCCACCATTACTGCAGCTGTCCAGCTTCCTTGCCCCACTTTGGGGTCATTGCTAGCCTGGTCAGGGGACCCTGTCCAGATCTCCTGGGAGGCAGGGTAATCCCAGACACCGCCCCACGGAGAGTGCATTTCATTCATCCAAAGAAGAGGTCAGTGTGCAGTCATCACGGTTGTGAGATTCTTCCTTCTTGAGAAGGTGCAACTGATGCACCAAGCAACCCTGGAAAAAGCCACTCCTGGCCAATGGCAACCTGGAAACCAAGGAGCTACAAGTCCAAGCGACCCCCCTCACCCCTGGCTGTGGATGAGTCAGAAAAGGGCTGGAAAACCAGTTCCTATCCGATCTGAGCTACCCATGATAGAATCATAGAATGGTAAGAGTTGGAAGGGGGCCTCTAAGGCCATGGAGTCCAACCCCCTGCTCAATGCAGGAATCCACCTTCAAGCATCCCTGACAGATGGTTGTCCAGCTGCCTCTTGAAGACCTTTAATGTGGGAGAGCCCACCACCTCCCTAGGTCATTGGTTCCATTGTCGTATTGCTCTAACAGTCAGGAGGTTTTTCCTGATGTCCAGCCGGAATCTGGCTTCCTGTAACTTGAGCCCATTATTCCGCCTCCTGCACTCTGGGTTGATCGAGAAGAGATCCTGGCCCTCCACTGTGTAACAACCTTTCAAGTATTTGAAGAGTGCTATTGTGTCTCCCCTCAATCTTCTCTTCTCCAGGCTAAACATGCTCAGTTCTTTCCGTCTCCCCTCATAGGGCTTTGTTTCCAGACCCCTCATCATCCTCGTTGCCGTCTGAACACGCTCCAGATTGTCTGCATCCTTCTTGAATTGTGGTGCCCAGAACTGGACCCAATACTCAAGATGGTCCCTAACCAGGCTGAATAGAGGGGAACCAGTACCTCACATGATTTGGTAGCAATACTTCTATTAATGCAGCCCAAAATAGCATTTGCTTTTTTTGCAGCCACATCAATAGCTCTGTCTTATCTGGACCAAATGGCTGTTTATTTACTCTAATCCAGCCCAATAATAATAGCCAGCAGGATCAAGGTGGAAAATGTTCCTAAACAAATACGTCAATCAGATTTGCACAACTAGTACATTTGAGTTGCACAGTGCGCACAAATTATGTAACCCCAATTTGCAATTCTTGGATTCAACCACTACATAGAGCTGTCAAGATGCTTCCCGTGGTGGCAATGAAGCGATGGAAGTGGCGGAGTCCTGGGCCCTGGTGACCTGGAGTGACTGTACCATGCTTACCTTTTTTTCTGCCTCTTGTCACAGGCGGCCCTAAAAATCTATCCTCCCATCCCGGCAGCAAAGAGGAGGCCAATCAGAGTGTTGTCTCTCTTCGATGGCATAGCAACAGGTAAGATGCCTGAAGCTACCTATCGTCATCAACATTGATAGACCACTTTATTTGCTAAAACCCCATCAAGGTGGTGAACAAATTTAAAACAGTTTAAAACTTTGCAACAGCGAAAGCAAAACAAAACAAAACCAAAAAGACTGTAAAAACAAATAAAACATTAAAAACCACACATTTTAAAAGACTAAATTTAAAAGATGCAACTTTACAGCCGTTCTAAAGGCCCAGGCATTGGGGGTCAGTCGTACTTCTTGGGGGAGCACAGTCCATCGTTTGGGGGTAATTCGTGCTTCTTGGGAACAGGCAACAAGCCGATATGTGTGGCTCTAGAAATCAGGTTCAAATCCCAGGTTAGCCATGGCGGTGGGCATGTTGCATGACTGAAGATGCGTTCCCTTCACCACTGGCTCTCCATCACCTTTGTCAATCTCAGTTTTTAGGGCAGGATCCAAAGGGCCCCTATCATAGATAGTGATTAGCAGGCAATGTACTTACCAGTTTAAGCTTTTTGCCTATGCCTGTGATGATTAAACAAACCTTCCTAGGAAACTGGCCAATTTTCATGTAATGTTTGCAGAAGGACAAAAGAGCAGTGCTGGATCAGACCAAAGTCCCGTGTCGTCCAGCATACTGTTCACACAGTGGTCAATCAGCTGCCCACAGAAAACCAAGCAGGACGTGAGTGCAACAGCACCCTCCTGCCCATGTTCCCCAGCAACTGGTGTACAGATACTGGAGGAAATATATAGCCCTCAGGGCTGGTATCCATTGCTAGCCTTCTCCTCCAGGAATTGATCTAACCCCCTTTTAAAGCCATCCAAACTGGTGGCCATCACTACATCTTGTGGTAGTGAATTCCATATGCGCTGTGTTTGCCAGTGACCAGTGAACCAGGGGTGCGCTGCTGCGGCATCTGATGTACTAAAGCTAGGTGTAAATGGGACTGGCCTTATGGTAAGTACATTTAAACATGACAGGGGTACATGGGGCACTTACACGGGTCAATACTTTACCTGTGGGCTGTCACATGTCTGTCTTATAATTTTATTTCAGCTTCAAACACCCCCCCCCCCCCCCAAGGACTGTGATGTCTCTGCGCTGGGAACAAAGCATAGCATACTAAGGGCACTTTAATAATGTTAAATTATAACTGTTGGGAAAAAATGCTACTCTGCCTTACTAGGTCAATGTGACGATGGACAAGAACATTCATCATCACTGCTAAGGACAGCTCATCCCACAGTGGTGGTCGGCAAACTCCTTCCGCAAAGTTTGGCAACTTTCCGGATGGCCTGTATTCGCCTTCGTTAAGGCCAGTCTGGTTAATTTGATACCATTTCTACTACTGTCCATGCTCTTTATCTGTATCCCATCCTGCAGTTCCCAGCTTCCCCCAAGGCATTCATGATTTGTTTTTGTCTCATCGCTATGTGACATGAAAAATATTTTGTTTGCGGTGATGTTTCTCATCCCATGATGTTGAGGGCGTGCGTTGCATGTACAGTTCTGCACTGAGAAGTCATTCTGCATTCTTAAGCAATGATCAGCACATGCACATAATTATTACAGCTCCTGTGGATGTGAACACTGCACATCATGTCTCCCACAGCATGGGATGGACATTTAGGGACCGTGTCAGTTGATGGGGAAATCAAGAGGGATCCAGATTCTCTGCATGACCCGTTTTCTCACCGGAGGTGCTTCTACTCAACAGGCTACCTGGTTTTGCGGGATCTGGGCATCAAAGTGGAGAAATACGTTGCCTCTGAGATCTGCGAAGAATCCATAGCTGTGGGAACTGTGCGGCATGAAGGAAACATCAAATATGTGCATGATGTTAGGAACATAACCAAGAGAAACGTAAGGAGATGTGTTGGCATGATCTGGATGAAGCTTCTTGGCAGAGTTAAATGGCTTGTTGGGTTTGTTGGGAGACAGGCCGGGGGATCTGGTGCAGTGTCAGCTCCAGGATTTGGGGGGGTCTAACGTGAGGCACCCTCAGTGGGGCTCCCTTTGCCTAGAAGAACTGGGGGCATGTCTCAGGCTGTGCCTGACTTCATTCACACCATCCTGCAAAGGGAGAGTGGTGGCCAGTTGGGGAATTCATAGAATCATAGAATCGTAGAGTTGGAAGGGGGCCATAAGGCCATGGAGTCCAACCCCCTGCTCAATGCAGGAATCTACCTGAAAGCATCCCTGACAGATGGCTGTCCAGCTGCCTCTTGAAGGCCTCTAGTGTGGGAGAGCCCACCACCTCCCTAAGTCATTGGTTCCATTGTCATACTGCTCTAACAGTCAGGACGTTTTTCCTGATGTCCAGCCGGAATCTGGCTTCCTGTAACTTGAGTCCATTATTCCGTGTCCTGCATTCTGGGATGATCGAGAATAGATCCTGGCCCTCCTCTGTGTGACAACCTTTCAAGTATTTGAAGAGTGCTATCATGTCTCCCCTCAGTCTTCTCCAGGCTAAACAGACCCAGTTCTTTCAGTCTCTCCTCATAGGGCTTTGTTTCCAGACCCCTGATCATCCTCGTTGCCCTCCTCTGAACCCCCTCCAGCTTGTCTGCATCCTTCTTGAAGGGTGGTGCCCAGAACTGAACACAATACTCAAGATGGGGCCTAACCAGTGCCGAATAGAGGGGAACTACTTCAAAGTCCCTTTTTGAGATGCTGGCAGATGCCTGGCAGTGCCACCCTCTGGAGCTGACACTGATTTGGTGGCCACAGTACAACTCATTATCCAGTCCACCTGGGGGGCAGAATCTTCCTGTGGGTCAGTCAAGAGGAAGGACAGGTTGGAATCCAAAGAGGCAACCTGGAGTAAGTTGAGGAGTGAGCCAGAGTAAAAGGGGAGGGGCTGATGTTGAGGCTAGGGGAGACAGGTCAGGCAAGAGCAATAGTCTTACCTTCCTGGGTGTGTTTGGCAAGAGAACACCCACCTGTTCTACGAGGCTCGGACGACTGCATTGGGAGCCAGGCATGGCCAGGTATGCCGTGCTTGGCTGCTCAGCTGGCTTCAGTTGCTGCCTCTGGACTGGAAGGGCCTTAGCTCTAGTCCCACAGAGCCAGATCCACACAGGCTGAAACATGGAATGCAGGTCGTCTTTGCCCTGGCCAGGTGAGGCTTTAAAGGAAATGCCAGACAAATGTTCATTACTGTAACTCGGCTTTTTTCACCTTGTGGGGGAAATCTAGAATTAAAAGCCAGACCTAGAACGCTGTTGCTTTGTATTTGATCATGCTAAAGCCCACCACCTTCTCTCTGTCTGCCTGCCTGTCTGTCTGTCATAGATTGAGGAATGGGGCCCATTCGATTTGGTGATTGGCGGGAGCCCCTGTAACGATCTCTCTATCGTGAATCCTGCCAGGAAGGGCTTGTATGGTAAGTGGTCCTTAAATGTGAAGGTGTTCAGGCTGAAAGGGACGGGCCCTGTCGGCCTTGACCTGAGCCCAGGGCTTTTCTTAAGACTTGGTTGATTTTAATAATGTATTAATTTTATATGCTTTGAATCAGTTTATGTATTTTATTGTTGGTATTGATATTGTTCTCCACCTCGATCCGGAGGGAGAGGCAGGTAAGAAATAATAATAATAATAATAATAATAATAATAATAATAATAATAATTTTCTGATGCCAAAAGTTGCTTTTGACCCACCTCCTTTCACTCTTGCAGAAGGGACCGGGAGGCTGTTTTTTGAATTCTATCACCTCTTGACTTTTGCACGCCCCAAGGCTGGAGATGAGCGGCCGTTTTTCTGGCTATTTGAGAACGTTGTTGCCATGAGGGTCAACGACAAGAGGGACATCTCTCGTTTTCTGGAGGTAAGTAGCTGCTGACTGGTTTATGCGGCCCCGTGGCATCGAGAGCCAACCATTTCCCCCAGGAAATGGCCTTTCCAGCTGCCTCCTCCCAGCTTAATAAATTGTCAGCAGAAGCCAGGCTTTGAGCACAGATGTAAAATAGTCTGGTATTCAATGGGCATGGCTACACCAGGGATTTATCCTGAGGCCGTCCCTAGGTCATCCCTGTGCATCCACGTGACGCACAGGGGAACCCGGGGGCAAGCTGGGATGCCCCTTCCATTTTCCCGGGGTATCTGGTTCCCCAGTTATCCCGATTTTTTCCTGCGGTCCTGGGACCATCCCAAGGACTGCGGGAGGTGTGGGTGCTCGTCCCGGCTTCTTCCTTCCTCCCCACGAGTAGCGGGGGTCAGCAAAGAGGGAAGGAGACGGTCTGGGGGGAAACCAGGAACATCGGGGTGGGGGGAGTGGGGTCGGGGCTTTATTATTTTTTTTTAACGTTACCTTTTCTGTGGAGTGCAATTGTGCTCTGGGCTCCTGTGTTGTTGTTGTTTTTTTAAAAAATGGTGCCCGCAACGTCTTTGTTTCTGGGACATCATCTTGGCGTTGGTACACTGGGGGATGATCCCAGAAGCAGATAAGTCTGGGATCGTCCCCCCCTCCCTCCCTGAAGTCTCCTAGGTGTAGAAAGGGTGAATGACTCTTCCCAGGAAACCCCGAAAAGTGATGTTCTGTTATGGGGGATGGGGCATAAGGATCATTCAACCCTCACCAGATTACAGTTCCCACGGTTCCTTGGGGAAGCAAAGGCCTTAGCCAGTTTGGTGTAGTGCTTAGAGCGTTGGACTGGGACTGAAGAGACCCAGGTTCTAGTCCCTCCTTGGCCATGAAGATCACTGGGTGCCTTTGGGTCAGCCACTGACTCTCAGCCTAGCCGACTTCACAGGGTTGTTGTGAGGATAAAATGGAGAGGATTGTGGGTTGTGTAGGCCGCCTTCGGCTCCTTGGAAGAAAGGTGGGATGGAAATGTAGTGAATGAAGGAATAGTATTTAAAGTTAATCTCCTCGGTAATCCATACATCCTTAAAGGCTAGAAAGATCTTTTTTTTAAAGAACAAAGTTCATGGAAGATAACTTGAGACTAGGCCTGTGCAAGCCTTGGGCCTCGGACTTCCGAATCCGAAGCCCGGAGGCCATTTAATGACGGATCCTTCATAAAATGGTGGATCAGCCATTTCCTCGCTCACTCCCAGGCCCCGGAAAAGTCTACAAGTCCTAGCATACAGTGCCTGGGAGGGCTGGACTTACTGGAGCCCAGGAACAGAGGGTAGAGGCGCCGTTGTTGGCCGCCATTGCCTGCTCTTTGGCATGGGCGACTGTGTTCCTGCAGCCAGTGCATCCTTTCCAGGAAGAAATCTCACGAGATTGCCGGTTCCCTGCGAGAGATCTCACGTGATCTCTTCCCGGAAAAGATGCACTGGCGCCAGGAACGCAGTGTTGCCCATACTGAGGAGAAGGCAATGGCAGCAACGCCAACACCTCTACCTTCTGCTCCTTGGCCCTGGTAAGTGCAGCCCTCCCAGGCACTGGACGCTGGGAGTTGTAGACTTTTCCGGGGCCTGGGAGTGGGCGAGGAAATGGCAGATCCGCCATTTTATGAAGGATCTGTCATAAAATGGCCTCTGGGCTTCGGAAGTCCGAGGCTTGTACAGGCCTACTTGAGACTCCCCATCACTGTGTCAAACTTGTTTGTGATTCCTGAATTAAGGACTCCCATCTTTCTTTGGCTGGGCTTCTAGTTGGAAAGTCCTGGACTTTGAAAGTAGAAAAACCCTCCTGGGGTGTTCAAAGGAAGGAATGAGTTTCCATTGGGTTTATGTGACTTACCCACTTTTTTCCTTTAATTTAACTGATGCTGTTAACTGCATGTTCCTTTTTTCTTGATGTGTGTGCCTGTACTTAAGTATTTATTCTTACTTATTTAAAACTTCTCTTGGTGACCTTTTGGGGCAGAAGCCCTCACAAGGTGACTGACAACAATAACATACATAAAAGCTGTTTAAAACATTAAAAGCAATAAAAACATACAAAGTAAAATAGCAGTTTAAACAAGAAAAACTTAACATTTAAATCGTCAAGAACAGTGGCAATAGCAGCAAAACAGTACTCATCAAGAGAAGGCCACCGTAAAATAAAACGTTTTTAAGGATTTCTTAAAAGCCTGCAAGGATGGTGCATGGCGGACATCCAGTGGGAGTTTGTTCCACAGGTGTAGGGCCACTGCTGAGAAGGCCCTCTCCCTTGGCTCATCTTAGACTTGCCCCAGTAACGGTGACTTTGTTACTATCAAGACATCTGAGTTGCTGCATCTCTTGATGTTTCATAGGACTTTAATTATATAATGAAATCAAACTTTTACATCATGGGTGGAGAACCTGTGGCCTTCCAGATGTTGTTGGATGACCAATGGTCAGGAATGGGGTAGGTTGTGGTACAACATCTGGAAGGGCAGAGATTTCCCCCATTGCTTTTGGAGGCAAAGTCTGGTCTTTATTTGTTCATACTGCATCTAACCCTGCTTTCAAAGGCATTGGAAGCCATTCTGCCGTTTCTCCCTAAATACCCTCCCTATTCTCTCCAGTGTAACCCAGTTATGATTGATGCTGTCAAGGTCTCCGCTGCGCACAGAGCACGATATTTTTGGGGCAACGTGCCTGGGATGAACAGGTAATTAGGAAGCGTCCTTCTCTCTCTCTCTCTCTCTCTCTCTCTCTCTCTCTCTCTCTCTCTCTCTCGTGTGTCATTGACCCCACGCCACATGTGACAGCTAACCTGGATACCTGGACTGCCTTTTTCCGTATGTTCTTCCTCGTATGCTCCAGTCCTCACCTGGAATGCTGCTTCAGACCCTCCGGCTTCATGAGGTTGGCATGCAGTCATCAGGTCTATTAGGTGGTAGTGCTCACCTTACAGAGATTCGCCGTAGTGTTTTAGGCAGTATGTAAAGACCTGGCTCTTTAGGAAGGGCTGTGGTTAAAAGGTTTAATGGACCCGAGTGTGTTTCTGCCCTTTCACTTAACTGCCGTTTTTATAAACACGTTGCTGTTGTTATTAAAGTTTTGTTTCAAATATTGTTGACTTTGAACATTTGCCACTTTAAGTCCCCTTTCAGGCAAATAGGTGGGATATAGATGATGATGATGATGATGATGATGGGTGCAAGTATGTCCATCCCAACCCCTCAAATCCCAAAATAGAGATCTCCCCTAAAAACAAGAGTAATGAGGAGTGAGCATGCTCGCCAGGCACAGAATACTAACTATCCGTTGGTAGGGGAGGAGGAATAGAATGGAGTGGCGGGAACCCTGAACAGAAGCACTTCACGCTGCAACATTTGTTGCAGCACCCCACTTGTCTAAGTGAATAAGAATTTGGTTAAACTGAAAAACTTGCGTGCAAAGGAAGTTTGATTCACAGCTCACAGTTTCTGAGCAGAGGAAATAGGTGTACCAAGGGATGTGTAGTCTCTTCTTTCTTGGGGGTTCTCTTGCTCCAGTAATATAGTGAGGTTGCCATGGCCACGGAAGCTACTCGAAAGCTTTTCCGAGGTATATTTCCCCCAGTGTGTTTAGTGTCTCCTATAAATCAGCTTTCCCAACCTGGTGCCCTCCAGATGTGTTGAACTACAATTCCCATCACCCCAGCTATGCTTGCTGGGGATTGTGGGAGTTCTAGTCCAACACCTCTGGAGGGCACCAGGTTGTGGAAGCCTGTTCCAAAATGATATGCTTGGTGGAGGAAGCGGAAGCGTGGATTTCAGCCTGTCATGATTTTGTTCTGTTCTTAGGCCCTTGGTAGCTTCAAAGGGAGATAGGCTTGAACTTCAGGATTGCCTGGAGTACAGTAGGACAGCGAAGGTAAGGTTTGCCGCTGGACACCCTTTCCAATCCCATTTCCCCCCCCCCCCCCCATTATGCTTCTGAACGCTCTGGAGGGTTGCGCGATGCCTCCCGAATCTCTCTTAGGCAACATTGCCCGGCCTTTATGTAATGCACGGCGGACATGCCGCCTGGTAGGCACGGCGTCTCTCCCCACCGTCTGCTCTGCCTCCTGCTCTCAAGCTCTGTGTTTCGACCGTAGCCCTGGATTCTCCTTCCCGCCCCCGTTAACACCAGTGTGGTACTCCTGGCCCTGTGGCCTCGTTTGCCCAATGCCTACGAGCAAAAATGTTAAACATCCCAGAAATGTGATGGGTTTTGCTGAGGAAGGGGGGACGGCTGCATTATGCTAAATCACATGACCTCCCTTGGATTAAGAGATGCCTCTGTGTGTGTGCAAAGACCTCTTCCACATTCCCCGGGGCTTCAGCAGTGGCTGATCTTCCTTTGAGGGCTGATTGGATATTTTTAGCTGTCGGGATGCCTCTTGCGCCTCTGCTGAGGGAAACAGGCTCCTTCAAAAAGGCTCCACGCAGAAAAGCAGACATGCCAGCGACGTCTGAGTGCGCTTCTGGCAGACGGAAGGGAAGCTTGAAATCATTGGAGAGTCAAGTCCTTTCCACACGCTGCTCCTTGCTGGCTTCCCAGGTCTGGGCTCCTTCTGGGATCTGTGCCATCGATGATCGTTTTTGTGCGCTCATGTGGCTCTTTTTGCTTTTCTTCTTCAGTTGAAAAAGGTCCAGACCATAACCACAAAGTCCAATTCGATCCGGCAGGGGAAAGCCCAGGCGCTCCCCGTGCGCATGAACGGCAAAGATGACAATTTGTGGTGCACTGAACTGGAAAGGTGAGGTGTGGGGCTGGGGCTGGGGCTGGGGGAGGAAATGGGGGAGGGCATTGGGCTGGGCGTGGGGAGGCAGTAGGGGAGCAGGCCTAGGGTGACCCTATGGAAAGGAGGACCAGGCTCCTGTATCTTTAACAGTTGTGTTGAAAGGGGGATTTCAGCAGGTGTCACTGTTATGCATGCAGCACCTGGTGAAATTCCCGCTTCATTGCAACAGTTAAAGCTGCAGGAGCCCTGCCCTCTTTATACCTGGTCACTCTAGTATAGCTCCTGTTGCAGAACTGTTGTTCTGAACTGGCTTGGGTCAATGAAACAAAGGCTGTGGGTGAATGTACAATGAAAACAGGAATAGGGTCCCACCCCACCCTCCACCCTCCAGGGTTTAGCAGAGTTTCCTCTCACCTCCACAGTGCAGAGAACAGGTGTACCAGCAATTTGAATAGCTCCCCCATTTTCCAGGTGGGACATCCATCTTTTCGTACTTTTAAGATAAGATATGTACATTTATTCCACAAAACATCCATCCATTCCCTTATTATTACTGTTTTCAATTTTAAAATACTTTTAGAAAATACTTTTAGAGGTGGGTTGGGTTGGGGAAGTGGCTTTCATGACCTCACAGGCACCAGCCATTCAGCATTGCACAAAGCCAGCTTTGGCTGCAGTGAGGCAGACCTGGCTTCCCCTTTTGCTGGGGGAGAGAGAGAGGAGACTGTCCACGTGAACAAGCTGTGGTGTGTGGACGTCCACAGCACCCGCCCTACTCCAGTCATGTGCCATTGGCAGAACGGCCCACATATGCCCGGAGTCTCTTCCTTTTCTCCTCTCGTACGGGATTTGTGTGCCGCTGTTTGTCTTTCAGCCTAGTCGGGGCTGTGAAATGCAGCCATGCCAATGTGCAGGGAAGTCAGTGGGAGCTCAGGCCCTCAGCCAGGGAACCTGCACGTATCGCCACCTCCCCGCAGCGAAGGCTGACGCCGGAGCATCTCTGCAAAACACCATGCTAATGCCTTCCGCCCCTCTTCTGCTCCTTCCAGGATCTTTGGCTTCCCCCGCCACTACACGGATTTGTCCAACATGGGCCGTGGAGCTCGTCAGAAGCTGCTCGGCCGGTCGTGGAGTGTCCCGGTCATTCGCCACCTCTTTGCTCCGCTCAAGGATTATTTTGCCTGCGACTAGACAGCAGCAGTGCCCAGGTCTCCTCTGATCCAGCGACCCGGGGAGGGAAGGACGCAAATGAACCAGGACTGTCACCCTCCTCCAAGTGCCATCCACAGCGGGACATGACATCCCCCCCCCCCACCTCCAACGGGTGCTGGCATGAAAGGACAGCCTATATGAGGAGACCTTCAGGGAGGCTTCCTTTTAATCAACAGTGACTTTCTAAAGGGATCAGAACACCTCCACTTCCCTGCTTATCTGTGCATCGGGGTGTGGTAACCGCACCTATCAATCATGCCGTATTCATGAGAAACGGCAAATCAGTTGCTGCCTGAGTGAAAGGTGTTTTTTTGGAAAACACTAAACTTGAAATAGGGAGGAGAAGAGGAATTGCTCGAGAACCAAATCGCTAAGAAACCAAAATTATAGCAATGAGCCACCCTTGTTGTGTATTATACATTTTACACACTGGAAAAACCAAGAGAGACATCTTTTTCCTTTCTCTTCCCCACCTTCCACGTTTAAAGATTTATACTTTGGTTGCTGCTTTACAGCATTATGTGAGTATGCGGAAATTCCCAGAAAGGGATTTAGCTGAAACAGAGCTGTGAGATAATCGTACTAGTTAGAGCAAAAACAACAACCACACCCTGCTATAAGCATCCAAGTTTTTTTTTTTTACTACATTATAACAACACCAAAAATACTTTAAACATAACTGATCATTTTAGGGCTCTATTACAGAACAGAAACTTAATATACAGTCCACTTGGATTTCTCTTGAATACATCCCATTGAAGTCGCAGTGCAAGAGCTTCTCTGAGCATCTGCGCAAGTTCGAGTCTTTTGGAGGGGGCTTGAACAGAGATGTTCCCAGTGGGTTATTCTCTTGGCCTTCAGGATTGAGAAAAGAGAAATGGCCGTGCCAAAAGGTAGTTCTACAAGCATGTGTGCTTCAGAGAGGCAAGAAATATTCTGAGAAATTCTATATAGTCTGCACAGTCCTCTTACGAGAGGAGCAAAGAGGACTCTCAACCTGTAAGACGCGCATCAGCCATTGCTTGCCTTGCCCCAAATGGACTTCATACGGAAGGACATCAGCTCTGGTCCTTCCTGATGCTGCTATTTTTCTCATGAATGTTAGCTTGATCTTCAACTGACATTACTTTCTACCACTGATATAAATTACACAGAGGACGAGACCGCGGTGAAAATAAGATCCATCTACCAGGGAATAAAGATAATCCTCGATTTTTGTACGTCCTGTTGGATTGACCACCTACCTGTTGTAATTCAGTCATCTCTCTGTACCCTTCTCACCTCTGCCAAGTGCTAATAAGTAGCATTGAGGCAACAATTGCTACAAACCTTTGCACACACCTGTACGAGTTAAAGACCTGGGATCTAAGTCATCCTTTTTTCTACATCTGATGCAGTTCTGTACTAATCGTGTCAATGGCTTCTTTCCCATGAAGGATGCAGTTCGGTGGCCTTTTCCCTTCTCTGGTGGTTCTGTGCCACAGGTCAAGGAAAGGGGATTTCTCCAAATCAAGCTGATTTACTGCCTCGGATGTTGCTGTGGGTTTTGCCCTTCTAGCCCACAACCACATGTGCCTTTAGAGTTTGCCACTTCACTTGGATGTAAAACTATGTCATAAGCAGACTGGAAGAAACACCCAAGAAACAAGCAACATTGACAAAAAGCACAATCCATTGGGAAGATCTCCGGAGTGAACCGAGTGCTGGACTAGGTGGACTCTTGGTCTGATCCAGCATGGCTGTTCTTATGGAATGAACTGAGAGCAGGACAAGGGTGCAATGGTGCACACGCACTGCTCCCATTCATTCCAGTGGGTTGTGAACAGCAGGAGACCTTCCCTATGGATTGCACTCAAATTGACGAAGAATCAGTTTCCCACCCTCCATCAGTATTTGAGGTGTAGACCAAGCAGAGCTTTGAGCTCATTGAGCAAAGGCCAAAATGCATTTATCTGACAATGCGCAAAGAGCGGCAGAGACTTTCCCCATAGAGCTTCAGTTTTGCTCAGATTTCTCTCCAGCTGGCATTGCATCAACCCTGAGAATTTGTCTGTTTGCTTCATTCAGTGCTTCCTTGCTCACCTGGGATCTTCATGGGGAAGAGCATCCTCAGCTTAGGAAAGTGTCTGCTTGAGAAGCTATGAAAATTCAAAGCAGTGAAGATAAGCCCACTCAACTATCACTCCCCCGTCCCTCTTCCTATTCCGACTCTTCACCTGTTGTATGACTCAGGTATCTTCTCTCATTGGCATCACCACTGCGGTTCTCAAACTGCTCACTCTAGAGTTGACTTCATGGCTCCTACTCCACTGTACAGTGTTTTGAGGACCATGGTCTTCATGACGAGTCTCAGGGACAAGCTGGAGTCCACATGCTCTAACTGTGAATTAATGCTAGTAACCTAGAGTAAAGATGCCTTTAGCAGACACTTATAGCTGAGGAACTAAATTGGGGAGACTGGAGAAGTACTTGTCTTGCATGAATGTGGGTGTGTGCATGAGTGCTTTGGATGCATTCAGGGTGGGGAACATGTCGCCCTCCAGATGCTGTTGAATTGCAGCTCACCAGACACGGCATCATGGCCGATGGTGAGGAGGTTGCAATCCACTAACACCTGTAGGGCGACGTGTTCCCCACCCCTAGATTACACCCATAGCTGGTGGACAATCATATCCATTTGACGACAGTTCTAGAGGAGATTGTATGAGGCCTATTATGTGCTGCTTTTATTTCTTTGAAATATCTGAACTTGAAAGTACAGCCCTGCCATGTGCTGAGCTCTTGACCTTGGAAGTACGTTGAATTTGCTGCCATCTGAAAGGTTCTTAAGACCCATGTGCTGCAAGTGAATGAGCAGGGGCCATATAGAATCCCTTGAGCTCAAGCCTTGTCCATGGAAAGCACATGGCTGAAACAGAAATGTGAATACATAATCTCAAGAAAGGGAATCTACCATATGTGCCTTCTGCTTGCGTCCCCCCCCCCCCCCCCCAAGCTGTTTTTGCTTTCCAGGCCAGGGTAGTAGATCTTACAGCTCCAAATTTAGGCTTTCTAGTTTTCTCTCTTCATTATTAAAATTAAAAACCCTCAATCAAAGGAGGATGAGTTTTGGAAAGCAAAGTAGAAAAAGGAGACCTTATTCTTGTTAAACTGCACAAAAAGTAGCAATAGCTAAAATGTTTTTGCCTGGACAAAACCCTCCTTTTAACTGCATTTTAAAAAAGACGTATTTCAGAAAATGTCATTGTGTTTAAAAGGTCTTCCCCTTCTTTTGTTGGTGCTATATTTTAAACTTTTTAATGTCAAGACTGTGTGTTTTATATAACCTTTTAAAAAACTACAAATTGTCTCTTTTTGTTTAAATTTTTTAAAATGAGCTTCTTGGATCAGAAGTTCAGTACCAAAGCAAACGATAACTGAGCCTTTTAGGGGAAATTGTTTTGTTTTTTTACTGGAAATGAAAAAAAAGTTTTTACAAAGTTTGAACATTTATCATTGTTTTATTAAAGTCAGTGTTCTTCTATAATTGAGCATTCCCTTGTCCTTTCTTTATTAAATAATGTCTATAAATGGATGTGGTTCATTTCTCCAACTGGAGGGAGCGTCTAGGGGAAATTTGCGCAAGTTTACATCTTAGAAGGCAATTGGCCTTAAATATGTTTGGGGATTCCACCAGATCACTGAAAGGAAAGGAGACTGACCACATGTCCAGGTGCTTTTCAACTTGTTCATAAATTATCAGGCATTATTGGTGAGCAGGGTGGCCAAGTTGGCGGATGACACCAGAATAAAGCAAAAAGGGATTGTGAAGAACTCCAAATGGATCTCTCCAAACTGGGGAAATAGACATTAAAATGACAAATGTGGTTCTTTCTAAGCAATGTACACTGGGGCAAAAAAACCTGACTTCTTGTGTTTTGCTCATGGGGTTTGAGCTGGCAGTGACTGATCAGGAAAGAGACCTTGGGGATAGGTTGATGCAAATGTTGACCCAGTGAACAGTTGGTGAGAAAAAGGCATATTCCATGTTCGGGATCATTAGGATCAAAAATAAAACTGCTAACATCATCCTGTCTTTTTACGAATGAATTGTGCAGCTACACTTGGCATACTTTGTACAGTCCTGGTCACCACACCTCAGGTAAAAAAAAGATTTGTAGAGCTGGAAAAGGTGTAGAAAATGGGAACCAAAATTATCAATGGGCTGGCCTGACTTCTCTAGGAGGAAAGCTTATAACATTTGGGGCTATTTAGATTAGAAAAAAGGTGTGGGGGGAACATATAAAAGTATGCATGGTATGTAGAAAGTGGAGATGTTTTCTCATAAGACAACCCAGAATCATCCAATCCAGTTGAACGGCGGGCGATTCAAGGCAGACAAAGGAATTACTTCTTCACACCACACACAGTTAAAATTTGGCAGTTCAGTACAGTACAGAAGCTACAGTACAGTTAAAGCTGCAGTCCTGCCCTCTTTTGTATCTGGTCAAGAGGGCAGGGCTCCTGCAGCTTTAGCTGTGGTGATGAAGAGGGAATTTCATCGCATGCTGCACGCATACAAATAACACCTGCTGAAATTTCCTTTTCTGTGCAACTATTCAAAGATACAGTGGTATAGAAAAGCCCAGTCCTCCTTTTCATATAGTCACCCTACGGCCAGGCGCCAGTACAGATCTCATCTCCCAACACAGTGCAGGGGAAGCTCTGCTCTGGCACCAGGAGGTCCAAGACGCTGATGTGCTATTATTTATTGCCATTATTTATACCCCGCCTATCAAAGCAGATGACCTGCGACAGGGCCTTAAGCCAGTGAAAACAACACTCATGAGGACAACTCTGTGCCAGAGTGCTGCTGGGGGGGGGGGGGGGGGGGCGTACGGTCAGACCAGGGCCCTGTGGTAGGGTGATCAGATAAAATCCAGGTCAGGGCTCATGTAACTTTAAGAGTTGTAGAGAAAAGGGAATTTCAGCCAGTGTCATTTGTATGCAATTAGTTCCTGGTGAAATTCCCTCTTCATCACAACAGTTAAAGGTGCATGCACTATACTAGAGTGACCATATACAAAAGACGGCAGGGCCCCTGCAACTTTAACTGTTGTGATGAAGAGGGAATTTCACCAGGAGCTAATTGCATACAAATGACACCGGCTGAAATTCCCTTTTCTCTACAACTGTTAAAGTTACAGGAGCCCTGACCTGGATTTTATCTGGTCAGCCTACCCTGTGGGGGTCTTGGCCTGCCTGAGCCCCCCCCCCCCCTGCAATTCCAGGCAGGCACATGTCATGCAACCCCCCTTGCCCCCAGTACCATCCCACAGAGTAATGTCTCCTGTTCTTGTCTATGGATCCTTGTTCTTCTTTTTTTTGAGGAGGGGGGCATTATTTATGGATTATTTATGGATTACATATGGGGACATAATGATTATTTTTTCATGATCCCCTGTATTTCATGATCCGGCAGGCCTACCCAGTTGAATTTTAAGAGTTTTATTGGTGTTTTAATAATGTGTTAGTTTTATGTGCTTTTAATCAGTTTTATGTATTTTTATATTTGATGTTGTTCCCCACCTCAATCCAGAAGGAGAGGCGGGTAAGAAATAAATGTATTATTATTATTATTATTATTATTATTATTATTTATTTTCATGCAACCATGATGACAGAATCCAGAGAGAAGATGCTGAAAATGTATTCTTTAATGAGCTCATTATCAGGTACTTTTAATTGGGGCGTGAGGGGGAAGCAACTCAAGCCACCTTCCTTCCTTCTGATTGCCAATAGGGGAGGGGAAAGGGGACCTGGGCGGGGCCTCACTTGGCGGGGGCGTGGCCTCCAGAGGCAGGCTCGGCAGGTGCCGGAAGGAGGCGGAGCTGGCTTCTATGTGGGCGGAGTCGCCAGCAGTTTAGCTCGCGTCTCTTACGCCTCGCGCCGCCACCAACCAATCAGTGAAGCTGGGAGGCGGGCAGAAACGGAGCCGGCGTGTGTGTGGAAACCGTAGCAACGCGGCCCAGCTGGGACCCCGCCCCTTCCCTCAACAAGCCCCTCCTTCTTCCCCTGGCCGCGGCGTAGAAGGCGGCTCTTCGTGACGCTCCTTCCTCTCCCACTGGCCTAGAAGTGACGTCAGCGCGCCGGGGTGCGCGTGACGTCAGATCCCGGGCTAAGCGGGCGGGGCCGGTTTGAACGGTGAGCGACTGAGGTAACGGGCTGAGGGGGCCGGAGAGGCCGTGGCGGGCGGGCGGGCGGGCGGGCGGCGGGGCGAGGGGCGGCTCCTAGGCCGGCGAAGCCACGGCTCGCCTTCTCCGCGGCGCCGGGCGAGGCGCGGCGCAACGCGGCAGGGCCCCGCCCTTGCCTTCCCTTCTCCGGCCGGCCCGAGGCAGCCAGGCCGGCTCCCGCAGGAGCCTTTCCTAAGTATTTGCATATGCCAGTGGCTACGGTTTTTATGCAAATGAACCTCCTCGGCGGGGGGGGGGAAGCGCGCGCGAGAGAGGGGGGAGGGGTCGCCTCCGCGTGTGCGTGTGAATGAGGGAAAGCGGCGCCCACGTGCGGCGGGGAGCGGCGCCCTGGCTGGCGAGAGGAGGAGGGGCGGGAGCCCGGGCTGGCCCTGCCGGCGTCCCCCCCAGGAGCGAGGCGCTCGGCATTCGCAGGACCCGGGGGCCCGGCCTCCCCACTCCCCCACCCCTGACAGGGCCCGCGCCAGAGGCCCCTCGGAGCAGCTGCAGATCGGAGGGCGGCGGAAGGGGGGGCGGCAGCTGCCGCCGCCGCCGCCCTGGTCGTGTCTCAGCTCAGGCGGCGGCCCGGGGTCGTCCGGTGCCTCGCCTTTTCCCAGGTCCCCTCCGTCCCTCCGTGTGAACGAGGGGAGGTCATAACAGCCGGGATGGTTCCGCTTGGGGAAAAAGGAGGCTGAGGGGGGAGGCATGGCAGAAGTGCACGAGACGATGCCTGGTGTGGAGAATGTGGATGGGGGGACATTTTTCTCCCTGTCCTATAATACTAGAACCCGGTGGGGTCATGCTCCCATGGAGCTGAGCCCTGACCTGGATTTTATCTGGTCACCCTACCCTGTGGGGGACTTAGCTTGCCTGAGGCCCCCCCCCCCCCCCCCCGGGTCAGGACAGATCAAAGTACTTCTTCACACAGCGCAGAGTTGGACTATGGAACTCGCCACCACAATATGTAGTGATGGCCGCCAATTTGGATGGCTTTAAAAGGGGGCTGAGTCAGTTCCTGGGCGAGAAGAAGGCTATCAAGGGCTACCAGCCCTGATGGCTAAGTGCAGCCTCCAGTATCCGAGGCAGTGAGCTTGGGTGCACCAGTTGCTGGGGAACAAGGGTGGTACGGTTGTGTTGCCCCTGTGTCCTGCTTGTGGGTCTCTGGTCGACAGCTGGTCGGCCACTGTGTGAACAGAGTGCTGGGCTAGATGGACCCTGGGTCTGATCCAGCATCAGGGCTCTTGTGTGAATGGGGGGAGTTTGCAAGGCAGAGTCTTTGCCAAGTCATACCCTGTTCGCTTCTCCATCTTTTTAGCCTTGGCCTACTTTGTTCTGGAAACTGTCTGTTAGCACAAGGGCGACTCCCTTGCTCTGTGTGGCTTTTGGGCACACGTAGCCTAAAGGTTACTCCTGCTGCCAATGGCTTGGCCTTTAGGAACTCTTAACGTGCCTGAGTTCTTGTTCTGCATTAAGGAAGGCTGAGGGGAGGAATGCATCCCCTCTTTAAAGGTTGTATACCTACTGTTACAGGCTCCTGAATGGTATCTTCTTGTGAATGTTACTGGAACGGGGTCAGCTTTATCCCTTCTAGGATAGCTGGGGTTACGGCAGAAGAGAAATGATGCTACTTCTGCTGGAAAGCAGAAGCACTTTGGGATGTCCTTGCACAATTCTCAATTCTCTGTATGGAATGTGATCCTTGCGTTGAGGGTGTTCTTTTCATAAAGTATATATCAGCCACATAGTAGTAAGACAACTGCTCCTGCTGGCCCCAGCAGTAGTAGTGAATTCAGTCTCAGAATGTGGCATGTTAAGCTAAATTAATGGGACATCCTGTCTTTCTGAATCACTTCTTCCATTGTGAGGAGTTGTCCGATTTTGTCCACACAATATAATTAGTTTTAAGTGGAATGTGAACCGCTGGTTTAACCTATCTGCTCTAAATGAATTTGATTCATTATTTATTTAAATTATGTTTTAGTCACTTTTTATTACTACACCCTTACAAAGCAATATACAACGAAGAGAAAAGGCAAGACACAAAAATAAAAATTGCCTCAATAAAAAGCACACAGAATACCTTGATAAGATACTTTCAGATATGTAAACTAATTACAATGGCCCTTTTCAGAAGACACCTAAAACCACAGCTTTAACTCTGTAGTGGATTAGTATGACCATTACTGTATGTTTCCTGCTACAATGGGATAGGTTTGCTTACTGTATCAGGGTATGAGTCCAGCATCTGATTTCAGCTATTTATAAATATAGACTTATCACATAACTGGAGCAGTGAATTTCTTAAAACTGACTAGACTGTCTCCAGTAAACTTGACTCCTAAGGAGGTGGCCTGCATCCAACAGATATGAGTGTGCACGATGGCTAAGGAAGGCTACCTGTTCACTTTGGAGTGTGTGACGGCGGGGGAATGTGAGGTGTGGTAGGGGTTCACTTCAGTAGCCTCTGTCTAAACAAAATCCTTTATTGCTTATTTTTCTCCAGAAAATGGCAGTTAACGTTTATTCTACTTCAGTGACAAGCGATAACTTGAGTCGACATGACATGCTCGCCTGGATCAATGAGTCCTTACAGTTGAACCTGACAAAGATAGAGCAGCTTTGCTCAGGTAAGAAGACAGCTGAGAGCAGAGGAGGTGCTGCTTGAGGCTTTCAAAGAATTTATTTTTCCTTTGAGGAACAAGCTGGAGATGCTAGAGATCTCCGTTTCTTTCTGGAGATTGGCGTTTTGGGTGTCTGCCTGTCTTTTATCTTAACTGCTATCCATGTTAGGGGTTCTGAAGTAATTTTCCACAGGAAAGTGAATACAAAAGTTTTTGGGCCCCTTCTCCATTATCACAGCCTTTCTCAGTCTAGTGCCGTCCAAATGCTTTGGACTACAACTCTCAGCATTCTTGACCACTGGCCACACTGGCTGGGATTGATGGAAGTTGAAGTCAAAAATCACCTGGAGAGCACCAGTTTGGGGAAGGCTGCTGTAGTATGTGGCACAACTTGCTTGAGCCATCAACTTGTAACATGTTTCTTGTCCTATGGGTATCTTCAGCCTTTTGCCCTTTGCTCGTGGAGTAATCTAATAGAAGGTTTTTTGGGGTGGACATCATAGAGTGAGATGCTTCAAGGTTCTCCCAATCATTCTCCAGTCCTGGTGGGCCTTAAAAGCATATATTCTGGGCATAGTGTTGGAGAGGAGGCAAAATGAATCTTGCTTGGTTTTATACCTGAATTCAAATGTGTGCCACTTGGGGACTCTTTAAAGGAGAGCTTCTGAGCTTTGCAGAAGATAAAAACTGGGAGCTGTTTTTGCAAACCCTATATTGGTCCCTGTGGAAGGCTGCACAGTGTTAGCCGTATTGATGTAAGGCAACAGCATTGTGGCTAAACCTCAGAGGGGATGAATCCATAGTGATGACAGCGGAGTTTATGCCTTGCAGCCATGTGCTGCTGCTTGTAACGTACAAAACAAATGAGAGAAGCAAAAGGAGAATGAAGTAAATTTTAGTGTACGGAAACTATTGAAGAAATTCTAGGAGGGATTTCAGATAATATTTGAGTTGTATGTAACATGCCGTATGCACTGATAATCAGTGTGAGAAACTGGTTTATGGCAAAGGAAGGTGTACAGCATGGGAGAAGTGCATATGTGGCAGGGGAAATGTACTGCCAGGGTCAAGTTATACATTTAATGCAGGCAAGAGGGAGCAATGTTGCCTGTGTCCAATATTGCCTGTTGGGTGGGTACTGATTCTCTTAGAGCAGAGAAATACTATTGCTGAGGGGGAAATCTGGTTTGGAAGAATGGGGAAAATACAATTTGCTAGATGTTTAGGTTGGGGCGATTGATCTCTGAAGTAGGCAAACATGCACAGGGCAGAAACTTAGCTACATCAGAACAGAGAGCAACAATTAGTGCCCACTGACTTTGAGTAAAGACGCAGTTGGCTAGAATGGAAGGAAATGGGAATGGAGGAATTCTCAGTCTCAAGGTCAACTGTCAGGAAGATAGAATAGAATCTTCTAGATTCAGCAAGGTGATTTAGAAATACTTAATTCCCTGGCCATATGTAGTGCCTGAAGAGAACAATATTTAGAGATATGGTTCCCCTGATTGTTATTTTTAGTCTGGTCCCCTTTCTACAAACATTCTCCCCTATCTGAAGCAAACTTATTCTACAATCAGAATTTCATGCAGACACAACTCTTGAAATCTTTTGTTGTTGTGAGTGAAGAATGCTTGGAAAAGCCTGAAATTTCAGAGGCTCATCTTAAGAACGCAGAGTGGGAACCTGAAAAACACAGTACTCCATTGTGGACTAGTAAAACATTTCCTCAAAATCCCTTTCATTTAATTTTAAATGGACATGTACAGAAAATATTACTGGTGGATTAAGCCTAGTGTTCTTAGGTAATGGAAGTATTGTAGTCTAGGAAGTTAAAGCACTTTGCCATCTTCCTGCAAAGGGCAGATAACTTTTTCTTTTGTTTCGCTTGGTTTTGATGTTTATGTTGAAATCAGGGGAGTGGTGGGAACATTGACATCTCATTCTACAGTAACTTTTCCCAGCAATGAGCTAACTGTTCAGTATCATTATTCAATACTTGCAGCCTCTGCAGTTATTTAGCAGATGCTGAATAAATACTGTTGCTTATTTATGCCCAGGGGATAAGCAACCTGCCAAACCCCAGGTGTTCATAGGGGTTGCTGGTCCTTGAAAAAGGATGGTATGCTAGGGTGGAAGCAGTATGGCTTTTAAGAAGCAGGCTTCTCATTGAATAAAGCAAGACGCTAGGTTATTGCCATTACCTGGAAGTGCTTGTTCATGATGAAATAGACTGTATATTGACCAGGGATATGTCAGTGGTCCATTCTTTGCTAACTGACTTGTAAAGGCTGTAGAACGCATTATCTGCACTGTCTCATTCAAAAAGATGGGCAGTCTGTTGGGTGACTAAAGATATGACTTTACTTACAGAAGTGATTGCTGGTGCCATCTATAAGGGATGCAGGCCTAGAAACAGTTCTAGTGAATGTTTTGTCACATTGTAGTTCTGCAGGCTCATTTAAACTGGTTGCGGACTGGACTGCTGTGATGATCCTTGGATAGGGAGCAGTGTAGAAATTTTGCAAATAAATAAATGATCCTAGCAATTCCCTAAATGAATCTAGAGTTTCTTTGTTTGTCTTGACCATGTCACATACTGTTTGCTAAGGTTTAATTATCTCAAGGATGTTTGTTCTTTTCTTATCTTGGCAGGCGCTGCGTATTGTCAGTTTATGGACATGCTCTTCCCTGGTTCTGTAACACTTAAGAAAGTGAAATTCCAGGCAAAATTGGAACACGAATACATTCAAAACTTCAAGGTTCTACAAGCAGGTTTTAAGCGAATGGGTGTTGACAAAGTAAGCAGCCTTGCATTTCAGTACATGCGCTTGGATTTCATCCTGATAGAATGTTGTAGTTTTAAGGACACTCATTTAGAGCATTCCTTCTCTTTGGCAGCATTTGGCTTGGATTCTGCTCTGTCCTAAATCACTAATCTTTTTTACTTATTATGCGTGTCTGTCAGTCACCAGATAGTGTTTACTCTCTCAGTTTCCCAGTTAAAAGTTGAGAAATGTGGGGTTCTATCTGCCACTAACAGTCTTCCTCAATCAGAACTACATGTGTTTCTTTAGATTAAACTGAAGCCATCTATATTTTCCTAACTGGTTTTATTTTCAGCTTCCGTTTGTGCCTTTTCCAGCTGTTTTTTAACTTACCCAGAAAAGATGTGTACATGTAAGGTTAGCTGCTGAGCAATGAAAAATGCACAGAAACTATAGGATAACTTTTATTCTCGGACGACACATTAGGCAGCGGAGGGGGAAATAGTGTACTGACCATGCGTTAGGTAGGCGGTGCTCCCCACACGACATGCTGCAACTCCGGTGCTTGTGCAGGTGAAAGTTCCGGCGGCCGTCTTGGTTGCTACGACTGCTCCCTCCCTCAGTCCTCCAGCTGTATCCCAGCATGCACTGCGAGTTCTGCTGGCTGTATAGAGAAGCCGGGGGGTTTTGGCTGCTCCGGACGGCAGAACTCTATTCCCAAACGGAATAGTCCATGGAGAGAGGGGGGGTTGGTTTCGGACAACACTTTAAACAATGGGGCTTTGGGATAAACAACGTGCAAGCCCATTGTTTCTCTCTCTTGCTTAATTGGGCGGAATAGCGTATTGTCAGTTGTGTGTGCGTGGTGTGTAACCCTCCGCACAACACAATAAGCAACACAACTGACGATTGTCGCTGCCCCCCCCCCCCCCCCCCCAGTAGTGTCATCCGAAACCAGCCTCTGTCTGGATTTGGACAATCAGCGAAGGGAATAATGCAGCGTTGGTTGTTTCCTCTCTGCGTGCTGGTCACGTGACCAGGATTACCCTAATTACCTGTGCCGTGATGCAGTTTGTTGTGTCACTGGCACCCTGCACGTGGTGCACTGATGGTGACTTTTCACCCACCCTACAACTCATAACTTGCAGTAGGGATTGTGGGCTGGGTGAAAAGTTAGTACCACCACACCGCATACCGGGGTCAGATGCGGTGTGGCGCAGCCACAATATGGTGCAGATAATTAGGGCAATCCTGGTTGTGCGACTGGTGGTGGAAACAACCAATGCTGCGTTGTTTCCCCCGCTGATAATCTGAACACACACATGGCCCCTTCAACCTTTAGACAGATGGCTCCTTCTAGAGGAGACAAACATTCTAATTCTCCCCATTTGGAGACGCTCAGACAAGTATGAAAACTTTTATCAGCTCAGAATAACAAAATCACTCACCCTTTCTCTTGCAAATAATTATGTCACCAGGCAGGTTTGAGTGGAGGATCTGCCAAGTAACTTGTTTGAAAGCAGTTGTTTCTCCTCCTGGCTGAGAAGCTAGCTGGAAAAGCTCAGTTATTTAGGTGAAACACGCTTTGGAAGTAGCAATCTTGCTTGGAGAAGTATCAGAGGAGAAGGAAGTACTGAGCCTACTCCCTGCTGACTAGTTTTTGGGCCTAAAATGGGTTCCTTGGTTCCAAAAGGGTGTTCTGGTGCAAATGTATTTGGTGCTTTGACAGGAGGAAAAGTGGATGAAAAGAGAGAGCACTCTGTAGCAGGGAAAGCGCCTGCCCCTCATACTACTTTTCTGCTTAGAATTGCTCTCTCCTGAAGCTGCTTTTCCCTAGGGAAAGCACCTAGTGGACTTCTACTAGAGTCTGTATGTGACATGCCAAGTAGGCCTTTAGTACACTGATGAAAATAGCCATGCAGGACTCTTCCTTCATCAAATGGGAAGATGTCAACTGCTACATGAGATGGGCACAAGCTGCACAGAGCTCTCAAGCCACACTGACAAGGCAAAAAGCTTCCATTTCCTGAATTTTGTAGAGAACTTCCTCTGGTATCAGGCATGCACAATATAAAGTGTGTGTGCCACTTGTTGCATATTCTCACGCTGTTGTGGCTCGAAGGGGAAAAGTCCACTGTGTGCCCATTTCCACCTCTCTGGAGAATTTTTTATTGGGGTTTCCCGAAAATTTATAGAGTTTTGTGTGTGTGTATATATATATATATATGGAAACATCTAATGGCAAGGGTGGGCAGCTTGAGGACCTCCAAATGTTTTGGCCTACAGTCACCATCATCTCTCACCATTGGTTGTTTTTACTAGGGCTGTTGGGAGTTGTAGGCAAAAACATCTGGGGGTGGGTCACAAGTTGCCCTGATCTAAGGCTGCCTTAAGCCCATCAAAGTTGCGGTAGGGACGGGAGAATCCCTATTCCACTTTTCCCAAACTGGGGCCTTCAAGATGTTTTGGATTTCAAGGCTCAGCAGCCCTAGCCAGGGGCAGGTCAGGGATGATGGGAGTTGTAGTCAAAAACATTTGGAAGGAGTCAGGTTGGGGAAGGATGCTATATCTGAATTGCTGGGAGAGTAGAAGCCCTGTATGCTATTGCCACAGAGTATAAAAAAAGCTGGGTGTAGCAGAAATGGCTTTTAAAAAAGTAAGGAAGAAAAGGTTCTCCAGGAGGTGGGGTTTCAAGACCACTGGAGTGGGAAGGGGGGGCTTGGAGTGCAGGCACAGAGTGGGGGAGAAGAGGAAGAGAGAAGAACACTGTGGATTGAATTAAATCATGATTTAGTATTGCCTTGATCTAAATTGCCAAGGCGGTCAAAGGTCTGTTCAAATCGCTGACTTAAATATTAAAGTTTTTATACTTTTGTTTGCAGAGCATTTTGCATTGGTTATCAGTAATTGTAAATACTTTATCCTGAAAAGGTCTCTGTACATGTATGTGCTAATATTTAATTATTTATTCATTGCATTTTTATGCCACCCTATAGCCAAAGCTCTCTGGGCGGTTCACATCAGTTAAAGCTAAACTACAAGACAATAAAAAACAGACGATAAAATACAAAAGTTTTAAACTACGATTTGAAAATAATAACCAAACAGAAGCTAGCAGTTGTGTGGAAATTTAAAATTCAGTATCAGATATAAAACAGACTAAAAAAAAATGCCTGAGAGAATAAAATGGTCTTCATTTGGTGCACAATGTAGGGACCAGGCGAACCTCTCTGGGAAGTTCATTCTACAGCCGGGGTGCCGCAGCAAAAAAGGCCCTCTTCTTAGTAGCCATCCACCACTCTTCCTTTGGTGGGTTTACCCATCTATAGAGTGTGTTCGTGTAATAAAACAACCCACCATGGGCAGCCAGTCATAGTGTGTTGTGCTGTATGAACCGGGTGCCCTATGTTAATAGGGTGCCTTAATTTCCATGACCAAGCTTCCCTGAGAACCCATGGCTTATTGTAGGGTTGTTCATACCCATGGTGGGTTGTTGTTTTGTCTGAATCCCAGGGATTTTACCATGAGTTGTGGGGATTGGCTACAGAGCCATCTCACAAGAGCAGCATAAAAACTCCCATGCCACTCTTTGCGACCCCTCCAGACCCCCTCACTAATGACTGCCCCTCCAGTGATGCCGAAACGGTACTTTGGAAGGACCATCATTCGTTCACGAACTTTACTGCCTCAAAAATTGTGCAGATGGTGTGTGTGTCTTTTGCAATAAGTGTAGTCCATCAGTTTCCTAGTAGGTTTCAGCTGTCAAAGAGATCAGTGAAGTGGAGTAAGTAATATACAAGGAAATTGACAAGACTAGTTTGCATTTAGGCTAATTTGTGCACAGTTGCGAAGGACAAGCGGTGGAGGGAGAAATAATAGTAAGTGAAAGCAAGGACCCGTAGTGCAATTCAGAAGCACCAAAATTGTGAGTGGGGGGGTATGTGTGGAAGAGAGATTAACAGCTGCAAAAAGTGTGTGTGTGTGTGTGTGAGAGAGAGAGAGATTGAGAGAGAGAGAGAATATCTCCTCTTTCTGGAGTGTTGAAAAGGTGGAGGGCATTGAGAAGTGTCAGTTCAACACTTAAAAGTGAGAGGATCACATTTCTGGGCTGGGGGGGGGGAATATTGTCCTTCCCCTTTGGTGCACTTATCTGTTTGCCTTTTCCCCCTTTTCAGTGCTTCTGAATTGCACTGCTGAGTCCTTTCTTTCTCTTACTGTTATTTCTCCTTTAGTCCTTCACAACTTTGCCCATATAAGCCTATACGCAGTCTTGTCAATTTCCTTGTATGTTACCTACTCCACTTCACTGCTTCCTTTGACAGCGGAAACATGCAAGGTCATTGACAAGGCAAACCTATACATATCTGACAGGTGAGACTGTGCTCTTGTGCACTTGCCTAAGAATGGGGTGAGTGTGTTTTAAATAAATAAGTAATGAACACATGTGCTTACTCCCAAAGCACCGAAATTTTTTTTTTTCAAAAGGTGGTGAACGAAAAAGGTAGCGATCAGAGCACGAGAGGGGGAGGGTTGGGGTGAGGAGACAAGACTGGTTCTGCCTCCAGAGTCGGCTGGAGGATTGAGGTGGAAGGAGGGGTCAACAAGCCACAGCAAGCTCGATCGTCTGCTGGGCATACCATGTGTCGTTCAGCTAACTAGCCCACCGTGGTTTATTCACAGGTGGCTTAGCATGACATGTTAACCCACCCACACAGTCTCAGAGTTTGCAACATGTTCAGTTTCAACTGTATCTCTCATCTCTCTGATTAGATACCTGCTTTCCTGTGACTGCTGTTTTTTTGGTGGGTAGATTAGATTTCTCTATGTGTTGGGATCCAGGGCAGACAGTTAGTTCACCAGAATGCCCAAGTGGCGACATGCTCAGCTGTCAGACATATATACGTAACTTTTAATGACCCTTTGCACCTGTCTTTAAAGCAAAACAGTGGCAGAATAGCAAACTTACTCAAATATGTACATATTAGCCATCCATGATTTAAAGACTGCATGTGCAAGGTTGTCCTGGCCAGATGCGAATTAAAGGGGGAAGATGCTCCTATTCTCTTTTTAAGGGACAAATCCTATGTGATGGAGTTCCTACTGAGGCTGTAGTAGCTCTGAGTGTATGGACAATTTTGATTGGCAAAACAGGGGCAAGAATAGTTAACCTCCCCTATTGCAAAAGCTCTAATCAGAATTCTCTCTCCCGGCCCCCGCTATTGTTTTTTAAAACTGCAGTCCACACTTTTCCTATGTCACATTTAGTTTCCCCTAGTGCTTAAAATGCGTCTTCAGCTAATGAATTCTGTGTACTTGACTTTGAAACCTCTCTGCTTTGAGACTTTGCGTGTTCCTCCTTTGTGCTAAATATACTCACTCTCTGCCCTCAGATAATCCCTGTGGACAAACTAGTGAAAGGAAAATTCCAAGATAATTTTGAATTTGTTCAGTGGTTCAAAAAATTCTTTGATGCAAACTACGATGGGAAGGACTATGATCCTGTGGCCGCTCGGCAAGGCCAGGAGACCGCACCAGCACCTGCTCTCGTTGTACCACTGCTGAATAAACCTAAGAAAAACCTTGGTTCTGGTGGCACAGGTAAATGCAAGTACTTGACAAATTCGACTAAGTAGTGTAGCTTTACATTTGGAGTCACTCATGAACTGATGTTAACACTTCATAGTGAGAAAAGGACTTGCATAGGACCATATCCTGTGCCTGTTTTTGCCATAGTAAGGTACTGAGGAGTGGGAGGCAGCCTGTAAATGTAGTTTATTTTGCAGACTCTAATCAAAGTGGCAAAAATGATTAGAAGGCCCACCTTGCATGACCTGTTTCAAGCCTCTGTGTTAGTCTAAATATTTAGTGTGACTATCCATGTGCCATCTGTATCCACGTCTGGAATTATGCTTAGTGTAATGAGCTGGTGCAGGGTTGTGCGTGTGCAATATGTGAGGATTGTATGCCCATCTTTTTCCACCTGTGCAGTCCTTTTGATGTATAGGCTTGTGCATCATTGTTGAAACCAAAACGCTGCTGTTGAAACTTGTGGCTTCCTAGATTTCACAGAGGCTTCAAACAGGAAATGAAGCACCATTTGTTTGAGAATTGCCCTTTAATGCGGCTTTTCCTCAGTCATAACAGTGGGAAGAGGAGGGAGGGGGAGGAGGAGGCCTTGCATGTTACATGGGACTACATGTTCTGGAAACAAAGCCCTATGAGAAGAGACTGAAAGTACTGGGCACGTTTAGCCTGGAGAAGAGTAGATTGAGGGGAGACATGATAACACTCTTCAAATACTTGAAAGGTTGTCACACAGAGGAAGGCCAGGATCTCTTCTCCATCATCCCAGAGTGCAGGATGCGGAATAATAGGCTCATGTGACAGGAAGTCAGATTCAAAACTTCCTGACTGCTAGAGCAGTATGGCAATGGAACCAGTGTCCTAGGGAGGTGGTGGGCTCTCCCACATTAGAGGCCTTCAAGAGGCAGCTGGACAACCGTCTGTCAGGGATGCTTGAAGGTGGATTCCTGCATTGAGCAGGGGGTTGGATTTGATGGCCTTATAGGCTCCTTCCAACTCTACTATTCTATGATTCTATTCCAGTGGCATGCAAGGTACTTTGGGTCATTGTATAACAGCTAGAAATGCTCTCCTTTTGTAGATAACAGTTATGTACGAACTTCAGGACTGAAGGCTGCAAGAGCAGACTCTCCTGCTTCCTTAAAGAAAACGGCCATGATCGGTACTAAGCATCTTGCAGGGAGAAGGCGATCTTGAATGTTCTTTGGGGCTGTAGGATTTTTTCCTGCTGAAGCACATGGGGCTCCACGCTTTGGGTGTAGTTCACTTTGGTTGGCTGATATGCAGAGGCACGGGTCTGTCATGGTCGTGTTTTTAGACTACAACTAACACTATTCTATGTTGCAGCTCCAACAAGGCCTATGGTTGCACAGAGAACAACCGTGGCTAATAAAACTGGACCTGCCATGGTTAAAAAGCCTCCTGCAGGAATCGGGGAAGATGAGTCTGCTGAATTGATCCAGCAGGTGGGTTTTTGACTGGCTGTACTGATTAGCAAGCAGAGACTAATGGCAGGGGGTTGGACTCAATGGCCTTATAGGCCCCTTCCAGCTCTACTATTCTATGATTCTATGTGCAGTCTCGGTTTCTCTTTTGTATTGCCTTGTGGCACCACAAAATGTGATAATAAGAGTTATCCAGCTTTTCATATTATTTATTAGGGATGTGTATCGTAATGATGCCTGATAACGATCCGATAATGGCTTTATCGGACATATCGGGCCCAATAATGATACGATATTTACCCCCCCCCCCCCCCCCCGATATTATCGGATCTGATAATTATCGGATTTTATTGGACTGCCATTTTTTGAAAGTGTGTTCCCGTGCAGACAAGTCTTTTGACAGCAGGGCGGACAGGTCAACCAGCTGCCAATAGTAGAATGCTCTTTTAAAAATGCATATAAAATACAGGGTTAGAGGGATTGATCTGAAATTTGGCACACATGTCTAACGCATGTGTGCCAAATTTCAGAACAATCCCTCCAACCCTGTATTTTATATGAATTTTTTAAAGAGCGTTCTAGTTTTGACAGCTGGATGACCTGTCCGCCCTGCTGTCAAAAGACTTGTTGTCTGTTTTTCCCTCCATAGGCTTGCATTGGGGGAAACACGTCTATAACTTTTTTATTTTAAATGAAAATGACATGAAACTTGGGGAGCCAGGACTAGCAATATCCAATCTGCAATGTCCAAAAAGTTTCAAGTCTCTTTCTTTTCAAATAAAAAAGTTATAGGGTGTCCCCCAAAAGCCCCCCCCCCCCCCCCCCGTAACGTCTTCATTTTTAAAGATAAAAACTTGAAATTTGTGGGACATTGAAGATGGGATCTGGCTAGTCCTGTGTGAAAAAAATTCTGAGCAATTGCTCAAATCCTCGATTTTATATGAATGTTTTAAAGATCGTGGTACTTTGAAAGCAATTGAAACAGCGGCCCAGTCAACCAGCTGTCAAAAAGTTGCACAGTCTTTAAAAAAATTAATATAAAATCAAAGGTTTGAGCAATTGCTCTGAAATGTAACACACATGACTAGCAATAGACAATCTGCACTGGAGACAACCTTTCAAGTTGCAAACTTTTAAAATAACAAAGTTACAAGGGGGGAACCTCCTATAACTTTTTTTTTTTAAAGATACAGGCATGCAACTTGGGGAGCCACGACTAGCAACATCCCATCTGCAAAGTCCAAAAAGTTGCATATCTCTATCTTTTAAAATAAAAAATTACACCCATTTATAATGTCGAAAAGTCAAGGGTATGGTGAAAATGGCGCCATATGATATTAAGCGGTTCGATAATTATTGTAATTCCGATACAATATTAAAACTTACGATAATATTGGATCCGATAATTTTAAATATTGCAAAATCTGAAAACAATACAACACAATATTTTCATTCCTTGTACATCCCTATTGATTATTCCTTCTGAAAGTAATAAAATATATGGACTACATTTGTTTGACACAATCTGCATTTATGAGCTACAGATACCAAAGGTGTTGGAGAGGGAGGAGTTGTGAAGAGCTACGTTTCATAAATAGGTCTTGAGCAGAAGAATGGGAACACCCCATTTAGTGACCCACATAGTTTCTTCCTTCAGATGTTGTCAGATCAACTTGAGACTGGACCATAGGAAACATTGCTTCTGCACTATTCTACCATGTGAACTGGGCTGAAGATTGCTGCTGAAATTGTCCAACCCCTAAATTGCACTCTGACAAACTAGCATGAGGAGTGCAGTTTTGCTTAAATTTTCCCATGTTTATTAACAACAATAGAACAAAGTATTGCTAATAGTAGAGCCTTGACACTGCATGGCAGAGAAGGAATAGATTGATACATGCAGATTGGTAATCGTTGCTTTTTCTGTATCTGCTTCTCACCTGCCCCCCCTCCTGGAATAATGACTTAGTGGAGGAGTTGAGGGCATTTGCTGTTTCATTCTTGTTCTTGCTCATGTGTTCATCTGGCCAGCAGTTGAAGATGTAACTCCTTATGAATTTCTGGCCAGGGTTTAACATTAATTAATGGTTTTTAAGGTAATTGATTATCTGTTTTGAAAATTTCTTAGCATTTTATATCTCTAGCGTCTGTATGGTTGAAAGAAGTAGTTAGGACTCAGCCTTCACGAGCTCCCACTTGTTAGCAGGAAAAGCAATCTTAACTCTTTTTATGCCTTGGGAGGATCAGTACTCCAGTTTTGCTGTAGTCAGATTCAATGGCTTTTTAGCAAATAAGACCGTATATAAATGTTGATGATGATAAGACTAACAGCAATTTCAAAACAAATGTGCCCTTTAACTCTCATCCCTCACAAATGAACCAACTACCATTTTGGCTGGGCTGCTTTTCAGTGGTGGATTAAGTGTAATCCTGTGCGTGCCTGCTCATAAGTAAGCCCCAATGAATTCAATGGAATTTACTCCCAGGTAACTGTGTGTAGGATTGCAGTCTTAAGCTTGCAGGCTGCTGTGTGGTACCTCTTAGTTTGGGTACAAGACTTTCCTCAGGAAAATATTGTGATCAACTGTTTTTTTTTGCCAGATCAACGTATTAAAGATGACTGTTGAGGATTTGGAGAAAGAAAGAGACTTCTACTTTGGAAAACTGAGAAACATAGAGCTGATTTGTCAGGAGAACGAAGGGGAGAGTGACCCAGTTCTGCAAAGGATTGTGGAGATACTTTATGCTACAGATGTAAGTCTGTGTGATTTCCTGTGTCCCTGGTGGATACACTCACAACTTCTAGCTCAGATATTCCAGATAGTGTTTGCTTCTAAATCGACACTTGGTACTGAAACCACTAGGAAGGTCCCTTGTACAAGCCCCCCTGAAACAAGTCACAGCTGTACATCACCACAGAAGTGCTCCTGCACAGTTTCAGTGGGTCTTGCGGTGGGGCATTCTGAGTTGAGTGGGCTATGGCTAGTAGGGCTGCTATAGTTCGGTTACCAAAATTCAAGGGCAGATGAGACCTCCATATTTGGCTGGGGGTAAAGTAGGATGTCCTACAGCAGCTACTAGATGGCCCCATGTATAAATTTGTGCCACTTTAAAAGGCCTGTGCTTGCAGCTGTTTGCTCTTCACATACCTTCTTCCTATGTGCCCATGCTGAGATTTGCCACTCTTGCTGATATTTCCCGTAAGAAAGAACGTCAGCTTGTTAGTGATACGTTGAGCTGGAATGCTAAAGTGAACTCAAGAATGATGGTATTTTATGCACTCCTTTTATTTTGGCTTTCCTGTGTTGCTTTCCCATCATACAGTTCTGAAAGTGGTTTACAACCAGCATTATAAACACTTTGCATAATATTTGGTTTTATTTGCTCTGTGTTCTTGGCAAACCCAACAGCACAGTCCTACGTATGTTTACTTAGAAATAAGCCCCAATTTGCTCTTTTAGCAGGACCTATCAGATTCTCCCCTGCCAATGTTTTCATGTGCTGTAGTGCTTGGCTCATAATGCTCCCTGTCCTAAGAACTACTATGAGCCGGTTTCGTAGAACACATTCCTTGTTCTTCTCAGTGCTTACCAGATCCCAACTTCTTAAGGGTTAGGGTTATCGATAGTAGGATTTGCTACTGTGAAAGCAAACTCGGACGGTAATGTAGCATGTCTGTTCAACATAGATTGAAGACAAAATACCGTGTGGCTTTTAATACGAGCCCCCCCCCCCCCCCCAGTTGTTTGCTCCTGAGATAGTGGGGTACATGGCACCCTGCACACGCTCCCTGTTGTTTGATCAGTAATGGAGTTCTCTCCCTCTTCCCATTCAGGAAGGTTTTGTGATACCAGATGAAGGAGCACCACCAGAGGAACAAGAAGAGTATTAACGGTCTGTCTACTGTACCAGCAGAGCAGCAGCATCAGAATTCAGAAGTCAGAATTCTTTGCCCCAATCATGTGCTTATCTGTAAAATACTCCATTTTATTCTTAGAGGACTCACTGGTTTCTTTTCATAAGTAAAAAAGTACCTCTACAAGTGCACTTTGCGTAAGTTTTACTACTTTCCCCCCCTCCAGTGGGTTTTATTTGAGAGCTTTTTCTCACTTTTGTAGCAGAGCAGTATTAACATCTAGTTGGTGTAATTTGGAAGCAAGGGGTTGGATATTTGGAGTTTGCAGAGTTGCTTGGTTGCTGGTAAGGCACTGGGTTGTGGAGAGTTTGCTGTACTGTGTGTTTTTTGGGAGGCCAGTGGGGGGGGGGGGGAGTATGTAGTGGAGCAATTTCAGGACTGACTTTTCTGCAGGAAGTTGAGCAAGTATGAAATGTGTTCTGCAATTACAGAGATGCCTTAAGGGGGCTTAAAATGTGCTTCCAGATGCCAAATTTGAGTAATGTGACGAGAGATTTTATGTGCTCTAGAGTGGGGTTAGAGCATCTGGCTTTCTTGTTTTGGAAGGACTTGTTAGGGTACCCCAAGCCACTGAGGGCACTGAAAAGCGCCATTAAAGCAGCTGAATCGCTATGTAACGTTGTCTGCGAGGTGGTTGGCTTTCCTAGGAGAAAGGATCTTGCTGTGTGTGGTTGTGGGACTAGTGTGGGCATGTCTCAGATGCCTGAAGTCATCTCAGTCTTACTGTACTGGCTGGTGGCGTGCAGTGCAGCATCTTCCAAAGCAATAAGGCTGTCACCTTGAAACTCCTCACCTAAGTCACTGCCTGCATCTAGTCGTTCCCTCCTCCCCCTTCTGCTCTTGTGCGTCTTTTCCTTTAAATTTTGTGGGTCCTTCTGTTCCTCTCTGCACCCCTTCTTCTACCTCCTCTTCCAAGCCTGCTGACTAAACACCAATGCAGGGCTAGACAGCCTGGTGTCCTCCAGATGTCTTGGATTGCAGTTCCCATAATCCCCATCCAATGGCTGTGCTGGTTTGGGCTTTTAGGAATTGTAGTCCAAAACATCTGTAGAGCACCAGGTTGCCTACCCCTGCTCTGATAGATCTGATAGTTCGTTTGCAGTGCTGCACTGAGACCAGTCTCGATTTCCAGGCTGTGTCCCTGTTGTGTGTGTTCCTCTTGAGTTGGCATCCCACGTTTAGCCTTTGCTAGTACTCCGGACTACTGGTGAAGAAAATTGGTTGGTGTGCATTAAATAGGAAAGCCAATGCAGAAAATGCAGTGCTAAGATGAATTTTGATTGTTACAGTATTTCATGCTTGACCCTGTCCCTCTGACGTGGAGCAAATCTCTCACCCCCATTGCTGCTCTTTGGGAGGGCCTCTTTGAGATGTTGCCCACAGCTAAGACTAAGCCTCTAAGCTTGGTGTGCTGTTGTTCATTTGCTTCCGGTGGTTATGTGTCCTAAATGTGTGTAGAAAGCAAAACATTTTATGGTAAATGTTGTGTAGTGCATGAATCCCTATGAAAATCCAGAGGAAGACCCAAATTCAACAAATGCCAAAAAAAGCAAGCCATTATTTAAAACATCAGAGGTGCTATTTCTCTTGTGGCCTTCTAGATACTTGTTGCCCTAAACCATATTCCACCCAGACTCCTCTTGACAGGGTTTTTTCTACTTTTAAACAGTTTCTAAATAAAGTTCTGTTATTTCAAGAATGTTACGTCTGCTGGAGTGTCATGTTCTTGTGGGATTGGTTCTCTTCTTGACCCCCCAAAGATACCATTTTCTTGAGCTTGGAAGTTGCACAACTCCTATCCTTACATTGCTACAAAGTTCCCTACATCATGCCCCTCAGGATACATCTACTATCCATTTTGTGGAAGAACTTCATGAGCATAAATTTCATTGTGTTCTTCCTGATCTCTCTTGCCAGAAATTGGGTTGGAGAACAGCAGAGTCTCTTGATTCAGTGTGCTTGCTTAGCGGTGGCTTGCATCCTAAAAGGCTGGGTTGCCTAGTCACTGACATAGCTAAATAGGTGTAGGGGTGTGCCATGCTCCCTGTGTCTTTGGCAATTGCTATAATGCCTTACCAAGCATTAAACTGAGTGCCTGCAGAGCAAAGATGGGGAATTGGAGGGGGGCTTGTGCTGCATGAAAACTCTTGAATTACCACTTCCGAAAATATGTGTGTGAGTTACAAAGAATATTAGAAAAATAACAGCTTTGTTCACAAATACTGTCTAGTGATTAATTGACTGATCTGGGAGGCTTTAATTAGTGCATAACATCTTGCTATTTGGCTTGAGATGAAAATCCACCACTTCTCAACTGAGGATGCTGCTTCTTCCTGCACACTTGAAAGAAAATGCATTGGTACAAGGCACGACGCTCTGAAGACATCAGGAAGCTCCATCTAGTTGATATCCTACGAGGACTAAATTCTGCGTAGGCTGCGGTTGTCACTGGGTCTTTGCTGAAGGAGTAAAGAAAGGAAGGCATGTGGGTCAGTTACCTTTTGAGCTAAAAAAATGTGAGCAACAAGCGTCCGCCATTCTAGAGGTGCTTATTTTTAACCACTTGCCCTGTGCACTCCGTATTGGTACAGAATAGAAACAGTTCTGGTGCGTAGCAGCTTAACTTGTAGAACTCCTCTGCTTTCTGGCAAGAGAAGCTGGATTCTAGCGCCGAGACCGCCCTGGGTGGTCTTTTGAGACATCTGTAAGAAGTCTTTATTTTGTCTTCTGGACAAAGAAGTACCACAACGTATCGTCCCTAGACGATTTCAAATAATCTGCTGACCTGGTACAGTACCTGATGTGAAGTGCTCGTTTGCTGAAAGGGTTGTTTCACTTGAAAATGCAAGTAACCTTTCTTAGTCTTATCTTTTCCTTCCCAGATACCTGGAAGGCAAGCAAAATAGAACAAAAAACCACCAACAAGAGGCATGTACTTTTCTGTACCCAACAATATATGCCTTGCAAGTGGACTTGCAGGAGATCTTCTCTTAACTCTGTTGTTCAGTCTTGTCAACCTTCTGACTTGCAATGACAATTCTTACTGTAACTGTCAAAAGACTAAAAAATAAAAACACAAGGATTTCCATTTGCCTTTACAGTATCATGATTTGTTTAAAATGTGTGCGTCCAAAGCTGTTCACAGACGGCCACTTATACAACTGTGAAATAGCTTGTGACTCTTCCCCCCCACCCCCCTCAGGAATGGGGAATGGAGACAGTAGGGCTGAGGGGTGACCCTCCACTCCAGGTTTCTTTTGCCATTCATTAATTTTATATCCTGCCTCTCTACTACAAATAGCACTCAAGAGTTCGTAAGTGAACTGCATCTGCAGTAGCAGGAAGTCAGTAGCCAAGCTGAGGACAGTCAGTATCCAATTCTGGCAGTCTGCCATCTCCAAACACGTTGCCGGAAACTTTAGTGTTTGCTAGTGCAACCCAGGAAACTAGCTGAAATTACCCACTTCTGGAGTGGAACAAGTCCGTGGAGCTCCTTTCCAACATAGTGGCAGCAGTGGGTAATGCTTCATGTTACTGTAGCTGCTGCTAGGTTGCACCCCCGGCTTCATGGCGTCTATAAACTGACAACTCTAGCCATGTTCTTTGTCCCAGACTATAAAGTTTAAAATGAAATATAGTATAAATCAAAACCGGGGAACTTGACACAGCAGTGTGCGGCAAACCGGATCTATTTTATCTAGTGACATTGCACACAATCCCTTGATCAAGTCTTGGCTCAAAGGACAGTTGCTTTTTATGTCTCGTAATGTGATATTCCTTCACTTACACAGTCTTAGGGTGGCCTTGGCTACACTACAACTGAAACTGGGATTGTTTAGCTTGGAAAAAAGGAGGCTCAGGGAGGACCTGATAGAGGTGTCCAAAACCATTACTAGTGTGGAGAATGTGGATAGGGAGACATTTTTCTCCCTCATTCAAAATACTAGAACCCAATGGGGTCGTCATCCCATGAAGCTGATTGGTGGGAGATGCAGGACAGATCAAAGGAAGGACTTTTTCACACAGCGCAGAGTTAAACCATGGAATTCATTACCACAAGTTGTAGTGATGGCCACCAATTTGAATGGCTCTAAAAGGGGGTTGGATAAATTCCAGGAGAAGGCTATCAATAACTACTAGTCCTGATGATTAACTGCAGTCTTCAGTATCACAGGCAGTAAGCCTATGTGCACCAGTTGCTGGGGAACATGGGTGGGAGGGTGCTGTCGCACCATGTCCTGCTTGTGGGTCCCTGGCCGACAACTGGTTGGCCACTGGGTGAACAGAGTGCTGGACTAGATGGATCCTTGGTCTGATCCAGCTTGACTCTTATGTTCTTACATCATTTTGTTCTGCTTGATCCCTGTAAGTAGCAATTCAGTTTTGGGGTTTATTCTTGCCCCCATGCCTCACAACCCCCCCCCCCCCCAAAACAAGGGGTTGGTGCCAGGAGAAGTCTGCTTCCCTCTACTGGTTCAGAAGGAAAATTGTAAACACTTAGTGCCTGAATTTTGGGAAGATCCTAGTAAACAGTGCAGATGACAATCTCTTTGAAGGACTGCAATGTAAGTACTTTGTAACTTACACAATTAACAGTGCATCCGGGGCATAATTTACCCCGCAACATTTGATGGACTAAGTATAGCCCTCTCTGAACCATGTTAGCTTTCCCCGTACTTCCACAGTGCCAATCTCCTCATTTGCAGGTCCTTGATCTCTCCCACTCCAGCCAATCCTAACGTTAGGTGCACATGTAGTGGTAGCTCTAGCAGTGAGAGTTCTAGGGCCTAGAGTCCCCTTCCTGAGGTTCTGAGAAATGAAGTCGTTATTCCAAAGTTTGACATCACAGTTGAGTTTACTGGTACTTCAGAGGCTGCATAGTTCCAAGCGGTTTGCCAAGTGTTTGGCAGAAAACGCAGCAAGATACGTTCTTATAAAGCAATATGACTACCATTGGGAAGTCCCCCCACTCTGCTGAGGGCTCCTTGACCAGCTCTAGGTTAAGCACACCTCAGAGACTGAGTCTTCACCCCTCTGTAACATGGTGAGTGTTGGGTGATAGGGCAAAGTCAACATTACTCAGTGGTGGCTGATGGGTTGGAGGGCAGGACACTCTACGTGGGGCTGCCCTTGAAGACGACTCGGAAGTTGCAGCGAGTGCAAAATGCAGCAGCTAGACTGCTCACCGGAACATCTCATAGAGACCATATAGCACCGCTCTTAAAGGAATTGCACTGGCTGCCAATACGTTTCTGGTCAGAATTCAACTTGTTGGTAATGACGTTTAACGCCCTAAACGGCTTGGGACCTCGATACTTGAGGGAGCGCCTCTCCCTATATCTGCCTAACTGGGATATGTCGGAGGAGCCCTTCTCCGTGCCCCACCAATGTGAGATATACGCTATGGGGAGACATGGGAGAGGGCTTTCTCTGTGGTGGCACCCCGGCTGTGGAATGCCTTCCCCCTGGAGGCCCGACTGGCACTGGCACTGACTTCATTTTGGCACCAGGTTAAGATTATGGCTTTTTAATGAAGTCTTTCTTTGATGACTAAATCCACCAGCCTGCACACTTGTTTCAATTGGATTTTACTGTTTTAAAATTTCGTATTGGTTTTAACATATTAGCGGTTTAATTTGTTATAGAATTGTATATTCTACTTTATATGTATGATTTTATCTGTACACCCTGAGATCCTTGTGGTATAGGGTGGGATATAAAGTTTGAATGAATAAATAAATAAATTGTAGGCAGAGCAAAGAGGTCACAGTAGGCAGAGCCAGTTCAATCATGATTTCAAAGCGGGCTTGGTGGAGGGCTTGGATCCATACAACAATACAAAAGGACTCCTTTCAGTGCACATTTGTATGATCTGTAAGAATCCATTGCACAGAAAGGGCAAACTGAGGAAAATTAACTAAAAGTACAAAGCAAAGGTGTTTGTGTAGGGTGATTCGGACCCCAAAAATAACACAAAAGCACTCCTTTGAGCCCACATTTTTTGTGCTCCACAGCAGGCACTCATTGCGCAAAGGGGGCAAGCTAACTTAACATGAGTACAGTTTTTTAAAAAATAATAACAGGAGACGCTGTCTCCCCAAATAAAGAGACCAAGCATTGTACCTATCAGTTGGCTGCTTCTCTCCATCTCTGGGCCTCAGCTGTTGGCCACTGTGCTTCTTTGTGTACATTTTCTTTTTGCCATGAATCATAATATCATAGAATAGTAGAGTTGGAAGGGGGCTTCTAAGGCCATCTAGTCCAACCCCCTGCTCAATGCAGGAATCCACCTGAAAACATCCCTGACAGGTGGCTGTCCAGCTGCCTCTCTAGGGTGGGAGAGCCCACCACCACCCGAGGGCATTGGTTCCACTGTTGTACTGCTCTAACAGGAAGTTTTTCCTGATGTCCAGCCGGAATCTGGCTTCCTGTCACTTGAGCCCATTATTCTGTGTCCTGCACTCTGGGTTGATCAAGAAGAGCTCCTGGCCCTCCTCTGTGTGACAACCTTTCAAGTATTTGAAGAATGCTATCATGTCTCCCCTCCTTTTCTCCAGGCTAAACATGCCCAGTTCTTTCAATCTCTCCTCATAGGGCTTTGTTTCCAGACCCATGATCATCCTCGTTGCCCTCCGCTGAACCCCCTTCAGCTTGTCTGCATCCTTCTTGATGTGTGGTGCCTAGAACTGGACACAGTAATCAAGATGGGGCCTAACCAGTGCCGAATAGAGGGGAACCAGTAGCTTGTGCGATTTGGAAGCTATACTTCCATTAATGCAGCCCAAAATAGCATTTGCCTTTTTTGCTGCCATGTCACACTGGACTCATATTCAGCTTGTGATCTGTAACAATTCCTAGATCCTTCTCACTTGTCGTATTGCTTAGCCAAGTATCCCCCATCTTGTAATTGTGCATTTGGTTTCCTTTTCCTAGGTGTAGAACTTGGCATTTATCTCTATTAAATTTCATTCTGTTGTTTTCAGCCCAGTGCTCCAGCCTATCCAGATCACTTTGAAGTTTGTTTCTTTCTTCCAGGATATTATCTATCCCATCAAATTTTGTGTCATCTGCAAATTTGATAAGCGTTCCCTGCACCTCATCCAAGCCATTAATAAAAATGCTGAAGAACACTGGACCCAGGACTGAGCTCTGTGGTATCCAGCTCTTTACCTCCCCACAATTTGAGAAGGTACCATTGATAAGCACTTTTTGAGCCCTATGCTGTAGCCAGCTTTGGTCCACGTAATAGTTGTTCCATCTAGTCCACATTTAGCTAGCTTGCTGATCACAATGTCATGGGGCACTTTGTAAAAGGCTTTGTTGAAGTCAAGGTATATTATGTTGACAGCATTCGCACAGTCCACAAGGGAGGTTACCCAATCAAAGAATGAGATCAGATTAGGCAGGCAGGATTTGTTCTTGACAAATCCATGCTGGCTTCTAGTAACCACTGCATTGTTTTCAAGGTGTTTACAGATTGACTTCTTTATAATCTGCTCCAAAATTTTCCCAGGGATGGATGTCAGACTGACTGGTCTGTTGTTCCCAAGTTCCTCCTTTTTGCCCTTTTTGAATATAGGGACAACATTAGCCCTCCTTCTGCTAGCTCCTTTATTACTCTAGGATGCAGTTAATCAGGCCCTGAAGATGTGAACTCATTCAAAGAAATTAGGTCTTCCTTGACCATTTGTTTATCAATCTCAAGCTGCAATCCTACCCCTTCAGCTTGTACTTCACTTTTTCCAGGGGGGTCATAGACCCGCTTTTGGGAGAAGACTGAGCCAAAGTAGGAATTGAGCACTTCGGCCTTTTCTTTGTCATCTGTTATCAATTTGTCATCCTCATTAAGCAGTTGAACCACCATTTCTTTCCTCTTTTTTTACTATGCACATACCTGAAGAAAGTTTTTTTTTGTTGCTTTTAGCATTCCTTGCTAGCCTCAGCTCATTCTCAGCTAGCACTAAACAATTTGTTTTTAGGACCCAGAGCCTTTTAATGATGTGCATCATTTCTTAAACATTCATGACAACTGTGGTGGTTTTTTATTTCATTCACTTTCCAAATAGCTAGGCTGTTACCCAATTAAAGACGTCTTGATCAATCATTTTGAAGTGTGTGTGTAAGCATACATTCTTTTTATTTCTTTAAGGGTGTGTGTGTATCTATCTATCTATCATCTATCTATCTATCTATCTATCTATCTATCTATCTATCTAATCATCAGTCAGGGGATGCATGGTAATCCATGACATGGAGGTTCTGAGCTATGACACGTTGAAGGTTCTGAACTATAAGAAGAACTTTATACGTTGGAGGTTTTGAGCTATGAGAAGAACTTTGTATGGCTAAGCAACAGGATATATAAACACAGCTGGGAGTGTGGAGGGGAGTTGTTGGAAAGGGGTGGAACCCAGAGAGGAAGCGGGGTGGCTCGCCGGCGTGTGTGCAGGCCTCAGGTAAATCCCACAAGTTGGTGGGCATGCGAGCGGTGGGGAAATACCTGGGAGGACTCCTGGTCAGCCTCTTGCCTGGCTTTTCCAGGGGCCCGTGGAAAAACTGCAAAAGTATACTGAGCAATAAAGCACTAGCGTGCAGGTAGTCTGTGCAAGTCAAGATAGTATTTATTTTTTAAAAGGATTTTTTAATCCCACTCCTCCGCCTGTGGGGCGTGTCTGGGTGACAACGAAGTTCACATTTTCTTTGATGGTGTTAGGCATTGATGGTGTTACATTTGTATACCGCCCAGAGAGCTTCGGCTATGGGGCGGTATACAAATGTAATAAATAAATAAAATAAATGTGCAGTTAAAACATACGCACCATGTTTTCCCAATATATCATTAAAAAAAAAATCACAAAAGCCCTGTGCGATCAGACCAAAGGCCAAGCTAATCCGCCATCCTGTTTCCAGCCAGAAGCCCTTTAGTCCATCAAAAGGGGTTTTAACTGATGAATCCAGCATTCCCCAAGAAGTTGCTCTTCAGATGTGTGGGACTACAGCTCCCATCATACCTAGCATGCTCATTGTAATCCAGCACACTTGGAGGGGCACCCGGTTAGAAAAAGATGGATTAAACAATTGAGCGTATAGCCTTACAAATACCTCTTCGAGGTTGCTTGAGATCATTCCCATTTTACAGGGGGGGAAACTGAGGCTGAGCGTAAGAGCCATATCCGAGGCCACCCATTAAATCTGACAGAGGCAGGATTTCAATCCCTGTTCTCCACCGCTGGGCCCGCATCATCCGTCATCTCAGCCCTGCGTCAATGACAGGACTGAAAAGCAGTAATTAAAATACTTAAAGCTGTTTTGGCTTCTTTCCAATATTTTCAGGGGAGGCGTAGACTCCGAAGGAGACACCGGCATTAAGCCCCATTCCCCAGCTCCACAGTTCCCAGTAAGTAAATGACCACCACGGGTTGGAGAGCCATCCTGCTCTCACAAGTGAAATGCTAACAATTTTCAGCATTGAAATGGCAGCTTCCGTCAAAATGTTTCCTAGTTGTGGGTGTAAGTTAGATGTTGGTTTCTATCCTAAAAACACAATTTCTGAGATCATGTTTAAGAGTGTTTGTAAATACAGTTGGGGTATACAAAATCTTTTGAGTTTCTGCAAACTGAGGATTGGGAGAAGGGGGTAAATGAACGCGAGACATACATGATGGTGGGACATGGGAGAGGGCTTTCTCTGTGGTGGCACCCCGTTTGTGGAATGCCCTCCCCTTGGAAGCCTGACTGGCGCCGACACTGGCTTAATTTCGGCGCCAAGTTAAAAAAGATGGCTTTTTATCAAGGCCTCCGAGGACTTAAATTCTCCATGGTGATGCATAGTTTTAATTGTTTTTGTTTTATTGCTTTACATTTTTCCCCACTGGTTTAAATTCGTTAACGATTTAATACATTTTTAGCTGTGTAAATTATTTATGTTTATATTGTTCTGATTTTATCTGTACGCAGCCCTAAAATCCTAGTGATAATAGGGCAGGATAAAAATGTTTTAAAAATAAATCAATAAATAAAACATTTAAAAACCTGGGTAAGGGGCAGGAAAGCAGAATTTGGGCTTCTGCTCACAGTAATGTCTGTGTCAAAGACTAGCTGGTAACACCCCGCCCCTGCTTCTGTGCCACAATACAAGAGGAAGTAAACAATGATCATGTGGCCCTTAATTCCTGCTGCTTCTCCTCTGCACATAGTGGGAAATGGCTGCACATTCCCCCCCCCCCCCCATCAGTTTTACTAGTGTTTTATTTGTCATGGAAAGAGGAGCAGAAGGAGCAGGAGATGCAGATCCCCGTCAAAAGGACCTATGAAAACCCATGAATGGCCAGGAATAAGCACGTGATAAAATGCTCACCTGATGATGCTCTAAGAGAATAGCAGGGCATTCCAAGACCAGCTGAGTTCAATGAGCCTTGTTTCTTGGTAATTATGTGTAGGATTGCAGCCTCAGGCTGTACCCACTTACCTGAGAGTACTTCTAAGATCTCTATCACACCTAATTTCCCCCCCCCCTCGGTTTGCCTCCGCATTATTTTACCTCTGAGACAGAAACGCGTCAAGCTTATGATCCCTTTCACCTGAATAGCTGCTCCTTCATCCTTCCAGTCCACTCCACTCCACTCCACCCCTCCCCTTCTCTTTCTCCCTCCAGTCAGGTCCTGTCAGATGAGTACTTCAACCAGACCACCTTTGTCCTGGGCAAAAATGGAAGGACCCTTTAGTCTGGCTCTTTGGGGGCATCGAGGGAGTACAATCCTGTCTCTGCAGAGGTTCAGGCATTGTATGATTTTTAAAATACTTTCGAACCTGGGATGCAAGGTTTGGGTTTTATATTGAGGCTTGGAGCTGGTTGCTGGGAGAGATGGCTTTTCCCTGTCAGGACCTGTTGCAATCCATTCAAGCCCCCGTTCCTTTAAAACTACACAGAGGCTTAGGACGCATTAAACGCGCTTAGGAAAAATAATACAGACTTTTAGCATTCTAGGAAAGGCTGGGGAAGAGGCGGAGTGTCAGCAGGACAGGCACAGTGTCCTGTGAGTATCGTGCTGCAGATCCGCACACCAGGCATGTCAAGAGCGCACTAAATCGCTGGTGAGGTGGAGCTCTTAAGTAGACGCATGATTGTCCTAGTGTGCATATTAGTAGTTGTGAGCACAGAAAGAATATGGAGTGGCAAGATTCTGGGTTAATGCAGAATTAAATAGGTGTGACTGTGTATACATGCTATTACGATGGGGATTTGTGTGTATGAAAAGGACAAGGAAATATGAGCTGAGAGGTAGGAATAAGGCATTGTAACCACTTCTAATTCCTCCATGCAAAAGGCTACGTATACTCAGTATTTCATTTTCCTATTTTGGAGGCCCTCTTCATTTCCTCAAGCCTGGAAGTATTGAGATGACTCACATGGGGTCAATCAAGGAGAGAAATATGTGTTTTTGGTAAAAACTCCAATAAAATGCATGGAGTCTATGGAACAGGGTGTCCTGCCAGTATTAGTGAAGAGGTTGCCATTTCTTTCGCTTCTCATGTAGCTAATCTGTTGTTTAATAGGCATGTCTGGCTAGAAGATGCTTGCTAAATCTGCACTGATGGCCTTTATTTCTCTCCACTCCTCACCCAAGCAGGTGAAGTGTTGTAGTAGCTAGTAGCCGCCAGCTAACAATCTTCATAATTTTTTTTTCTTTTGGTGAATGCCACATGAACATTCATGTATAAATGGATTCTTTGCCTTATTCATTTAAAAAGGAACACTTAAAAAAAAAGATGTGTAAAACTACTTTTTTGCTTTTTTGACTGGCTTATGCAGCAAACTTGCAGAACCTCTTTCTTTTCTTTCTTTTCTTTCGCAGAGATGTGATGCTATAGGAATAGGCCCGTTTAAATGGAATGTGGTAAATTGCTTCCAACCTGGCCCTATTATTGTATGAAAGCCACAACTGTCTTATCTCTGAGCTTTTGCTGGGGGCTGTGAAGGAGTTGGAGCGGGGGTGGTGTTTGCCCAAGGTCATTATGCCACTGGATGGGGTTGCACTCCCCCTGAAGGAGCGGGTTCGTAGCTTGGGGGTTCTCCTAGAACCATCTCTGTCGCTTGAGGCTCAGGTGGCCTCGGTGGCATGGAGTGCCTTCTACCAACTTCGGTTGGTGGCCCAGCTATGCTCCTATCTGGACAGGGATAACCTAGCTTCAGCTGTTTATGCTCTGGTAACCTCCAAGTTAGATTACTGCAACACACTCTGTGTGGGGCTGCCTTTGAAGACGGTTCGGAAGCTGCAGCTTGTGCAAAATGCAGTGGTCAGATTGATAGCAGGAACCAGAAGGTTCGAATAAATAAGACCGACACTGGCCCGCTTGCATTGGCTGCCTGTACGTTTCTGAGCTTGATTCAAGGTGCTGGTTTTAATCTATAAAGCCTTACACTGCTTGGGACCACAGTACCTGATGGAACGTCTTTCCCGACATGAACCTACCTGAACACTACGTTCAACATCTAAGGTCCTCCTCCGGGTGCCTACCTCGAGGGAAGCTTGGAGGATGGCAACAAGGTAGAGGGCCTTTTCTGTGGTGGCCCCCAAATTATGGAATGATCTCCCCGATGAGATTCGCCTGGCGGCAGGCGCCAGATGAAGACTTTTCTCTTCTCCCAGGCATTTAACAGCATATGTTGAGCTTTTTAACTGACCCCTGGACAGTTTAAATGATTTGTAATTTGTTTTTAGGCTTTTAGGTTAAACATTTTGTTTACTGTTTTTTAAATGTCTAATGTTTTTAATTTTTGTAAACCGCCCAGAGAGCTTTGGCTATGGGGTGGTATGTTAATAATAATAATAATAATAATAAATAAATAATAATAATAATAATAATATATACACCTCTGGCCGTGGAAGTCAAAGAACTATGGCAACAGGAAAAGGTCACAATTATTCCATTAGTCACCTCAGTCATCGGCATCACATCAAAACTTATACAGAAAACCTTCAGAAACTGGGCCTACCAGAATACCTCCACACCAACATCCAGAAAGCAGTCATACTTGAAACATGCTCAATCGTCAGGAAATTCCTGAATCTGTAAAAGACAGCATGACTTGGCAAAGCCCGTCACGTCCGTCTAGAAAAACCCTCACGAGCGAGAAAGAGATACACACCAACAACAGCATTCTACGCTCTACTGCGCTGAATAATATGGGGAGGGGGGGAGCACAGCCTTTTTAGCCACCTGTGGTGCCAATTGAGAGTCCAGGAGCGCACATGCATGGGAGCGCGTGCTGGCAAGCGCACACACTCACACACTTCACTCACCACCACACTTCCCCTTGAAACCCGAATGATGGAATGGGTCTGGCAGGGAGGGAGGGAGAGGCGCGCTCTTCTTTCTGCCCAGGAGGGAGTTCCTTTCTACTCCTGCCCTGTCCGCTCACCTCTGGATTGTCTGGCTGCTGCCCAACGCCAAACAGCTGCTAGGCAACTCTAGGGCGAACCCAACGGCATGAAGGGCGCATCCAGCCCTAGTTCCAGGAATAAACTAGTGAGACCACACCCATAGAGCCAACGAGCAAGAAAGAGATGCAATAATAATAATAATAATTGTTTTTGGATTGTGGCTTGTTTTATATTTTTAAAATGATTTTATGGTTTTAATTTTTGTGAACCGCCCAGAGAGCTTCGGCTATAGGGCGGTATAAAAATACAATAAATAAGTAAATAAATAATAAATAACTATGCCGCTGGAGGGCCACTGACATGACTTTCAAAGTTAGCCTTGTTTGGGTGCATGTCTGCTGACCATGTGAGACCGTTCTTGTAAAAAGGCTAAGGGTTAAAATTCCTTGTGCGAAACAATGCGAATAAATACCAGGTGATGGTTGTCCTGGGCTGACGCTGTGTTCCTTCCAGCCCAAGCTTCCGGGCATCCTGAGTAAGGCAGGTCGCGAATGTTCCTCTCACCGGTATCTCATGAAGACGGCTGACTTGAGCGATGAGACCCACACCAAGCAGGTGGAGGATCAGATCAACTACGACCACTTACGGAAACTGGAGCGCATGTTCCGGGAGGCGGACATTGATGGCGGAGGAGGTGAGGGGCTGGTTCTGCAGGCCGCTTCGTTTCTGCTATCAGCTACTCCGTAGAGCAGGCTGCAAGTTTCAGACGGATCGGTTGGCCCTGTTAATTGATCAATCTGTGACTCACCGATGAACTGCAGGCGTGGGTCATTGGGGAGGAGAATGGTCCTGTCCATGTCACATGGACACCAAAGGCACTTAGGCTGACCCTATGGCAAGGAGGGCAGGGCTCCTGTACCTTTAACAGTTGTATAGAAAAGGGGATTTCAGCAGCATAGCTAGCATGACCAGATACAAAAGAGGGCAGGGCTCCTGCAGCTATTACTGTTGTGATGAAGAGGGACTTTCACCAGGTGCTGCATGCGTACAAATGACACCTGCTGAAATTCCCTTTTCTATGCAACTGTTAAAGATACAGGAGCCTGGTCCTCATTTCCATAGGGTCACCATACTCCCCCCCCCCCCCCCCAATCCTGGTGATGTGCCGTCAGGTCCGCCAGTATCTTCTGTGCTGAGAGGGAGTTTTTTCTTTTGCTGCTATTTAGGACTGGATATGGAAGAATTCCGAAAGGCCATGAAGAAGATCATGGGGAATATTTCTGACGAAGACGTTGATGTCATTTTCATGAAAGTGGACACCAACTGTGATGGCTCTGTGGACTGGGTAAGGTGTCTGTTTTGGTTGATAGCACCCTGCCCCACCTGTCCCCTGAGCTTAGAGTTGGGTGACTGAGCTATTTCCCTGTTTTATAATAAAGAGGAACATTGGGAGCTGCCTTAAACTGAGTCAGATCCTTGGTCCATCTAGCCTAGTATTGTCAACATTAATGGCAGGAATGGCTCCCCAGGGTTTCAGGCAGGATTCCTGCCTCATCCTGCCTGGAGGTGCCAGGGATTGAAACTGGGACCTTCTGGATGCAAATCTGGGGCTCTACCACTGAGCCACAGTCCCTCCCTGCCTTTGCCAGCTAGATTATCATTTACAACAGGGGACGGCAACTTGTGGCCTTCCAATATTTTGGTCTATGGATCCCATCCTTTCTCCCCATTGACTATGCTGGCTCAGGCTGATGGGAGTTGTAGGCAAAACATCTGGAGGGCCACAGGTCTGTAATCCTTCAGACTTTCTGGAGAGCTCTTGCTCTGGGTTCCTTCTTTGCATGAGCTAAAAACTAGTGGAACCTGGAGCAATGCCTTCTCCGTGGCGGGACCACATATTTGGGTCCAGTTTCTGTGGGACGCCTACCAATCTGCTTCAGTATTAGGATTTAGGTGCATATTCTGATTTACAGAAAATAAAAACCTATTCATTTCCCTGTGCCTTTTAACTGGGTTTAATTTTTCTGCTATTGTCTCCTGTTTTTTCTTTAAATTAATATTGCTCTTTTATCATTTGAGTTCAATTTTATTGAGGATAACTCCTATGCCATTGTCTTCCATAGAATTCCATCATTGGTCTATTTAGCCCCATATTATCTACTGACTGACCGCAGCTTCCCATGGTTTCGGGCAGAGGAGGCCCTTTTCCAGTACCTGCAGCTGGAGATCTTTTTAACTGGCCATGTTAGCAGGGTCTGGACCTCTGCCTTTTGCAAGCGATGTTGGGTCTCCTCCACTAGAACTATTCTGCCATCCAGCTTTGATTAGCCTCCTTGAGTGTTTTTCTTTTACAGAAAGGGGGCTTTAATGAAATGCAGTCCTAAATGAAGAATGAGGTGTGAGGTGAATATCTCAAAGAATGAAAAGTTTCAATCTCTGCTGGTATCCCCAAGAGAAGCTCAGCTTCCTCCCAGTTACTCCTGACCTCTTGGGCCTTGACCAAGGAATACCGCACCATACCTGTCACAACTTCAGCATTGGAACATCCCTGCTGCATTTGAGACGCTCACTCAGGCCTCAACCTGTTCTGTCACAACCACACTGTATTCTATTCTGCCCTTCGAAAAGAAAAAGGGGCCTTCAGCACGATCTTATGCGCGTTTACTTGGGAAGAAGTCCCATTGAGCTCAATGGATCTTACACCCTCGTAAGCGTGTTTCAGATTGCAAGATGAATCCTGCGCCAGTCATCTACAATCTGTGTTGTGGACCTTTCAATCCTGCAACCCTGAATATGTTATATGAATTGCCTAATTTATCATTTTTTAAAAACACACACACACACACACACACGTGAATACCTTATTTTGGATTTGCTAGTCAAGGGGTGAGGCAAGGGGTTCTGCAGAGCACTGAAACTCTGACCATCATATACTGGGAACTTCACTCAGGCACCTTTATGGCTTTGAGTCTTCATACTTTCAAGCATATCCTTGCAGCCATGAGGACTATTTGAAAAGTTAGCTCAAATTCTCAAAGGACTGGCCAAATTGTGGATGACATCTTGATTCCCCCCCTCCCCCTGTGCTCCTTTGAGATCCTATCCACAGGCCTGGTTATAGCATGTGGTGTTCTTGCAACACAAACAACATAAACAACCAAGACCCTTGTGGGACCTCAAAGACAAAGACATTTATTCTGGCATAGGTTTTTGTGGACAGTGTGCATGAAAGCTGATGCCAGAATAAATGTGTTAGTCTTCAAGGTGCCGCAAGGCTCTGATTTTGCAGCAACCAGACGGCTGCCCCCTCTGGAAATTGCAATAGAAGGTTTCATTTGGGTCAGCAGAAGGGGATAGAATATATTGCAGGGTGACCAGATAAAATCCAGGTCAGGGCTCCTGTAACTTTAACAGTTGTAGAGAAAAGGGAATTTCAGCCACTGTCATTTGTATGCAATTAGTTCCTGGTGAAATTCCCTCTTCATCACAACAGTTAAAGGTGCAGGCACTATACTAGAGTGACCATATACAAAAGAAGGCAGGGCCCCTGCAACTTTAACTGTTGTGATGAAGAGGGAATTTCACCAGGAACTAATTGCATACAAATGACACTGGCTGAAATTCCCTTTTCTCTACAACTGTTAAAGTTACATGAGCCCTGACCTGGATTTTATCTGGTCACCCTAGCCTAATATATTGGTTTCTGTCCCCAGTCCCCCAATTGAATAGTCTATCTTTCCTTTTCACGTGTAATTGTCTGCCTTTCTTTAGGGCCAGTTTGTGTGATCACACAAACTGACCCTAAGGGAAGGCAGGCAATGACATGTGAAAAGGAAAGATAGACTATTTAAGCCCTGGTGGGCTGCGGTACATGCGTGCAGCCATTTTGAAGAGAATCATAGAATAGTAGAGTCAGAAGGGGCCTATACTATTCAATATTCAAACCCAGGCAACAGCTTGTTGTATCACCCAAACCTAGGGACTGTGAGTTATGTTACTATTAAACAACCCTTGCCTAACTCATGGATCCCTGGTTCAGACAGCTCATGGTGGCTTAAATAACTCTGTTGTCTCTGCTGTATCAAATTGTAGATAGAAGGCCTTGAGGGCAGGGATCTATCTATTCCCTTGTCCTTTGAAAAGCACCACAGACAGTGGTACAATAGGAACAAGGACAACCTCTCTCTGCCCCATCCCACTCCCGCTTGCAGGAGGAGTACCTGAACTACATGCTACGTGAATACCGAGGGAAAGATGACATGCTGAAAAACAAGATGCTCCCAGAGTTCCCGACGCCCATGACATCTGTTTCAGTGTAAGGATCCCCTTGGTCTGTGTGCACTGGGGAGGAGGGAGGAGGGTTCAGGCCAGGCAGGCTGATGTGTTCTAGTGACACACTTGGGCGATGGCGATTTTCACAATCTCTCGTCTCCAAGGAATTGCCGCCATGCCCCGGCTGACTGTTATTTTGCACTTCACGTCCCCAGCAGATAAAAACCCTGCCAGGAATTACTAAGCAAACACCAGTTCTGAGTTTCTGGGGCAGTGTGACCTCCTGTCTTTGGAGTGCAGATATGCTGGAAGCTCAACCAGGGAGAGAACCACGGAAAGCAAAGGAAGATGTGTGGGGCTGTAAGAAAGGGGTGGTTGTGTGGAACCGCAACATAGTTAAGGAAAACAACGTAAATAATAATAATAATAATAATAATTTTAATTATTATGTATTGCATTTATATACTGCCCCATAGCTGAATCTCTCTGGGCGGTTTACAAAAAATTAAAAACATTGACCATTAAAAAACCAATATACGAAATTTAAAAACCATAAAGAGCATAAAAGCAGGTTATAAATACAATATCCATTTAAAACAACTATTCTGGGTCAAACAACAACAAAACCCTCAATGTATGCTGATAATGGCACCAGCAGTAACAACTTAGTTGCTATGTTGACAGATAGATGTGCAAAACCTTTATAACATTAAAAGATTTGAAAACAAATCACACAGAGGCCAAACGCGTTTTGCCAAATTTGTCTTCCTCGGTGGCCCTTTCTGTTTAAGCCTTGATGTAAATGGAGGATGGGTATTGTAATTATGTGCTTGGCCATTCTCTGTGAACGACATAAATTTAAGATACCCACACTGGGAAATCGCTCCCACGATGGAGAGCAAATTCTGCTCCCAAACTCTCCATTGAAAAACGTCACTCACTGGCTCAATTCGGCCGACACAATAAACAACTGGGGTGAGGGAAACAATCGTCAGTTGTTTTGACTATCGTGTCATCCGAATGCTGTCATAGTCAACTCAGCGCTGATCCTCATCCACACCACAGTTGATTATTTATTACCATGTTGTGTGGGGAGTACCCCCTAGGGTTAGGGTTAGTCAACCCACCATTGACTATCATGTCGTCCGAATTGAGCCATTGTTAAGGAGAACCAGGCAAGCTGTTTGGAGCTTCTTGGAGGAAGGGATAAACCTCTTTTTAACTCCAAATGGTCTTGTGTGGGAGTGGAATGTGCTTCCCCACATGCACCAGAGTGAAAAGGGAAAGATATATGTATGCACATGTGGGCAAATGGCTTCTGGGAGAGGGTATCCACATAGGTTCTAGACACACACAGCAAAAACCATGTGCATTCTCTGTAGCTAGAACTCTTGCTCGGGGCCATTCCAGGTGGAAGGTTCTAAGCACTACCAGTCAGAAGGCATCGGGCAGCTATTCAATCTTTCCCTGCTTCATTTTCTTTTTTCTGGTAAGAGAATGGTAGGAAACACTGGATAGTTACAAAGGGAAGGCGATGTCTGAATCCCCTGTAAAATGTCATGAAGAAGGCAAGGTGATGGCATGGTAAAAGCTTCGCCTGCAAGCACCCTGGGTTCCCAACAGATATGTTCAGTTCAGGCAAGGTGGTCCAAAGAATGAGAAGGCGTCAGGGATGACTGAGAGAGGGCCACTCATTTGGTGGCTGTAGCAATGGGCTTTCTCACCCCTTCTCCTTTTGCTCCAGGGCCCACACGGAGGAAATCGTCCAGATCCAGTTTTTCCCAAACCAGAGCAGGGGGATCATGGAGAAGAAAGAGAAATCTAGAAAAGGCGCCGTCCGGTCCGTACCTGGGCGATTCCTCACTGTGAGCAGGGATGGTATTCTGCACTACTGGAGCGACACCTTCAAAATGCTTCGGACTGTTTATGTAGGTGACCTCAGGGCTTGGGGGCTTGTGTGTGCGTGGCTGGTGGTGGTGGCGGGGGCTTCTTTTCTCTCAGATCCTCCTGGAAAATGGCTTTGACATTTCTCCTAACCCAGTTGCCTTTCCCTCGTTTCTATAAGAGATCCGGCCACTGTGAATGCTGGTCAGGGACTTTGGCAGCATCCTTGAGCACTAAAGTTCCACTTCCTTTAGCCATCCTTCATTCCAAGATGGGGCTGAGTAAGGCGAGAGACTTACACTGCCTCTTCTTCCCAGAATACAGTGCAGGGCGTGGAGATTCCTAACCTACTTCATAGAATCATAGCGGTAGAGTTGGAAGGGGTCTATAAGGCCATTGAGTCCAACCCCCTGCTCAATGCAGGAATCCACCTTCAAGCATCCCTGACAGATGGTTGTCCAGTTGCCTCTTGAATGCCTCTAGGGTGGGAGAGCCCACCACCTCCCTAGGTTATTGGTTCCATTGTTGTACCGCTCTAACAGTCAGGAAGTTTTTCCTGATTTCCATCTGGAATCTGGCTTCCTGTAACTTGAGCCCATTATTCCGCATCCTACATTCTGGGATGATGGAGAAGAGATCCTGGCCCTTCAAGTATTTGAAGACTGCTATTATGTCTCCCCTCAGTCTTCTCTTCTCCAGGCTAAACATGCCCAGTTCTTTCAATCTCTCCTCATAGGGCTTTGTTTCCAGACCCCTGATCATCCACGTTGCCGCTCCTCTAACCCCCTCCAGCTTGTCTGCATCCTTCTTGAAGTGTGGTGCCCAGAACTGGATGCAATACTCAAGATGAGGCCTAACCAGTACCGAATAGAGGGGAACAAGTATGACGCACAATGTGGAAGTTATACTTCTATTAATGCAGCCCAAAATAGCATTTGCTATTTTTGCAGCCACATCACACTGGCTCAATTCGGACGACAGGATAGTCAATGGTGGGGGTAATAATCAACTTTACAGTTGTTCAACTAGGGGGCACTCCCCACACAACATGGTAATAAATAATCAACTGTGGTGTGGATTAGGATCAGCGCTGAGTTGACTATGGCAGCATTTGGACGACACAATAGTCAAAACAACTGACGATTGTTTCCCCACACCAGTTGTTTATTGTATTGTCTGAATTGAGCCATTGTTGGCTCATATGCAGCTTGTGATCTACAACAATTCCAAGATCCTTCTCGCTTGTCGTATTGCTGAGCCAAGTATCCCCCATCTTGTAACTGTGCATTTGGGAAGGCTTCACAAGTGTCTTAAGTCTCTCCAGCTCTTTCTAGTTTGAGTTCCTTGCAAAGCTACCAAGGCAAGGCTGTTTTCTCACTGCCTTAAAGAGCAAAAGTCCAAATCCTTCCCTGATGTCACCTCAATTCATTGTCCCTGAATAGGTCTGGGAACAGAGGCAAATCTGCCCGTTTGCTTACGCAGAGCGCTGGTGTCCCATCACTTGGCTCCTGGAACTCCTCTTCACCTCTGGAAAGGAAGTTATCATACTCCATTGGAAGATTCAAATGGGAACTCAAGCATGAATCTGCCCTAGTGGGATTTAGTTGGCCTAGCTAATTGTCACTCTTTAGGTAGTTATTGACCAAATTATGCATGGTGTGATTGTGGATAGGGAGACATTTTTCTCCCTCTCCCATAATACTAGAAACCAAAGGGGTCATCATCCCATGAAGCAGATTCGTGGGAGATTTGAGACAGATCAAAGGAAGGACTTCTTCACACAGCACAGAATTAAACTACAGAATTCACTATCACAAGACACAGTGATGGCCACCAATTTGGATGGCTTTAAAAGAGAGTTGGATAAATTCCTGGAGGAGGAGAAGGCTATCAATGGCTGCTAGCCCTGATGGTTGTGTGCTGCCTCCAGTATCTGAGGCAATAAGCCTGTGTGCACCAGTTGCTGGGGAACATGGGTGGGTGCTGCTGCACCGTGTCCTGCTTTGTTGGTCCCTGGTCGACAGCTGGTTGGCCAATGTGTGAACAGAATGCTGGACTAGATGGATACTCGGTCTGATCCAGCAGGGCACTACTTAAGTTCCTAATTGGTCATCTTATGCCTATTAATCACCCGTGGCTTGTCATCAGGAGTAGGATAGACCCTTGCAGATTGGATCTTGTATTCATTTGATTGGATTTTCCATTTGTGCTTCTCTTCATTTTACTGCAATTTCCCCCTTCTTTTTCCAAAGGGGGTAGCTGTGTTAGCCCATTGCAGCAAAAACAGCAAAGAGTCTTGTGGCACCTTAAAAGACTTACCAATTTATTCTGGCAGAAGGTTTCGTGGGCACTGCCCATTTCATCAGATCCGTGAAGAGTGAACCTCAAATTGGCAGATTTAGATACACATTCTTAGGAGCAGGATGGGGGAATGTTAACTGTGTTCTTAGATGAATTGGAAATAATAATAATAATAATAATAATAATAATAATAATAAATTTATTTCTTACCCGCATCTCCGTTTGGATCAAGGCGGGGAACAACAATATGATAAAATACATAAAACTGATTAAAAACATGGCACACATCATTAAAATAGCAATAAAACATCATAAAAAACATCCTAAAACTATCCAAAATTCCACTGGATATGCCTGCCGGAAGAGACCAGTCTTCATAGTGTTCTTAAATTCTAAAAGACCGTTAAGTTGACGAGTCTCCTCCGGCAGGTCGTTCCACAGTCTCGGAGCAGCAGAAGAGAAGGTCCTCTGGGTAACGGTTGTCAGCCTAATCTTGGCCGACTGTAGTTAGTTCTTCCCAGAAGTCCTGAGCGTGCAGGGCGGATTGTATGGGAGAAGGCGATCCCGCAGGTAACCTGCACCCAAACCATGTAGGGCTTTAAAGGTAATAACCAACACTTTGTACTTCGCCTGGAAACTAATTGGCAGCCAATGGAGCGATTTTAAAGCTGGCGTAATATGGTCACCCCTAGGTGTACCGGTGACCAACCTGGCTGCCATATTTTGAACTAATTGAAGTTTCCAGACTATGCACAGAGGTAGCCCTATGTACAGCGCATTGCAGAAGTCGAGCCTCAAAGTTACCAGCACGTGCACTACCGTCTTTAGGTCTTCCAACTCTAGGAAGGGGCGCAGCTGGCGTATCAGCCGAAGCTGACAGTAGACACTTCTGGCCGTTGCGTCTATCTGGGATGTCATTTGGAGCAACGGGTCCAGGAGCACTCCCAAGCTGCGAACACAGTCTTTCAGAGGGAGTGTAACCCCATCCAGAACCGGTTGACACACCTCCAAACCCAAGTTGTAGCCTTTGACAGCAAGCACCTCCGTCTTGTCTGGATTCAGCTTCAGTTTGTGTTTCCTCATCCAGCCCATTACTGCCTCCAAGCATTCATTCAGAGGAGACATACTATCCTTAACTGACGCTATTGTCAAAGGCATAGATAAATATTTTTTGGATGTCATCAGCATACTGATAGCACCCTGCCCCATGCCTCCAGATGATATCTCCCGGTGGTTTCATATAAATGTTAAAAAGCTTTGGGGAAAGGATGGCACCTTGTGGTATGCCACACAGCAACTCCTTCTTTGCAGAGCAGCTATCCCCAAGCATCACCATCTGGAACCTGCCTGAGAGATAGGACCGGAACCACTGAAGCACAGTGCCCCCGATTCCCAATCCCCTCAGGCGTTCCAGAAGGATACCATGGTCGATGGTATCGAAAGCCGCTGAGAGGTCCAGGAGTACCAACAGGGACACACTCTCCCTGTCAGCACTCAGGCGTAGATCATCCACTAAGGCAACCATAGCAGTCTCAACTCCGTATCCTGCTCTGAAGCCAGTTTGAAATGGGTCTAGAAAATCAGTGTCATCCAAGACTGCCTGGAGTTGAAAGGCAACCGCCCTCTCGATCACCTTACTGAAAAATGGAAGATTAGATACTGGCCTATAGTTATTAAGGTCCAGGGGGTCCAGGGAGGGCTTTTTTAGAAGCGGTTGTACCACCGCTTCTTTTAAACATGATGGAAAACTCCCCTCCCTGAGAGATGCATTAATAATATATTGTAATTGTGATCTACCTGCATCTCCTCCCTGGGCGACCAGCCAAGAAGGACAGGGATCGAGAGGGCAAGTCATCTTCCAAGCAGCTTGTCCATGTCCTCGGTACTCACCAACTGAAACTGATCCAGTGTAATCCTACTCGCGGAGTCGCTGGACACTCCATTGTCAGCCTCTTCTATAATGACGGCATCTAAGTCGGCTCTTATCTGAGAGATTTTATCTGTGAAATGATCGTTAAAGGCATCACAGTGAACTACCGAAGGCTCTAAGGTTGGATTCAGGGGGGAAGGTACTTGGGTTAGACCCCTCACTACCCTGAACAGTTCTGCTGGACTTGAATTCGCAGACTCAATGTGTGCAGAGAAGAAAGCTTTCTTCGCTGCACGTATTGCCACCCCATAGGAATGGAGATGTTCTCTATGTCGTGTCTTGTCGAATATAAGTCGAGTTTTCCACCATCGTCGTCCTTCCTGCTTCAACTCCCTGATGTTTTCTGTATACCAGGGCGCCTGGTTAGAAGTGGGTCTGAGAGGACGTTTGGGGGCGATCATGTTGATAGGCCTAGTTAGGTCTTGATTCCATCTATTGACCATGGCTTCTACAGGATCATTGACGATACCAGCCATAGAACCCTCTAAGGCTTTCTGGAATCCAGAAGGATCTATCAGCCTTTGAGAGCAGACCATTATAATAGGTCTGCCACCCCTGCAGTGGTGGGTCGTAGCCGTGATACTAACCCTGACCAGAAAATGGTCTATCCATGACAATGCGGAGGTATTTGTTATCTCCGCCCACAGATCTGTCTGTTCGGAACTGAAAGCAGCATCGAGGGTGTGACCTGTTGAATGTGTGGGTCCAGAGTAGGGTGACCAGATTTTGGAACCCAAAATCCCGGTTCCCCCCCCCGCCAACAACCCCCCCACCAAGCCACCCCCCAAAACAACCCCCCCAGGCCACCCCCCCACCCAAAACAACCCCCCCACCAAGCCACCCACCCCCCAAAAACATCAGCCCGGACCTACTGGGGTGGGTTCTCTTCTGCTGCCTCCGCCTCCGCCGCCGGGTCCCCTGCCGGCTCGTAAGGCCAGCGGCCGCATGGAAGAGGCAGGGGAGGGCCGGATCCGGAAGTGATGTAATCGGCCCTCCCCCGCCTCTTCCGTGCGGCCGCTGGCCTTACGAGCCGGCGGGGGACCTGGCGCCGGTGGCGCGGCGGCGGCCCCGGTGGTGGCACGGCGGCGGCGGACCTGGCCGCCCCAGCAGGTAAGTGCCCCGCGCCCCGCGCTCCTTACCCGCTTCCCTCCGGTGCTCGAATCTACTGAGAAACAGGCTTCACGGCCTGTCTCTCAGAATCGCACCAGGTGATGACATCATCACCCGGCGCGCTACTGAGGGACAGGCTGCGAAGCCTGTTTCTCAGTAGATTCGAGCACCGGAGGGAAGTGGACGCCCCTGCGGGTAAGGAGCGTGAGGCGCGAGGGAGGGCACTTACCTGCTGGGGCGGCCGCTTCCTGGGCTCCTCCGCCGCCACCGCCGCCGGGTCTACCGCCGCTCCTTGCTTGCTGCCACTGCTGCGTGACCCCCCGCCACCCCGGTTTGCCCCCCCGCCCCCCGGTTGGGCCGGTTTGCCCCTGGATTCCTGGTTAGGACCGGGAAACCCCGAGCCATCTGGACAGCCTAGTCCAGAGACCAACTGGGATAGGCCCATGGTTGTCATGGATGCCATGAGCTTCTGAGCTGCACCTGACAAATCGGCCTCGAATGGGATGTTGAAGTCACCCAGGACCAAAAGCCTGGGCGAATCCAACACCAGCTCCGAGACCAGTTCCGTGAGTTTGGCCAGGGTGTCTGATAGGCAGCGGGGTGGCCAGTACACTAAGAGAATCCCTAGTCTATCCCTGGTCTTCAGACTCAGGTACACACACTCGATGTGATTCACTTCACGAACAGGAAGTCTGGTCAGGTTAAGATTATCCCTATAGACCACAGCTACTCCCCCCCCCCCGCCCGCCCACTTTCCCTCACCTGCTCACTAACACAGTACCCAGCTGGGAGGGCCTGCGCCCATGTCGGGCCACTGTCATCTCCCAGCCAGGTCTCTGTGAAGCATGCCAGGTCAGCCTCCTCATCCGAAAGAAGGTCATAGATGATATTTGTTTTCTTTTTAACCGACCTGGCATTACATAGGAGCAAGGAAAGGTTCTGTGGGTGGCCTGGTTTGTTCTCCAGGTTCCCCACATTGGCAGAGCGACCAGAAGGTAAGATGGGTGTTAGATATCTATCTCTCCTTCCCTTGTAACAGCACATCGCCCTGCCAACGCCATATCAACGACATATCTCCCTTTGCCCTGCACAACACAAATTGCCGCTCCCCTACACATTGTGGTTAGCTTGCAGGGCGGTGTGGAGGTGGCTCTCCTCTGTTGTGCTCTTCATCCCAAGCAGCAGCTTCTCTCCAACGGCTTGGTGCCTACGGCTGAGAGCCTCCAGCAGCCTGAAGGCTTCAATACCTGTGGAGATGGGTGGGGCAGACAAACAAACACTCTTCAGGTCCAGACCCAGCCAGCAGCACAGCAGCACCCTCTCTGCAACGACCACCTTAACAGTTGATGATTACCTTAACAGCTGCCATTCCCAAACTGTTAACACCGATCCTTGCCATGATGAGCCGATTAACATATGTAGCAAAACAAAACAAAAGCTTGGTTCTTATTCAAATCAGGGGAAATGGTGTTGAATTGTACTTCAGCAATTCTGCTTGATATCTGTCTTTGAAACTCCTTTCAGTGTGTCCTGTGAGATTGAAATCCCCCCTCCGCTAGCTTCTGAACGTTGCCCTTCCTGATGTCAAATTTGTAGATGATGGGGACAGAGGCGGCATCGTGTTGAGCCCATACAGGGTCTAGTTCCTGTCTCTGTATCTCCGCTCTGTGGTTTGCTATTGCTGGTGAGGAGCCTTTTTAGACAGGGCAGCTGCCTGTAAGCAAGTCCAGGACTCCCACCCAGTATTGCTCAGGATGGCAGGAAGATCAGTCATGATACGTTTGAGTGGTCTTAACTGAGAATGCAAGATGACAACAAGGACTGTTCTGTTGTTTTCTCTGTCCTGGGTATGTCCTGGAGTAGATTATTCCTCAGTAGCAGCCTGGTCCTGTTGATCTGGTTTTTTTCAGTTTGATGTGTAGGTATTGTAGTCTATGAAATGCATCCATTCAGATTCCACTTAGCTGTTGTGACTTCCTCCAAAGAATCCATGGGATTTAATCTTTATTCTTGTGAACATATTTGTATCCCAGCTGTGCGAACAGAGTGCTGGTCTTGATCTGATCCAGCACGGCTCTTCTTCCAGTTGCTCAGTTGGGTGCACATGGGGATTGTCCCTTTTTATCTTCACAAAAACCCTTTGAGGTATGGTAGGCTAAGAGCATGTGAGTGGACTTCAGAACTCAGTAGGGAATCAGTGTATTCAGTCAGTGTTTATTATCAGCAATAAGACTTCACAATATAGTGTAAAACGCACAAAAATATACAGCTGATCAGATCCAAAAAAACTCCAAACAAAGGAAGAAAAGGACAGTTCATAGATACTCTGACTGTCATCTTTACTCACTGTCATATACAGCAGTGGCTTGCCTACTATTTTGGTTTGAAAAAGACCCTAGGAGTAATGTAAAGGGACAATATATCATGAGTAAGCTCCTGGACCACACTGGGCACAGCTTTGTTTCAAAAGGTTTACCTATTACACTGCCTTCACTTACCTGAAGATTCCATAGTTTGCCATCAAGGAGAGATAAAGGCCTTTAAAATATTAATTAAATGATCTCAAATGCAATGAGAAATCAGATACTTGAAAGTCAGTAATAGCTAATCTAGTCTTCATCAGAATTTTAGCTCTAGCAAACAACCTGGATTCTGTATTTATAACCTGTTTTTATGCTCTTTATGGTTGAAATTTTGTATATCGTTTTTTTTAATGTTCAATGTTTTTAATTTTTGTAAACCGCCCAGAGAGCTTCGGCTATGGGGTGGTATATAAATGCAAATCATCATCATCATCATCATCATCATCATCATCATCATCATCATCTTGTTCAAGCAAAAGCTCTTCCAAAAAACCCCACACCTGTCCAGCAATTTATGAACATGAATCAAACAGGAATTTGGATAGGGTCTATCTGTGGCAGGCATATTCTCCATAAAGGGCAAGGATTTGAACTCGGGCTTCACCGGTCCAAGCTCTTGCTGTCATACCACACTGGCTCTCATAGGCCCTTTCCACACCAGGCGTTTCACTTGGGATGGCCCCTGGCTGGTCCCTGTGCGCGGATGGTGTGTATTAGGTACTTCCGGGATCGCCCTCCCTCCTTCCCTGTGCGCCGATGGTGTGTATTAGGTACTTCCAGGATCACCCTCCCTCCCTCTACACCCCTATGGTGTGGAAAGGGCCATAGTGTGTTGAGGATGTTGAACATTCCGCTAAATATCCTAAATTTCGTTATTATGATTCCTTTATTATTAATTGCTAGGGATTTTCTATTCCACCATTCAAATTATTTCCTAGGGTGGCTTACAATACAAAATCAAAGGAACAATGCAAAACACTGAAAGATATAAAAGTACCGCAGGCTAAAAGCAGTAGAATCTGAAATCTAAAAACAGTGCAAGAGCCTCACAGAGATAAAACAGTGACCCTGTTCAGATGACACGCTAAGCCACAGTGGTTAAGCAGTTTGAGCTAAACATGGCTTAGCGTGTTGTGTGAACCATGATTTAGCATGTCATGTGAACCATTCCTAACCATGGTGGCTACATATAGTCATGATTTAAACGTGCTCCCTAACCATGTGCTGCAAAAGGCTTAGCGGCCTAACCATGGCTTAGCGTGTTGTCTGAACAGGCCCAGTTTAGTCTTAAAACCTTGAGAAAACCAAAAGGCCTCCACAGGGCACTGAAATGACATCAAGGTAAGCCCCACGCAAGTCTCGTTGGGGACAGCATTCCACACAATCACGGTGCCACCACTGTTGAGAAGGCCCCCTGCCTGGTAACCACGTGCCACAGGTAACATGGTCCCAAGGCGTAACGAAGGGCTTTAAAACCCCAAAGCAACACTTTGAAACAGAAAAAGAGCCAATGTGGCTGGATGTGATATGAACATAAAGCTTGCACCCCGTCAGCAGTCTGGAACAAAGGGGCACTTTCTGAATGGCCTTCAAAGGCAGCATAAAGAATATTAATAATATTTATTTATTTATTTATTTATTTATTTATTTATTTCTTACCCACCTCTTCCTCTGGATCGAGGCGGGGAACAACATTAAATACAAATAGTATAAAATACATAAAACTGATTAAAAACATATAAAACTAATACATGATTAAAATAACAACCAAGCATCTTAAAATTCAACTGGGTAGGCCTGCCAGAAGAGATAGGCCTTTATGGCTTTCTTAAAGTCAAAGAGCCTGTTAAGTTGGCCATTCCACAGTCTGGGAGCGGCAGAGGAGAAGGTCCTCTGGGTAACAGTTGTCAGCCTAGTTTTGGCTGACTGGAGTAAATTCTTCCCAGAGGACCTGGGCGTGAGGGGCGGATTGTACAGGAGAAGGCGATTCCACAGGTAACTTGGACCCAAAAGGTAATGACCAACACTTTGTACTTTGCCCATAAACTAATTGGCAGCCAGTGAAGTGATTTTAATGTTGGTGTAATATGGTCACCCCTAGGTGTACCAGTGACCAACCTGGCTGCCATATTGTGAACTAATTGAAGTTTCTGGACTAGGCATAGAGGTAGCCCTATGTACAGCGCATTGCAGAAGTCGAGCCTTGAAGTTACCAGCGCATGCACTACCGTCTTTAGGTCTTCCAACTCTAGGAAGGGGCGCAGCTGGCATATCAGCCGAAGCTGATAGTAGGCACTCCTGGCTGTCGCATCTATCTGGGCTGTCATTTGGAATGACGGATCAAGGAGCACCCCCAAGCTGCAAACACAGTCTTTCAGGGGGAGTGTAACCCCATCCAGAACTGGTTGACACATCTCCAAACCCAGATTGAGGCCTTGCAGGATACTAAGGTGGAGGTTATTACCAGATCATGTTAACTGAAGCTAACCATCATAGAATGAAAGTTCCCAGGAACCAGTGAGCCCATAAGAGATGTACTTAGGTCTTCTGTTTTTCTCTCCCCCCCCCCCCCCTGCCAATAGTTGGACCAGACCAAGCGCCGCCACAGTCTGAAACTCTGGGTGATCGACATGTTGTGTTTGCCGAATATCAACTTGTTGGCAGTTGCAACGACGGATCAGGACATTGGTAAGCAGACAAGGCAGCAACAATTGGTTACCCCACCCCTTTTCAAAGCTGAAAAGGACCTCTCTGTATTGTGTTGGATTCTGTACTACCCCAAGCAGGGAGGCAGCCAGGGGTTTCCTTTGAGAGAGAGAAAGAGAGAGAGAGAGAGAGCACTGGAGGACTGTGGTATTTTTCCAGTATGCGTGTTATTTACAAAGGTGCAATATGGGGAGAAAGTAGCATTTCTGCTGCCCCCATCGGTTCTCCAGGGAGGGGCAGTTGGCAGACCCAGATTCTGCCACCCTCTAACTAACACTGGCCATGTCTACACCAGGGATTTATCCCAGGGTCGTCCCTAGGTCATCCCTGTGCATCCACATGACGCAGAGGGGATCCCAGGGTCAACCAGGGACGACCCTGGGATGACGGAAACTGGGGATATCCTGGTTTTTCCACGGTCCCGGGACCTGAAATGGGCACGGAGTTGCGCAGGGTGGCTCTGTGCCAGAAAGGGAGCAATTCTGCCATCCACAGGATGGTGGGGTGGGGGTGGGGGTGGAGTTTGGCGGGGGTGGGTGGGTTCCGTACTGTTTTTGCCATGCGACGGGGGCTCCTATTCTTTTAAAAATAAAATGGCAGCCGCAACAGCTCTTTCCCGGGGGACATTGGATCGTGGAAACAGGTAAGTCTGTGATCCTCCACCTCCTTCTCCGAACCCCCTTAGGTGTAGACAGGGCCACTCTCTGCCTCTGCCTCTGCCTCTCAACTGCTTCTTTTGTTCCTTCACTCACATGTGAGCATAAAAGCCTTCAGTGTGGTGGGCCCCCTCCCATGGAACTCCCTGCCTCTGGAAGTCAGGCATCCGCCAACTTTGTATTCCTTAGGGTGGCCATAGGTTGGAAATCAAACTATGTTGGTGTGCCCCCAGGGGGCATGTTCAGCACCAAGGGGGGGGGGGCACCGGAACAAAGCCTTGGTCACATGTCTAATTTTACAGCACACAATTAAGACAAATCTGTTCTACGTAACATCTTAATGTTAAAATCACTGAATTAACAAGTGAGGCATGCAATGTATCTGAAATTAACTTCACTCTCTCCTACTTTTGGAGTTTTTGCTGTACTTTGTTGCTATACTCTGTGTGATACATTCCCCTCTTCCCTCAAATATCTTTTCTGATTGTATTCCCACTCCGCTTCAAGCTGCTGTTAACAGGGCTTGCTGCCGGCTGGTCGGCTGGCTTTTTTATTTTTAAAGTTTAAATTTGTTTTTGAAACTTATGTATGATTGTCACAAGTTTCTTGTTGTGGGCAGCAGACACTACTTCACCCATTCACACTTCTCACTTATATACATTAGCTTCTCAAGGCTTGTGCGTTGGCACCACTTTTCATACCCAGACTTTGAACTCCTGTTTACTTCCTGCACAAACACGTGACTCTGAGACCCTCTTTCTAATGCCCAGCGTTGCGTGCCAGGCTAAGTTACAACAGGTGTCTTTGGGTTGTCTGTGCAATCTCTGTTGACTCTCTCTCTAAGTCATTGCAGTCAAACGAAAGCCTCTAGCCTCAAGCACGCAATTTCCCTCCCAAAGTCTCCCAATGCTCCAGCCGGGCTGTGCACTTGTACCCTGTGGCTGTGGGGGAAGGGTGACAGCTTATTACTTGGTCATGTCTGGTGACTCTCACTTTAAAAACCACCGCTGCCGCCAGCCGCCTCTGCCTGCACCAACACACTGGACTCTGAGACGCTCTTAAAAGGCTCAGTGTGGCACGCCAGCCTCTCAGGGCTAAACTACAGCCGTCTCTGAGTTGTAACTCTGTCTGAAACTGATGCCAGCCAAAGCCTCCAACCAGCCAACACCTGCACCAACACTTGATTCTGAGACGCTCTTGAAAGGCTCTGTGTTGCATGCCAGCCTCTCAGGGCTCAGCTACAGCTATCTCTGAGTTGTGTCTTCAGTCTGTCTCTAAGAGATATGCCAGTCAGCCCAAGCCACAAATCTATCTATTTTTCTCTGACACGCACTTCAAGCATTCTGCTTTGCATGCCAGCAGTGCAGACAGAGCCTAGCTCGCAAGTGAACAAAGTGAAAGGGAAGGGAAGGGGTAGCGAAGCAAAGCAACAATATGCCAGGTTTCAACATCCGCATCAACAGGACATCCGCAGTTTCCCCTCCCTTCCCAGATTTCCAGGCATTCCTTATAGTCATAGAATCATAGAATGGTAGAGTTGGAAGGGGCCTATAAGAGACAGAGTTAGCCTGAAGACACAACTCAGAGATAGCTGTAGCTGAACCCTGAGAGGTGGAAGGGGCCTATAAGGCCATCGAATCCAACCCCTCCCCTGCCATTAGCCTCTGTTTGCTAATGCATATCCTTCAGCAGTGAGTTCCACATGTTGATCCTGCGCTGTGTCCAGAAGTATTTCTTTTGCCTGTTCCAAATCCGCTTCCCATCAATTTCACCCGGAAACACCTGGCTGCTAGCATTATGGGAGAAGGGAGAAAATGGATGGCAGAAACACTCAATGTGCTTTGCATGTGTGAATGGGGCACCAGCGATCAAACTCCAAGAAGACTTCCATGAGCTCTCCAAGCATGGCGCTTTTCAGTAGCCTCTGCTCACAGGTGGAGCTGGGAAAGCAGGTGATGTACAGGCAGCCCTTGGAGACTGTTTTCTGCCTCCTCTCACTCAGAGTTCTTTGATATTGGCGGTAACAAATGTGACCGGATATTTACCCTCGTGAACCTGGATGGATGTGCCACAGCCATGGATTACTGGTAGGTTGAGAGAAGCCCCAGGGATGGACCCCAGTTCGAAAGGTGCTTGAGGAGGTGGGGAGGAGCGGTTCTTGGAGAGGCCCAGGGCTCCATCAGGAGGGCCAGCTGAAGAGTCCTGCTCGGATCAGCATTCCTCTTTCCAACAGTGGTCAACAGACTCCATTATGATTTCATGGATGACATTTATGTCCTGCCTTTCTTCCAAGGAGCTCAAGATGCCTTGTGTGGCCCCTCACCCTTTGTTGTGTTGTGCTCACAACAGCCCTGTGAGGTAGGCTAGGCTGGGAGACAGTGATTGGCTCAAGATCCCCTGGATGTTTGATATCTGAGTGGAGATCCAAACTTGGATCCTCCCCGTTCCTAGTCTAACACTCTAATCCAGCCCTCCCTGACCTGGTGGCCCCCAGAGGTCTCAGAACCCAGCCAGCATGGCTTTGTGTGTCTTTCTCGTGTTTCAGGGGGCTGGCCAACCAGCGGCCCTAGGGCCTCATTTCAAAAGTTCTCATGGGATCAGTTCAGATATCTGGCAAGAGCAGCCTGCCCCTACTCTGCCAGCCTGCTGGATGGAAAGGCAGAGAGGGAGAGGAAAAAACGGGTGGGGTGGAGGCAGAAAGAGAGGCAGAGAGAGAAAGCCGTGCCCACCCAGCCCTATGGACCCTGTTCGGATGTAATGGTGGCATCCGGTGGCAAATCATGGGTTCATGAACCCATGAATTGCAGGGATGCTTGCTGTGCCCAAGCGGCTTCTTGTTTCCATTAACAACCCTTGAATGCTGCCGCATTTGCCATTGACCACCTGTAGCAAAGGCATGCACAACCCTGTGTCTGTGACCGACCTGCTGCCAGGCTAGGCCAAGTTCCAACCTGGGCCGTTTCTACACCATAGGGGCGTAGAGGGAGGGAGGGAGGGAGGGAAGGGTGGTGAGTAGCTGCTTCCGGGATTGTTGCTGCAATACACATGAAAAGTACGACAACCCGGGTTCCTCCATTTTGTTCTTCCAGGAGGAGTGGAGAAGAGCTCTCTAGTGCTCTAGCGCCAAGATATCCGTTTGTTGTGTTTTTTAAAAAACCCAGGTCCCCACTCCCCTCCCTGCCATCCCGGGGGTGGCAAAATTGCTGCCACCCCCTCCCCTGATGGGCATGGAGCCGCGCTGTGTGGCTCCATGCCCATTTCTGCTGCCGTGTTTACTTGCCACAGCAGCAGCAGCTGGGATGGGCGGCCACATCTCCCGTGGTCCCGGGAAGTTCCCCAGGGATCTGTTATCCCGGGGAATGCCCGCCCCCGTCCCCACCCCCTCGGGAGTCCCTGTGCGTCATGTGAACGCATGTCGTATTTACTATACTTGATCTAGGAAGCCAGCCAACTCCCTTATCTAAGAATGTCTGGGAAAAATGTCAGGCCTTACTTGGTTAAAGGGTTTTATTTGCAGTTCGAAAATCCAATTACAAATCGCCAGGGTCACGCCAGTAGTTCCATCAGTCCAGTTGTCGAAGCCGAAGGTCAAACCAGGTTTCCAGATTACAGGGTCCAAAGCAACAGTCAGCCGGGTGTTCAGTCCACAGGTTCTGATCCGAGATCACGTAGGAGGTCAAGAGCCGAAAACGTCAGTTGTTCTCAACGAATCTTAGCTTCTGCCTCCTCCCCCCTATATACTCCGTTTGAGCCTGTTCACAGCTGCGTGCAATTCCTTCGTTATCTTACTTAAGGCTTGCGTCAGCTGTGCTCTGTTTTCTCAGTCTCATACTTCGCCTTGTGGGCTTAGCTTTCTCCGCCCATTTGAGCTGCCGCCTTTGCTGGGGAGTTACTGGACAAACCCCTTCAAGCCCCGAGTCTTCCTCATTAGAAACGGGGTGGGAGAGGGTGGCTTTCCTGGAGCTCTTCTGAGGAATCTCCCTGCTGTTCCTCCTCCTCCTCCGGTAAGTCCTGGGGAATGGGTAAAGCTGCAGTTTCTGCCCCTTCTTCCTCCTCAGAGGAAGATTCTTCAGCCTGCCTCATGACAACGCACAGAGACCAGCCGGGGGCGATACCAGGCAAAAAGCCTGGTGTAGAAACGGCCCTGGTCAGAATATGCAGCAGATCTGCAGGGCCTTTTGTCTCTTCTCTTCCTACCTGTACTAGGACAGATGGATGTAAAGGGGTGTTCTGCGTTGGAGACGTGAAAGGGAACATCCTGATTTTCACTTCGACGGATGTTGTCATGAATGGGCTTTTCAATATCCGCAGCTACATAGGTAAGCCATGGGCCAGGTACAGAAGAGCAAGGGAGGAAACAGACCAGGTAGAGGAAGGCAGCTGCCTCAGTGGTGGAGGGTGGGCTGCTCCATGGACGGCCTCCTTGCTGGATGTCTCTCACAGGTCCTTGAAGACATTTCTGTTCTGGCAAACTTTTGCCTGCTCAATGTCTGTGTCTGCCTCTGTGTTTGTATTGCTTTTGTGGTTGTATTGTATTTCTTACTGAATTCATGGTTTTATATTATACTGTGGTTTTAAACATTGAATGGGCACTAGAAGAGTATGATATAAATATTCCTGTCACGCAAGCTGTCGAGCCGCTACCTCACAACGGATCCTCAGAGAGAAGGGGGAGAGGGAGGGAGGGAGGAAGGGGAGGAAGGGACACTCTATACCCCAAGATGCCTTCTGCTAACCTGCAACTTTCTCTCTTTCCCTGCTTGGTTTGCACGATCACTTCAGCCCCACTTATTTAAGCCATGATGAGCCCCAGTGCCAGGAGGTGCAGGCTCGCCTTTTCGAGCCCCACCCATAGCTTGTTGTGTCACCCAAACTTGGGCGGCAGGTGTTGTTTGAGGGTTAAATAACTCTCAACCCATGGCCTGTTCGGATGACCCCCAGCGTTCGGACGATAGAACAAACCATAGCAATCCCCCTCCAAGGGTTGAGTATTTAAAATGGCCACCCACACACAGCGCAACCCGCCGAGGCCTAAATCACCAGAGCCACAGTGGGCTGTGAACTGGACCTCTATCTGTTCCAAACTTCCAGCTGCTGTATCGTCACACACACACTTCAGTTTGCATGATCACTACAGCTTAAACATGGGCTGTTCTGGGGTCATTTGAGGGTTGTTTAACTCTCAGACAAGCCATACTGCCTGGATTCGTCTGACACAACAAGCCGCATCCAGGCAGTGATTATTCAAATCACACCTGGCACATGCTGTAGCTTAAAAAAGCCACTGTAGCTTGTTTAAGCCTCAGCAATGGTCTAAATCAGGTCTCACACACACACACACTTGTACACTAGCCCTGATGAGGATGTGTTTCCTCCCCCATGTTCTGCAGGCTCATTCAAACACGCAGAGGTCCAGTTTGCATGATCAAAGAAGCCACCATATGTTGTCTGAACGCAGGTGGCAGTGGTTGTGCGAGGGTTAAACAGCCATTGCATAACCCACATCACCCAGGTTTGATCAATACGACCATCTGCAGCTTGAATATTCAAAAACTATGCTGCTCACCATGGTTTAAACTAGCTATGGCGGGCTGCTGAGATTGTGTGAACCAGGTCAGAGCGTTTGCCACTGGTAGCTATTTTCCTAACCATTCGTTGCATTATGGACTATTAATTAGCAATCTCACTAATAAAGGAATAGCGCCAATAACTGCGACATATTTTGGAGAAGTTGGAATCTGCTGGCCCACAAGTGGTTGCTTGGCTTTTGTCCTCACAGGTGGCTTAGCGAGAGTCCCCGTGCAAATCCTCATGAAAGGGAAGACCCAATCGTACAAGAATTTCACCGTGTCTGTGAGTTTCCCATGAGCGTGTGCAGTGCAGAGTTATGATGAATTCTGTCTGGTCCCCCCTGCTTTGAAGGAGGGCTTAGGCTGGTGATGTTCTGTGGTAGCCTTGCCAGCGTTCATTTGGCCCTGGGAGTCTTTAGCTGTCTCAAGCACCTGCTACGTGCCTTGCCACCATAACTCAAGCCACCGATGTGTATAAAGACCCTGCCTGGCAAATCCTCATAAGGAACCGGATGAAGGGGAGCAGGAGCATTACCTGTCCTTGGCCGCCTCTTCATGGCGCCTCTTCCGGCACGCAGCGGCGGCGGCAGTCAGCGCGTCGTGCATTGACGCTCCTGCCACCAGGCTTCACGGCAGGAGTGCTACGGCACTTTTTCCTGTCGTCGCCGCCGCACTTGCGCCTGCCCAGCATCAGCTGGAGGGGCGGATGGAGCGGGGCCCCACCTACTCTAAAGTAACTTTATTTTATTTTTTAAATGGTGGGGAGGACAGCGGAGGCGGTGCAGTGAGCTTATGGCTCGCTGCTCCACCCCCTTCCCTGCCCAGCCTGCTCCGCTCTGAAAAAAGTCGGGCTAAATGCCTGACTTTTTTAGTGCGGAGCAAAGGCCTTTGCCCCTAGATGGCTTCGAATTGGCGGCAGTGTCATGTAATCCAACTGCCGCCATTTCGAAGCCACCGTGAGGCAAAGTGCCCGTGAAGAGGTACCCTTTGTGCAGCAGAGAAAGCGGGCTTTTATTTAGTTCTGCTCTCTTGTTTAGGTTCCCACTCCCAGGATTAAAAGGTAAACATTTACTGAAATCTTGAGTTGTTTGGGCCAAAACCAAAATAAATACACCCTTTAAATGTTCTTCAAAACAATGTAGAATCCAGGAACAAAAGATCCCAAATCCAGTTAGGCAAGACCTTTCTTAGGACCAACGAAATGCCACAAAAGATTCTGCAAAGTCTTCATTATAAGAAGCAAGGGATGGGGGGGGGGGGGGAAGAGAGAAATATTGAATAGTCAGACCAGATGACACTGTGGCGTGATGTCTGCAATTTAGGCTCAGCTTCAAAACGGAGATTGTGGAGAACCATGGGTTACAAATCTGGGTTGTTCCTCCCCCAACAAAATACAATTTCAGAATTGGACGTCTCAGACAACAACCCAGGGACAGAGCATCCTTGGGTTGCATAGCTCAGAAGGACTGGCTGGAAGCTAGCTTGCTTGTCTTTGCTCATTCATGGCTACCCAGGGTTTATTTAAATCCTGGTAGGCATGGCATGAGAACAAAGCCAATGAAACATTGGTAGCGGTTTCAAGTATCAAATAATAGCACTACATTCTTGGGGGGGGGAGCAATGGGTGGCCCCCATTTTGGAAAATATAAAGGCCAGCTGTAACTCCAATTTGTTTTTCACCCTGGCCAAAACACATGGGTCTTGTAGCAGGCACAGAACAGAAATAGAGAGAAACCTGAGAGTCTTTATATTTGCAAAGCCAAAGATTGAGTTTAGGTGTTAGATATTTTTTACTTATGGACTCAGCGTGGCTATCTTCACGTTTCCAAACAATACATCATTTTGATTGGCGACAGGCGATAGTCTTCTTTTCAAGAATTTGCAAAGGGGGTTGCTGCTCATGTTCTTGGCCCCCACCCCACTTTTGCTTCTGGAAAAAGGATTTCCAGATGTTGCTATTGTTTCAAAAACCAATTTGTCTAGAGGTGAGAATGGAGTAAAATATGTTTATGGGCGCACCACGGAAAGCAAAGCAGGCCTAAACGGAATCATTCTGCATTTATTTGTGCTATTCTACAGCAATACCCCTTTTCTGTTTCGTCCGTTTCCTCCCAATGGGGAGTGCTCAGGGAAGGAGTCTTATTCTTTTAGGCTTTCTAAAAATTGGGATGCCTGCAGGCCTAGAGCGCTCCCCGTTCCCGCTAGTTTACAGCTCTGTAGCCTCTGTTCCTGCAACGTTTTTCTTATTCTCCTGCACCCCCCCCTTTTGTAGGCTTTGCATGGAGACTGGTGTCAACAGATCATGTACATTCCCCAGCTCAATCTGGTCGCCTCCTGTACGCCAGCAGATAAGACCGCCATGGCACTGACGTCGCTTCCACTGCATAACATTGGTAAAATCCAGTAAGAGAGGCTTTTTTTTCTCTCTGCTCTGTCAATAAGCCGCAATAGCTCCAGGAGGGCTTAAGGCATCATACTGTTCCCACAAGAAGTGTGTCTATGTGGAGGGAAATGGGTCAGAATGGTCAATGAAGCATGAATTGTGAGAAAGGTCCATCAGGGACATGGTTTCCCAGGATCCTTTGAAGTGGTCAGTCTGGTTCTCTCAAAGGCTTCTGAGAAATCAAGCGCATGCATGTCACCCGGCGCATCGTCGCTCTACTGAGAACTAGGCCGCAAAGCCTAGTTCTCAGTAGTCCGGAAGCAGCGGAGGGTAGCGGACGGCAGCGGGGAAGGCCGCAGGTAAGGAGCGTGAGTGGGGGGGGGGAGGGCCGTCTCTAAAACGGCGGTCCGAATATCCGATAGTTATCAGACATATGGATTTCGGATCCGATCAGATAGGGCCTCCAGGAGTATGTATCATAATCGTCAATCGGATGTCCGATAATGACCTTATCAGTTCGTTATCGGACATTGGAATGATACAATACACATCCCTACTTTGGAGCCTGTGAGCTCCCACCTCAGAAGACGGAGAAACCAGCAAGGAGTTTCTCTAGACCTGGCTTTGGGGTAGCGTCAGTTTCTCCTCCGTTCTGATTGCAACCAGGGAAAGGCAATTGGGAAAGCTCTTTTGTGCGTTACCCTTGGCAGCCATTCCAAGTGCTAAACTTTCAAGGCAAAGCCTGTGCATTCACCTCAGCAGGGAATCCACTTGAACAGTGTCTCTCCAGGCATTGCTTCAAGTGTGGAGGTGGACTGGCTGCAGAAGTGGAAAGCAAAAGAACCTGGGGGCAATTTTGTTTCCCTTTGGACAGCAAAAGTAAAATGGTTTTTTTTTTTTTTTTAAAAGAGAGCTTTCCTTTGGGGGCTGAATGACAGATATGAAGAGGCCTTTCCTCACTGAAAGGGACCTATGCAGAATAACTACTCTCACCCCCAATTAGAGCAAGGTTGCATCTTCTGCACAAGACCGTGCTTCTCTCCCACTACCTTAGGGTGACCTGATGGAAAGGAGGACCGGGCTCCTGTATCTTTAACAGTTGTATAGAAAAGGGAATTTCAGTAGGTGGCATTTGTATGCACGCAGCACCTGGTGGAATTCCCTCTTCAACACAACAGCTAAAGCTGTAATAATAATAATAATAATAATAATAATAATAATAATTTTATTTCTTAGCCGCCTCTTCGTCTGGATCAAGGCGGGGAACAACAGTAAATATAAAATATGATAAAATACATAAAACTGATTAAAACATGGCAAACATTATTAAAATAGCAATAAAACATCATAAAAACACTATTTTGTAACTGGTCAAGAGGGCAGGGCTCCTGCAGCTATAACTGTTGTGATGAAGAGGGGATTTCACCAGGTGCTGCATGCATACAAATTAGGGGTGTGCACGGACCCCCCGGATCGGATCGGGACCTCCAATTTTGTCACGGATCGGTTCGGACAAAATCGGAGCCCCCCCGGACCGGATCGAGTACGATCCCGATCCAAAAATCGGAAATTTTTGGATCGGCCGCCATTTTTTCCCCCATAGACTTGCATTGCAATGCAAGTCTATGAGGAAAAAATGGCGGCGGGTGGGTGAGGGGGGGCCTAACTCCCTCCCCCCGGGGCCGTCCGCTGTGGACGGCCCCGGCAGGTAAGCCCCCTCCCCCGCGCTCCCTCCCCCCCCTGGGGCCGTCCGCTTCCATCCGCTGGTGCCCGCGGGCGCCAGCGGATAGAAGCGGACGGCTCCGGGGGGGGGGTAAGCCCCCTTCCCCGCCACTGCTTACCTTTTAGGGCCATTCGCTCCCGTCCGGCGCCGGCGGCTACCGCCAGCCGGCTTTGCGGCTTGCTCTCGAGTAGCGCGCCGGGTGAAAACCCGGCGCGCCACCCTGGAGCAGGCCGCGGAGCCCGCTGGTAGTAGCCGCCGACGCCGGACGGGAGCGAACGGCCCTAAAAGGTTAGGGCCCCCCTCCCCCCCTCCGCGCACCCCCTCCTCCCCTCCACGCACCCCCTGCTTACCTTTCCGGCCCGTCCGCTCCCGTCCGGCGCCGGCGGCTACTACCAGCGGGCTCCGCGGCCTGCTCTCGAGTAGCGCGCCGGGTGATGACATCACCCGGCGCGCCACCCTGGAGCAGGCCGCGGACCCCGCTGGTAGTAGCCGCCGGCGCCGGACGGGAGTGGACGGGCCGGGAAGGTAAGGGCCCCCCTCCTCCCCCCCCCCGCTGTCCACTTTCATCGGCGGGCGCCCGCTGGCGCCTGCCAATGGAAGCGGCGGTGGGCGCCAGTGGGCGCCCGCCGATCCGCTGAACCGGTTCGGACCCTTTTCGGATCGGTTCGGACTGGATCGGCGGATCCAGCTGTTGGATCGGAAATCGGATAATTTATCCGATTTCCCACTGGACCGGACTCGGATCGTGGATCGGGTCCAATCCAGTGCACATCCCTAATACAAATGACACCTGCTGCATTTTCCATGCCAGTGTTAACGATACAAGAGCCCTGTCCTCCTTTTCATACGATCACCTTATGCACACACACACACACACACACACACACACGGGTTGTTGTTGGGTATTGGCACATTCAAGAGAATGAATTTCAACACAATTTTAATTCAAGCATTGAGCACAAAACAGCATCTAGCATTTAAATGAAAACTCACCCTCAAAGGGGGAAGCAGATACGTGTCTTTTTCCTACCGAAATGTGTGTGTGTCTTTGTGTCTTTCTCTCTCTCTCTCTCTCTGGCTAACTATGGAGATAAGGAGGGGGAAGGGAAAAGAAGAGGAGGAAATGGTCACAAAATGGTGATTTTGGGTCCTGGGGTGATGGGTTTGTTTGCTTTTGTAATTCTGGGAGCGTGTTGTTGGGAATAAAGCCGATGCAGATGGAGAAGGTTTGGGCTTTTGGGAGAGCTGGGGGCAGTGGGGATTGCAGAGAGAAGGAAGATAACCTGGCAGGATCTCAGGCAGAGGAGCAAGCTGGGGAACAGAGCCAAGTAGAGAAAAGGCACCCCCAAACCCTACAGGGAAGAAGCTAAGGGACACTGGGAGACCAAAAGGTAACTTTTGGCAGATGGGGTGGGGTGGGGGGTGGGGGTAGGCATGCACAGCTCATTTCATTAGGCTGTGCACCTGGGATTTTTTCTTTAAGGCGAACATCCATTGAATACTCAGACATAAAGTACATTATTTTTTCTTCATTTATGTATTAAACACTGTAGACACTGATGCCCTAATCCGAGAGGGCCGTTGCAGGTGAGGGGGTGGGGGAAATGAGGAGGCGTTCCTCAAGCCCCAGCATTGTTGGGGATTTGTGGTTGGTGACACAGGCCGGAGAAGGGGCTGACAAGGTGATATTAGCCTTTGGGGTGTGTGTGGGGGTTCCTCCTTCAGGCCTCTCTGAAGCGCTGCTCCTGGCAGAGAGGCTCCCAACAGAACAATTCCTTTTTATTCCTGCTGCCGGGCAGCTGGAGGACCCCTGAATGCCCCCCCTCAATTTGATGCTTATTGCTTGAGAGATTAGGGTGTGCCTGGGCACACCTGGCACACCCCTTGCACACATCTATGGTGGGGCATGGGTAGGCTGACCATATGAAAAGGAGGACAGGGCTCATGTAACTTTAACAGTTGTAGAGAAAGGGGAATTTTAGCCAGTGTCATTCGTATGCAATTAGTTCCTGGTGAAATTCCCTCTTCATCACAAGCCCTGCCTTCTTTTGTATATGGTCACTCTAGTATAGTGCCTGCAACTTTAACTGTTGTGATGAAGAGGGAATTTCACTAGGAACTAACTGCATACAAATAACACCAGCTGAAATTCCCTTTTCTCTACAACTGTTAAAGTTACATGAGCCCTGTCCTCCTTTTCAGATGGTCAGCCTAGGCATGGGGGAAGGAGAAGAGAAGGGTTCCTATTCTGCCGTAGAAACTCAGGTGTAGGTGATGGGGTGGAATATTAAGAAAAACAGAGAGGAAGGGGCTAATTTGCTTATGGGCCAATTAAAAGAGAGAAATAGGAGTTAGAACATAGATGTGCCTCTCCTTATCTGCTGAACTTGTAGGCAGTGGAAACTTCGCTGACGAAGGAGGAATGGAGAGTGAACAAGCAGAAGGGGCCTGCTCTTTTGAGCAGGGGGGAAAAAAGCCCTTCCTGGATTGAAAGAATCCAAAAACCCAGAGATTTGGGATGACCTTTTTATCCCTCTTCTCAGGAGTTAGCAATTTTAAAATAAAATAAAACGAAGGTGCCAGCCAAAGAAAGAAAGAGAGAGAGAGAGAGAGAGAGAGAAAGTAAAATGCCTTTTCCCTTTCCTTCCCTGGTGTGAGAGGAAGGGGGTCTTTGCATTCGCATCCCTGGCCATATCCTGGGGCAGATTGTCAACCTTTTGCAGGTCTCTGTGAGAGGCAGACAGGAAGATCCCTTGGTGATTATCTTAGACAAAGGACCTCACTGAGGTGACGAAAGTAGCCTCATAGCCCTGAACTGTTGTGTCTGTTTTTGAGGCAAAAGCTTCCTCCCCACCCCCACCTCAATCAGTTCTGACACAGTATCGGGGTTTGGAAACTTTAAAATCTGGGGCGTAGTAGTTGGAGTGTTGGACTGGGGGACCCGGGTTCTAGTCCCCACTTGGCCACTGGGTGACTTTAGGCCATTCACAGGCTCTCAGCTTAACCTACCTCACAGGGTTGTTGTGGGGATAAAATGGAGAAAGGAGACGTTCATGTACACCACAGAAGGAAAAACTGTGTTTCCTTGGAGGACTGGTGGGATATAAATGTAATAAAGAAATATATGAATGGTGTAAAGAAAAGTGAGCATAAAACTGGCCTGTCAGTTTCCTTCCATGTGGCTTAAATAGGAAGGCTAAAAATTTAAGTCAAAATATTCCTGGGTGGTTCTCCGTTGGCTGTTGCCTTGAGGCAAGACCTGCAGTTCACAAGTGAGAACAGGTGGTGTGTGTGTGTGTGTATGGGGTGTGTGCGTATGGTGGAGGAACTCAGGAGACCGTGGGCTCATCAGCAAAGGTGCTTGCAAGAAGGCCTCCATTTGTCATAATGGAGTCGTCTTTGTACCTTTTTCAAGGCTGGAAGAGCTCCGCTTTTCCAAATGCAGACTTCCTCCCCGCAAATAGCAGAAATGGAAGGGTGCTTTGTCACAAATTACTGCAAGATAATGTGCAAGCTTTTGAGATCTTCAGGTCTCTTCATTAGGCAAGATGTTACTCAAAGCAGGTTTGCTGGGGAGTGGGATGGGCCTTCATCTTACCTGATGAAGAGATCTGGGGATTTTGAAAGCTTGCACCCTTTTTGTGATCTTTTGGTTGGCCTAACAAAGGTTTCATCCATTAATTTATTTCATTTCTATACCATTCAATAGCCAAAGCTCTTTAGGTGGTTTACAAAAATAACAAAATAGAATCATAATATAAAAAAGCTTTAACACAAAAAATTTAAAAACAATTTAAAACAGCCAAAGAACACTTCAGAACAGAAGAAGAGCCCTGGGGCTGGATCAGGCCAGGGCTCCATCTAGTCCAGCACTCTGTTCACACAGGGGCCAACCAGCTGTCAACCAGGAACCCACAAGCAGTACTCTCCCACCCATGTTCCCCAGCAACTAGTGTATACAGACTTACTGCCTTGGATATCGGAGGTAGCACATAACCATCAGGACTAGTAGCCATTGATAGCCTTTTCCCTCCAGGAATTTATCCAACCCCATTTTAAAGCCATCCAAATTGGTGGCCATCACTACATCTTGTGGTAGTGAGTTCCATAGTTTAACTTTGTGCTGTGTGTAGAAGTCCTTCTTTTTATCCGTCCTGAATCTCTCACCGATCAGCTTCATGGGATGATGACCCCGTTGGGATTCTAATACTATGGGAGAGGGAGAAAAATGTCTCCTGACCCACATTCTTCACGCCAGGCATAATTTTGTACAACAAGATACATGAACCTGGATTTTTGGAATTTTTTAATGGCCACTTCTGTGTGTGGTGGGGGTGGGGTTTGACCGGCTTCAGATAATACTGCGACTCTTGCAACATCATGGGTAATAACTATGCAAATCACAGTGGTGTGTATGGCTCACGTGGTGGTGGTGGGAGTAGTCACGATGGCTTGTTCCACCTCCCCGTGATCGTCTGAACCCAGTAGGTGCCTGTTACATCTGTTGAATAGTATTAGGGCCGATCTACGTACAAGGTTTTTGACATTTTATAAGGGTTATGAAAACTCTTTGGGCCACATGATGCACTCCCTATAACGTTGCATACCTGAGGTTTTTGAAAACTCCCTTCAGTTATATACAACGGTTTCTGTTTTAATAAATTGTTTTAAGTAAAATAATGTGTCCTTCCTTACCGTTTGTGATTCATGGGGGCAGTGCTTCGTTGACTGGCGCCCAAATGCTTAGCAGTTGATTGGTGAGGAAGAAAGAGGAAGTGGGCGAGTGAACTACAACACCCACAATTCTTAGCCTTATACTCGCTAGGGAATGACAGAGGAACTAAGAAGGAAGTGGGTGACTGAACTACAACCCCCACAATGCCTTGCCCTAAACTCATTGAAAAAATGAAAGAGAAAGAGACAGGGCAGAACAGTGTGTAACCGCACACACCGCTTTAAAGACTGAAGACTGTTCTCCGGTAACGTGAGTACTCAGTAATGTGGCCTTAGACATTTTAGAGCGCACCTATTTGGAATGTTTTAAAATACTTTTTAAAACGTTCCAAAGGACTGTGTAGATCAGCCCTTAGTTACAAGTGTTCAAAGCTGCAGTTCAGGGGATTGGACAGCAGATGGTGGTATTGTACTTTACTTTGTTTGAAAGATTTTTATATTGCACTTCATCATAATGATCCCAGGGCGTTTTGCAACAAATTAAAACGATAAAATACAACCAATAAAGAAAAAAACAAAATTGGCCAGGGCCCATTTTGCATAGATTGAATAAATGTCTAAGCAAAGTTTAGCAGCAGAATATAGTAAAATCAGCTGACAATGGGGCATAAATTAATAGGCCCTCTGTGAGTTTTAGATGGCACATTGCACAGGGCAATAATGAATGAATTCCTTGCAGCAAAACATGGACTATTTTGCTAGCTACAATAGACATATGTACAAATATCAGAAAATAGAACCCAATGGTGTTTCCGTTCACTCTGTACTAAATGATTTTGCCTTTTAGGGACTATTCATTGTTTCGAATGTTGGATAGTGTGTTACCAAGTATCTGAATTGTCATGCATGTATGCCTGAATGGGCATCTTTCAGACATGCAATAGTGACACTTGGAAGGATCTCTTTAAAGGCGGAGCGTCCCAAAGCATGGCACCTTCAGGGTTAAGGGGATCTGGAGATTAAAGACACAGACTGGGTTCCCACGGTCATGGAGGGAAAATAAGCCATGGTGGCTTATTTTTCCTTGCCTCGGTGGCTTATTTTCCATCCTCTGGAGTACCTTTTCATCAACAGAGAGAGCAGTGGGGTGGTTTCCAGGAGATCCCTCTTGTGGGGAGAGAATAAATCTTCTCTGGGGGAAGGTTATGGCTACTAGTCCTGATGGCTATGTGCTACCTCCAGTAGTAGAGGCAGTAAGCCTAAGTAAAACCGTTGCTGGGGAACATGGGCGGGAAGGTGCTGTTGCACTCGTGTCCTGCTTGTGGGTTCCCTGGTCAAGGGCTGTTTGGCCACTGTGTGGACTAGATGGACCCTTGGTCGGAACCAGCATCAGGGCTCTTCTGATGTTCTGAAGTTCTTAAAGTAGCTGCTGGGCTCCTGATGCGCCTGCTTAGGAGCCCCATTCAAACTCAAACCACAAAACCCCTTGTCTCTGGTAGCCCATGGGAATGGCGTATATTTGTTAAATTGACTCTTCCTCCCACCTTGGCAGGAAAGAGGCAACATTAGCAGGCTGTTGGAGGCATTGCCTGGTGACCTTTTTAGTGCTGGCGCCAAAGCATGCAATTTTGCAAGGAGGGGGGAAAGAAGTCAGTGGATTAAGTCTGGAGAAGAATTCACTTCCAGTGAGGATGTCACGTATCTTCCAGGGCCAGCCGGGCTTCTAAGAGAGCAAAATGGCTTCTCCCACGCTTTCCCCAAGCTGGAATGAAACCTCTTTCCCAGGCACAGATTACTTTCTCAAAAATAGCACTATATTGGGGGGTTTGGTAACAGGGACAAGATGAAAACTCTCCTGGGGCACTTAAAAGCAAATGCATTGTGGCCTGAGCTGTCTTAGGCAAGAGTCAGTTGCAGGACCTTAGGTGAGGGAGCAATTCATAACTAGCAGGCTGTGCTGCAGAAATTTGGATTGAGTAGGAAGATTCTGAGATTTCTGCATTCTCATCCAAACTTTCTAGTCTGCTGCCCATGATGCTTCTGGCAAATGCCTTTTTTGTCTCTTTTCCCACAAAGTCTGCAATATATATATATATATATATATATATATAGTGGAGGCCCTGTGAAGAAACGGACTTTGTGAATTAAAAGTTTAACTCTTACGCTTTGTTTCAATGGTCCCCTCTACAAGAATTCGGTTTGATGCCTGGTCGTCCGATTATGCGCATCTTCTCGCAATTGCTTTTACGGCAAATCACTATACGCAGGAGGTGGTTAAGCACATAACAGGTTGCCTTACTGTATGAAACGCGCTTTAGAGATGTTTAATGCGGAGAATCGCTTGTTTACATGGTCAAAAGGCGCTTTAACGGCTGCGATAAATTAAAACTCGCTATTTAGCGCGCATTCGATAATGCTCATAATCGCATAGAAAAAGCGCCTCGACCCCCGATTTGCACTCCGCTCTTGTAGAGGTCAAATTTTTAATGCGCTTTGAAAGAGCTTTAAATTACTCTTGTAGAGGCACCCAATGTCTGAAGGATTGAAGACACTGATTGTACAAGAGAAAAAGGTCTGTCTTTTACCTCTTACATCACGGGACTTTTTCCTTCTGTTTGTCCCAGGTCAGCTTTGATTGTTCTGAAGAAAGGCATCCTCTGCTTTGACTACTCCTCTGAAATGAACATTCTTGGTATGCTTTCTAGAAACTGTTTATTTAGTCAATTTCTTAGCTGCCTTTCCAGACCATCGCCATCCCAAGTTTACTACTTGAAGTTTACTACTTGAAGGAGTTTACTACTCCTTCAAAGGCATGGCACTGCCTTTATGCTGAGGTCGATGCATTTGCCTTTTGGGGAAAGGCGCTTGTGTGGGTGGTAGCTGTAGATCTCCAGACCCTCTTGCTGGTTTTCTGGATCCATTTCAGCCTTGTTCCTGACCCAGCTGTGGGGGGCCTGTGTTGGGAAAGCGCTCCCCAGGGAGTCTCGACGAGCACCAAGCCTGATGTCTTCTCAGGACTAGGTGAAGATCTCTTCATTTGCTGAAGCTTCTAGGGGATGACATTTTTATGCATTGTTTTATTCTGGTCTATATGATTCTTCCGCTCTACTGTTTTTTACCGCTTCGTGTTGTTTTTGAACGATTACCATCGGCTTCTGTTCCTGTCATGTCAGCCATTCTGAGAGAGGTCTTGCCTGAAGAGCCGAGTGGGAATATCCTCAATAAATAAATAAATGCACCTTGCAAATTAAATAGTGCTGCCGAGAAGATGAAGAGGAGCTGTTCTGCTGGAGTTTTTGAGAGTGGCTTTTCCTCCCCCTCTCTCTTGCCAGTGACGGGGGGATACGAGCCGCTGGTCCGGGTCTGGAACCCGTACGTCACCAGCAGCCCCATCACCCAGATGAAAGGTCACGCCACCGCCGTCACCCACATCATGATCAATGGGCACAGGAACACCATTGTCAGCATTTCGAAAGACAAAGTAGGGAGCTGGGTGGGGCAGGGGAGGGCTGGGAGCGACCCCCCCCCCTTTGGCTTGGTGCTGCTGTGTCCACCTGGAAGTGTGGGGATTCCGGTCCCTGAGGCGAGTGGAGGAGTTGAGTTGCACATCCAGGCCAGTGTTTTGGCTGGCGGTGGGCTGGGCGTTCTTTTAATCAGTTCAGGAGATTTGTGTGTGTGTTTGGAATGACCTTGCATTGTATCTCCCCAGACTGTGAAATGGCTGCTGCTGGAGGAGATTTGTCAACTCTTTCTCCGAGTTTAAGACAGCCAATAATAATAATAATAATAATAATAATAATAATAATAATAATAATAAAAAATCATTTATTTCTTACCCGCCTCTCCAGTTGGATCATGGTGGGGAACAGCAGTAAATATAAAATATGATAGAATTCATAAAACTGATTAAAAACGTGGTACACATGACTAAAATAGCAATCAAACATCCTAAAAATATCCTAAAAGTATTCTAAAATTCCACTGGATATGCCTGCCGGAAGAGAACAGTCTTTATAGCTTTCTTAAATTCTAAAAGACTGTTAAGTTGACGAATCTCCTCCAGCAGGCCATTCCATAGTCTGGGAGCGGCGGAAGAGAAGGTCCTCTGGGTAATGGTTGTCAGCCTAGTCTCGGCCGACTGTAGTAAGTTCTTCCCAGAGGACCTGAGCATGCGGGGCGGATTGCATGGGAGAAGGCGATCCCGCAGGTAACCTGGACCCAAACCATGTAGGGCTTTAAAGGTGATGACCAACACTTTGTACTTCGTCTGGAAAGTAATTGGCAGCCAGTGGAGCTGGTGTAATTTGGTCACCTCTAGGTGACCAACCTGGCTGCCGTATTTTGAACTACTTGAAGTTTCCAGATTAGACACAAAGGTAGCCCTATGTACAGCGCATTGCAGAAGTTGAGCCTCGAAGTTACCAGTGTGTGTACTACCATCTTTAGGTCTTCCAACTCTAGGCCTACCCAGATGAATTGTAAACCTAGAATTTTAAGATGTCTTGATTGTTAGCTTTATACTGTATTGGTTTTATATGCTCTTTTAATTAATGTTATGTATTTGATTCATATTGTATTGTTGTACTAATGTTGTTCTCCGCCTCAATCCAAAGGGAGAGGCAGGTAAGAAATAAATAAATTATTATTCTTATTCTTATTGCTACAATATATTTTACTGTAAGTTGCTTTGGAAAATTAGTTTAAAAATCATCTTACAAGTTATATAGGATGCAATCCGATGCATGTTTAGACAGAAAGAACTCCTACAACTTATTGTAGGAATGCTTGGAGTTGTAGGACTTTTTTTCCTATCTAAACATTCATGGGATTATACCCTTAAACACTGAATACCTGTAAAGCAGGCATGTGAGTTTGATGTAAAGCTCCCCCACCCCTCCATCCAGCAGTTTCTCTCCCCTGTTTCATCTCTGAGCCCTTCTCCCAGGGAAAAACTGCCAAGGCTGGAAATTGTGAAGGAAATGTTGAGGCCCTTCCTGCCTGTTCGTGTTATATCTTACACCCCCCCCCCCCCACCTGAAAGGAATTCAGTGGCAACCAAATTCTAAGGCACGGGTCTGCTGCCCTCACATCTCCTTTGCCTAGGGTGACCCTATGGAAAGGAGGACTGGGCTCCTGTATCTTTAACAGTTGAATAGAAAAGGGAATTTCAACAGGTGTCATTTGTATATATGCAGCACCTGATGAAATCCCCTCTTCATCACAAGGGTTAAAGCTGCAGGAGCCCTGCCCTCTTTTGCATCTAGTCACACTAGGCAGGGCTCCTGCAGCGTTAACTGTTGTGATGAAGAGGGAGTTTCACCAGGTGCTGCATGCATACAAATGACACCTGCTGAAATTATATTATTATTATTATTATTATATCCCGCCTTTCCCCCAATACAATTCTCTTTTCTATGCAAATGTTAAAGGTACAGCAGTCCTGTCCTTCTTTCCATAGGGTCACCCTACCTTTGCCCTCTGTGTGCTGCATGGTGATTGGACATTGTCCAGTCCTGAGAAGCCTGAGCCTGTTCAAGGACAGGCCCGGCTGATGCTGAAAGGAGTCGAGAAACAGACAGGGGTGCTGTGAACGTTCCAAGACCAGGAACCACAGTCTGGAGGACAAGGGCTATCAGGAAGAGGTCACTCCAAACGCTGGACAGATTCCCCGGGAGATGATAATTTGCTCCAAGCAGTTCTAACTGAGCTCTTTGGGCAACTTGTGGCCCTCCAGATATTAGCCAGAGGTAAGGGATCATGGGAGTTGTAGGCCAAAACAACTGGAGGGCCGCAAGTTTCCTGACCCTTCCTTATATCCTCCCTGGGCCTGACTACCCCTCCCAGGTGCCACCCCCTCCTGAGCTGCGGCAGGGAGCCTTAAAGGTGCAATTCTATGGCCTGGAGCTTCACACTCCATTGCTTCTCTGTGGTCCCACCTGGTATGTTGCCTGCTTTGGTGGACAGGCACTGGGGAGGCTAGTGCCCAGTGGAGGAGAAAGCTATTGATGGCCATTAGTCCTAACTGCTCTTCCCTCCAGTATCAGAGGCAGTGTGCCCACATTTACCAGTTGCCTGGAAACACAACTGGGAGTTTGCTGTTGCGCTCATGTCCTACTTGTGGGTCGGCCATGGTGTGAGCAGAGCTCTGGACTAGATGGTCCCTTGGGATGACCCAGTGTCAGGGCTCTTCTTACATCCCCCACAATTGCAGATCCCATTGAAGTTCAAGACCTTTCAACTCTTGACTTCTTCTCATCTCCTTCAGAATATCCGCGTCTGGGATCTGCTGGACCACTTTTGCTTGCAATCCATCCATGGCAGGAACATCCCACTGGGCAACTATCCCATCTCAGCTGCCTACTACCACCAGTCTAGCAATTTTCTGGTTTGCGCCACTTACACGGTGAGAAGGGTTTATGAAACGGTAGGCTGACCATCTGAAAAGGAGGACAGGGCTCATGTAACTTTAACAGTTGTAGAGAAAAGGGAATTTCAGCCAGTGTCATTTGTATGCAATTAGTTCCTGGTGAAGTTCCCTCTTCATCATAACAGTTAAAGTTGCAGGGGCCCTGCCTTCTTTTGTATATGGTCACTCGATATAGTGCCTGCAACTTTAACTGTTGTGATGAAGAGGTGATTTCACCAGGTACTAATTGCATACAAATGATGCCGACTGAAATTCCCTTTTCTCTGCAACTGTTAAAGTTACATGAGCCCTGTCCTCCTTTTCATATGGTCAGCCTATGAAACGGGTACATAGGGTTGGGGAGACGAGGCCGAGAGGATTGTGGGGAACTCTGTTGCCTTGGCCCGGGTTCGTGGGACAGCAATTTGAATTTGGTTTTTTTCATTCTCTTTGCTGGTCTGCCTGCCATGAGCGGCATATGAGGGTCCGCTTGACTCAGAGACCACTTGGCTCATGGCTAGGATGACCTTATGGAAAGGAGGACAGGGCTTCTGTGCCTTTAACAGTTGTATTGAAAAGGGAATTTCTGCAGGTTGTCATTTGTATGCATGCAGCACCTGGTGAGATCCCCTCTTCATCACAACCGTTAAAGATACAGGAGCCCAGTCCTCCTTTTCATCTGGTCACCCTAGATTACTGCAATGGATTATAAGTGGGGCTGCCTTTGAAAACTGTTTGGAAGTTTCCATTAGTTCTGAATACAGGTGCTAGGCTTCTAATTGGGGTCAGTTACAGGGAGCCCGTTCATATTAACTTTTAACGCTTGGGACCCAAGACATCTCCACCCACTGGGAGCTGCCTAAGTGTTGCATTTTTGTCCACCCCAAAACACTCCGATGTGTTTTTTTGGTTTTATTGTTTATTTTAAGCACTGCCCTCTTTTGTATCTGGTCACTCTAGCATAGCTCCTGCAGCTTTAACTGTTGTGATGAAGAGGGGATTTCGCCAGGTGCTGCACGCATAACAATGACACCTGCTGAAATTCCCCTTTCAATACAACTGTTAAAGATACAGGATCCCAGTCCTCTTTTCCATATGGTCACCTTCCATTTATTTACCCTTATGCAGTCCGTTGCTGATCCCATCCACTGATTCAGCGTTGTTCCTGCTTCACCTGAATGAGTGGAACAGGAGAAACAGAGCTGAGTGTCACCCGCATGAAGATGGCACCTCACTGTGGATACGGAAGCACAGTGAACACATTTAGATGTCATGTTCACTTTGCTGAGAGCTGCAGCCCCTGTTCAGGCATCATAATTACTGACAAGCTAAATACAGGGCATGTGGCTTCACTGAACAGCTCCTTCCCCAAGATCGTGTTGGTGAGGTAGCCCCTCCCTCAGCATCTGCGTGTATGATGCGAGTGCCGGCAGGGGTCGGGCATTCATGCATACAGCTGGATCCCCCCCTTGTGCAGGGTTCTGGGTCATGTGGAGAAGACCCTTCCCTGCAGATGCCAGGGGGAGGAGACATGTGGAGCTGGGATGGGGCTGTGCTCCTCACTCACATCCATGAACGGCTTATTGCTCTCGATAATGCCTGGATGGGTCAGGGCCGAGCTAGAGGAGGATTTCTGCCCGTTTCGAGACTTAATCGTGCGAGAAATGTCTTATTGGTTTTATTCCAGTTTAATTGTCATGGCTACCCCGAAGAAATTCTGGGAATCGTAGTTTGGTGAATAACGCCAAGAACTCTGTTAGCAATTTCTCTCTCTCTCTCTCTGTGTGTCTCCACTGCCATGCCCTCTCACCCCCCCCCCCAATTACAGAAGTACCATTTTTCTGGGGAGAGGGAATTGCGGTAAAACCAGCGTATGGTGATAAAAATGGCCAAATATGTTTAATGTGAGGACATGTAAGCATGAAATCACATGTTTTGCAAAATGTGCTTTGTGGGCATAATTTGGGGGGTTTAGAACTTTGGGAGGTACAACCCCCACTTTTCAGAACGTGTGTGTTGCTTGCCCTATGCTCAGTTTGGGAGTTGTGTGGGCCTGTTCGGACTGAGTGTCGTCTCTTTATGCTTCCTGGCATCACTTTCCTGCAGATTGGCGTGTTCTTTGGTACAGAATTTTCCGAAGTAGAAATCAAATCTCATGAGCAGCCGCTCTGCTGTGTGCTGTACAACAAAAACTTTAAGCAGGTGAGTACAAAGCTTAGCGCATGCATAAGGTCAACGCCAGACCCAGGAGTTGGGGCCCAGGTCACACTCCATATACAGTTTCCAAACCATTTTCAAAGCGTCATATCCTCCTCGGTATAGATCTGGACTAAGTAAGACAATAAGGTCAGTTTCCAGTCCAATATTTAGTGAAGAACCAAGCAGAGAGAAGTTCAGAAATAGTTAGTTGTTTTTAAAAAATAAAATGAAGCAGCAAACTCGATTGCTAGCACTCACCAGGATTCTAAGAGTAATTCACTGAAGCAGTCTATTGGAAGGGGGAATACCCCGCCCCCCCCCCCCCCCGGGATGCCAGAACGTGGAAGAGTTTTGCTGTGACTCTTTCCCAACCACCAGAGACACTAAAGACGTTTCTACTGCAGGCTGTTTGCCTGGGATGCCCCACGGCTGGTCCCTGTGTGCCGATGGTGTGTATTAGGTACTTCCAGCAGCGCCCTCCTTCCCTCCCTGTGCTTCGATGGTATGTATTAGGTACTTCTGGGATCTCCCTCCCTCCCTGTGCACCGATGGTGTGTATTAGGTACATCCAGGATCGCTTGCCTTCCCTCCTTCCCTGTGCGCCGATGGTATTAGGTACTTCTGGGATCGCCCTCCCTCCCTGTGCGCCGATAGTGTGTATTAGGTACTTCCAGGATTGCCCTCCCTCCCTCCCTGTGCACCGATGGTGTGTATTAGGTACTTCTGGGATCACCCTCCCTCCCTGTGCATCGGTGGTGTGTATTAGGTACTTCCGGGATCGCCCTCCCTCTCTTCCTCTACACCCCTATGGTGTAGAAAGGGCCTAAGAAAATATTTCACAGTACAGTTGTGTCTTAGTTTGAGGATGCTCATCCTGTCCGGTCCCACTCAAACCAGATTCAAGGGTTGCTAAAATGCGACAAAGTCACAAATGGATCAGATTAACTGTTTATTGATTAAACAAAGGTGATAAATGGATGCAGAAAGAATAGGCAAAGAAAGCTCACATGTCCCTTCAACAAATCAGAGCCTCTGTCACAGCTGATAGTGTGCTGGGGTCCCCACCGCACAAGAGTCGCCACCCCATCAGTGGCAAAGCAATACAGATTGCAGACTTTTTGAACTGCAACACTGCAGGGGTGGTTTATATGATTATCTGTCCATGCAATAAGGTGTATGTAGGAAAGACGACAAGACCATTGAAGATCAGGATAGGTGAGCATTTGTCTAGTTTAAGACATCAAAGGCCAGGGGCACCTCTGGTCAAGCATTTTATAGACAAAAAACATGGGCCAGAGTCTTTGGTTTTTTGGGGGATAGAAAAGGTAAGAGGGGGTGAGACAGCACTCAGTAAAAGAGAACTTTTCTGGATTCTATCCTTAAAAAGCCTGGAACCCAGTGGGTTAAATGACTCGTTAGATTTATCTTCTTACAAACAATAGCTAGGTGTTATAGTAAATCCTGAATAAAAAAAGTAGCAGGTTGATAAAAAAAAAAAACCCCTCCCAAACTGCTAACAGAGTGTTGACAGGATCACTGAGTCACAAGGCAATTAGGACTGCCAGCTGCAGAACTAAATGATTTAAAATCGCTTTCCAACTGACCCTCAGCTCAGAATCTCGAGACGAATGAGCCCATCGGGACGGCATATGAGTAAAAACTTTAAACCGTTCTCTGTTAGGATAACAACAACAATTTGTAAAGAAGTGCTCCAGGTCAGTTTTTTCTAAAAACCTCTTACATGAATGTGCAAATGTTGAATATTTCTGGTGTTCTTCTTGGATAGCAAAAGAATGTATACTAAGATAGGCTTCAGTTGATGCAGGGATGTTGTTTTCATGCCAGTTTAAGACAATCTGTAATGATTTTTATTTTTGTATTTTAATTTCTGTTTAGCTCCTGACGAAGGTTTCACCACCGAAACGCGTCGAGCATACAGAGAATATATAAGAAATAAAGAGAAATATATTTTTACATAGCACCAGAGCTTTGCTCTCCTTTTATCTCCGGTCCCACTCAAAGCAGATTCAAGGGTTGCTAAAATGCGACAAAGTCACAAATGGATCAGATTAACTGTTTATTGATTAAACAAAGGTGATAAATGGATGCAGAAAGAATAGGCAAAGAAAGCTCACATGTCCCTTCAACAAATCAGAGCCTCTGTCACAGCTGATAGTGTGCTGGGGTCCCCACCGCACAAGAGTCGCCACTCCATGGACCAACAGATTTTTTCCAGGCTGGTAGTACAGGTCTTTCCCCCCCTTACAGTGAGACCAGAGAGCAAAGGCAGTGAGCTGAATGTTATGAACTCCTCTCCCTAGCTTCATGAGCTCTCTCTGGCTCTCTCTGCCCATTCAGGAGAAGGGGGCTGTCCTTCCCACGGGAAACAAAACTTATCTGGGCTCACAGGATGAGATCCTACAACTGGCCAAAACATCTTCAAGGTGAAGCTGTAAATTGCTGGCCTGTGTGGGAGGTCTTCCTAATTAACTAAAAGCTGGCAATTAAAGAGGCATACCTTGGTTAGCTAAAATCCTCTCACTATGTTAAGCTATTCAAGTCTCTGTGCATTCAAACAGGATATAGGACACTGCAACCTCCACCACACCAGCGATTTAGTGCACTCTCGCCATGCCTGGTGTGCAGATTTGCAGCATGGTACTCACATGATGCTGTGCATGTCTTGCTGACACCCCGTCTCTTCCTCAGCCTTTTCTGTTTTTTCCTAGAATGCTAAAAGTCTGGATTATTTTCCCTAAGCGAATTTAATGTGTCCTAAGCCTCCGTGTAGTTTGAAAGGAACTGGGGGCTTGAATGGATTACATCAGGTCCTGGCAGGGAAAAGCAATCTCTCCCAGCAGCCTGCTCCAAGCCTCAATATAAAACCCAAACCTTGCATCCCAGGCTTAAAAGCTTTTTTTCAAAATCAGACAACGCCTGAATCTCTGCAGAGACAGGATTGTACTCCCTCGATGCCCCCAAAGAGCCAGACTAAGGGGTTGTTCCATTTTTACCTGGCAGAAAGGCAGTTTGGTTGAAGTACTCATCTGCCAGGACCTGACTGGAGGGAGAAAGAGAAGGGGAGGGACGGAGTGGAGTGGAGTGGAGGAGCAAATGAGCGAAAGAGCAGCTATTCAGAGGAAAGGGATCATAAGCTTTATGAGTTTCTGCTTCAGAGGAAAAAAAAAAGTGGAGGCAAACCAGGTGGGGGGATTAAGTGTGATAGAAGTCTGTGTCAGTTCAAATCGGACTTCTCTCTTGTTCTTCTGGTGTCAAACACACTACAAGGCGTTTCTATGGTGGCTGAGGGGCTCCCAGAGGGGGGAATTCAAATTGACCAATCAGTAGTCTGGGAGGACCTGATGATGCCTTCCTCCAGATGATCTCTACAGTACCTCTTTTACATACAAATGCAGATTCTAGGATCAAACAGCTGTCTGGCTATATTCTTTGTTAAAAAGTTATTTGCAGGATGAAAGGATGCGGGAAGGTTTGTTTTGTTGCAGTAAACCACCTCCAAAAGCAGGGACAAATATTTTAAATAATAAAACACATTGATTTCTAAAGACACAGTGGTGCCCAAGATGCAGATTGAACTGCTTGAGTTAATTTTCCTCACCTAATTTCTCCCGCAGGCAGTGAGTGGCTGCTACAGTGGGATCATCAGTGTTTGGGACATCATAACTGGGCAGAAAATGATGGAGTTCTTCACCGCAGTTGAGCATCCGGTCGAAATCACAACCATGACCTTTGATGCGCCAGAGAGGCGGCTGATCACAGCCCTGAAAAATGGGTCCATCAAACTGTGGAACTTCAACAATGGTGCCTGCCTGATTGAGCTGCCCTTTGAGAGCAAGGATGAGGTCAGCCTCTGGGGAAGGAAGGGGATGTGCTTGGCTAAGACAACTCAGTGGCTGGGTTCAGACAACATGATAACCAACGGTGGTTTAAGTAGTCAACCATCAGTTGAATGGTCAACGCTGGGTTATTGTGTTGTCTGTCAGGCAAAAACCACTGCACGGTTGACTGTTTTCACAAAATAACCAACTGAAATAACCAATGCTCTGCAGAGTTGACCATCTGCACAACCGTTGGTTAGCATGTTGTCTGTCAGGCTCAGTGGACTGTTTTGCAAGGTTGAGTGAACTATTTTTGCCAGCTACAGAGTTCCTGGGCAAGAGTGACCAAAGTGGCCGCTGCTACTCTAGTCCAGCCAGCAGAACCTGCAATGCCTGCTGGGATAGTACCGGGAGGGTGGGGAGAGGGGCGGGGGCTGTGTCAGTCGAACGCCGGGTTGACTATTAGTCCATTCAATGCCAGCCCCAACCACTCCACAGTTGTGTAGGAACATGTTGTGTGGGGAGTACCCACAAAATAACCAACTGTGAGTTGACTGTTAACCCACCATTGACTAAAGTGTTGTTTGAATGCAGCCAGTCAGTAATGTCCTTTCTCCTCCTGAAAAGAGGTGCAGGAGTTAAGCAGAGGGGCAAGAGTTCAGAGATTTGGGACCCTACATGAAGCCCTTCCTACAACACCCACTGGTATAAACTGTAACTCAGTGACTGAACACTTGCTTTGCATGCAGAAGGTCCCAGGTTCAATCCCAGCATTTCCAGGTAGAGTTGGGAATTGGGAAAAGCTCCTGCCTGAAACCCTAGAGAGCTATTACTGCCAGTCAGTGTTGACAATACTCGGCTAGATGGACCAATGGACTGGCTCAGTATAAGGCAACGTTCTCTGTTCTTATGCTGAAGTCTACATGCTGTTGTGCTATCTGTGCAATTTAAAGTATGACTAATTGCCCCACAATGTGAACAGACATCAGAAATGTTCGTGGCACATAGCTGGCTTTAGACATTTTCAAACCAGTCAAGGTAAATGTCACCCTACGCTCATAAACGATGGAAATGAGGATATTTGTTTGTTTTCTGTTCTCCTCCAAAGTTCTTGAGAAGTACAAGTAAACCTCAACATTCACCCTATACACTTTCTGTACTTTTGCTTTTGTGTCTTTCTAATAGATCAGCTGCATCTTGTACATGAACCGTAAGATTTTTGTGGCAGGGTGGAGTAAGAGGGTGACGTGGTACCTGTAAGTAGGAATCGAACTTTGGTGGAAATTCTGGCAGCGTGGGGACTTCCAGCCCTTCACCATACAAAACTTTCCATTTCATGGGGGTGGGGCAGGGAGAGAAATAAGTTTTAGGTGAGGAGGGATCTCAGTTTGGTGGCGGATTACCTGCTCTGCATGTGGAAGGTCACAGGTTCCATCCCTGACAGCACCACCAAAGGATCTTGGAAATAGACCATGATTTGCCTGAGTTCCTGCAAATGGAGCTACTGCTGGTTAGAGAAAGCAATATCGGGCAAGATGGACCACCAGGTTGCCTCTGTCTAAGGCAGCTTCATATCCTGAAGTGTTGGATGGGAAAGGAGAATTAGGAAGCTCAAATGCTCTCCTGCTCTGCACTAAAGCACAAGCATGCTGGATTCTGGGCCAGACCTCACAAGATCGGCAGTTTCATGGGACTTCCTCCTGAATACGTATTTCTTTAGGCAAAAAGCAGTGCGAGGCTGAATGTTGTGTCTAGTTCCTCTCCCCTTGCTCAGGGCGAAGGACTGTTAGATGTTAATTCAGAATCAGATTCTGATCTCGAACAGACATTCCAGTCCATACCAGAAGGGGAAGATGTGGTTCTCATAGCTTCGCCTTCAGTGGGTGTTTCTCCTGATGTAAATAACCCTCCAGCTGATAAGCAGCCCTCCACTTCAGAGGGAGAGAGTGACCTTAGAAATGCCATTTTCCTTAGGAAAGAGAAACACGCACAGATCAAAGAGGTCAGGAGGTGGCGCTTGGAAAGATGAGTGGCTCAGAAAAACCTTGATGTGGATTTTTCTCAGAAGTGACTCTCTCTTTCTCTTGAATGGATCAACTGTCTTGTTTGCTTAGCTAAATTACGCCTTGGGGCAAAACGCTTTCTATTTTTAACTCCCTTCGACTGGAAGGAAGGGATCATTTGCTAAATAAAAGATTGATTGCTTTCCTAAGAGGCCTCCTTATTGACTTCAATGAATACAAGGAGTTAGAGAGTCATGACACTGAAATTGGCAGTGGAGAACCAGGGTGGATGGTAGAGACCTGCATCACTATTGACCCTTTCTGCTGTTTATCTACTCAAAATCAAACCTCTCCGCATGCAGTGGCAGGGGGGAATGACACACTTTCTGGAGGCCCTGGAAAGTGCTCTTTCCCCTCCTCTGCTCTTATCAGGGCCTTAAAGGAGGGAAAAGCATGTCATCCCTCCCCCATTGCTCCAACTGGGACCTTTTCTGTAGTGTCCGGCAATCACACACTTTCCCCATTAAGGCCCCGATTGGAGCAGTGGGAGGATAGAACAAAAACCAGGACAAATCCGGGGAAATCCTGGCAGTTGGTCACCCTACAAGGTTTAACTGTCATCCCTCCCTCCCCGCTCCCCTAGCTCTGTGGCCCTGATCCAATTTGAGCCCCTGCAGCTGCTTTTAACTTTAAAATCAGCATGGCCCAGTAAACCCCGGTCTTATCTGCGTATGGCCCCTCCCTCCATCTCATCTAGGCTTGCCCTAAGGTACTGGGCCAGGCCAAGGCATTTTGATGTACAAAGGAGTAAACCGCCAATGGCACCACATTTCTCCACGATTGATCCGGGGGGGGGCAATTCTCCTCCTTTGCAAGCACTCTTGAGATGAAGTTAGGGAGGTAGGAGATGTTCCCAGTGGATTGTGCTCTGGGGACCACCTCACTTTGCCTCCTGATGGAGCCATCTCTATCAAGGTGTATATAAATACCAAAGAGACCCGGAAATTAAGGTCTTAAGCGAGAGAAATAGGTTGTGTTCTCCCCACCCGTACATGTTATCTGGAGTTCAGGGAGGGTGGCATCTGCTCCCCCTCTCTTCTCATGCAGAGCATTGATGGGTCTGTTTTACCTTCCTTACCAGAGACACTAAAGACGAGAATAAAGTGATTGAGCGCAAGCATTGGAAGTCATACCATTCCGACGACATCTTGTGCATGGACAGTTACAGCAGTAGGCTTTTGGTGACTGCATCCTGCAACGGAGATATCGTGTTGTGGAATGTCAACTCTGGCCAGGCCTTCTGCCGGTTCAATGCCTCTGAGAGTCCTTTGGTGCTCCTCCCCAAGCGGGTAGGTTCGCAGTCATTCATCCCTGGAGGTTTCTTTGTAAGTCTGCTTGCAGCTGGAGCTAGACAGGAGCTAAACCTTCTGCCAATTAAATAAATTGTTCCATTAGCACCCCTTTTAAAACACACACACGCACCCAATTGCACAGGCATATGTGCAAAAGATTTTTTTAAAAAAATAAAAGTTCTTCGACATCTTCATTTGCACTTCCAAATTCTGCAATAAAAATGCAGGACAAGGTTAACATTTGCAGAAATACAAATTGATCACATCTTTGCATACCTCCTTCTGGTTTTACATACGCCTAACCCACACCAAGCAGGAGATGGCACTATGAAAGCGGTATAGAAGAGGCAGGAGCCACACTATTGCTTTATAGCGGTATTGAAGTGCACTGACAACTGTTGGGTCCCATTGACACAGACCATAAACCTTTTTCACACCGCTTTCATACCACTTTCATAGTTCTATATCCTGCTTGGTGTAGACCTGGCCATAGTCTGCTAATTTAGTTGGTAATGACATATTTGTGCCACAAATTTTCCCACCCTTGTATTATAGATCTCTCTCTCTCTCTCTCTCTCTCTCTCTCTCTCTCTCTCTCTCTCTCATATATGCTTCAGGATTTTGCAAAAATATTCTTTGCAAGACTTGTTACCACTATTTATACTTTTAACTCTACAGTTCATATTAACTCCAGTTATTCTATGAATTGCTCCTTTTTAAAAACCAAATCTCCACTCTGGTTTTCATGGTTGCACCTCAACCTTCTCACCTCTGTCCCCCCACCCCACTCTGATGACAAATTTATTCACCTCTTCTGTTGCTCTGATCGCCTGATGTCCCTCCTTAAATCCCTACATTGGCTTCCTGCCGAAACCCAGATCCAGCATGAACTCCTTCTTTAAAGCCATCCATGGTTCACCACTCAGTTATCTCTGTCCCTTCCATGCTGGGTCAGACCAAAGCCCTATTGAGTCCAACATTCTGTTGGCCCAGTGGCCCCACTGGGAAGTCCACGAGCAGGACACGAGTGCTGTGGCCACCTCTCTTCCATGTCTGCCAGTAACTGGTGTATAGAGGCCTATTGCCTCTGAGAGCTCCATCACACCAGCGGTTTAACACACACTCGCCATGTCTGGTATCTGGTTTTGCAGTGCGGGACTCACATGACGTCGCCCCTGTCCGGCACCCATCTTGCCTCATTTCCTCCATTTTGCGTATTATTTTGGTGCGGGGAAAGTCTGGATTATTTTCCCCATGCGGATTTAATGCGCCCTTATGCCTCCATGTAGTGCTTTTTCCTTTGTTGGGGGCATGTGCTTTGAATGGAGTCTTGCTGACGAAAGGGGAAGGCGGTGCGGTTCTCCTTCAGCACTCCGTGTCAAACGAAGGGACTTGTGCTTATTCGATTGAATGGACTTTTTACTGATCCAACCCCACCCTCATTGCCCGCAGAAATAGACCCCAGCCGATGAAATGTTAAATCAGTAAATCGCTAGACAACAAAGCCAGAGGGTGGGGGGAGGAGCCCACGCCCATCAGAGTACCACAACCAATGTACTGGAGGTAGAAGGAGAAGTGGCGGGGTGGAGTGGAAAAGCAAACAAGTGAAAAGGAGGTTTTACTGTGCAGTGCAATACCACAAACCCATGTGAAAGGGACCATTAGCTTGATATGCTGATAAAATGGAGGTAAAAAACATGTGGAGGCAAACCAGGGGAAAAACATAGGTGTGACGGAACCTTGATACAGTAGGGTGACCAGATTTTGGAAAGCAAAATCCAGGTCCAAAATGGCCACCCCACCAAAGCAGCCCCCCCGAACATAAAATAAAAAAATTAAAAAGGCCGCCTGCCATGCAGCCAACAAGCAGACACCCCCGCCACCCCCCACCGGAAACAACCCCCCCACCAAGCCACCCACCCCCCAAAAAACCCAGCTCGGACCTACTGGGTCCTCCGCTGCCACCGCAGATCTCCTCCACTGCCGCGTGACCCCCTGCAGCCCCCTCACCCTTCTTGCCCTGCTCCTGGGCTCCCTGGAGGTACCTGAGGAACAGCAACAGCAGCAGCAGGCAAAGGAGGAGGAAGAGCCTGCTTTAAAATGCCCACGCTGCTCCCCGGCCTCGGCAGGAAACAAGTGCTCAGCATTAGGGAGCGTCAACAAATTCCTTGTCTGGTGGCTAAAGCAGTTAGCCACCAGACAAGGAATTTGTGGACGCTCCCTAACACTGAGCACTTCTTTCTTGCCAAGGCGGGGAGCAGCGTGGGCATTTTAGGGTGGGAGGAGAGCTATCCTTTCCCCGGTTTGCCCCCACGGTCCCCCTGTCGGCCCGGATCACCCCAATTTTCCCGGTTAGGACCAGGAAATCCAGGGTGATCTGGTCACCCTATGATACAGGAGGTAGCACATGGCTGTCAGAACTAGTAGAGTTTTCCTCCAGGAATTTGTCTAACCCCCTTTTAAAACCATCCAGATTGGTGGCCATTACTATAACCTGGGGGAGCGAAATTCATAGTTTAACTAAGTGCTGTGTGAAGAAGCCTTTCCTTTTGTCTGTCTTGAATCTCCCTCCAATCCGCTTCACGGGATGGCCCTGTTGGGTGCTAGTATTATGAGAGAGGGAGAAAAACGCGTCCCCTGCTACTTTCTCCACATCACGGTCATGATCTTCACTCCTCCGTCTCCGCTGAAACTCCGCCCTTTTCGTCCTGTGTTTGGAACTGCCCCATAGAATACCTGCATGATGCCACTTCTCTGGCTTCTTCCAAATCTCTCCCCAACACCCACCTTTTCCTTGAAGCCTTGCTCACAACCCCTTAGTTCCCAGTTTCCCCTCATTTCACTGTAAATCAGCCTTACATATGGGTCACAGAAATGAACCCCTCTTCTACATGTCCCTTGATGCCATGCCCTCCCCTTCCCCTGTTGTCTCTCCTGTGACAAATATTAGATTGCAAGTTCCTTGGGGCAGGGATCTGTCCTGCTTAGTAAAGCAGCAGGCATATTTATGGCACCGCATAAGCACGACCTTGTTCAGATGCTGAGATAGGGTAGATCATTAACCCTAATATGTTTCGATTGAACGAACACGTTGGGCTCCAAGATTATGGCAGATATGGGTTGTGCTTTGGCCTCAGCTGAAAATAGGACGGTCTTCCCTTGAACCAGGAGTTCTCTGTGGATGCAGAAGGTCCTGCGCTAAGTGGTGTTCTCAAGAAGGGAGTCGGCGTACAGAGTGAAAGTAGGAAGAAGGCCCACTACACAAGGACAGCAGTGCCTTCGAGATCTGCCCTCCCTCCAAGGCCTGCCAGTGCCTGCATCCCTCCAGCGTCTTCATTGTACTGCAAGGGTGCAGTGTCTGCTGTAGTTGGAAGCCGAATTATGCAGCCCCCCCAGGTATGGTTCTAGGAAGACCCCACGGACAGAGGCAAAAAAGGGAGTTGCATGCATATATTTTGTTCTATGTTGACCGATGCCAAATCACGCAGGCTTGTAAAGGTCAAGTCGCTGAATCTTTTCTGATGGTAAAGCTGGAAGGATGTTAGGCATGTGTGAAAAATTTCATAACAATCGGGGCAACCCTGTATTTTTTATGAATATTTGAAAGATCATGCAACTTTTGACAGCACTGAATGCATGTGGCTTTAGCTGTCACTCAGAGCTGTCAAAAGTTGCATGATCTTTCAAAAATTCATATAAAATACAGGGTTGCACAGATTGTTCTGACATTTTGCACACATGATTACCAACAACCAGTCTGCACTGTGACCGAATTTCAAGTTTCAAACTTTTAAAATAACAATGTTACAGCGGGAGGGGGGGCTTTTGGGGGACCCCCTATAACATTTTTATTTTAAAAGATAGAGACATGTGACTTGGGGAGCCAGGACTAGCAATATCCCATTTGCAAAGTCTGAAAAGTTTCATGTCTGTATCTTTTAAAATAAAAAAGTTACACCCATTTATTAAGTTCTTCAAGGCAGCGTATGGCAAAAATGGCGTCATACAATAATAATCGGATTTTCTATTAATTATCGGAAATCCAATCTGATAGCATCCAATAATATTGGATCCGAAAAATTTTAATATTGGAAATTCCGATAACGATACGATATTTTTCAGCCATGCACATCCCTACTGAAAAGGCCCTCTCCTTTGTTGTCATCCTCCGAGCTCCCCTCGGAGTAGGACCTTAGACGTTGAGCGTAGTGTATGAGTAGGTTCATGTTGAGAGAGGCGTTCCATCAGTCCACTGCACATGGTCTCATGGGGGGAGAGAACAATCCTGTGCGTTGCCCCTGAGCAAAGGAGGCACAGTGCTAGGAGTGCCCGAATAAGCTCTGGCTTTCAATAATTTGTAGGCTCTCTTACTCCCATCAATACCTAAAAAGAGCCCTGCAACTCGATCAGCTCAAGGGTCCAGTATCCTTTTTCTCAGGGAGGCCAACCGTATGTCATTTGCCTCTGGCAGCTGGTCCTCAGAGGGAAACTGCCTCTGAACATGGAGGTTCCACTGGGCTGTTGTGCTTCACAAGAGTATAAGACTGAGGTGCAGTGTCTGCCAGTAACCCAGCCTTAGGAGAGGCATTTCAACATTTTAGAAAAACGACACAAAAGCTCGGAAAGCACCAAACAATTGGCATTAGGGTGAAAGGGGGAGTGGGATCAACCGGGGACCCCAATAGGGTTAGATTTGGTCCACAGGTCTGAGGTTCCCCACCCTTGGAATAAGAAGAGCCCTGCTGGATTTGACAAAAGGGGGTCCATGTCAGAATCAGGCCTGGTCTGCCTAGTGTGGAGCTGAAGAAGACGACCAGCTGAGGTGGGGAAGGAATTCTTCAAAACTCTCCAGGAGTCCAGGAGGAATCTTCCCAGGAGCTTATCAGACAGGAGGCCCAGAGATCATCTTCCCCTTTCCCCCCCTCCCGGGAACCCAGTCTTTGTTAGAGGGGGAGGGAGCAACAGAATTGACAGATCCCAGAGCCCACGAGTGGCCATGTTTTTTGTCACTTTGCAGGTAGCTTGGAACTCTGAAGGAAGCAATAAGAGCAGTCACTCTGCCCGGGCGCTCGGTGCTTCTGAGAGCCGTACGCCAAAAAAGGATGCGCTGACCTGGCAGGAAGAAGTCCGTGCCAGCCAGGTAGCCATCGAGAAGGTCAGTGGCGCCGGTTCCTCTGCACTGGGTCTAGTAACAGAGTGCTGGACATGAGCACCCTTGTGCCAATCAGGCTCTTATGGGAACGGAGTATCAACTACAAAAGTATTTCATACAGCGAGCAGGACTGTCGGAATCATCTACTGCTACTTTTCGTGTCCATCCTTAAAAAATAACGTTAAGCGTGTTTGGTAACAACATCAAACAAAGGGTTCATGCAACATGCTAGGCTGGGGTGGGCAACTGCGGAGGGTCTGGGAGCCATTTTGCCCTGGCCCCCCACCCTAGAGAGACCATATGAAAAGGAGGACAGGGCTCCTGTACCTTTAACATTTGTATTGAAAGGGGGATTTCAGCAGGTGTTGTTGTATGCGTGCAGCACCTGGTGAAATTCCCTCTTCATCACAACAGTTAAAGTTGCAGGGGCTCTGCCTTCTTTTGTATCTGGTCACTCTAACATAGCTCCTGCAGCTTTAACTGTTGTGATGAGGAGGGAGTTTCACCAGGTGTTGCGTGCCTACAAATGACACCTGCTGAAATTCTCCCTTCAATACAACTGTTAAAGATACAGGAGCCCTGTTCTCCTTTTCATATGGTCACCCTACCCCACCCCCCCAGGCTGCACTCTCTGGGGTGCCAAAGAAGACGAACCCCGTGGGCATGAAAATCTGGAGCAAACTGCTAAGGAAGACTGAAGCAGCCAAATCTCCCTTGTTTTCAAATGAGGTTTGACTGCTTTCGGCTTCTGTAGCAGTAGAGAACTGCTACAGAAGCCCTAAAATAGCCAAATCTCGCGAAAATTGCTGCTTTAGGCTACGTTAGCTGTTTGCTGAAAAATTTGGTGGGAAATTGGCAATGTTCTTTGCTGCTAATGCAATTTTTTGTGACGTGGTGAAGAGGCTGATGGGGACCATAGTAGGGTGACCATATGAAAAGGAGGACAGGGCCCCTGTATCTTTAATTGTTGTGATGAAGAGGGAAATTCACCAGGTGGTGCATGCATACAAATGACACCTGCTGAAATTCCCTTTTCTACACAACTGTTAAAGATACAGGAGCCCTGTCCTCCTTTCCGTAGGGTCACCCTAGACAATCAATCAATAACATTTATTGCATTAGTCCTTGGACCATAGCAGACACAACCATCACAAGGGCCAGCGATGGCTGCATATTGCCCCTCCCCTGTGCTAGACTATCAAGTGTAAAATCAATATGCATCTTTTCCTTTATTTTATTTAACATATTTTTATCCTGATTTTTAATAAAACTATTTCTCAAGGTGGCTTGCAAATTAAAAGACAAAAACAAATTAAGAATGGCCATATTGCAAAGTAAAAAACTGTAAAAAGTCCTAGAGCTATTACTGAAGGCCAGCCCTACTGTTAGGCAGAGTGAAGCAATGGCTGCAGGTGGCAGAGGCTGGGAGGCAGCAGCAAGGTATTGGAGGAGAGCATTGGGGCCCTGCGGCCTGCCCTGCACCCCCTAAAGAAAGAGTCATCTGCTGAAGAAAGAGTCATCTGCCAGCCCAATTCAGCTTTTGTAACTGGAATGGGAGGGGGCTCCGTCTCGTTCTTCGCCCCTCCACTGCTCAGTTAATCCACTAATAAACGCCTCCTGTATCCAGTCGTATCACGTTCGGCATTGCATGCCTCTGCTGCTGCCTGTCCTTTTTCTAGTGCAACAATTCCGTCCTCAGACTGCCTAACTTCATTTCTAATAGCATTCATTTCTGCAGAGAGCTTTTTGTCAAAGGAATCCATTTTGCTACTGTTTTTCCGGGAAGTTGAGCATGTGTCCCAGTCTGTTGCTCGGCCCATTTATTCATTGAAATTTAATGGATAAATGGCAAAGTGAAGAACTATGCTTCGTTTAAGTCTGAAATGCCTCATTGAAGTCTGAATAAAGCACTGCTAACCCCACGTTTTTCTAAAGGTTAGCCTAAAAGTAAGTTTGAGATTCAAGACCGAAGGAAGGGAAGGCTGAATTAAACTGCAGCAGCAACACACAGGTGTCCAATGGAAGCCATTGGAAACGCCTTTGCATGGTGGTGCTGCAACATGCTTGGCCATAACATGGCGCTAGAGGCGTTGTCATGACCACGCCCATTGTCTAGAGGTCCTCCCTGCTGGCACCTCCAAAAACGTGCCACACTGGTGCGAAAATTCCCCGCGATGCAGGGTGCAACTCACACATTGCGGCTGGTGTGTGGAGCGGTGTCCCCATGAAGATTTTTTTTTCCCCTAGTGGCTTCCATGTGGCATCACCAAGGAACCAGGCTTGAGTCAAGGGAATGAATCCCAGGTCAGCAGTAAGCTTCTGCTGCCTGGAGCGGATGGGCCCTGGCTCAGTAGCAGTGTACGTGCTTTGCAGGCCGGGGGTTGAATCCAGTCTCAGTCCTACTTAGCGCAGACCCTAATTTAAATCCTGTTCATTTTAATGGATCTGCTCTAAGTAGGATTTACACTGGATTTAACCCAGAATGCCCCAGGCTTAGTCCCTGCCCTCACCAGTTCAAAGAATATCCAGTGACTGCATAAGAAATGTCCTTGGAGAGCTGGTCCCAGTCAGAGCAGGCCATATGGTTCTGTGCTACCTCCAGTATCCGAGGCAGTAAGTGTGTGTGCACCAGTTGCTGGGGAACGTGGGTGGGAGGGTGCTGTTGCAACGTGTCCCGATGTGTTGGTCCCTGGCCGACAGCTGGTTGGCCACTGCGTGAACAGAGTGCTGTGCTAGATGGACCCTCGGTCTGATCCAGCAGGGCTCTTCTGATGTTCATGCTGGGCTAGATGTGGGAGAATGATGGATTCAGGGCAGATGGCTACTGTGCAAAGCTTCTATGAGCTTGTATGTAAATGGAGAGCAAACCGGGGAAGCAGTAGGATGATGACCTTTAGCAAAATGACTTATTGATTCCAAGACTGAAATACAATATTGGGCTGGTTGTCTTTGGGCACTTGAGCCAACAGTGTGATGTGGCTGCAAAAAAAGCAAATGCTTTTTTGGGCTGTGTTAATAGAATTATAGCTTTCAAATCATGCGAGGTACTGGTTCCCCTCTATTCGGCACTGGTTAGGCCCCATCTTGAGTACTGTGTCCAGGTCTGGGCACCACACTTCAAGAAGGATACAGACAAGCTGGAGCGTGTTCAGAGGAGGGCAACGAGGATGATCTGGGGTCTGGAAACAAAGCCCTATGAGGAGAGATTGAAAGAACTGGGCATGTTTAGCCTGGAGAAGAGAAGAGTGAGGGGAGACATGATAGCACTCTTCAAGGACTTGAAAGGTTGTCACACGGAGGAGGGCCAGGATCTCTTCTCAATCAATCCAGAGTGTAGGACGCGGAATAATGGGCTCAAGTGACAGGAAGCCAGATTCCGGCTGGACATCCGGAAAAACTCCCAACCGTTAGAGTAATATGACAATGGAACCAATGACCTAGGGAGGTGGTGGGCTCTCCCACAGACCTTCAAGAGGCAGCTGGACAACCATCTGTCAGGGATGCTTTAAGGTGGACTCAATGGCCTTTTAGGCCCTTTCCAACTCTACTATTCTATGATTCTATGATTCTAACCTATTTTCCAGAACCCACAATGGTTTAGAAGAGGGAATTGGAAGGAGACTGAGATCTTACATTTCCCACAACCTGTAACACATTGCTTTCATGAAATTGTCATGGTTGTTTTTGAGTAGTTTTCATGCACAGGTAGTCATGGGCACAGCATCCGTATATTTATCTTCATGCTAAATGTGCTGTGAATGTTTACGTTTTGTCACAACCTTTATTTAATTTCTGTTTATATGATGATACATCTGTTGCCGTACATGCATTTTATACAATCATATTTCCATCCGGTGTTTCTTTTTTTGGGAAATGAACATATATTTGGTAGCCAAATCAGTTCAAGGCAGCTTGATAGGTCCATATTTGCTGAGAGCTAGGGACAGGTGAGGAATTTATTGGATTTGCATTTTTATGCAAAATTACCCCATTTGCAGCTCCCGGAACCAAATGTGGACCTGAATGCAATTTGTGGTCAGAAATCCAGACATTTATAGCTTTGTGATGTGATGTATGAAAAGAAAAGAAAAGCATTCGAAAACACATGGACATTTGAAAAATACACATTTGAAAAATATACAAAAACATGCTTTAGTGACTGGATACATGAGTACAAAATGCACACATCTTGAAACATGTGCTCAAATATATATGAATATTTGCGGGTGGGGAAAAACAGTCTTGCAAGTCTCATGCAGAACTGGAATGGAAAAGCCTAGCAGCGGGAAAATGAGAACCTGAACGAGATGAATATTCACAGATTTGCCCATCTCTACTACAAACCTGCAGATTTTAGATTCTTGCCAGCAGGCCTGGGGATGACTCTTTTGGGTAGGGGGTTGCATTTCATGTTCTTTACATTGACAATATCGGAACTCAGCATGGAGAGTAGAGACCCTTGTTTCCTGTAGTTAGGTGTTCATTCCAACCATATTTACCTCGCCTTTCCTAAAAGATCATGATGGCTGGCCTTTGCAAATGGTTGGCTCAGCAACTTTCCATCTGGTTCGATACATCCCAGGTGGTGGGCAATCAGCCTTGAAAAGGCTGCTGGTCCTTCTAGTGGGCTATTTATTTACTGCTCTGAACGGTCTCCAGCCTTGAGCAATGTATTGCTGTTCCTGGGACCAATTGCCTGGCCGTTATAATACAGAGAGGTCTCTCTTGGGACCTGCTGTAGTACAGAATCTTTTTGGCCTTTCTAGGTCCTCTTCCTGAATACTCGTGAGCGAGGTCCCAACACAGCCATTTTGTTGACCAGCTGTGTGGACGGGTATATCTACGCTTGGGCAGTCGGCAGCAAAGGCGGAATGATGGGCAAATTCCGAGGAGCCCATGGTTATGCCCGGAACACAGTGGTCTGCTCTATGTCCACAGATGACAAGGAATTGGTCCTTTTTACCGGGGATTCCTTGGGCTATGTTAAGGTTGGTGCCTCATTTGTCTTTGCATTAGTTGCTGGGGAGTTCCCGGGGATGCATTCTGGCCATGCCTAAAATGTACTTAACATTCCCTGACCACCCACCTGCCCGCCCACTCACAGGTTGCTACCGAGAAATGGGACTATGACCTCCATCACACCTATTTTCCCCCCCTGGTTTGCCTCTGTGTTTTTTTAGAAGCGTGTCAAGCTTATGGTCCCTTTCACCTAGGCTGACCATGTGAAAAGGAGGACAGGGCTCATGTAACTTTAACAGTTGCAGAGAAAAGGGAATTTCAGCCAGTGTCATTTGTATGCAATTAGTTCCTGGTGATATTCCCTCTTCATCACAACTGTTAAAGGTGTAGGCACTATACTAGAGTGACCATATACAAAAGAGGGCAGGGCTCCTGCATCTTTAACTGTTGTGATGAACAGGGAATTTCATCAGGTACTAATTGCATACAAATGATGCCGGCTGAAATTCCCTTTTCTCTACTACTGTTAAAGTTGCAGGTGCCCGGTCCTCCTTTTCATATGGTCAGCCTACTTTCACCTGAATAGCTGCTCTTTCACTCTTTCGCTCTTTCGCTCCTTCCCTCTTCCGCTCCACTCCACTCCACTCCACCCCTTCTCTTTCTCCCTCCAGCCAGGTCCTGTCAGACAAGCACTTCAACCAGACCGCTTTCTGCTGGGCAAAAATGGAACGGCCCTTTAGTCTGGCTCTTTGGGGGCATTGAGGGAGTACAATCCCACCTCTGCAGAGATTCAGGCGTTGTATGATTTAAAAAAAGGTTTTCGAGCCTGGGATGCAAGGTTTGGGTTTTATACTGAGGCTTGGAGCCAGCTGCTGGGAGAGATCGCTTTTCCCTGCTGGGACCTGATGCCATCCATTCAAGCCCCCAGTTCCTTTAAAACGACACGGAGGCTTGGGGCACATTAAATGCACTTAGCGAAAATAATCCAGACTTTTAGCACTCTACGAAAGGCTGGGGAAGAGGCAGGGTGTCAGCAGGACAGGTACAGCGTCATGTGAGTACCATGCTGCAAATCCGCACACCAGGCACAGCGAGAGTGCACTAAATTGCTGGTGTGATGGAGCTCTGTGAATGAAGCAGTGACATGTTGGTCAAAGTGCAAGGCAGCTGTCCATTTTGCTTGTCTGGAAAGGATTTCCTGGGAATGCCTGGCTCCTAAGCACAGCTAGAAACAAGAGTCCTTATAAGATCAGAGCCCCAAGGCAGTAGCAGAGCTCGTTCCTGAGGGGACTTAGAGCAGGTGTGCACAACCTTTTCAGCCCCCATGTCTGCATACATCGCAGGGTTGGGGGCTGCAGCCCCATCAGCAATCCTCTTACAGATCTTTCTTTCCTTGTTGCTAGTGCCAGCAAAGAAAGAGGGATTGATATCAGTGTTGGGAATACAGTGGTGCGGAGGATGCAGTTAAAAGGCTTTCTTCAGATACGTGAATAGTAAAAGACAGAGGAAAGAAATGGCGGTTCAACTACTCAATGAGGATGGCAAATTGGTAACAGATGACAAAGAAAAGGCCGAAGTGCTCAATTCCTACTTTGGCTCTGTCTTCTCCCAAAAGTGGGTCTATGACACCCCCCCCCCCCCCCCCCGGTAAAGTGAAGTACAAGCTGAAGGCGCAGGATTGCAGTTTGAGATTGATACACAAATGGTCAAGGAACACCTACTTTCTTTGAACGAGTTCAAATCTTCAGGGCCCGACGAACTGCATTCTAGAGTAATAACAGAGCTGGCAGAAGAACTCTCAGAACCACTGTCTATTATCTTTGCAAAATAATGGAAGACGGGTGAAGTACCGGATGACTGGAGGAGGGCTAATGTTGTCCCTAACTTCAAAAAGGGCAAAAAGGAGGAACCTGAGAACTACAGACTGGTCAGTCTGACACCCATCCCTGGGAAAATTTTGGAGCAGATTATAAAGAAGTCAATCTGTAAGCACCTTGAAAACAATGCAGTGGTTACTAGAAGCCAGCATGGATTTGTCAAGAACAAATCCTGTCAGATTAATCTGATCTCATTTTTTGATTGGATAATCTCCCTTGTGAACTGTGGGAATGCTGTGGACATAGTATATCTTGAGTTCAGCAAAGCTTTTCACAAAGTGCCCCATGACATTCTGATTCACAAACTAGCTAAAAGTGGGCTACATGGAACAACTATTAGGTGGATCCACAGTTGGCTACAGAATCGGACTCAAAGAGTGCTTATCAATGGTACCTTTTCACACTGGGTGGAGGTAACGAGCAGGGTACCGCAGGGCTCAGTTCTGGGCCCAGTGCTCTTCAACATTTTTATTAATGATTTGGATGAGAAAGAGCAGGGAATGCTTATCAAATTTGCAGACGACACAAAATTGGGTAGGATTGCTAATACCCTGGAAGACAGAAACAAACTCCAAAGTGATCTTGATAGACTGGAGCATTGGGCTGAAAACAACAGAATGAAATTTAATAGAGATAAATGTCAAGTTCTACACCTAGGAAAAAGAAACCAAATGCACAGTAACAAGATGGGGGGTACTTGGCTCAGCAATATGGCAAGCGAAAAGGATCTTGGAATTGTTATAAATCACAAGCTGAACATGACCCAACAGTGTGATGTGGCTGCAAAAAAAGCAAATGCTCTTTTGGGCTGCATTAATAGAAGTATAGCTTTCAAATTACTTGAGGCACTGGTTCCCCTCTATTCGGCACTGGTTAGACCCCATCTTGAGTATTGTGTCCAGTTCTGGGCACCACATTTCAAGGAGGATGCAGACAAGCTGGAGTGTGTTCAGAGGAGGGCAATGAGGATAATTAGGAGGCTGGAAACAAAGCCCAATGAGGAGATACTGAAAGAACTGGGCATGTTTATCCTGGAGAAGATTGAGGGGAGACATGAGAGCACTCTTCAAATACTTGAATGATTGTCACACAGAGGAGGGCCAGGATCTCTTCTCGATCAACCCAGAGTGCAGGATATGGAATAATGGGCTCAGGTTACAGGAAGCCAGATTCTGGCTGGACATCAGGAAAAACTTCCTGTTAGAGCAATAAGACAATGGAACCCATGACCTAGGGAGGTGGTGGGCTCTCCCACACCAGAGGTCTTCAAGAGGCAGCTGGACAACCATCTGTAAGGGATGCTTTCAGGTGAATTCCTGCGTCGAGCAGGGGGTTGGACTCCATGGCCTTATAGGCCCCTTCCAACTCTACTGTTCTATGATTCTATGAAAGCTTTGCACAGGTTGTATACCCCTGATTTAGAGGCTAGGTGGTGGTGGCACAAGAAGGTTTGTAGTAAGGAACAGGTTGGGATCTCAGAGGTGACTTAAATCAGTGGCTATGATTGGCCATCCTGCTCACGACACCTGCTGCTTCTTGGGAAAATGCCAAAAGGTGAAGGCATCAGTAGAAACAAAGGTTGGTTCCTTCATTCTCCTTCCTTCTTTCTCTAGATCTGGGACATCATGAATTACTGCACAGCGGCTGAAGCAGAAGATTCTGTGTTGGATCTGAGCGATGGACCTCCTCTTCAGCAGAACAGTTTTCGTGACTTAATTCCTGAATACTGTCAAATTCCTGTGAAATTCCAGGCCGACAGAGCGACCAGGCAGGTCAGTATTGCTACTGACATCCCATTTTCAGGCAGGATCCAAGTGGGCTGAGTGGGGCTCTGGAAGAGGTCGTGTTAACAAATCCTGTGTATGTTGTCTCAGCAGCTTCTTGGGAAATGCTCACGCCTGGCCTTTATGTGCAAATGCTGATATGTAATAACCCATATAGAACAGATCGAGGGCTGAGTGTACGTTTGGAACTGATGCAGAAATCCTACCATGAAATACCCTTGCCCAGAGAGCAGGAGAGAGCCAGGAATTATTATTATAATTGTTATTATTACTGCCTCAGATACTGGAGGCAGCACATGGCCATCAGGATTAGTAGCTATTAGCCTTCTCCTCCTCCAGGAATTTCGCCAACCCCCTTTTAAAGCCATCCAAATTGGTGGCCATTTGGATGGGCTTTTACTAGGGGTGTGCATCGGATCGGATCCGATCCACGATCCGAATCCGATCCGCCCCAAAATCGGAAAAATCCGATCCGATCTGATCCGATCCGACCAACCCTCTGATCCGATCCACTGAGGTCCGATCCGGATCGGAAAAAATCGGCAGATCGGACACCATTTTGAATGCTTTTTCCCATAGCCAAGTATTGTGTTACAAAAACGCCTATAACGTTTTCATTTTTAAAGATAGAAGAATGAAACTTGGGCACTTTGTAGATGGGTTAGTGATAGTTATCTGTGAGAAATTTCAGAAAGATTGGTGCATGCATTTTGTAGCTAATAATTTTTTAATAAATAACCAGGAATGCCTATAACATTTTCATTTTTACAGTTCCACACATTAAACTTTGCCACATTGTAGGCGGTACATTGGGACCTATGTGTGTGAAATTTCAGAAACGTAGGTGCTTGCCTTGTGTGGCAATTAATTTTAGAAAAATTAGTAGTAGTGGGGTAAATACAGTTATGCCTCCAACTTTTTTATTTTTAAAGATACAAACAGGAAACTTGGGCACATTACAAGTAACACTTTGCTTGATATGTGTGTGAAATTTCAGAAAGCTAGGTCCAGGCATGTGGTGGCAAGGTATTTTTGAAACAATGAGGAAAGAATCACCTATAACTTTTTTATTTTAAAAGTTAGAAGTCTGAAAGTTGCTCACTTTGTAGATGGGTTAGGGGTAGTTGTCTGTCAGAAATTTCAGAAAGTTAGGTCCAGGCATTTGGTGGCTACGAATTTTTTAGATTAAAAGTTACAAAAGTTTTTCCACAGAGGCTTGGGCTGTCAATTGCACCCCCCCTCCCCCTCCCTCTTTTATCTGTCAAAACTCCGTGTTGTTGTAACTTTTAATCTAAAAAAATCGTAGCCACCAAATGCCTGGACCTATCATTCTGAAATTTCTGACAGACAACTACACCTAACCCATCTACAAAGTGAGCAACTTTCAGACTTCTAACTTTTAAAATAAAAAAGTTATAGGCGTTTCTTTCCTCATTGTTTCAAAAATACCTTGCCACTACACGCTTCAAGCTATGTTTCTGAAATTTCTCCACATTAGACATACCACTTTGGTCCACATGTGTGATGAATTTCTCCGTCCTCCTCGTCATTGGTGATTGCTAACCTCCTGCCCCCCCCACCTACAATGTGGCAACGTTTCATGTGTGGAACTTTAAAAATGAAAAAGTTATAGGCATTCCTGGTTATTTATTAAAAAATTAATTGCCACAAAATGCCTGCACCAAACTTTCTGAAATTTCTCACAGATAACTACCCCTAACCCATTTACCAAGTACCCAAGTTTCATCCTTTTATCTTTAAAAATGAAAATGTTATAGGCCTTTTTGTAACACAATACTAGACTATGGGGAAATGCATTCAAAATGGCATCCGATCCGCGGATCGGACATCCGATCCATGGATCGGGATCTGATCCGATCTGCCCAACCTCCGATCCGATCCAACCCCCCAGGTCCGATACCGATCAGATATTTACATTCATGTTTATATTTATTTATTTATTTATTTTCATTTATATACCGCCCCATAGCCGAAGCTGTCAGGGCGGTTTGCAAAAATTAAAAACATTGAACGTTAAAAACAACGATATACAAAATTTAAAACCATAAAGCATAAAAACAAGTACAATATCCTTTAAAACAACAATTATGGGTCAAAGCACAACAACAACACAAAACCCTCATCATATGCTGTTAAATGTTTGGGAGAAGAGGAAAGTCTTGACCTGGCGCCGAAAAGATAACAATGTTGGCGCCAGGCGAGCCTCGTCGGGGAGATCATTCCATAATTGTTAAGTTTTGTTTGATAGTTTAGGATTACTGTGCTTCGTTGCAATTTGACTGCAAACAGCTCCTCTTTGCTGGTCTCTTGGAAGCTCTGGGCATGTAGCTTGGCCATCACCAGGTGCTGAAATTCCCCTTTCTATTAAAACTGTTAAAGATACAGGAGCCCGGTCCTCCTTTCCATAGGGTCACCCTAGCGTATAAAATCATAAGCAAGGGGACACCCAAAATCTACAGACCCTGTCACTCCTCAATTCTCACTTTGTTTCAACATCTTAATATCGCCAGGTTCCTTTTCAAAACCAATTCTGCCTGCTTGAAATCCTGTTTACGAAATGCCCCTAAGTGGTGGGAGATGGCACTTGCCCTGTAAGGGGAAGCGAGCTTTAAACCGGTTCTGCTCACATGGCAGATGCCAGCTCTCACCAGGTGAGGGCGGCTCTGTGCAAAGCATTCACCAGGAAAAATTGACCTGTTATAATAAAACACGTCGTGACACCCTGCATTAGCCAGTCTCTGTTTTAACAGCTATTTAGGGTGACCGTATGAAAAGGAGGACTGGGCTTCTGTATCCTTAACCGTTGTATTGCAAAGGGAATTTCAGCAAGTGTCAATTGTTATGCATGCAGCACCTGGTGAAATTGCCTCTTCACCACAACAGGTAAAGCTGCAGGAGCTATATTAGAGCGACCAGATACAAAAGAGGGCAGGGCTCCTGCAGCTTTAACTGCTGTGATGAAGAGGGAATTTCAGCAGGTGCTGCATGCATACAAATGACACCTGCTGAAATTCCCTTTTCTATACAGGTACAGGATCCCTGTCCTCCTTTCCATATGGTCACCCTTAAAAAGGGCGAACCAGGGGGTGTGGGCGTGTCCTTCTGGGAAGTTTGAAGGACCAGATGCGGCCCCCAGGCCTGAGGTCCGGCATCCCTAGTTGCAAGAGAAGAAAGCATCTTCTCTCTGGGAGTATCGCAGCCTTTCCCTGGCACCATTTTTGGTTCCTGACCGTGCCCTTCAACACTGAGCAGGATGGCTTTGTCTCTTTGGCAGGTGCACAACGGCTGGGTGACTTCCTTGGTTCCCCCAGCCTGCCTCAGCTCTTGGAGGGGACATCTGAAGAATGTGGTCAGTGTCAGGTATATCGAAAGATTCAGAGTGATTCTCACTTCCAGCCACGATTGCACCATCAAGCTCTGGATGCTGACAGGCAAGCACATAGGTAATGCACCCCTTTTGAATCCTTAGCTGTTGGTACAAGAAAGAGCCGGGCTCAGTTTGTAGGTATGCAGAATGACTTTCTACTCTCTGTTGGGCTGAGTTGGATCCCGAAACGTGAGCTACACCGACTTGCTGTCCCTTTGTGACTCCTGACTGTCCAGGTATTTGCCCTCTTCTCATAGGTGTGCGCACGAGGTGTGCTGGGTATGCCCAGGCACACCCTAATTTCCTAGGGCCACCTCCGCTTTCCTGCCCCCCCCCCCCCCCCCCGCCCGCTTGAATCAGGGCTTTTTAAAGAGCATGGGAAAGCCTCCAGAAAGCCGCAATTAGTATCCCTGGGGGAACTATGCACTTTCTGGAGGCCTTGGAAAGTGCGTTTTCTCGCCCTCCACTGCTCCAATCGGGCGCTGTCCCATGAGGCTGATTATCTGAGCAGGTGGCACATCTTCTCCCTCTCAGACAAGAGCAGGTAGCAGGCCAATCTGCTCAGGATTTGATAGGGCTGATCTCCTAATTCAAACTGTCAGAACACCCCCCCCCCACACCCACCCTTCACTTCACCCAGAAGGAGAAAAGGGAGGCTTTCTTCTTGACAGTAAAATAAGGCTGCCTCTACACGAGAGGTTTAAAGCTCCTTCAAGTCTCATTAAATTTTTTACCTCTACATGAGCAGAGCGCGAATCGGGAGTTGAGACGCGTTATCTGTCCGATTATGCACATTATCGAATGCGCGTTAAATAGCGAGTTTTATTTTGCTGCGGCCGTTAAAGCGCATTTTGACTATGTGAACAAGCGATTCTCCGCATTAATTACTTCTAAAGTGCATTTCAAACAACCGGTAAGGCCACCAGTTGTGCGCTCAATTACCTCCTGCGTACAGTCATTTACCATAAAGCGCTTCCGAGAAGATGCGCATAATTGGAGAACCTGGCGTCAAACTGAATTCTTGTAGAGGGGGTCTAAGTTTCTCACAGCAGAGCAGGAAGCCTCCCTTACCAGCTAGAAGGGCCACACTGTAAAGAGCGACTGGTGTGCTTTGCTTTTTAGCTTCTGCTACTAGCAAAAAAGCGTGGCCTTCGCTGCCTGTGAATACAGCCATGAGAACCAACTCTAGAATCATAAAAATTGCCAACTGCTCTAGCAAATTAGTATACATGTGCAGCTCTACAATGCATACGGCTCTGTGTACATTTGCACTTGCCCTCCTCAGCATTCTTCTGAAGCCAAATCCAACGCGTGTGGAACGACCACAGCCTCTTCTTGGGGTTAGGGGGGGCGACGTGGCTCAATTGAAGCTGCCAGGTTAGGACCAAGCAACGGGTCAGAGGCTGCTAGGCATTGGCTCCTGGCTTGACTTGCAGGGACGTTTGGGCAGTCGTTGTGGAGGTTGGGAATGCAGCACATGGTGGCAGCCGAAGTGCCGGAGGAGATCCGCCGCGTGGGCTCCCTGCATACCCTGATGGTCCTGAATGAAGGCCGGAAACCCCACTGGGAGTGAGTAAACTGAACGTCTCTTAGTTTTGGCTCTCCAATGAGATGTGGCTATGCAACGGGTGCCGGATAATGGAGGCCAAGTCAATTCCTTCCCCTTCTGGCAATGGATGCGCATGTGTTGGATGGGTGTGTGTGTGTGTGTGTGTGAGCAACGCCATAGCCTGCTTTGGCTCTGTGACTAATGGCCTGCCTGTGGCTGCGTTGGCATGCTCTCCTGAAGCCACAACACAGAAGCCTACCATCATCTCCATATTGACTGCTAAGGGCTACTAGTCCTGATGGCTATGTGCTACTGCCAGTAGCAGAGGCAGTAAGCCTGTGTGCACTAGTTGCTGGGGAACATGGGTGGGAGGGTGCTGCTGCACCGTGTCCTGCTTTGTTGGTCCCTGGTCGACAGCTGCTTGGCCGCCGTGTGAACAGAGAGCCAGATTCGATGGGCCCTTGGGCTGCTCCATCCTCAGGGCTCTTCTGATGTTCTTAACAAGCCGTGAAGCTGATCAGCAACCTTGCCTCTGGTTTCGTCTTTTCTCCCCATGTTCAGTGAGGGAAATACAGTCGGTGTGATCTTCTCTGTCAAGGAGGTGAACAGGAGGTGGAGGCTACCACTGGTATGACTGACACTTGCCCTTCCTGGCTAGTTAAATTAGCCAGGATCGAGCTGGCCATGTGGCTAAGGGAGGCGATAAAGCCAAGGGGCGGGTGTGTCTCCTCTTGCTTCACGAACCTTTGCTGAGGAAAGCTTTCCTTGACCCAGCAGATTTTGGGAAGCATCCTTGCCTTGAATCATAGAATCATATGATAGTAAAGTCGGAAGGGTCCTATAAGGGTCCTATAAGGTGGTGGCTTTGTAACTCCAGAAGCATTTGGATGGTACTGGTCGTCTGGGCCCATTTCAACTGGGCTTTCTGCTGGCATTTTGGATGGAGACTGCTTCAAGGACCCTGGTGCTTTTGTGCTGGCTTCCTGGCAGGTCTGGCCCTTCAAGGCACTGTGTGGCAGTGGTCCCGGTCCTTTCTGCCCGGTCGTGTCCAGGAGGTGGGCTTGGGTGGTTACTGTTTAGTGCTATGGCCATTGGTTTATGAGGTCCCACAGGATTCTGCCCTGTCCCCAGGGATATTTAACATCTACATGAAACCAGTGGGAGCGGGCGCTTTGGAGCGAGGTGCGTCCATATGCAGACAACTCTCTGCTCTGTTGCAAGCGACACATTGCTGAAGCTCAGCCCTGGACTGGATGAGGGTGAACAAGCTGAGATTGTAATTTTTGTGAACCTCCCAGGCAAGATAGAGATGCCCTTACTCAATAGAAGGTCTGACGCAGGTTTCAACTTGTTCTGGACAGGGTCATGCTTCCCCTGAAAGATCAGGTGCACAGTTTGGGAGTGCTCCTAGATCCTACATTGCCCCTGGAACTTCAGGTAACAGTGGTGGTGAGGAGCACATTTGCATGACTATGTTGAGTGCCCCACCTGTGACTGTTCCTGAGTCAGTCTTATCTGGCAACAGTAATCTGAGCCAACAGTGTGACGCGGATGCAAAAAAAGCTAAGCTATTTGGGGCTGCATTAATAGCTTCCAAATCACACGAGGTACTGGTTCCCCTCTATTCGGCACTGGTTAGGCCCCATCTTGAGTATTGCGTCCAGTTCTGGGTGCCACACTTCAAGAAGGATGCAGACAAGCTGGAGGGGATTTAGAGGAGGGGTCTGGAAACAAAGCCCTATGAGGAGAGACTGAAAGAATTGGGCCTGTTTAGCCTGGAAAAGAGAAGACTGAGGGGAGACATGATAGCACTCTTCAAATATTTGAAAGGTTGTCACATGGAGTGTAGGACACGGAATAATGGGCTCAAGTTACAGGAAGCCAGATTCCTGCTGGACATCAGGAAAAACTTCCTGACTGTTAGAGCAGTACGACAATGGCACCAATGACCTAGGTAGGTGATGGGCTCTCCCACACTAGAGGCCTTCAAGAGGCAGCTGGACAACCATCTGTCAGGGATGCTTTAAGGTGGATTCCTCCATTGAGCACGGGGTTGAACTCGATGACGATATAGGCCCCTTCCAACTCTACTATGCTATGATTCTATAATCCATGTCTTGGATACATCATGGTTAGACTATTGTGTGAGCTGTTCGTGGGGCTACCCTTGGAGAGCATCCAAAAACTTAAGTTGGTGCAAAATGCAGCAGCTGGGCTGGTAACTGGTGCATGGTGTTGTGATCACATCATCTCAGGAATGAAACATTGGCACTGGTTGCAAAATATTTCACGGTCTCAATTCAAGGTGATGGTTTTAATCTTTCAGGCTCTAAACAGCTAAGAGAATGGGGGGGGGGTCTTTGGGGGAGGGCAATTTCCACGCCTTGGACCTGCCCAGGGGAGCCACACCTTGCTTCTGCCACGCCACCAAAATTCATTGGCGTGGTGTGACAGAGGGCTCCATCACAGTTAGGGTTTATGGCACTCTCAGAGTCCGTCCTGTCCGCTTTCGGTGCTATGGACTTGCATGATGTCATCCCTGTCCTGTACTATTCTCATTTTTTTCTTCACTTCTAGCGCCTTATTTTTGACTGGGGAAAGTCCATTTCCATGCTGGAGGTGTGGCATGAAACAGAAGTGTCAATTGTGTCCTCCCATCCTCTTCTGTGTTTTTTGGTTGGTTGATGAGTGTGTCTTCAAGGGCGGTTTCAGTGACAAAAGAAGAGGGTGTTCCATTTATCTGCCAGGGCAGTTGATGAAGTTATTCCCTCCTTTTTATCTGGGGACACATTAGGCGTTGGAAGAAAGGTCTCAGTGCTCCAAACCCCCCCCCCCCCCTTGCTTGGCTTCCTTACTTGTTTTGCTGATCAATTCCTGTCCCTTTGCGTTCTCCCTCCAAGTGCCTTATTAATCTTTTTATTGCTTCTCTTCTTTTTTGTGTATTTATTCTTTCTCCTATATTCTCCTACATTCTCATATCCAATATCCATTCATTATTCTATATTATATAACAGTGGCTGGAAAGGGCCAAATCCCGCTTGTTTCTGAAAAGGGACTGACGAGGCTCGGTGGGAGTGAAATGGGCAAGAAGGGTTGCCTTGTATGGAAGGCTTTGTGCCCGGAGGCGCAAGAGGGCAAGCGGACAGAAAGAGCAGAAAAGTGGGCTTCCGGGCCAAAGTATGGGATCCCATTGGGATCCTTGGCAGTATGGGTCAGCATTTAAGATGGGCAGGTTCAAGAGTGTCTTCCCCCACACTGGTTGGAGACATTTAAAGCACAAGTGCTGATTCATGTTACCTGCAGTGGCATAAGGCTCCTCTGTGAAATCCATGTGCAATTTCTGCATGGGAGTCTTTAGCCCCTCCCCCCAGATTCCCTGGGAAGGGGTGGCCTGTGCTTTGCGCGTTGCATCTCCCACCCCCTTGTTCTGCCGCATCCAGGAGCACCCGCAGCATCGTCCAGACGCTGAGCCAGCAGAAGAGGCAGCAGTCCATGCTGATGGACTTCCTGCACGTGAGGTCATCATCCCTTGGCGGGGATGCTGCCAGCCGGATGCAGGAACTGATCCAGAAAGAGACCCGCATTGCCCAGTTCACTGACGAGCAGATCGAGGCTGCCTTCCAGAAGTGGGAAGAGTCTGGGAAGCAGGTGAGCAGTGACCCTTTGCGTTTAAGAAGAGAGAAGGAGACAAGTGGGTGGTCAGGGGGAAATATATATGTGTATTTGCAGCCCAACACGTTTAGGGGAGGGGCCATAGCTCAGTGTGATAGAGCACCTGCTTTGCATGCAGAAGGTCCCAGGTTCGATCCCTGCCTTCCCCATGTAGGGCGAGGAAAAGAACTCTTCCTGGAACCCTGGAGATCCGCTGCTGCCTGTCAGTGTCGACAAACCTGGGCTAGATGTTTCAATGGTTTGACTCAGAGCATCATCACACAAGTGTTTTATTGCACGCTCGTTACTGGGTACTCACGGATTTTCATGGGTCTCTCTCACAACATCACCTGCCTCCCACCCCTTCTAGCCTTCTTCATGCCACAAGAAAACACCCCAGTAAGTCCGACTTATTATTTGAGACGGACGTTGCCGCCATCTCCTGCTGTGTGCAGGAGAAGCAGCGCGATCAAAACGGCCCACTGAATGGGCCACATTCACGTTGTTTACTTCCTCTTTCAAAAGAGGGAGTCATGAGGGACAACCGCGAGGGCGGAGAAGCGATGGTAAGGAAACACGATTTCCCCCCGTGTGATGACGCGCTCAGTATAAGGCGGCTCCCTATGTTTTTATACTCCACTTTTCTATCGAAATAAGAGCAGCTGACAAAGTTTAAAACACCAATCGATGTGATTGAATTTAAAACAACCCAGAGACTAAGCCAGGCAATGCAGCGTAGCAGGGAACGAGTACAGTTCAAGAAGCTGGAGGCGGCTTCCGGAGGAGGCTTTTCTGGTGCAGTTGCCCTGACTCATGCCTGGAATTTGGTTGGGACGGGGCAGGAGGTGGGGGCGGGAGGTATCCAGGTGTTGTCCTCTTCCACCTTTAAGCCTCCTGTCTTTTCCCACCTGTTCTTCCATCTATTTCGTTAACACTAAAATCCGTTAAGGAGGAAAAGACGGACTAGCGGCACCGGGGCCTTTTGCCTGGAGGTGCCAGGAGCCTTCGTCTGGAACCCTTGTAATAAAACAGGCTTCCTCACCTGCTGGTGTGGAAGGAGAGATGGAACCAGATGGCCTGGGTTGGGAGGGTTCTTCCAAGTGTCAACCCCAGGCCAGATCTACACTTGGTCTCCATCGCACCAGCGTTCTAGCGCACTCTCGTCTGCCTGGTTTGCTGTTTTGCAGTACGGTATTCACATGACGTCGTGCCTGTCCTGCTGACACCCCGCCTCTTCCCCTGCCTTTCCGTGTTTTCCTAGAGTGGGGAAAGTCTGCTTTATTTCCTCCACACGGGATTAAAGTGCCCTCCACCCCGCGTATTGCGCTATGTCCTTTGTTGGGGACATGTGCTATAAAGGATGGTCTTGCTGATGAAAGAGAAGGGCGGGGCGGTTCTCCTCCACCAGCACTCCGTGTCGAATGAATAGGCTTGTGCTGACACAGTTGAACAGACTTTTGCTGCTCCGACCCCACCCTCATTGCCCGCAGAAATGGCACCCAGCTGATGAGATGTCAAATCAGTAAAGTGCTAGACCGGGGGGGGGGGGGGAGGTCCCATGTCAATCACAATGTCACAACCAATGAACTGGAGGGGGAAGGAGAAGGGGCGGGGTGGAGCAGGAGAGCAAATAAGCGAAAGGAGGTTTTACCGACACCACAAACCCAAGTGAAAGGGACCATTAGCTTGATGTGCAAATGAAGCAGAGGTGGAAATTGCGGAGGCAAACCAGGGGGAAAAAGTAGGTGTGATGGAGCCCCTTGTGTCACATCATTATGAATGTGAAATAAGAAGCAGGAAATAGCACTATGAAAGCGGTGTCTGGAATGTGTCCTGTGCCCCAACAGTTATCAGCGCACTTCAATGCCTCTATAAAGCAGTCGTGTAGATCCGGCCCAGGATAAAATGTGACTGGGCTGCGGTGGCTCTACCCATCCCACTTCCAGGGGTGGGGAACTGCAGAGGGGAACCCCTCATATCAACTGCCATGTTTGGAAGGTTCCTTTGGGCATAGTGAAAGTGTCTATCATCATGGTGTTATGGTTGTTAGGGTGATTTCAGTGTAAATGGAACTTTAAGAGTACCATATGGAAAGGAGGGCAGGGCTCCTGTGCCTTTAACAGTTGTATAGAAAAGGGAGTTTCAGCAGATGTCATTTGTATGCATGCAGCACCTGGTGAAATCCCCTCTTCATCACAAGAGTTAAAGTTGCAGGGGCCCTGTCCTCTTTTGTATCTGGTCACTCTTATACAGCACGGCTCCTGCAGCTTTAACTGTTGTGATGAAGAGGGAATATCACCAGGTGTTGCATGTATAACAATGTATATAACCTGCTGAAATTCCCTTTTCTATGCAACTGTTAAAGAGACAGGAGCCCTGTCCTCCTTTCCACAGGGTCACCCTACATAAGCCAAAGGCAGGTTTCTGCCCCAAGGAGCTTGCAGTCTAAATTTAGCCTGTGCTTGGGAGGAGGCAAAGATCGCAAGGGCAGGCATATGAGCAAATCCAGCCACATGTGCCTGATGGCGGTGAGGATGGGGGGGGGGGGTTTAAAGGGAGTAGGAGACTCAGCACTGCACCGCTGCAGGCGCCGGGAGCCTCTTTCAGCCCAATGGTCCAATTCAGTTTCAGAGAATTTCTGGGCGGCCCCGTTCCAGTAGCAGGCAAGGCCAAAGGCAAAGGGGTGTGTGCGTGTGTCTGTGGGGAGCGAAATACTAGGGTGTCTTGGCTTCAAGCTCTTTCTGGCAGTCACCCAGGCCCTTTGTACACCAGAGAATCATCCCGAGGTTGTCCCTAGGTTGTCCCTGTGCATCCAAATGATGCACAGGGGATCCCGGGGACGACCGGGGGGGCGACCCCGGGAAAATGGAAAACCGGGGATATCCCGGGTTTCCCGCCGTCCCGCGACATGAAATGGGTACGGTGCCGCCTAGGGTGGCTCTGTGCCCATGGGGCTGGGGGCGCGTGCAGGGGGTTCCCTACCTTTTCCGCTGCGTTCCCGCTGCTCCCTGTGCCTTTAAAAACAAACAAACTGCCGTCCCCAGTGGGCACGAGGTCCCTGTTCCCTTCTGGGACGTCACACGTCCTGTTTGGACACCCGGGGAGGATTGTGGAAGCCGGTAAATCCACAGTCCTCCCCCACATCCCTCTACACCCTTAGGAGAGGGATTTCAACCTTTTAGAATGGGGGGAAACAGCACAAAGGCCAAGGGTTTTTGTTTTTGGATTTGGCCCTGGGCCCTGAGGTTCTTGGGAGGCCATTCGCAGCATGGGAGAAAGGGCAGATCTGGAGGGCGTGAGCCCTGGAGTATCACAGCCTGCCCCAAGGTCCATCTCTTGGTTCTGTCGCCCGCCGAGTGCAGAAGAGCGACATCCTGGGCTACGCCTACAAGCAGAAGGTGCCACGCCCCATGCTGAAGCAGCTCTCAGAGATGAAGGCTTACGTGGCTTGCAAGGATCAGGTAAGCGAGCCAAGCGAGCTCCCGGGCAAGGCAGAGCAGGGGGCTGAGGGGCTTTGCTCCACCAGAGGCCAGTGCTTCGCTTGCATGCCGCGTCTTGTGTGGGGCCGCTTCCGTGGGGCTTTAAAGCCTGCCTGTTTTGCTCTCTGCCATGAGGCTGTTCCTTCACACTGCCAACTGATCAGTCTGTCCGTTAAATATCCAGACATTTGCATATGGATAAAAACAGCAATGGTGAAACCCAACGGCCTCCTTCCGTTGTTTTTAGATGGTAGGCAGGGGCATCACAGCCAGCATTACTCTAGACAAGGCCTTCCTTCCCTCTCATGTGTGAGAGAAAGGGGGTCTCTCCCCTTCATTTAAGCCGCTCCTTCTGCTTTTGTGTGCTTGTAGGTTTATAAGCGCTTAAACTAAAAATAAAATGCATTTTAAAAACTCTGCCCAATTAATTGGGGGTTAACTTTTTAGTGGCTGAACAGTGCTTTTTATCAATTAATTGAACTGGTTGATGAAACATGACAGCCTTACATTCTGAAAGACCCTATTCTCCCTTACGAGCCTGCCCATCCTCTGAGAAGTTTAGGAGAGGCCCTTCTTTTGGTCCCACCACCATCACAGGCATGTCTGGTGGAGACACGGGAGAGGGCCTTCTCGGTGGCTGCCCCAGGGCTCTGGAACTCCCTTCGCAGGGAAGCTCCTTGGCGTTTTAATATTGTAGCATGTTTAATTGTTTTTTTTATTTTTGTAAGTTTCAATTTATATGTTTTAACTGTACATGTTTTAATTTGTAAAGCTGCCTCGAGTCCCAGTACTGTGAAAAAGGCGGGATATTAACAACAACAACAACAACAACAACAACAACAACAACAATCAAATTCAATCTTATCAAACAACCTACACCATACTATACATACTCACCCAAAACAATCTTGGGAAATGCAGATCACAAAATATACTGAGACAGAACAATTCATACAATACCCTGCAACCGACCAGACATAACAGTCATAGACAAAAAAGAAAAACACACATACCCCATCGACATATATTGAATGACAAAAATATTGTTGAAAAGGAAGAAGAAAAGAGAGACCAATATACACCACTGGCCATGGAAGTCAAAGAACTATGGCAACAGGAAAAGGTCACAATTATTCCATTAGTCACCTCAGTCATCGGCATCACATCAAAAAACTATACAGAAAACCTCCGGAAACTGGGCCTACCAGAATACCTCCACACCAACATCCAGAAAGCAGTCGTACTTGAAACATGCTCAATCGTCAGGAAATTCCTGAATCTGTAAAAGACAGCATGTCTTGGCACAGCCCATCACATCCGTCTAGAAAAAACGCCATGCGTGAGAAAGAGATACACAGCAACAACAGCATTCTACGCTCCAATGGGCTGAATAATACGGGGGGGGGGGGGAGCACAGCCTTTTTGGCTACGTGTGGTGCCAGTTGAAAGGCCAGAAGCGCACATGCATGGGAGCGCATGCTGGCAAGCGCACACGGACACACTTCCCCCACCACCATACTTCCCCTTGAAACCCGAATAATGGAATGGGTCTGGTGGGGAGGGAGGGAGGGAGGGAGAGGCGTGCTTTTCTTTCTGCCCAGGAGGGAGTTCCTTTCTACTCCTGCCCCGTCCGCTCACCTCTGGATCATCTGGCTGCTGCCCAACTCCAAACTGCTGCTAGGCAACTCTAGGGCGAACCCAACGGCATTAAGGGCGCATCCAGCCCTAGTTCCAGCAATAAACTAGTGACACCACACCCACAGAGCCAATGCGTGGTGAATGCCAGGTGCCAATATCCATTTATTCGTGTTTAATTTTATTTATGGCATAAATGTATACAGTGCTTTACAGAGGGCTATCAAAGCAGTTTACGGAAATGATAAAATCCTGAAATACAACAATAAAAAGAGAGTCAGTTATAACCATTTCTTCAAGAGAGTGAGCCAAGTTGTTTTTTACTCGCCTGTACTTGGTGATAGAGTGCCTGTCCACCTCTCCTATGGTGGCAGATTTCCGTCGGGGGTGGGGGATCAGGGAGCCCAGCCCTGCACACCTTGGGCCCTTGGTCAGTTCACGCCTGAGGCTCCCCTCCCCACTGCCTCGTTCCATGCCCTGAAAGACAGAAGCAAACTCCAAAGCGATCTTGATAGGCTGGAGTGCTGGGCTGAAACCAACAGGGTGACATTGAATAGGAATAAATGCCAAGTTCTACACCTAGGAAAAGGGAACCAAATGCACAGTTACAAGATGGGGGATACTTGGCTCAGCAATACGACAAGCCAGAAGGATCTTGGAATTGTTGTAGATCACAAGCTGAATATGAGCCAACAGTGTGATGTGGCTGCAAAAAAGGCAAATGCTATTTTGGGCAGTATAGCTTCCACATTGCGCGAGGTATTGGTTCCCCTCTATTCGGCACTGGTTAGGCCTCATCTTGAGTACTGCATCCAGTTCTGGGCACCACACTTCAAGAAAGATGCAGACAAGCTGGAATGTGTTCAGAGGAGGGCAAGGAGAATGATCAGGGGTCTGGAAACAAAGCCCTATGAGGAGAGACTGAAAGAACTAGGCATTGTTTAGCCTGGAGAAGAGAAGACGGAGGGGAGACCTGTTAGCACTCTTCAAAGACTTGAAAAGTTGTCACACAGAGGAGGGCCAGGATCTCTTCTCGATCATCCCAGAGTGCAGGACACTGAATAATGGGCTCAAGTGACAGGAAGCCAGATTCCGGCTGGACAATGGAAAAACTTCCTGACTGTTAGAGCAGTACGGCAATGGAACCAATGACCTAGGGAGGTGGTGGGCTCTCCCACACTAGAGGCCTTCAAAAGGCAGCTGGACAACCATCTGTCAGGGATGCTTTAAGGTGGATTCCTGCACTGAGCAGGGCATTGGACTCGATGGCCTTGTAGGCCCCTTCCAACTCTACTGTTCTATGATTCTATGAGAATTTCTGTCCAACCCTGGAACTTTAGGATGAAAACATCTTCATTAGGTTCAGGAAACCTTGCCAATATTATGCTACTTCTCCATCACAGAGATGGGTTTACATCCATCAACCTCAATGATGCTTCATTCTTGGGGAAGAGATGGTACCAGCTCAGGAGTCTTTTGTTTGGACCAGGCTTGGCTCCTCAGTTGTTTACCAAATGCCTGGCCATTATTGGTGCACTGTTCTGCCTGCAGGACATGACAGTTTTCCTGCAGGTAGACAACTGGCTATGGGTTGTCCTCACTTATGACTAGCTTGCAGCTCATTTGGCTTTCATGCTGCTCCTCCTTGTCAGCTTGGGACCCTGTGTGAATGTGGAGAGGTCTTGCCTGGTACCAACCCATCAGTCAAATTCACTGAAACCTTCCTTGATTCTGAAGACAGATGTGCTTGTGTATTAGCAAGCTGGGCCAAAGTTCTTACTGGCCTTGCTACCAAGGTTGGCCTCCATAATGACCACCTGTTGTCTTAAATCCAGAGGCTTTTGGGACTATGGCAACCACAGCTGTCACTCCCCATGTGCAGCTGTGCACAAGGCACCTCTTTCAGCTACCCTGAGATCTCCAGGACATGGAGCTCACATCAAGCTGCCAGGACCATCACTTGCTTTGCTAGTTGGCCTCTCCAGCTAACTTACTTCAAGAGTTCAGGTTCTTTCCACCATCACCCTTGGTCATAGTCAACCCCCAGCATATCTAGAACTTACTAGGGTCGCATTGCAGGTACCCAAGGATCAATGCTTCATGTTTATCAGTAGATTTATGGCTGCATATCAACATGCTCAAATATCTAGCAGTTACAAAGGCCTTCAAGATGCTTGAATGTTCCATCTACAGAAATTGAGTCCACGTGGCCACCAAAAACATGTTCCACCATATGCTCCATCAACAGATTGGACTGGATGATGTCTGGAACCCTGATCTCCTTGACTCTCCAGCTTTGTGACTAGTGTGTGTGCTTCACAGTGTGACGTCTTTAGCAGTCCACCTATCCTGGGATGACAACTCTCTAGTGGATTTGATCTCTACTGGTGAGCAATCTGCTCGCAGAACTGGATGTTAGCCTCACGGGCCGCTTGGAGCCTCTTTTGCTGTTTGGAGACACCATCCATCCATGGATTTGCTATCTCAAGCAATGCCACATGTACAAATGCTATCTTGGTGGTGATTACATTGGCCTTGCCCAGAGAGCATGCTGCTTTGTGTACACTGTCCTGACTCCCTATATCTGGTGAGCTGTGCCCATGCATTTCCTTTTAGTCCAAGTGGGTCCAAGTTTTGACTTCAAACAAGACGTGGTTTTTGCCAGTCTTCCCTGCCCCGTCTCTCTGTGTATATTTGTGTGTTTCTGTGTGTGTGTTTGTGTGCCTGTGAGAAAGAGAGGAATGCCTGCCCTGGCTTAGCCCACTTCCACGTTCAGCCATGCTTACCACCTGCATGTGGCCCCCAACACATCACCCCTCTCTGCATCTGGCCCTTGGGTAAAAAATGTTGCACCCTCTTTCTCTGTAAAGTTCTGAAATAAGGCCCTGTGCTGGCACAGAATCCATATGTGTGACTGCATAGGTGACTACATGAAGAGGGACAAACCCTAAACAACTTAGGGCCAGGCTGCCTTCGAGAGCGCCTCACCCCGATGCCCCTGCCCGACATCTGCGATTATCCCAGGGAGCTCTTTGGAGGGTGCCATAAGTCTGCCTCGGGAGCACTTGCACTAGAGCATTTAGGGTTAATAATAATAATAATAATAATAATAATAATAATAATAATTTATTTCTTACCCGCCTCTCCGTCTAGATCGAGGCGGGGAACAACAACATGATAAAATACATAAAACTAATTAAAACATGACAAATATTATTAAAACTGCATTAAAACATCCTAAAACATCCTAAAAACATTCTAAAAATTACACTGGATATGCCTGCCGGAAGAGAACAGTCTTTATACCTTTCTTAAATTCTAAAAGACTGTTAAGTTGATGAGTCTCCTCCGGCAGGTCATTCCACAGTCTGGGAGCGGCAGAAGAGAAGGTCCTCTGGGTAACAGTTGTCAACCTAGTCTTGGCCAACCGCAGTAAGTTCTTCCCAGAGGACCTGAGCGTGCGGGGCGGAGCGTGCCAGCCCTCTGGAACACCTTATCAGTTGACCTTGGAGAGGCCCCCTCAGTTCTGATGTTCAGGCATGGTCTTAAAACTTCTCCCTTTACACAGGCTTTCCCTGGAGTGTGACCCAGCCAGCTATGGCTTGTAGCACACTGTAGAGTGTGCAGTTTTGTTGCTGATTAATTTGTGTGGTGTTGCTTGAATTGTTATAGTCATTGTTATTTTGATGCCATTATGTTTTATGTTCACTGCTTTGATACCTTTGCAGAGAGTGGTATATAAATTTGAATTATCGATAAAGTGCAATCGATCTGGATGGCCCAGGGACAGCTGGCAGCCCCTGCTAAAATGCGACCCTTTAGAGGGTCAGGGACCAGAAGGCATTGCCGGTGACTGTTTGCTAATTGTTTCTGATTTTGCTGGTTGCACTGGGGTTTTATTAGGGGTGTGCAGAGTGGCTCTGCTCCGCTTTGAAAATTGAAGCAGAGCTCCGACGAGGTGCTTCTCCGCTCCAATTTTCAAAGCAACTCTTTCTCTCCACACCATCGAAGCTTCATTGGAGCTCCATTCCATTTTTGGATAACCGCTCAATTATAGTCAATGGAAATGAACAAAAATGCTTACGTCGCTCTCATTTTTAAAGGTAAAAAGATGAAACTTGGCACCATGATAGCCCTTATGTGGAGCTTTAGCCATGCCAAGCTTGAAGCAGCCCTGTTCATCCCTTGATTTTTAGGATTTTTTAAATTCCCCCCCCAACCCCCCCCCCATAAACACACCCACACACCCACACACCCACACACCCATCCTCTCTGATTCTGCATTAATTCACCCCTGCGCATTTCTGGAAGGAGCTTTTATCCTTTACTTTGCTGATGAACAGCTGTGCATCTTCAGTTTCTACAAATAGAGATCTGCTGTGTTCCCTGACCATTTGCTCTAATGAGGTGAAATGGGTGTGTTGCATAAATTATGCTATTTTCAAGTGTCCAAAGTCCAGATATGAAACACTTGACGAAAGACCTCTTGAAGCTTTGGAAACTGATTTTATTCTGCGCAGAATAGGTGACCTCTGGACGCTAACGCTGCTTTCCAGAGTCACACCCGCCAAGGTTCAAACAAGTACTTTTATACATCAGATGTCACATGACATTAGCCTTCATCCCATTGGTTTACAGCCCCAAAAACATCATTTCCGGTTACAGCTACTCTCGAGTAGACCCGAGTAGTGGCCAGACATGGCATTGCATTGCCATGTGCTATTTTACTTGTACCCAGAGATGCTTTGCAACGTCCCTCCACTTCTATCATTCCCTTATATGGTCATTTTGTCTCTCCAGGTGTGCCAAGGTCACATCTGGATGAGTCACTCCTGGTTAAAATGGAGCCTGACCTGGAGAAGAAGGAGCATTGGCAATATTGACAAGCTTCTAGTTCTTGTGCCACCAAATCACTTGCAAGCAGCTTGACTTTTGCAGAAATGGATACAATGGACAGGCAGTGGGGAATGGGGCTTTGGGGTGTTGTGTGTGGACGGTTTGGGTGTGCATGTCAGCGAACACATGTAGGATGCGTGTAAGATGCGTGTCAGGGGAAATGGACATGTTTTGTGGTGAAAATCATAGATCTGTTCAGATTTTTACAACAGGTGTGTGTGTATGGCCCGTCATGAGACCTTGGCATGGAGTGGGTTCAAAATCAACGTGAATACTCCGATGTGTTGAATGAGGCTTTCTCTGTGTGCTCCCCACAGCCGCGAATCTATCACTGTATCCAGTACACGGACCTCCATCCGATGCTTCAGCTTCAGGTACCTGACACCATGGTCGAGTCTCTGCAGATGCAGGCCGCCGCGGATCTACGGTGTACCAAGAAGGTCAGAAGATGGACGGCTCTCACTAGTCTCATCCAGCCCACCCTGAAGAGCTACCTGATGCGCAAGCATGCTATGTTCACCAAAGAATGAACTTGCAGCCATGGCAAGCAGTTGGGGTGTCATCGAATGGGGCCTGGCTTAGACTGGAAGCAACTCCAAGTCCTTTCAGATTTCACTCTCTTTGTGTCCCGTTTCCAGAGTCCAGGAGCATTTGACAATGTGTCTGGAGCTTTGACAATAAAGGTGATCTTGAAAGAGTATGGCAGGGCTAGTGTACTTCTTTGAGCCTGTGGATGGAATTCCATTTTGGAGAAACTCTTGGGGGGGGGGTTACATTCCCGTGGACGGCGGGGCTTAAAGCAAAAGGGCGAGGTCAAAAATGGCAGCAGATTCTAGTTTGAAGCTCTTAGCTTGAAGGCAGGGTGAATCTGGCTCCCAGGCCTGAGGTTCTTCACTCCAGGCGTATGATTGGGGATTGTTCCCCTTCCAGCAGAGAGTGAGAAACCTTTGGTAATGGAGGAGTCCATTGATGTTAGATGAATGGAAGATGCTTTCAGATACAGAAGACTCTGGCACCTGTGGTACTCACAAAAGGCAGAAGCTTATTTGTTCAGCCCCTACTCCCCCCCCCTGCAAATGAGAGCACACCTAGAACTTGCTTTGCATTTCCCTGCTGCAGTTGCACATTAGAGGGAAAGGCCAGGCAGGGATAAGAGGAAGGCATGTTGGGGGCAGCTTGCCCTTGAAGGATTTCCAAGGAATCTTCTTGCTGTCTTCCCAGGACCACTGTTTGGGCCAGGACTAATATGACTGGCCAGCAGGCTGAAGGACACATGGAGAGCTCTGAAACTGGATCAAACCAAGGTCCATCTAGTCCAGCCTCTGGCTTCCCACAGTGGCCAAAAAGCTGCCAGCAGGAAGCCCACAAGCAGAACCTGGAGGCAGCTGGCCCGCCTTCCCTGCATGTGGAGATATAATTCCCCTAAACACGGGGAATTATAGCTCTATTTTATTTATAATGCTACATTCTGCCCATCCTCTAAGGAGCTCAAGGCTGTTTGCATGATTCTGCCAGGGAGGCCAGGCTGAGAAGTATTGATTGGCCCAACATCACTTGGTGAGTTTCATGACTGAGTGGGGTTTCAAAGAATAATAGAGTTGGAAGTGACCCCAAAGGTCATCTAGTCAAAGCCCTGCTGCAAATGCAGGAAATCCACAGACACACCATTCCTGATAGCTGGCCATCCAAGCTTCTGCTTAAAAACCTCTTAACAAAGAGGGTCCATCACCACCTTCAGGCAGCCTGTTCTACTGTCGAAAAGCCTCTGCTGTCAGGAAGTTCTTCCTAAGGTTCAGTTGATGTCCATTCTCTTATCATTTGAACCTGTTGGAGCAATGGAGGAGCAATGGAAAATACATTTGCTCCATTTGTGTGGCATTATTATTATTATTATAATATTTTTTTCTAACTCGCCTCTCCCTCTGGATCGAGGCGGGGAACTACAATAAATATAAATACATTAGATAGAACATTAAAAACATTATTATTTTATATAGCACCCCTTCAAATATTTGAAAATGTCTACCATCTCACCATCTCTTAATCAACTTTTCCCCAGGTTAACCTGGATTTCCTAGAGCTCCATCACACCAGCAATTTAGTGCACTCTCTCCATGCCTGGTGTGCGGATTTGCAGCATGGTGCTCACATGATGCTGTGCCTGTCCTGCTGACACCCCGCCTCTTCCCCAGCCTTTTCTGTTTTTTCCTAGAATGCTAAAAGTTTGGATTATTTTCCCTAAGCGCATTTAATGCGCCCTAACCCTCAATGTAGTTTTAAAGGAACTGGGGGCTTGAATGGATTGTATTAGGTCCTGGCAGGGAAAAGCAATCTCTCCCAGCAGCCGGCTCCATGCCTCAATATAAAACCCAAACCTTGCATCCCAGGCTCGAAAGCCTTTTTAAAAATCATACAATGCCTGACTCTCTGCAGAGACAGGATTGTATTCCCTCGATACCTCCAAAGAGCCAGGCTAAAGGGTCGTTCCATTTTTGCCTGGCAGAAAGGTGGTCTGGCTGAAGTGCTGCTCTCCGGGAGGAAAGAGGAAGTAATGGAGGACAGAAGCGGGGGCTGAGAAGCGATGGTAAGGAAACACGATTTCCCCTCTTTGTGCTGACGCTCCATGTGGCTACTTGAAGTATTAAAAAAGATTTTTTGGGGAGTGGTGGGGGAGAGATCTGATTAAAAAAGATTTTTTGGGGAGTGGTGGGGGAGAGATCTGATCACAGATTTTCTACGTCTGTTTTGGCCAGGTACTTTTAATGGCCCATGATTGGATGGGCATATGGCATTGTATTGGACTGAACGGCACTGGAATAAATGGCATAGAATTGACGCTGTTCCCTGCTCAGTGTGGCGCACTCTGGCTTTCTGTTCGCCCCAACTGTCCCTCTCTAAATAAATGGGACTTTGATCCCTCGACCGTTGCGCTCTGCTGGAAACAGCCACCTGATGCCTGATGGATATTATTACAGCTGCCAAGATGTCCTGCGTCTGATTCTGGGTCGGGTGGTAGCAAAGCACGTCACTGGCTTGGCTGAGGAAAACTTGTTTTGCTGCGCTCAGACATGTGGCTGGAGGAGGAGGAGGAGGAGGAGGATTCGCTCACTCACTCATTGTGCAGAGCCGACATTTTTTAAGGGAGCAAGGAATCAACATTGACCTTTGTGGGTGATTCTGTTACATTTATTAAATTCCTATACCGCCCCATAGCCGAAGCTCTCTGGGCAGTTTACAAAATGCAAGTTCACAGCAATAATATCACAAAACAAAATCAGCAATATACTACAACAATACTCAAGAATATACTAAACATCACAATAATACTCAAAAATATACGAAATACAAGTTTGCAGCAAAACAGAACAGATAAGGGGGGAACCAAATTGGTTGGAATAACCTGTCTCCCCCTGAAGCAGCACCTCCCAACCTTCAGCTCCAGCCTTACTTTTAAAGTCTCCAAGTGTGTTGGGGGGGTAGGGGAGCAGGTGGAATAGCTCACCTTTGATGGCATGGTGTCTCTCCCCCCGAAGCAGTGTTTGCCGTACCTATTAAAAGGTACAAAAGCTCCATCCTTGCTTTCAACCGGGCAGCCTACCACCTGGGGAGCTTCACTTCTGGGGAAGGATTTGGATGCTATTGACAACTGTTGAGGCTCAGGACACACTCCATATACAGTTTTCAAACCATTTTCAAAGTGTTTTATCCTGCTTGGTGTAGATTTGGTCCTACAGCAAGTTCTTTTAATGCTGAATTTTGGCTCAAACTGCAGTATTTAAGAGAGCTGTAAGTTTCCCAAAATTGGTATTTTTGAAACATTTGAGAGAATACATATTCCATGAATAAATCCGGGCAATTTTATGCTAAAAGCCTAGCATCCATGGTCTTATGGATTTTCAGAGGATGAATTTACACGTCTGGATTATGCTCTATTGGTCCCAATTTACCAGCAATACCTTCTCATTTCTGACACCTGATGACTATCCTCCACCCTTCCATTTTTGGGAAATTTTGGGAATGGATTTTTATAAATTTGCTAAAGGTACACACACGTATCCTAGAGTTGCCAATGATCCTTTATTAACTGATGGCTTACTTTGCTTTTTAATCCACAGAAACAATTGAACTTCAAAACCACAACATGTGGAGATGTAAGCATTCCTTTCTGAACATCCCAGAAGAAGAGACCCAGGAATGCTGATATTCTCCAGTTCAACAACATCAGTTATGCAAATCCCTCCACGATTCACTAGTCAGAATGTAAACATCCCAAAATCCGGCATTTGCTTTTGGGAATATTGTCATTCAATTTAAAGTGGGTGAAAAATGTAAAGGATTTCATGTGATACGTTAATATGAACCCTCTCCAAGTTTCCATAATTATCTCCGCAGAGGAAAGCCACAATGAGGTGAGAGAACCGTGGAGCTTTACCATCCTTCCTTGATCTGATAGATGCACCCCAGAATTCCAGGAGAGATTCAACCACAGTTGTGTTCTACTGAAACACTGGAGAGATCCAGTCTCTTTCCTCTAGATAGCCAATCAATATACTTTTTATTACAATTTGGTCTTGTGAGGAATCATAGAATCATCGAATAGTAGAGCTGGAAGGGGCCTATAAGGCCATTGAGTCCAACCCCCTGTTCAATGCAGGAATCCACCTTAATGCATAGCTGAGAGATGGTTGTCCAGCTGCCTCTTGAAGGTCTCCAGTGTGGGAGAGCCCACCACCTCCCTAGGTCATTCGTTCCATTGTTGTACTGATCTAACAGGAAATTTTTCCTGGTGTCCTGCCAGAATCTGGCTTCCTGTAACTTGAGCCCATTATTCCATGTCCTGCACCCTGGGATGATTGAGAAGAGATCCTGGCCCTCCTCTGCGTGACAACCTCTCAAGTATTTGAAGAGTGCTATCATGTCTTCCTTCAATCTTTTCTTCTCCAGGCTAAACATGCCAGTTTGTTCAGTCTCTCCTTATAGGGCTTTGTTTCCAGACCCCTGATCATCCTCATTGCCCTCCTCTGAACACACTCCAGCTTGTCTGCATCATTCTTGAAGTGTGGTGCCCAGAACTGGACGCAATACTCAAGATGGGGCCTAACCAGTGCCGAATAGAGGGGAACCAGTACCTCGCACGATTTGGAAGCTATACTTCTATGAATGCAGCCCAAAATAGCATTTGCTTTTTTTGCAGCCACATCACACTGTTGGCTCATATTCAGCTTGTGATCTGTATTCAGCTTGGGATCTACAACAATTCCAAGATCCTTCTTGCTTGTAGTATGGCTGAGCCAAGTATCCTTCATCTTATAACTGTGCATTTGGTTTCTTTCTCCTAGAACTTGGCATTTATCCCTATTAAATGTCATTCTGTTGTTTTCAGCCCAGCGTTCCAATCTATCAAGATTGCTTTGAAGTTTGTTTCTGTCTTCCGTGGTATTAGCGATCCCACCCAATGTTGTGTCGTCTGCAAATTTGATAACCCTTTAACTTGTAGATTTTTAGTGGCTAGGATGTCAGTGCTGAATTTTAAGGGGATATTATGCACCAGCTCCACACTTAAGGGGCAAAGAGATGTTGCTTGAGTGTTGCTTGACCAACACTGTTGGGTTTCCTGGTGTCATCAGCCGAGAAGGTCTACAGATCTGTCCCTCTGTGATTTGGATCGTGCGGCAAGATTCTTCCAGCACTATACTAGCTATTTTCTTGGACACGCCTTCCTAATTTATGGCTCCATTAGCTTGCTTACTCGCCTATATAATGACGCTTTGTTCCCATCTGGGCAAGGGCTGCGGTACAACAGCCACCAAATATCCAGCCCAGATTGAACAGCAATCGCAGGTAAGGAGGCATGGAGGGCAAGCGACAGGCGGTGAAGTGCTGGTTGGCAGTAACAGAGGCTGCACGGCTGTACAAGGCTCAAGCTCAGGGGTGGGGAAGGGACACTTGATCCAGACCTAGAAGTCCAGCTCCCCCTTCGACTCAGCTGCAACAACCCACAACTCAGGTTGTTGAACAGGCATTTCAACACTCAGGGCTGTTTTGCACGTGACGTGGCAGCGTACTCTGGACTGCCACTGAGTAGACACTGATCAGCCAGCTACAGTCAATCCTTTTGCCTGATGAGGGTTCACATGGATGGAATCCGTGTTTACGAAGGTGTGGCTGTTGCACTCACATGCTGCATTTATAGGTGTGCGTTTGAAACGATTTAGGTGAATACCTCTAAGAAAGTAAGAGGTGAACTGGCTCCCAGGAACGTATCTGGAATACGTCATCTGCCCCAAAGCTGAGAGTGTAGAACGAAATTGTCATCCGGATGAAGTTGTGGTCCAGATCATAGTGTTAAGTGAATCCACTTCTTCAATCCTCTAGTCCTTACTTTGAAGCTTGCAACCTCTATGCTTCTGGGCTTTCCTTATAACCCTCTTTCCTCCCCATAATATATACGAGTGGATTGCGACCAGCCACCTTTTATCTTCCATCTGCATTTCTTTTGATGTTTTGCTCCCTATACCTGGTATGGCTAGGGTGACCATATTTTGGAAACCAAAAAGGAGGAAGACATGGTCGGCCCCGTCTCCACATGTCTGCCTCTAGGGGGAGTGTCCAGCACCAAGGGGGTGTGCCCACCTGAATATAGCCTTGGTCACATGTCTGATTTTATAGCACACAATTGAGAACAATTTATTCTACATAACATCTTAATGTTAATATCGCTGAAATAACAAATGAGACATCCAATGTATCTGAAATTAACTTCACTCACTCGTTCTTTTGTAGCTTTTGCTGTACTTTGTTGCTATACTCTGTGTGATACATTCTCCCCTTCCCTCAAATATATTTTCCGATTGTATCCTCACTCTGCTGCAAGTCGCTGTTTGTTGCCGGCTGCCCTGGCTTTTTATTTTTTTTAGTTTTAAAATTCAATTTTGTTTTGAAACTTGCTAAAAATCAACAGATGAACAGATCTGCTTGAAACCTGGCATGGCTAAAGCCCTACTTAAGATCTATTATGACGCCAAGTTTCATCTCCTTATTTTTAAAAATGATGGTGTTTTTAAAAACATTAATTTTAAAACTTTAATTTTTTTTTTAAAAAATCAATGGATGAATGGATCTGCTTCAAACTTGGCATGGCTAAAGCCCTATGTAGGAGCTATCAAAGTGCAAAGTTTCATCTCTTTATCTTTCAAAATGACATTTTGAAAAAAAAAAATTAAAACCTGAAACGTTAAAAAATTCCTAAAAATCAATAGATGAATGGATGTGCTTCAAACTCGGCATAGCTAAAGCCCTACTCAGGGGCTATCATGTTGCCAAGTTTCATCTATTTAGTTTTAAAACTGACAGCTGCAAGCATGTTTGTTAATTCCCATTGACTATAACGTAGAGCTGCCCTTTGTGTGTGTGTGTGTGTGTGGGGGGAGGATGGGAAAAATCTGGATTTTCCTTCAAATTTCATAATTTCCTCCCTTCCCAGATTTGTTACCAAAAATCCTGGTTTTTCCTGACATATGGTCACCCTAGATGGCCATCCCCTCCCTTGCCAGGCCTGCCTTCAAGGCTCGTCTTCCTTGTCTGCCCACTGCTACCCACCATTTCTATACCCATTCCCACAATTCTGTTCTGACCTTAATGGAGGAAATGTGGGGTACAGATGTGTGACTTAATAAATAAGGCCAAAGTCTATTCATTAATTTGTTTTGTCTTCCTGTCTCCAGATTGCTGTGGAATCCACCATGGCCAAGATCTTCATTCTGAGTGCTCTCCTGAGTGCTCTCCTCACATTCCATGGGGCCTTGGGCATCAGTGGGTGTAAAGTCCCTGAAGAAGGGCTGCAAGCCTGTAAGGGAATTTTCTATCCCCTCTTGAAAGTTCCACTTAAAATCCAAACTCAGCAATTAATATTTTGCCTTCCTGTCAGCCATTCTATATCTTTTTGCAAAAACAGTCTGCTTGAATCTTGACATATTGCGGTGCAAGGCAGATTGTTTCCCCTGAGAAGTGCAGAGCACCTCCTTTGCCTGCAGAAGGTCCCAGGTTTAATCCCTGGTATCTCCAGATAGGGTACCAGAGGACTGGAAGATGGCCGATGTCACACCAATTTTTAAAAAGGGATCTGGGGGGATCTGGGAAATTACAGGCCGGTTAGCTTAAAGTCTATTCCAGGTAAATTGATTGAAAACATTATTAAAGATAAAATTAGTAAGCATATAGAAGGACAAGCCCTACTGAAAAAGAATCAACATGGCTTCCGCAACAGTAAGACTTGCTAACCTTTTAGAGTTCTTTGACAGTGTCAATGAACACATAGAAAGGGGTGATCCGGTGGGCACTGTTTACTTGGACTTCCAAAAGGCTTTTGACAAAGTCCCCCACCAAAGTCTCCTGAGTAAACTTAGCAGTCATGGAATAAGAGGAGAGGTCCTCTTATGGATTAGTAACTGGTTAAAGTACAGAATGCAGAGAGTAGGAATAAATGGTAAATTCTTCCGATGGAGGGAAGTAAATAGTGGGGTCCCACATGGATCAGTATTGGGACCAATTCTTTTCAACTTGTTCATGAATGATCTGGAATTAGGAGTGAGCAGTGAAGTGGCCAAGTTTGCCAATGAGACATCATTATTTAGAGTGGTTAAAATAATAATAAAAAAGGGATTGTGAGGATCTCTGAAAGGATCTCTCCAAGCTGGGCATCCAAATGGCAGATGCGGTTCAATGTAAGCAAGTGTAAAGTTCTGCACATTAGGGCAAAAAACCCCAACTTCAAATATAACCTGATGGGATCTGAGCTGGTGGTCACCGAGCAAGAAAGAGATCTTGGGGTTGTTGTGGACAGCTCAACGAAAATGTCAACCCAGTGTTCAGCTGCTGTAAAAAGGCAAACTCCATGTTAGGCATGATTAGAAAAGGAATTGGAAATAGAACTGCCAGTATCATACTGCCTTTATACAAATCTGTGATGCGACCAACACTTAGAATTTAGTGTACAGTTCAGGTAACTGCACCTAAAAAAAGATAATGTAGAGCTGGAAAAATGCAGAAAAGGGCATCTAAAATGATCAAGGGGGCTGGTGCGTCTCCCCTATAAGAGAAGGTTACTACACCTGGGATTGTTTAGCTTGGAAAAAGGAGGCTAAGGGGAGACATGATAGAGGTGTACAAAATTATACACGGTATGGAGGATGTAGATAAGGAGACATTTTCTCCCTCTCTGGTAATACTACAACCCAATGGGGTCATCCCATGAAGATGATTGGTGGAGTTTCAGGACATATAAAAGAAAGGATATATTCACGTAGCACGTAGTCAAACTGGAATTTGCTACCATAAGACGTAGTGACGGTCACCAATTTGGATGGCTTTAAAAGGGGGTTGGATAAATTCCTGGAGGAGAAGGCTATCAATGGCTACTAGCCCTGATGGGTATGTGCTACGTCCAGTCTCAGAGGCGGTAAGCCTATGTACACCAGTTGCTGGGGAATATGGGCAGGAGGGTGCTGTTGCATTTGTGTCCTGCTTGTGGGCTTTCCATTGGCAGCCAGTTGGCTACTGGCCATTCCGAGATGAACGGAATGCCGCCATGAAGAACTCGGTGGAAGGGCTTTCTGTGTAGTGGCACCCACCCTCTGGAAAACCCTCCCTCCCACTCTTTGGGAGGCAGAAAACGTTACATGTTTTAAATGCCTCCTGAAGACATACCTTTTTACGCCGGCTTTCCCTGGTTTTTAATGTAGTTCGTGTTACAATGCCTTTTTAACTTTTTAATGTTTACATTTATATTGTTATTCTTATGGTTTTTAATTGTGCACTGACCAGAGAGCTTTGGCTGATGGGCAGTATAAAGTTGTAATAAATAAATAAATAAATACTGTGTGAACAGAATGCTGGGCTTAAGGGACCCTTGGTCTGATGCAATAGGGCTCTTCATTTGTTCTTACGGTTGGAAAAAATTCCTGCCTGAATTCCTGGGAGCCATCACTGTTAGTCAGTGTCAACGATACTGGGTGAAATGTTCCAATTATGATCTAACATAGTATAGGGCAACTTCTCATGTTCCTAAACTACGCATTTAAACAGGGTTCAGACATTTTAAACTCCCTACTGAAAACTGTGGGAACCACAGTTTTGCGATGCTGCTAGGCTTTCTGGGTAATACATAGGGATGTGTATTGTATTGTTAAAATGTACGATAACAATACGATAAGGTTGTTATCGTGCATGTGTTTAACGATGACGATATGATACAAAAACATATGATAATCATCGGAGACGATAATTTTTGGGAGATGTTATCGTTTTATCAGACTGCCATATTTATAACTACTTATAAACCCTACTTATAACCCTACTTATAACTTCTGTATTTTAAAAGTTAGAGGCTTGAAATTTGGTCACAGTGCTTATGGGGTATGCCTAAGCATGTGTATGAAATTTGAGATTGATCCCTCCAACCCTCGATTTTATATGAATTTTTTAAAGATCGTTTCAGTTCTGACAGATCAGAATGACAGCTCGCCACATGCATTCATTCAGACCTGTCAGAACGGAAACAATCTTTAATAAATTCATATAAAATCGATGGTTGGAGGGATTGATCTCTAATTTCATACACATACTTAGGCATACCCCATAAGCACTGTGACCAAGTTTCAAGCCTCTAACTTTTAAAATACAGAAGTTATAGGCATTTTTAAAAAAATAATAGGGCTGCAAAAAATATTGTATTTTCACAGTAATTATCGTGAAGATGATACGGTTCACCTACGATATGAATGAAGACTCTCTTTTTTTGGCTTGAAATGACGATAACGATAAACATCGATATTTTTTGCTGTGCACACCCCTAGTAATACATCGTTAGCCCTTTCCCATGGCTTCATTTTCTTAGGATTTCTTCCTTGTGCATCAGCCATAACTTTAGTAACTCAGAAGCCAGCTGAAGGTAGGGGACCTGGGTCAGCGGGCCACATGTCCCATCTTAGCTCCAACCCACTTTAGAACTTTGTCCTTGGTTCTGCCATCTCTCGAGTCAGCGAAGAATGTCCTGATTGTTACCTTTGTCCTTACAGTTTTCCTTTCTACAAAGGATTGCTGGGTGCCGGGCCTTGCGGGTGTTCTAAAAGTGGTGCCCATCTCTGCCTTGCCTGGAGGCCTCCTAAAGTAAGTATCACTCTTTCTACTGGGAAGCTGCACATCCAGGTGCTTTTAAGAGGAACAGACTTTTTCCTCCCTCCCAGTCTTGCTTTTGCAAAAGGCGAAATCCCCTCTTCACCACAACAGTTAATGCTGCAGGAGCCCTGCCTTCTTTTGTATCTGGTCGCTCTAGTATAGCTCCTGCAGCTTTAACTGTTGTGATGAAGAGGGGATTTCACCAGGTGCTGCATGCATATCAAGGACACCTGCTGAAATTCCCCTTTTCTATACAACTGTTTAAAGGTACAGGAGCCCTGTCTTCCTTTCCATACGTTCATCCTAAGGTAGGATAAAAATTTGTTGCAAGTCTAAGGTTACATCTCAGTATAGCACCTGAAAGGCTTTCTCAGTTCCACCTGCAGGGAGGATCTTCCCCTAAAGACTTCCTGTGCTGGGCCAAGGTGGTAGCCTGCCTTACTTCCTTCATTTGCTCCGCCCTTTTAGTTCTACTTCTGATTCATGTATCTGCATACTCACTCTCTCCCCTACTGTGAGTGGCTGAGTTCCCACAGGGGGCGGCAGGGGGCTTGCTCTGATTAGTTTGCCTTTGAGAAGTTTCTTTCCCGGTCTCCTTGAGGTCTCGCACCCTGGCCTATCTTGTCTTCTGACTCCTAGGGTGGCCATATGGAAAGGAGGACAGGGCTCCTGTATCTTTAACAGTTGCATAGAAAAGGCAGCAGGTGCCATTTGTATGCATGCGGCACCTGGCAAAATCCCCTCTTCATCACAACAGTTAAAGCTGCAGGAGCCCTGCCTAGCATGACCAGATACAAAAGAGGGCAGGGCTTCTGCAGCTTTATCTGTTGTGATGAAGAGGGGATTTTGCCAGGTGCCGCATGCATACAAATGGCACCTGCTGCCTTTTCTATGCAACTGTTAAAGATACAGGAGCCCTGTCCTCCTTTCCATATGGTCACCCTAGGAGAGTCAGAAGACAAGATAGGCCAGGGTGCCAATGACACCTGCTAAAATTCCCTTTTCTATACAACTGTTAAAGATACAAGAGCTCCGACCTCCTTTCCATAGGGTCACCCTAGACTCCATGGTCTCTGCAAGGAGTCTTCGCCCAAACTTGACCGTTGATTCTGGAATCTGCAAAAATCAGATTCTCCAAACTTCCATGGTTTTAATGAACTGAAACTGGTTAAATATGCCTACTTTTGTGGATGGGTAAAAACAATGGTTCCGGTAGAAGAAGCTCCACTTTCTATGTTTTTAGTTGATGTATAGGTGTGTGATAGGTTAAGGTGGCTCATGTCACCTGCTGTTATTGTTTGCTTGTTTTGCTGTACTTGAATTAGACTCTGCTACCTGATTGAGCTGAGGGGGGGCATAGTTTTAGGTAGTTACAGGGTTATTTTAATTGATTAATCAAGTGAGTGATTATTTATTTATTTAAGAAATGCTTTATCTGCTTTTCATTATAAAATAATCCCAAAGCCGGGTACAAGCAATAAAACACAGTAAAACAATACAAAGTTGACAAAAACATAGTGAAACATAGAAGAGAAATACCAGTTCATACAATGCAGTAAAAGAAAAGAGAGGAAAACTGAATCAAAAGCCTCAGTAAACAAATAGGTTCTAGCTTGCACTGAAAGCCCTGCTGGATTAGACTGGGAGCCTATCTACACTACTGCTTTAAAACAGTTTATAACAGTTATTAACCGGTTTAAAACTGTTATAAACCATTTTAAAGCAGTAGTGTAGATAGGCTCTCAGGGTCCATCTAGTCCAGCACTCTGTTCACACAGTGGCCAACCAGCTGTCGACCAGGAACCTACAAGTAGGACACGGTGCAACAGCGCCCTCCCACCCATGTTCCCCAGCAATGTAAAATGTGGTAACCCATAGTATACGAGGGAGTCCCACGGCCGGGGTTCCTGCATGAAAAACACCTCTCTCAGGTTGCCTGTGCTGACAGAGGGGACATCCTCGCTTATCTTAATATCCCAGCAGGTACGTAAGGGAAAAGGCCTTGCTTCATCAGGTATACGGGTCCTAAGCTGTGCAGGGCTTTCAATGGCTCAATTCGGACGACACAATAAACAACTGGTGCGGGGGAAACAATCGTCAGTTGTTTTGACTATCGTGTCATCCGAATGCTGCTGTAGTCAACTCAGCGCTGATCCTAATCCACACCACAGTTGATTCTTTATTACCATGTTGTGTGGGGAGTACCCCCTAGTTGAACAACTGTAAAGTTGATTATTACCCCACCATTGACTATCGTGTCGTCCAAATTCAGCCAATGTCAGCATAAGCACCTTGAAAGGGCCCTGGTAGCTTATTGGCAGCCAACGCGAGGCTTTCAGGACTGGTGTGGTACGTTCTCGGTAGGCTGTCCCACTCAGCAATCTGGCCACAGCTTCTTGTACTAAACTGCAGCCTCCAGGACAACCTCACAGGACATGCGAAGCACATTGCAGCAGTCCAATTCTGAGGTTACCAATGTATGATAGATCATCGTGGGTAGAGCGTCCCTGTCCAGGAACGGTTGTAGCTGGTGTATCAACCCTACTTGCGGACAAAGTACCCCTCGCTGTGGAGGCCACTTGTTTTAATTTTAATTTAAATAGAAATACAGTACGCCTTACCATAGTGTGGAAGACGGTGACCAGAACTAGTTATGTACTGATTCTTTTGATTGTTACTGAAGCGCACTGATAACTGTCGGGGCACATGACGCATTCTGTATACCGATTTTCTAGGGTTACTTCTTGCTTCTTGTTCCGTATTATCCAAAACAGATGTCCTCGACAGATCTCATTGTGTTCACTCCGAGGAATAAAGGCGCAAGGGGGGGAGGGATGTAGTGTCACCCTCATGGGATCGTGCAATATGACACGAGGTGTCGACCTGGCTCTGGTGACCTGTGTGCCTTCCACTGTTCCGGTGCTAAATGTGGATGTCTCAGGTTGATAGCCACAGAAGCACCCGTCAAGAAATCCTTTAGGTTGATATTTTAGCCTTCCTGTTCAAGCCAGGTAGAAGGAACAATGATCAGCCATGGGCCAGGTGGGAAGATCTGTGGGACAGAAATTCTTCACTCATGGACTAGACCATCTTCCCTTCCTGTTCCTATGGTTCCCAGGCCTCTCCCATTCCAGGAGCATGAGGCAGGCCTCAGGGCTTTCAAGGATGCCTTCTTGCTAAAGGCAAAAAGGCGTAATGAGGCTCCGAATTCTGAGATGGCCAGAGGTGCGTTATTTGTAGGAGGCCCCAGGGGTCCTGGAGGGAGAGGGGCAGCTTACACACGCCTTCTTCTGACCCTCCCCCCCACTTTTCCATTTCCACAGCTGTCAAGTCAGTATCGTTGTTTTTCTAAATAAGGGGATACGTTGGATACCGGATTTCGGCTTGGACGTGCTCGTTTGCCTGGAGATTCATGCCTATTGTAGGGCGTGAGTATAATGCTTCCTGGAGCTTGTAGTCTGACCGTGGTCTTCACGACGGATGGCTTCTGCGCTGTTTCCGCAAGGCAGACTCCTCGCTTCTCGATGGGCCGCTTACGCTACGGAAGCAGTAGCGTAAGCTGGGGGGGGGGACCTCCTCATCGGAGTGCCCCCTCAAAATTGTGGGCCCCGGGCCAACTGGCCCCACTGCCCTCCCTTTGCACGGCCCTTTTTGTAAAACCCCAAATGCTTTAGCAGGAAGGTTTAAATTCAGGGAAGAGTGTCAGTGTGAAAGTGGGGTCAAGGGATAACAAGCTAGATGAGGTAAGGAGAGCTGTTACTTGAGTGGCAGCACGTCCATCGGACTGACATGGGCCCTGAGTTCACCTGCCAACATCGCAGGTGAAAGGCTCACCTGAGCTGGCAGGGGTTAGGGTTGCCCTCTGCCCGAGAAACCTTCAGTAGCCAGGACCAGGATAAATGGGCCATGGGCTTGATTTGGCATAGACCAGCTCAGAGTGTTGTACTGCAATGCCCATCATCCTTGGCCAGCATGACTATTGGTTGTGCAGGCTGGGAATTATGGGAGTTGTAGTCTGACACAGCTGGAGGGCTCCAGGTCAAGGAAGGTTGCTATATTGCAACATCCCCTACCCTGGATTTGGGACTCGGCCTCTTCACTCAGAGGTGGATACCAGCTGATTCTTCTCTCTCTTTTTCACAGGGTGCTTTTCCTGAGGGTGGGGGTGACAGTGAAGGTGTGTGTCACAATCAGGCTGAAGGCTGGACTTCATGGGCTGATCGTGGACAGCTGCACTGTTGCATATGCAGATGTCAGTCTGGATCCATTCCTCAGGTCGGGGCCACGTAACGTATTTCCTTGCTGGGGAACAGGGAGAATTGTCTCTGTCTCTGCAGCTGTCTTCACAGCGCCGGGTTGGCTCTGCCTCTCTCACACATCCCGCGCTTTCCCTCTCCCAGGGCCAACACCAAGGAGGAAGCGTGGGGATTCTGGGCAGCCATCTAGATACTGGAGCCACTCAGCCCTCTTCCTGGTGGAAGGCGACCAATCCCCGGATGCCTTCCACTAGGCACCACCTCTGGGTTGGCCCTGGGAGTGACGTCAGACAGTGGAAGTGCCGTACTGACATCCACTCTATTTGAAAAAGACAGGGTAAATCCCCGACTTTTTCAAATCGCAGCATTGCAGGGAAGCCCCGCGGTGGCTGCGTAGCTGCGCTTGTGTTGTCTAACCGATGCAGCGTAGATCCACAGCCACCACGGGCTTTCTCCATGTATAGATAGCCCCTCTGTCTCTCTCTCAAAGTTCTCTTGATATTCACACAGAAAGGTGCTGAGTTTGGTTCACCATGAACGCACAGGCAATGCTCACAACTATGGAAATACACTGAGGAGTTGAAGTTCCACAGAGGAGAGGGCTATCGGTGGCTGCCATGTATGACAGAGCTATGGAACCTCCATGTTCTGAGGCAGCCTACCTCTGCAAACCACTTGATGGGGGGGGCAAAAAACAGGGGAAAGGTCTGTTGCCCTCATGCCCAGTGGTGCTTCTACCCCAGTGGGAATGGCATGCGCAGTGTCCTTTTCCCATTGGAGAGGACGCGACTCAGAATCTCAGTTGCTACTTGAGTCAAAGATTTGTGTTGCATGGAAGTCACCTTGCCTTCTTCCTGCCCTAAGTCAGTAGTGCACACGCTGGTAACTTCAAGGCTTGACTTCTGTAATGTGCTGTACATAGGACTACCTCTGTGCCTAATCCAGAAACTTCAATTAGTTCAAAATATGGCAGCCAGGTTGGTCACCGGTACACCTCGGGGTGACCATATCACACCAGCTTTAAAATCACTTCACTGGCTGCCAATTAGTTTCCAGGCGAAGTACAAAGTGTTGGTTATTACCTTTAAAGCCCTACATGGTTGGGTCCAGGTTACCTGCGGGATCACCTTCTCCCATTTAATCCACCCTGCACACTCAGGTCCTCTGGGGAGAACTTACTTCAGTCAGCCAGAACTAGGCTGACAAGTATTACCCAGAGGACCTTCTCTTCTGCCGCTCCCAGACTGTGGAATGGCCCGCCGGGAGAGATCCGCCAACTTAACAGCCTATCTAGCTGAATTTTAAAACTTGTATTGTTATTTTAATAATGTATTAGTTTTATATGTTTTAATAATTCATTAGTTTTATACGTTTTTAATCAGTTCTATGTATTTTATGCTGTTTTGTATTTAATGTTGTTCCCCGCCTCGATCCAGTGGGAGAGACGGGTAAGAAATTATTATTATTATTATTATTATTATTATTATTATTATTATTATTATTATCATCTGCTAGGGAGTCTTGGGGCAAGAAGGAGGGAGAATCGGCTCACAGCAGGCAGCACAAAGGGTTGTGTTCACCCCGATCCCGCTGCCATATTTACATGCACCCCTAATCAAATACTTGAGACATCTTCAGTCTTCATGGCTTTCCCTGTGCAGTACTTGGCCCAATAAGGAAGAGAAAAGGAGAGCAAAGCTCTGGTGCTATGTAAAAATATATTTCTCTTTATTTCTTATATATTCTCTGTATGCTCGACGCGTTTCGGTGGTGAAACCTTCGTCAGGAGCTGGAGCACTTCTTTACAAATTGTTGTTATTATCCTAACAGAGAACGGTTTAAAGTTTTTACTCATATGCCGTCCCGACGGGCTCATTCGTCTCGAGAGTAAAAACTTTAAACCGTTCTCTGTTAGGATAATAACAACAATTTGTAAAGAAGTGCTCCAGCTCCTGACGAAGGTTTCACCACCGAAACGCGTCGAGCATACAGAGAATATATAAGAAATAAAGAGAAATATATTTTTACATAGCACCAGAGCTTTGCTCTCCTTTTATCTCCAGCCTGTTGGTGCTTCCTTCCCTCCTTGTTCCATAACCAATAAGGAAGAACCTGAGGGCACACTTCCAAGCAAAACGTGAGGGGTTTGCAAAAACATTGTTCTCCACTGCAAACCAGAGCCCAGAGGGAGGGACTGCCTAGCTCAGCCATAGAGCCCCTGCTTTGCATGCAGTAGCTCCCAGGTTCGATCCCTGGCAGCATCTCCAGGTAGGGCTAGAAAACCCCTGCCAGTCAGTGTTGACAGTACTGGACTAGATGGACCCAGGGTCTGGCTCAACATGAGACAGCATTCCTATTTCTGTTTTCTTTGCAGACCGGATATATTGCTACTAATTGCGAATGCCTTGGATGGCCTTTTGAGTGGTGCGGTAGGTCTTACAGAGCAATTTTTCTTTCCTTTGGTACCACACCAAAGTCACCGGGACAGCGTCAAAGCCCATAGTAGGGAGTGGGCGGGATGATGGGGTTAGATGGCAGGGAAGAGAACATTCTGACAAGGAAAGTAGGATTTCTACCTCAACAGAACAGGAACTTGAGGTCCCGTTAAAACATCCATCTAGGGAGAGGGAGATGGGCAATAGACGGAAGTTGTTGGAAGGAGAAAAAACTGGAGACAAGAGAAGACGAAATGGCAAGTCCTCTTGTGGCCTCCTTCAGTGGCCTCACTGCAGGAAGATTCAAATCAGGGGCGGGTGAGAAATTTGTTTGGTTTGCATTTGAATGCAAGATTTAACACATTTTAACACCAGCTTTAAGATCACTCCACTGGCTACCAATTAGTTTCCAGGCGAAGTACAAAGTGTTGGTTATTGCCTTTAAAGCCCTACATGGTTTGGGTTCAGGTTACCTGCGGGATCACCTTCTCCCATTTAATCCACCCTGCACACTCAGTTCCTCTGGGGAGAATTTATTACAGCCGGCCAAGACTAGGCTGTCAACTGTTGCCCAGAGGACCTTCTCTTCTGTCACTCCCAGACTGTGGAATGACCTGCCGGGAGAGATCCGCCAATCTACCAGTCTTCTAGAATTTAAGAGAGCTATAAAGACTGATCTCTTCTGGCAGGCCTGCCCAGTCGATTTTTAAGACTTTATTGATTTTAATAATGTATTAATTTTATATGCTTTTAATCAGTTTACGTATTTTATATTGTTGGTATTGACGTTGTTTCCCACCTCGATCCGGAGGGAGAGGCGGGTAAGAAATAATAATAATAATAATAATAATAATAATAATTATTATTATTATTATTATTATTATTATTATTACACAGTTTGCATCTTCCTGTAACCATATGCAGAAACGAACATAATTTATAACGATCCAAACGTTTCCAAGTTTGCATTGCAAAACCCACAAAAAGATGAAGTGCTTGATCTCTGTGCGGAGAACTCCCCCTTCCCCCCCCCCCCCCCCGCTGACATGGAAACGAGACAGAACAAACCTAGGGGTGGAAAACTGGGAAACCCAATGGGGCCAAGCCTGGCTGATTCACCTGACCCCCAGGGTCTATAATGCACCCTGCTCCCATATGCCTTCTCTAGCGGAATTTTGTCAGCACCATCATTGCTTTCAGAGAGTTAAAACTTTCCATTTGGGCATTTTCTTGATTCCTATTGGTAGTTTTTCCCTCTGATTTAGTTCAGGGCTGTATGTGCGTGTGTTTAAATTCCGTTGCTGGATCGTGTGGTTTTTAAACAATATTTTAAATTAATTGACATGCTTATGATTTTCTAGAAGATGGTTTGGGCTTTGAAAAATGGAAATTCAGGGGCGTAAACGCAATAAATAAATGCAATGAATGAATGAATGAATGAATAAATAAATAAATAAATATAAATTAGTTCCTCTGAGTTAGAGAGCCAATCTACACACGCAGGATAAAACACTTTGAAAACGTTTTGAAAACTGTATATGGTGGAGTGTGTCCTGGGCCCCAACAGTTCTCAAAACTGTTATAAACCGTTTTAACTGGTTTTAAAGCAATAGTGTAGATAGGCTCAGAGTGAAATTTTGGATTTGCACATTTCTAATATGCAACTTTTTGAAGGGGTGTGTGGTGGAATTTTCTGAAAAAGGAACCAGATCCCAGTGGTGTGATTTGGTGAACTCGTTGATTAGGCCACACATATCAGGAAGCACTTATCTCAGAATTCAGAATCCACGAGAGTGTGTGTGTGTGTGTGTGTGTGTTGGTGTGGGGGAGCGTCACAAGCGTGCCCGTTCCCTCTGGCATTCACACGTGCTGGCAAACTGACATGAGACGCTCACGTCGATGAGACTTCTTTTCATTGAGGAAATCACACAGTCAAAAGTATAACGGTTACATTCTCCAAACAACACCACTTAAAGCCGAAGGTGATAGAAAGCTTTAGGCTCTTTTCTTGATATGATCCTTCAGGCAAGCACGGAGTGTGTGTGTGTTAGGGTTTGCCACCATCTGATTTGAGCTTCTCCAGATGCCGCACACGCTGGCACCTGAAGGGACATGGCCAAAGCCTGAACAAAATCCCAGGGAGGGAAACACGAGAGCCGGGCAGAGACGAAAGATCATGCCCCATCAAACACTGCTTGGTGAATGCTGAGCTGATACAGTACACGTGATCACAGGGAAGGTAAAACCTCAGGCCCATCAAACAAACAATCCACAGCACACGTAAGTTCAAGTCTATGAAAAGTCTCCCATTACTTCCCATGGCACGATCCTTAAAAATCCAGAGTCCAAATAGCAAGTGAGAGAGCATGTGCAGAGTACTTCCAAAATCCCCCAAACAGGTGGAATCCAACAAGAGGAGTTTCTTCAGCCTTGCTCAGCTATTATATACCAAGGCCTGGCCTATTCAAAGCCACTTGACAGACAGGTCCTCTAACCTGTAAACCATGCCCATGTGCCAACAGGGCAGCACAGTTCAACCCCCTTTAGATGGCACTACAATGTGAGCGACACCGTCAAAGAGTGGGCCCCACCTTAGCAAAACACTCCCAAGTTCTCAGAGAAACTAGCAGCTTCAAGGCCGAGTGAGGGAGCACAGCAAGCAACTCCCATGGGAAACTCTGCTAGAGATACGCTTCCAGAGACATTGACTTTCTAAATCTATTTCTAATGCATGATACACATGACAGGGAGGGATGTTTAATGAATGTCGAGGTTGGAATTCAGGTGCGTGTGTCTGCTGTGCTAGATGCTGCGATTATATTAGATTGATGTCTTTCTCAAAAGAAAGAAAAAGACCCCTTGTTGATATTTGAATTGTATTGTATTGTATTTGTATTACCCCACTGACTGGGACAAAGAGATAGAAATAAGAGAAAGAGACAGGAGACTAATTGGTTCCCCTGCCCGTCTCCCTTCGCCCCTAGCAACAGTGCTCTGTTTGAGCCAGTTCCTGATAGGGATGTGTATCGTATCGTTAAAATGTCCGATAACGATACAATAAGGTTGTTTTCAGACATCTGATTAATGATAACGATATGATAGAAAAACCTCCGATAAACCTCCGATCCGAAAATTTTCAGCCCGATTATATCGGATTTTTTTGGGATTACCGGATCACCATATAAATAAACCTATAACTTCTGTATTTTCAAAGTTGGAGGCTTGAAACTTGGTCACAATGCTAATGGAGTACGCCTAAGTATGTGTATGAAATTTGAGATCGATCCCTCCAACCTTCAATTTTATATGAATTTATTAAAGATTGTTTAAGTTCTGACAGGTCAGAATGACTGCTCGCCACGTGCGTTCATTCAGACCTGTCAAAAAGTTGCAGGATCTTTAAAAAATTCATATAAAATACAGGGGTGGAGGAATTTACCTGAAATTTGGCACATATGTGTAGCAACATGTGCTAGACATGTGTATGAAATTTGAGATTGATCCCTCCAACCCTCGATTTTATATGAATTTATTAAAGTTTGTGCAACTTTATTGACAGCAGGTTGACAGGGCCTCTGTTCTGTCATCCTGTTGTCTGCTTCTTTCCCCATAGGCTTGCATTGGGGGAAACGCATTCATAACTTTTTTATTTGAAATGATAATGACATGAAAATTGGGTAGCCAGGGACTAACAATTCCAATCTGCAATGTCCACAAAGTTTCATGTCTCTATCTTTTCAAATTAAAAAGTTATAGGGGGTCCCCCAAAAGCCCCACTCCCTGTTGTAACATCTTCATTTTTAAAGATAAAACTTGAAATTTGTGGGACAAATTTCCCACAAATTTCAGGGGAGTGTGTCCCTGTTGGTACTTTTGGACCTCTCAGCGGCATTCGATACCATCGACCATGGTATCCTTCTGGAACGCCTGAGGGGATTGGGAATCGGGGGCACTGTGCTTCAGTGGTTCCGGTCCTACCTCTCGGGCAGGTTCCAGATGGTGATGCTTGGGGATAGCTGCTCTGCAAAGAAGGAGCTGCTGTGTGGCGTACCGCAAGGTGCCATCCTTTCCCCAATGCTGTTTAACATTTATATGAAACCGTTGGGAGAGATCATCCGGAGGCATGGGGCGGGGTGCTATCAGTATGCTGATGACACCCAAATATATTTCTCTATGCCTTCGACAACAGCGTCAGCTAAGGATAGTGTGTCTCCTCTGAATGAATGCTTGGAGGCGGTAATGGGCTGGATGAGGAAAAACAAACTGAAGCTGAATCCAGACAAGACGGAGGTGCTTGCTGTCAAAGGCCGCAACCTGGGTTTGGAGGTGTGTCAACCGGTTCTGGATGGGGTTACACTCCCCCTGAAAGACTGTGTTCGCAGCTTGGGGGTGCTCCTGGATCCGTCGCTCCAAATGACAGCCCAGATAGATGCGACGGCCAGGAGTGCCTACTATCAGCTTCGGCTGATACGCCAGCTGCGCCCCTTCCTAGAGTTGGAAGACCTAAAGATGGTAGTGCACGCGCTGGTAACTTCGAGGCTTGACTTCTGCAATGCGCTGTACATAGGGATACCTTTGTGCCTAGTCTGGAAACTTCAACTAGTTCAAAATATGGCAGCCAGGTTGGTCACCGGTACATCTAGGAGTGACCATATTACGCCAGCTTTAAAATCGCTCCACTGGCTGCCAATTAGTTTCCGGGCGAAGTATAAAGTGTTGGTCATTACCTTTAAAGCCCTACATGGTTTGGGTCCAGGTTACCTGCGGGATCACCTTCTCCCGTACAATCCGCCCCGCATGCTCAGGTCCTCTGGGAAGAACTTACTGCGGTCGGCCAAGACCAGGCTGACAACTGTTACCCAGAGGACCTTCTCTTCTGCCGCTCCCAGACTCTGGAATGACCTGCCGGAGGAGACTCGTCAACTTAACAGTCTTTTAGAATTTAAGAAAGCTATAAAGACTGTTCTCTTCCGGCAGGCATATCCAGTGTAATTTTTAGACTGTTTTTAGGATGTTTTAGGATGTTTTAATGCAGTTTTAATAATATTTGTCATGTTTTAATTAGTTTTATGTATTTTATCATGTTGTTGTTCCCCGCCTCGATCTAGACGGAGAGGCGGGTAAGAAATAAATCGTTATTATTATTATTATTATTATTATTATTAATAATAATAATAATAATAATAAATTCATATAAAATCGAGGGTTGGAGGGATCAATCTCAAATTTCATACACATACTTAGGCATACCCCATAAGCACTGTGACCAAGTTTCAAGCCTCTAACTTTGAAAATACAGAAGTTATAGGCATATTTTCTAAAACATTCAGCTCTGCAGGGCACAATGGGGCTGCTAATTAAATATCGTATTTCCGATAATTATCAAAAATACGATACGATTTACCTCCGATATAATCCGATCCATTTTTTTTTAAAAAAAGTGATTTCTGATAGCGACATGATACTTTCGGGCATGCACACCCCTAGTTCCTGACCACTGGGTTTTTTCATTTGCTTCATCTCTTGCAGTTTTGCAGACGAGCCCTGGAGATTTGTGATGAACTGAATTATATACTTGAGTTTGACGATGGTAAGCATTAATAGGTTGCATTAGGAAGCCCCCGAGATTGCAAACTCAGCAGCAGCTGCAGCAGCTCTCCTTGGCCTGCATCTAGAGTTTTTTGGGTAGGCGGCACCTTCAGAGGCAGGCTAAGATGGTGGAGGAAGTCCTCTCTCTGTGGACCAGCACCTCCTGCTGCCCTGGCTCTGATGAATCTGAAGGTAAACTAGGTCTTTGACTCCTGTGCTGCCATAGTCCTGATTCACCTCAGGGCCACTGTTATTTATTTTATAAAAAAGGAGAAGGAGAGCTCCATCACACCTAATTTCCCCCCCTGGTTTGCCTCCGATTTTTTTTTTACCTCTAATGCAGAAGCTAATGATCTCTTTCTCCTGAATAGTTGCTCTTTTGCCCTTTCACTTGTCTGCTCTTCCACTCCACTCCACTCCACCCTACTCCACCCCTTCTCTTTCTCTCTCCAGTTCATTGGTTGCTCCTTCCCCCCTTTAACAAGACATATACAAGCAGGTCCTGGCAGATGAGCACTTCAACCAGACCACCATTCGGCCAGGCAAAAATGGAACGACCCCTTTAGTCTGGCTCTTTGGGGGCATCGAGGGAGTACAATCCTGTCTCTGCAGAAAAGACTTTGGAGCCTGGGATGCAAAGTTTGGGTTTTATATTGAGGCTTGGAGCCGGCTGCTGGGAGAGATTGCTTTTCCCTGCCAGGACCTGATGCAATCCATTCAAGCCAACAGCAAGACTCCCATCACAGCACCCCCCCCCCCAATTCCTTTAAAACCACACGGAGCATTAAATGCGCATTAAACATGCTTAGGGAAAAATAAGCGAAACTTTAGGAGCTCCATCACACCAGCGATTTAGTACACTCTAGCCATGCCTGGTGTGCGGATTTGCAGCACGGTACTCAAATGATGCTGTGCCTGTCCTGATGGCACCCCGCCTCTTCCCCAGCCTTTTCTGTTTTTTCTTAGAATGCTGGAAGTCTGGATTATTTTCCCTAAGCGCATTTAATGCTCCGTGTAGTTTCAAAGGAATTGGGGGCATATGCTGCGACAGGGTCTAGCTGTTGGCTTGAATGGATTGCATCAGGTCCTGGCAGGGAAAAGCGATCTCCCCCAGCAGCAGGCTCCAAGCCTCAATATAAAACCCAAACCTTGCATCCTAGGCTTGAAAGCGTTTTTTAAAAAATCATACAATGCCAGAATTTCTGTAGAGACAGGATTTTACTCCCTCGATGCCCCCAAAGAGCCAGACTAAAGGGTTGTTCCATTTTTGCCCAGCACAAAGGTGGTATGGTTGAAGTGCTCATCTGTCAGGACTTGACTGGAGGGAGAAAGAGAAGGGGAGGGGCGGAGTGGAGTGGAGTGGAAGAGTAAAGGAGCGAAGGAGCGAAAGAGCACCTATTCAGCTGAAAGGGAGAATAAGCTTGATGCGCTTATGTATAGAGGTAAAAAAAACACGGAGGCAAACCGGGGGGGGGGGGAAATTAGGTGTGATGGAGCTCTAGGAGTTCTTGGAAAAAAACAGAAAAGGCTGGGGAAGAGGTGAGCTGTCAGCAGGACAGGCACGGCATCATGTGAGTACCATGCTGCAAATCCGCACACCAGGCATGGCAAGAGCGCACTCAATCGCTGGTGAGATGGAGCTCAGAGAGAGAGGGATGGAGGGAAGGAGGAGAAAATCCCAACCATGGGATTAAAGGAGACATTTTACCCTGAGAGTAAAAATGGCAGATGGGTTGTTGTTATTGATACTGCTGGCATTAGTATTATGTTGTTGTTGGTATTATTATCATCATTTGTAGAAACAGTGGTGCAACTGTTAATTTTGGAGTGCAGACACCCGTCGAAGTGCAGACCCTCCTCTTAACTGTCCCTGTAGCTCCCTCCCAGGAGTCCAAAAATGTAGGCAGCTGTGTTGATCCATGTCAACAAATCAGGTCTAGAGGTTGTCATCTCCATCAGGACCAGGTCTTTTGTAGAGCGAACGGGTCTTAACTGCCACCACAAAATACTTTGTACTACAACAGGGAATGAGGTATTGTTGCTGGGGAAATCCATTTGCCTCGTGCTACTATGAGAATTGCAGCTCAGCTCAGAGGGAAGTGTACAACAGAGGGGGTTGGCACATGATGTCATCATCATCCCTGCTAATCATCATCATCAACATCATCATCATCATCATCATCATCATCATCATCATCATCATCGTGCTTCAACCCTGCAAAGCCCGACTCTGCCTCAACACTGTGCACAAGTTACCACGACTGTCACTTCGGGAGTGGTCCAGCAGTGGAACACGCTGACCCTGTTCAGACGACACGCTAAGTCATGGTGGTTAAGCATTTTGCGCTAAACATCATGGCCTAGTGTGTCATGTGAAACATGACTTACCGTGTTGTGTGAACCATTCCTAACCATGGTGGCTACATAGCCACGGTTTAAACACATTCACTAGCCACTTACTGCAAAAGGGTTAGCAGCCTAACCATGGCTTAGTGTGTTGTTTGAATAGGCCTACTGTGTCTGTAGGCGCTGGACTCTTCTTCGCTAGAGATATTTCAGTAGAGGCTGGACAGCCACCTGTCTTGCATTGCAAATCCTGTCCTGAGCAGGGGGTTAGACTTTGTAACCAAGGGCCCTTCCAATTCTGTGATTCTATGTATATATTCTGGAGTGTTGAGATAGGAGGACATGATTTGAGATGTGGGGGTTAACCCCCCCCCCCCAAATTTAGTTACTTGTTCTAGAACATTTTTGTGCTGCATATATGATTTTGCAGAAAGCGTCTCTACATTAAGGGGGAAAAACCCACCCTTACCAGGCTTTCTTCTTGAGAAAGCAACCAATGGTGACCAGTGATTTGTAATTGAAAACGTCCTCTCTCCGTCAAGTTCAATGAAACATCACCATCTAGTGGCTGTATTATAGCTCAATGCCAACTTTACACACTGGGGATATCCCATGATAGCCTGCGATAATATTAAGTAGTGCATCATTTCAGATCGTTTTTTTAAGAGAGATTACTGGGTGAAGGTGCGGGCGACAGCCTGGATGTGGATGGTGTCATGTAAAGGACCCACAAACTTCTGTGAGTGGCCAATCATGAGTGTGCAATAAATCACTCAGGCAGAGAAGCTCAGCATTAAAAGCAATAAACATGAACAACAAAACCGCAAAAATGAATAATATGACCACAACAGCTCAAAAGACCACTGGACAACACAATGCATAAGAGATGGAAGTTAGGATTTGGCAATTCTTGAAGGCTTTGGTAAAAAGGAAATGTTGACCTGCCTCTGAAGGGCAGCTGTCCAGGCCTCTCTTGGAAGGGAGTCTTGAATTTGGAGAAGCAGCAGAGAAAGCCTGGGGCAGCCATGCCAGTCTCCCTATGTTAGAAGCTGGGGCAGGCTGTTGAGGGGAGTAGGTATGGGTGGGTGGGCTTTTGGTTTTATTCAGTGGTTGTTTTTTTGTTAATTAATTGCATACTGAACGTTTTGAAGCAGCAGGACCGTTTCACGTTTCCTCTGGGACTGTGTGAAACGGCCACTTGGAGTGGTCCCAACTCTCTCGGGATGGTTCTGGTTTGCTTTGTATTGCTCTTCTGAAAATATCTCCTCTTTTCCCCAGATGCGCATTCATTACTACCGGGCTGCCAATGCACATATAAAAAGTACAAACCTGCGGTTGCTTCAACTGCACTTGAGTTCCGTTTCAACATGAGTGATTTCATGTCCTGGGAGTCAAGCTATACAGGGTCACCAGTTATTGCTATGGAGGTATGGAGCATCCTACCTGTTGCTGCTGTCCTGGATGGCAGCTCTGGGTGCTTTCAGGCCCTGCAGCTTGTGGTCTTCCCAGAGGCATCTGATTGGGTGCCATGGGAAACTGGGTGGACCCAAGACAGCCTGAGCTTCTGATGGTCTCCTGCTACAGATTTGCTCAAGAAGCCTGCAGTTCAGCCTCTAAGCGTGCAGGGATTTATCCATCTTCCCCCCTATGTCCTCGCAGCACATGATTCCGTGCGGAGAATCTACTCTTCCTTTTCCCGTCGATCCTGACTACAACCTGCTGCTCTCTGGAATCCCACCCGACGTTTTTATATTTTACTACACTGCGCGTCACCTTACTTTTCTACTGGGCTTTTGGCGGACAAATCGAGTCTTTGATGACGATGGCATCCTGGGGGTGAGTGACACTTGCCGTTGGCCCTGCTGTGGCAAAGTCGAGAACCAATCCAATGTTCAACGCCAGGGCATTTTTTTGGTGTGCCTCCCCCAGAGAAATACAAAGGCTGTAAAAAGATTGCAGCCTCATCCAGTTCAGGTGGAACCCCTGGAGATCAGAGGCTTAAGGGACAGCTCAAACATTCTTTGTTCGAACGAAATGCTGGCAAGGGATTAAAGAGCTTTTAATGAGATGCAAGGCTGTTCTTGAGTCTGTTTAATTGTGTCTCCCGAACGATAGAGATGTTTCAAAGAGCTGCGCATTCGGTCGCCCATTGCACGAGTGACCAGCTCCAGCATACCTCCCAGTTCACGCATTGTTCTGCTTTGACATCGTTTACAGCCTTACGTTGACACTAGCGAAAGCCAACCCCTGGTGGGTACTTCTGCAGGGTTTAATTGGGAGGGTGTGCGCCTGCCTCTGGTGCTGCATGGTTCCCATGTGTTTTAGAAAGAGGCATGCCGCATGCTCTCTGTTCCCACCTAAGAGATACGTGGGAGGCTTGTTCCTTGCTATGGGAGGGGCCATAGCTCACTGTGATAGAGCCCCTGCTTTGTATGCAGAAGGTCCCAGGTTCGATCCCCGGCTTCTCCAGGCAGGACAAGGAAAGGAATCGCGCCTGAAACCCTGGAGAGTCATGGCTGCCAGTCCGTGTCGACAATACTGGATCCAGATGAACCAGTGGTCTGTCTCAGCACAAGGCAGCTTCTTATGTTGCTACGCTGTATTTTCCTCTGGGCAAATGGCAGTACTCCCGACATGAACCTACCCGTACACTACGATCCACATCGAAGGTCCTCCTCCGGTTGCCTATTCCAAGGGAGGCACGGAGGGTGGCAACAAGGGAAAGGGCCTTTTCAGTGGTGGCCCCCCAATTATGGAATGATCTCCCCGATGAGGCTCACCTGGCGCCAACATTGTTATCTTTTTGGCGCCAGGTCAAGACTTTCCTCTTCTCCCAGGCATTTAACAGCATATGATGAGGGTTTTTGTGTTTTTGTGTTGTTGTTGTGCTTTGACCCAGCAGGATATTGTAATTTTAACTTGTTTTAATGCTTTATGCTTTTAAATTTTGTATATCAGTGTTTTACTTGTTCAATGTTTTTAATTTTTGTAAACCGCCCAGAGAGCTTCAGCTATGGGGCAGTATATAAATGGAATAAAATAATAATAATAATAATAATAATAATAATAATAATAATACTTCCTGTGGTGGTGAGAGAGTTGCCATGGGGATGGGAACGTGGGCGAGCCACCAAACTCCAGCTGTGTTCACATGAGCAGACAGTTCAGGCTGGAGTGGAGTTTGGACTCCTGTTCCCTCCTCAATTTATGCATTGGGTTTCCTAGGTGTACAGGGCCCAGGTGTCTCAGTTTGCTCATTCCTTACCCTAAGAGTCTACCTTTCTGCTTCTGCTTCAAAAGAAAGTGTTCTGTCTGTTTAATCTGTACGTCCAGGGAATGCTTGTGTAGTGATTGTACCTTTTTTGAGCCTTTTTCCTTACAGTAATTTGAATTTGGCTAATACATCCTATATATATATATATATATATATATATATATATATTTAAAAAAACTAAATTTATCAATATATGACTTATTTCAGAATATATGGTTAGGATGGCAGTTTTAGTGTGAGATATACCATTATTTTGCTTTCAGAGGTCTCACATATGGGATACAGCCCGCCCACCTAGGAATATACTTTGCCCCTTCTGTGCCCCCCCCCCCCATATTTTTTTCTGGTGCCGCCACTGGCTTCCGGGTCACCTGCTCACTAGCCCGCCTCCTGACTGCCGGCCTTGATGTGCTCAGCCAATCGGATGACTGGACTGTAGCCAATCAAGGCCTGGGATGCATGCACTGCAATCTGAGCCCTTGATAGGTGGGCCACTTGAGTTCCGCTGAGTGCCTCCCACTGAGAGGCTCCTGCATGGGGCTTGGACCAGACCTCCCACTTGGAGGCTCTGAGGAGGCCTCTAGCTCCATGGTGGAACCTCTCGGCACAGGAGGGCCACTCTGCCCCTTTTAGGCTGGCCTTGCATGCTTTCTGGAGGAGACTGAGGTGGCCGGCTACCTGCCGCCTTCATCCTTCTCTCAGGGTTCCAAGAGAGAAACCAGAAGAGGGATATCCACACAGTTTGGCCTTATGTGAGATTCAGCAGTGGGTGCCCTGTGAGAGTCACATTTTTCTTTCTTTCCCATTGTCTTCTCTAGTCAAGCTGAGTGTTGGATTCCTCTTGTTTCTGCCCAGAAGATATCCCTGTCACTCATGCCACAGCACCATCTGCATCCCGGTGAGAAAGATGGGCATTTCATCGCAGGAGCTATGTAGGGGGCTGGACCTTGGGAAGAGATGGCCTAATTTCCAATTTGCTGAGGGCAGGGGGCAATCTGGGGCGGTGGGGAATGGTACTGCTTTTTTGCCCGCTGCAGCTTGCCTACCATTGAGGATGCCTTCAGCTGTCCCTACCTGAGCCTTCAAGTGTATTCTCTCCAATCCTTCAGACATTTCCCTTCTTTCCAAAATGTAGTTGCCTTTTCTTCCTTCTCGTTCCCCCCATTGCTTCCCTCCAGAGAGGATAGCACAGCTCCATTGATTACAAAAAGGAGAGATTCCCAGGGGAGGGTGCCCCATATTAATGAGTGTGTGTTGGGTGGAGGGAAGGGGGAGTTGTATCCGATTGGAGTTTCCACCACGAATGCCAAAATGTCTCAGGCTGCCCTTGATGAGGGCAGAGTAAAATAGGGAATGGGAGGCTTTCTGAAGGATGGGCAGTGCCATGGGGCCCTCACTCACTGCCTGTTGTGAACTTGCCCAACTCCCAGGCTTCTGTTCACGAACGTACGCAAACTGACAAGACACTCAAGGCGGTGAGACTTCTTTATTGTGAAATCACGTGGAATTCAAGCATGATGGTTACATTTTTGCATTCATTCACGTAAAGCTGACAACGGCCAGACAGCTTTAGACTCCAAGGCTTGACACGATCCAGAACAGCAATCACTCGGGGGAAGAAGTGTTGGGATAGACCAAGTCCTATCTGAGCAATTAGCAGATGTGAAACATGCTGACCCATAAGGAACAGCCCCACAGCCCCAGGGAAAGCCCCAGCACAGGGGTGCCTGAAGACCGGCAGAGACAGAGTACGTCTTGCACAAACCAGACCCAGTCTGCCGGTAAGCACTGGGTTGATCCAAGTAAACACGATGCCAGGGAACGAACTTCTACTCAGGAACACCCCCTGCCTGTAGCTAAGTCTCTGAGGGAGGCTCTCTCGCAGGTCACATGCAACACACAATCTAGAACAGCAACGGTTGATCTAGGAAATTTCCCTGTGCCCGTAACTTTGGCTCCATGCAGGGAAGCTCTCTCGCAGGTCAAGGAACACACAATCTAGAACAGCACAAGTCCAAGTCTATGAAAAGCCTCAGAGCACTTTCCATGGCACAGTCCTTAGAAATTCCAAGTCTAAATAGCAACTGAGCATGTACAGAGTGCATCCAACATATCCAAACAGATAGAATCCAAAAACATGAGAGGTTTCATGGCAAGCGTAGAACTGATGATCTCTAGCAAAAGTCCTCCCCTTTACTCATTTTTGTTATAACCTGGGGGCTGGCTATTCCAAGCCACTTTACAGACAGGTCTTCAGACCCGTAAACTCAACTCATGTGCCAACAGGGTGGCACAGTTCAACTTCCTCTTGATGACATCACCATGTGAGAGATGGCTTGCAAGAGCGCTGCCTCCTTTCTCAGACATTCCTGGTTTCTATGGTGACTATCTACTTCAAGGCCTCAGCTAACAGCTTCTCATGTGAACAGAGACATAGACAGATGAGCTACAAAGCAAGAGACTTTCTCACCAACAAAACTCCAATTCTTCACTTTCAATCCACAAGGCCTGGGGCCTTGTGAATTGTCTGTGATACACCTGACACTGCCCTTCTCTTCCTTTCCTTCCTTAGGACTTCATTATTTGGCCCTGTGCTCTGCATCGCCTTTAGTATCCTGAGAAGGCACAAGAAGACCCCTCAACAAAACCCATGATGCTCACCTCATTCAGCTCAGTATTTCCCAGAGGGGAAGAGAAAAGCAGGATGTTCATTCATTCCTTTATGTTCATTTTAGTGTGTGAGTTCAATCAAATATAAAGGCATCTTTATTTCTCGAAATACTTTTGTCTCAAAGTAGATTTCAGACACTTGCAGAGGGGGTGATTAAGTGTTTAAGGGCCAGAATAAGATAATTCATTAAAGAGTCTTTGTGCCACATTTCTGGGTCTGAAACATGTGAATTCTTCTGGCTTCCAATTTTCTAAGCTGGCTACTCATGGATTGAACCATTCACACATGAACAAGGCTGTGCTGTGAACATAGATGGCCATAGTTCATTGGCTCACCTTTTATGGAGAAATCAGACAATAATGTTGCCAAGCCAACCTGTTGCATTTCAATATGTGATGTCTTCACATTTTTTTCCTCTTTTTCCAGATACGATATGTGTCATTTAAAAAAAAAAAAAAAGGGAGGGGGAATTGCAATTGCAATACCAGTTGGTTTAGTAAGGCCTGGCAAAGTGTTATTGAAATGTTTCAGGAATACTGTACCTTTAATGAGTAGTTTCCTGTTTACAGCTTTTGCCTGTTATTGCCTTGTATTCAGATCAGTAGCAATTTACTGCTGAATAGCTTTTTAATCACTGCTTAATTAGTTGTTTCCTGTTCCCCATGGAAGGGTGGTAGTGGTGGTTTAATTATTCTGTTGCAAAATAGTGTTATTTTCCATAAAAGAAAGAGAAAAAAATGAGAGGAAACCATCTGCTACAACCCCCCTTCAGTGAGGTGCAAGAAAAAGGAACTGAGCAATTAAGGGGCAATTCTTCAGCTGTGTTGAAAAGGAAACAGTTTGGCAGCATTCAGACGACACGATAATCAACCGGGGGGGGGGGGGAAATCAACTGTCAGTTGTGTTGATTATTCTGTCATGTGTTGGGCAATACACAACGTACACACAACTGACGGTATGCTATTTTGGTGAATTAAACAACGGGGGAATACAATGGGCTGCTCCGTTGCTTATCCTGAAACCTGTTGCTTGCTCTGTGTGTGTACTATTCCAGTCAGTCATAGAGTTCCCCGGCAGGAGTGGCTGAACCTCCCCCCCCCCAGCTGCATGATGGGATATGGCTGGGAGGACTGAGGGAGGAGGGAGGAGCACCAGCCTCTCAGAAGGTCACCGGGACTTTCAGCTGCGTGACAGGGGGAGGGGCAACATGTCATGTGTTGGGCACCGGGAAAATAATGCACGGTGAGTGTGTTATTAACCCTTCCGTTGCCTAATATGTTGTCTGAATGCTCCCAATGAATCAGAAGCCACAAGGAGGAAGCTTCTAATTAAAGTTGGAGGAGATCTTGTCTGAAGGGGGATTGCTTCTGAATACACATTATACATGGATCTTAACCACAGAGATGTGTTTGCTGGGTAATTTAGAACTATATTAGGTGCATGTGGAACCACTGTTTAAATTCCACATTCAGCTCTTTGTAAAAAAGCAATGCCTCTGCATTGCTATCTTTCTGACGTTATTTTAACATTAGAACATAACATGAGAAGAGTCCTGCTGGAGCCCGGCTACTCAAAAACCTTTCTAGCCTAGCATCCTGTTTCTCACAGTGGCAATCCAGGTGCTGTTAGGAAGTCGTCAAGTAGGACATGAGGATAGTAACCCTCTCTTGATGATGCTCCTCAGAGACTGGTACTGAGAGGCATACTGCCCCTGATACTGAAGGTGATATACTGACTGTATAGCCATCATGACTAGGAGCCATGGATAGCTTTCTTCTCCATGAATTTGTCTAACCCCCATGTAAAGTTATCCAAATTGGTGGCCATCATTACATCTTGTGGCAGGGAATTCCATGGTTTCATTATGCACTGTGTGCAGAAGTCCTTCCTTTTATCTGTCCAGAATCTCCCACCAATCAGCTTCATGGGACTACTGCACTGGGTTCTAGTATTAAAAGAGTGTGAGAGCGAGCGAGAGAGTAAACAAAAAAATTCTTTCAATCCACTTTCTCCACACCATGCATTATTTTATACATCTCTATCATTTATGCCCTTGCTTGCCCTTTTCCCAAAATAAATACCCTCAAATCCTTCAATTGTGTGTATAGTCAAGGATGCGCACACACAACCTTCCATTTCCATTGTGTGGCTCTGCACTAGGGATGTGTATCGTATTGTTAAAATGTACGATAACGATACGATAAGGTCATTATTGTGCATGTGTTTAACGATGACGATACGATAGAAAAACCTACGATAATCATCAGAGACGATAATTTTCGGGCGATTTTATCATTTTATCGGACTGCCATATAAATATACCCATAACTTCTGTATTTTAAAAGTTAGAGGCTTGAAACTTGGTCACAGTGCTTATGGGGTGTGCCCAGGTATGTGTATGAAATTTGAGATCAATCCCTCCAACTCTTGATTTTATATGAATTTATTAAAGATCATTTCAGTTCTGATCAGAATGACAGCTTGGCAGGTGCATTCATTCAGACCTGTCAGAACGGAAGCGATCTTTAAAAAATTCATATAAAATCAAGGGTTGGAGGGATCGATCTCAAATTTCATACACATACTTAGGCATACCCCATAAGCACTGTGACCAAGTTTCAAGCCTCTAACTTTTAAAATACATAAGTTATAGGCATTTTTTCTTTAAAAATAGGTCTGCAAAAAATATCATTTTTTTCACGATAATTATCATGAAGACGATACGGTTCACCTACGATATGAATGAAGATAATTTTTTGGTCCGAAATGACGATAACGATAAATGACGGTATTTTTTGGCTTGCACACCCCTATTCTGCACACCCTGTCTCCAATTTTTAAATTATTAGTATAAATTTATGTCAAACTATCAAAAGTTCATGATTTTTTAAAAACATTTTTTTACATTATAAATAATAAAACCCATAATAACAACAAATAAAAAAGCAGCAGAGACCCCAAACACCACTGAAACAGTACAAAACAATACTGGAAGTCTTCCTGAATACAAACAACTTAGCGCATCTGAAAGCAGAAAGGGAGGAAACCCGTCGGATCTCACTTGGGAAGATTTTCCGCAAAAGTGGTGGCACCACAGGAAAGGCCCCATCCTTGGTATGTGTCCAGCATACTTCCATTGTAATAGGCCAGAAAGCAAAGCTTGCGAAGTAGGTTGCAAGACTCAGGCAGGTTCATATGGGCAAATGTGGTCCTTCAAGGCTTTGAAGTCATGACTAGCATTTTAACACGGGAGGGGGGGAGGAACTCCCCCCCAAGGCGTTTATACAGGGATCATGGAGATGTGGGGATCGGCAAGGTCAGTGTGGTGTAGTGGCTAAAGTATTGGACTGGGAGTCGGGAGATCTGGGTTCTAGTCCCCACTCTGCCATGGAAACCCACTGGGTGACTTTGGGCCAGTCACAAACTCTCAGCCCAACCCTACCTCACAGGGTTGTTGTGAAGATAAAATGGAGAGGAGGAGGATTATGTATGCCGCCTTGGGTTCCTTGGAGGAAAAAAGGCGGGATATAAATGCAATAATAAATAAAATAAATAAATAAATAAATATCATGGGGATGATCATAGAATCATAGGATAGTAGAGTTGGAAGGGGCCTATAAGACCATCAATTCCAACCCCCTGCTCAAGGAAATGCACTTTAAAATCCATAGACGTAACAGTGCAACCCTTTACATGCCTGCCCAGAAGTAAGCTCTGCCCAGAAGTAAGCTCAGTGTGGACAGGGCTGCAGCCTTAGCTTCACTTGAGGGATGAGTAAAGGTTTCAGACAAAAGCTTCACAGAAACGATGGGTTTTGAAGAACAGGAGAGGAGGTAACGCACAGGTGTTCTAGAAGGCAGTTCCACGTAAAACAGGCAGCACAGGAGAGTGGGTGGAGTCTTTTAAGTGAGCAGGAAACCTTCAGAGACAGTGCAGGATAATGCAACTGTGGGAGCAATGGTCATAGGCCGTGGTATGTCCAGCTACAAGAGCACAGCAATAAGGGAAGGAGTAGCCATGGAGGGTTTTGCACTACGGACAAGGAGTTTGTAGAGGTTTACAGATCTGGCAGTGTAAACCAGTATAAGGACCTGAAGTTTGCATGTGGCAAGGCAAAGGAGGGGTGCAAACCTCAAGTGAACAGTAGAAATCATTTGCACCCTGCTTCTATAATCCCTGAATCAGGTGGTGCAAATCTCCCCTGTTCACTTGCATGGCTCACCTGGAGAACTGCAGAGGGGCTAGAAAGACCACTGTATTGCAGAGAAAAGTGTGCCCTTTGGGGGCCTGTTTTGTGGGCTAAATGAAGCCAGATTTGGGACCAAAGCATGAAGAGTTGTGGATCTTGTTTTTTCTTTTCCCCCCTTTTTACAGAAAATGGGGAGAATTTCTCATCTGTATTTTTTTAAAAAAACCCAATCCAAACCATTTCGTAATATACATATCCTTGCCTTCGGTGTTTTTTGCTAATGGTCATCTGACATTGTCATTGATCACGCCACAATTTTCAGTTCCTTGATGCAGGCTTTGGTGGTGAAATTTCCCGTGAGCATCAGGTAATCACCATAAATTGCCAGTAGCTCCATGTTCCATTTTGTCATTCTGAACACATGGGTTGTTTTAATACGGAGGAAACAATCCGATGCAAATCTAATGGCATATGCCAGAATTTGCAGCTGTAAATGCACATCCCTTTTGCTTCAGCAAATAGGTGGAACTGTTGCTCAGCGCTGAAACTGGCTGCTCCTCAGAATGACACTGGCAGTTCCATATCTGGTTGAGGGAATGGTGGGTTTCCATCCTCCCCTCTGGCCTGAGCCATACATCTGGCTACATAAAATATGACTGTTGATTGGGGTTTACTGTTACAGAACTGCCATGGACCCCAGGCTTAAACTAAGATGGATGGGTACAGAAGACGCCAAACACAGCATCACAATGGCAGCGCAGGAAGTTAGTTATGACAAATGACAAATGTGGGCTTGCCCTGATTGCAGGATCCTGATAACGGCCCCCAATTTCTAAAGCTGCTGTGTTTGAAGTGTTGGGAAGTTCTTTTGGCTGCCTGTCCTAAGCTACAGGCATCCAATATTGCACGTGACATGTGGCTTCAAGGATCTTTAACAGGGAATCAGAGTGCACAGTGTCAGAAATTGCCATGTCTGAACTGAGAATGTGCACTAGCCTACACATTGTACTGCTTGCTTGGACTCTTTGGCTCTTGCATCCCAGCAACTCCTCCCCTATTGGTCTGCTTATTAAGGGAGCAGCTGGGACCAGACCAATTGGGAAGATGGTGGGAGGTCCATAATCTATTGCCTAGGAAAAAAAGGGGGTGCAATACATGAGAATCCCCAAAGTCAGCCTTCCCCAACCAGATGTGTCAGGCTGCAACTCCCAATGGTCACTAGGTAGGAAAAATCACTAGGGGCGAAGTCATCATGACCAAACTGATGAAAGCAAACAAACTCTCTCCGTCTCTGTCTTTTGACCTCCAAGGGACTCTCTTATTTAAAGCACCATCACGCCTACTTTTTAATTATTTGTATGCACCCGCAATTTTGATCTCTATTTCCCTTTTGCATTGGTAGCGATAACGGGGCTTCTCTTTTCACTTATGGGGTCCCGCATTATAGCGCTCGCCTCACCCTGCCTCTTCTCCTTCCCCCTCCACTTCATTGGTTCTTGTCTGATGGACAGTCATTCCAAGCAGCCCCACGGCAAAGGCAGCCTTTCTTTCCCTACTCGACCTGGGCGGGGAAGGAGGAAAGCAACAATGACAGGGGTTGTTGCAGGAGGAGATCCTGCCAGGGAGAAGGAAAAGGGAGCCGGGGGACTCTGCATCTGATGCAAAATAGCAATTACTCCCGTTGGGGCAAAAAATCCCAAGCTGGGATCTGAGCTGATGGTTAGTGACCTAAGAACAGATCTTGGGGTTGTGGTGGACAGCTCAATGAAAATGTCAACCCAGCATGTGGCTGCTGCGAAAAAGGCAAATTCCAGGTTGGGCATAATTAGGAAAGGAATTGAAAATGAGACGGCCAGTAACATACTTGCCTTATACAAATCTATGGTGCGACCTGTGTGCCCAGGTCACGGGCTTCTAAGATTTTGTAGGTTTACCAAGGAATCGATAAGACAAAAGCAAAGTTTTCTTACAAAGGAGACAGTTTTTTTTTGTGGTAAACTCACAGCACACAGGCATTACCCAATAAGCGGTGGAACCGAGCTGCGAGGGCTTCTGCACAAAACAGAACAACCAGCCTGGAACTACCCTCTGGGTACAGAAGCAACGGTTATAGTGTTCCAAACTTGGCACAGTAGCCAAATTTGGGGATGATTGATTATTGAGCTTAATAACAAAGTTCTCTTTCTCACTATAGGATAACATAGGCTACAGATAAATGAGTCACTTCTTTACATATACAAGGGCCATCTTGAGCTCACTACTTGGCATAATTGATAGATGTGGAGCTCTTAATTTTGGAATGCATGCTCATTAAAGCACTCAGATACTGTACCAAGTTCGGTAAGCTTGGTAGATAAGGTACCAGGTGCTTACTGTCCCAATAATTCACATGAGACGTGCTTTTGGCCAGCATTCCCAGGCATCAGAAGGATGCTTATGCAGCTATACAGCCAAACTAGCAGGCTGTAGTAAGCTACTACCCAGAAGCCTTTGGGAGCTACCATGGCTCACAGGCTGTCAGACCAATATACGACCTTATTTGGAATACTGTACATACTGTGTCAAGGGAGGCTGGGTCAGTTGCTGAAATGGTTTTGTTTGGTTGGTGCTCTTTATTTCTTTTATTATTGTGTTTTTTATTGTGTTTTTTATTTATTTGTTGTTCTGTTATGTTTTAATTAAGATTTCTTTTTAATCTGCATGATATTGTTAGCTGCCTAGAGCACCATTTTATGGTGGAAAGGCAGATAATAACATAGCTAATTAACTAAATATAATATTCATGCATTGCACATTTAAACTTGCCCCTATGTTCAATTAAAATGTAAGTGAAAGATGTCTTCCGGTGAGCACTATGGCAGATTGAACCCTCCATTTTTTTTAGTGGAGCAACAGAACAGCTCATAAACCAACTGAGAGGGCTCTCTCAGCTGGTGAAATCTACACTAGATGAAAGGGAAGACAAGGAGTTAACCATAAACAGCTCACTAGTCTTCTGAGTGCCTCAGCTGCCGAGATCAAAAGCTCGCCTGCAGGACTGCGGGGACAGTGAGAGTTTTTATAGATTGATGGCACTCTCGGCTGTTTTGGAAGCCTTTTACAAGGCTCAAAGTTTGTCAGATCTCATCTCTGAAAAGATTTATTGAAACAATCTACTTACAAACAAAGAGATTTTTGCTACTGCAGAAATAAAGCTTCTTGCGTCACATATAAGGTAAGACACCTTACTTTCTGCATTATTAAAAATATAAAGGGAAGAATAAAGAAAATTATCAGAAGGAATCGCAGATGTAATACCTTTGGGCAAAAAGTTCATATAAGAACTAAAAGGGCTCTTTACATTTTTCTTTTCTTGTGTCGAAAGTGCGTTTGGGGTTTGGGAGATAAACACCAGACCGAGAGCTTCCTCTCTCTCTTGGAGTGCGACAACAAGTTCAGCCTAGAAGACCCATCATAACAGCTGATAACAGAGGAACCAGATTGTAGATAAGGTTGCCATGTGATGGCTTGGGAACAATGGAAAATATTAGAAAGATAGTAAAAGATTCTACTGAAACAATGGATGTGTCCGAGCAAATGCAATTTTTTTTTCAACAATTAAGTAATAAATTGGATCAGCTTGAAATTAACCTTGGAAATAAGAGAGAACTGTTGGGAAAAGGAATGAGTAATGAACTCACAGAAATAAAGCAAGAGAAGACTCAAGAAAGAAAAAAACTGGATACAATACAAACAACCAAAGAGGTTAAAGGTAGGGATGTGCACGGCCAGAAATATCAGAATCAGAATTGGATCGGAATTTCTAATATATAAAATATTGGATCCGATCATATCGGGGGGTACCCGTATGTGATCGGATCCAATATCTGATAAATATCGGAAGTTCTGATCTGATTATGGACCGCCATTTCTGGTGTTTTCCCCATAAGCTTGCCTTGGGGGAAAGAAAGCTTTCCCCCAACGCAAGTCTATGGGGAAAAACACAGGGCTGGCACTCCCTCCCTCCCCCCACTCGCGCGCCCTCCCCCCACTCGCGCGCCCTCCCCCCACTCGCGCGCCCTCCCCCCACTCACACTCCTTACCTGCCACTGCTGCCATCCAGCGCTGCCACCATCTTGGTCCGTAGTACTGCTAAACAGGCTTTCCGGCCTGCTCCTCAGTACAGAGACGCACCCAGTGATGATGTCATCACTCGGAGCATCGCTGTACTGAGGAACAGGCAAGAAAGCCTGTTTCGCAGTACTACGGAGCCAGCGGGTGGCAGCGCTGGGTGGTGGCAGTGGCAGCAGGTAAGGAGTGCGAGTGGGGGGAGGGAGTGTGAGTGGGGGGAGGGAGTGCCAGCCCAGTGTTTTTCCCCATAGACTTGCATTGGGGGAAAGCTTTTGTCGTGACACAAGCTCACCCCAGGCTTCTGCTCACGAACTTTAGGCAAACTGACACACTCCAAAACAGTGAGACTTCTTTTATTGTAAAATCACACGGAATTCAAGGCGTAACGGTTTCATTTGTGCATACACACACTTGAAGCTGAAGACAGACCAGATAGCTTTCAGGTACAACGGCTTTATGCAAACAGCAACTCACAGGGGGAGACATTTAGAGTTAGCCCCTGTCTCATGTGAACAGGAGTGGCCACACACACTGACTCATCAGGAACACAGGGAAACTGAAAGGAGAAACCCCAGCACAAGAGTGCATGAGGTCTGACAGTAGACAAGATCATCTTGAACCAAATCAAACTCAGCCTGTCAGGGAACACTGAGCTGATCATATAAGCAAGATGTCAGGGGACGAACTTCTTTGACCTAGGAAGCCTTCCCTGCTCGTAGCTTTGGCTCTGAGGAAGGTTCTCTCGCAGGTCACACACACACACACACACACACAATTCCAGAAGAGCAACGATCAGCCTCTGAGTTCCCCTGTGCCCGTACTTTGGCTCCATGCAGGGAAAAACAGGCTATAGAACACGAATCCAGAACAGTAATCTGCAAGTCCAAATCTATGAAAAGCCACAGAGCACTTTTCATGGCATAGTTCTTAGAAATTCCAAGTCCAAATAGCAACAGAACATGTACAGAGTGCATTCAACATCTCCAAACCAGATAGAATCCTAAACATGAGTTTCTTGGCAAGCATAGAACATTCGAAGAGCAAACAGATGATTCCTAACAAAGAGCCTCCCCCTTTTGCTCGTAGCTACATAGGATGGAGGCTGGCTAATTCCAAGCTACTTTGACAGACAGGGCTTCAGGCCTGTAATCCAAACTCATGTGCCAACAGGGTGGCACAGTTCAACCTCTTCTTGATGATGACACTATGTGAGAGAAATCTTGCAAGATAGCCCCCACCTTTTCCAAAACATCTCAAGGAACATTCAAGGCCTCGGCCAGCAGCTACAGATAGGCACAGAACAGAGACAGACTTTCTCACAACAATTGCCAAGCTGTCAACTCACAATTCACTAGGCCAGCCTAGTGAATTGTTTCAACAGCTTTCTTCCCCCCAGTGCAAGCCTATGGGGAAAACACCAGAAATGGCAGTCCAAAAATCTAATATGTCCGATAGTTATCAGACATATGGATATCAGATCAGATCAGATAGGGCCACCTAAGGAAATAATAGTTATCGGTCATCTGATGTCCGATAACGTCCTTATCGGTTCATTATTGGACATCGGACCTGATATGATACACATCCCTAGTTAAAGGCAGTTCTGATACCAAGGTGAAGGTGGGTATTGGGGAAAGGATAGTTTCGAAAGAGATGCTTAATGGAACAGCACGCAAGAAGAAAGTCTCTGTGTCATTGATAGCAAATTTGAAGCAGAGGAAGGTTGGTTTCTGACTGGAGGTCTCGAGAGGTGTGATTCCTGCTTGTAAAGGGTGGAGATTTGAGCTGAGTTTGGAGCAAAAAAATAAAGCGGAAGATTTTTTCCCAAAGGGATATCCCAGAGGATATGATCGCTGCTGTCAAGAGGTGGAGAGTTGAGTGGAGTTCAGTGCAAAAAGCAAGAGAATCGGCTGAAAAATTTAAAAAGGATGTCCCCATTGAAACTCGTTAAAATGTACAAAGATGGCTGAGGATTCGGCTGGAAATGTGAAGAACAGGAAGGAACACTTGATCACTTATGGGAGACTTGTTAAAATATATATCTGGACACAAACTTATGCTCTAATTTAAGAGATACTAAAGATTAATATGTGGTTGAAGTTGGAATATTTCCTTTTGGGTTTAATGGATGATCAGATGGAAGGAATTGTGGAAACTTATTAGGATATGTATAAAAATGGAAAAGCCTAATGTTACCTAAATTAGATGTTTGGATGCTGAAGTTACTGGAGCGGGGTGAGAAGGGGAAAAATAAAATAAAATACAAAGGTTATGCTAATAATTAGAGAAAAGATAATATCTATGCTTATATCTTTATAACTGAATGGAAACTTCTTATAAAATGATCTGTTTATCTATGGATTCAACCAATACGAAGAAAGGGTTAAAAGAAAAGAAAGTGGGGAAACCTGTTTATCTTTTTTAGCAAGAGAAAATATTGCTACTTATTTCTGCAGTGGAGAAAATTGGAAGTCCATCTTAATTCTGTCTTTCTGTTTTTTCTTTTCTGTATTGTTTGTTTTTTAGTCCGTCTGTGTTTTAAAACAATAAAAATTTTAAATTGCAAAAGAATGTAAGTGAAAGACTTTTTAAATTAACCTTTGGCTCCTGACTTGTTCATTCTGGTGTTTTTAGTTTCAATTATTATTGTGATACTGTGCTGTTGTTGTTGTTGTTGTTGTTGTTGTTTTGCTGGTATTTGTTTCATTAATGTTGAAAACCTCTCTATGCTCCTTTGGAGGAAGGGTGGAATATAGGAATTTCAAATAAATAAATAAACAAACTATGAAATTTGCTTCCACAAGAAGCAAATTTCAACTCAAATACCTTTAAAAAAAGATCAGGCAGATTCAAGGAGAATCAGACTATTACAGTGGAAGCTGGTGGCTCTGATGTCAGGTGGATGGAGAATCCGCTCCAGGTTTCAGACAGAACAAGCCAGAACTCTACAGGAGAGACTCAGCAGGGCTCTTCTTATCTTCTTATGAACCTCATATTCACAAAATGAAAATGTATTTTGTACTGGGATATGCTTATTGGGGTTTTTACACTGTGCTGGTTTTCAATTATTTATTACGGTTTCTGTTGTATTATAATGATGATTATGTTTTTAACTGTTGCACAGTGCTTAGAAAACTAATTTTAATAGGCACTTTATAAACAAACAAACAAAATTGAAACCTATCTTTAAAATTTGTTTTTGAATCAGAGCATTAACTAGGGCGACCATATGAAAAGAAGGACCGGGCTCCTGTATCTTTAACAGTTGTACAGAAAAGGGAATTTCAGCAGGCGTCATTTGTATGCATGCAGCACCTGGTGAAATTTCCTCTTCATCACAACAGTTAAAGCTGCAGGAGCCCTGCCTCTTGACCAGATACAAAAGAGGGCAGGGCTCCTGCAGCTTTAAGTGATGAAGAGGAAATTTCCCCAGGTGCTGCATGCATACAAATGACACCTGCTGCTGAAATCCTATACAACTGTTAAAGATACAGGAGCCCTGTCCTCCTTTCCATATGGTCACTCTACATTAACACAAACTTCTGTCTCAGTCAGACCCATGTACCACATGTCATGCTAGATCACAACCAAGGTGCATTGCTCTTGCAGATTGCACTCCTAACCCAGGACTTAGCTTCAAGGGGGAGGAAGGAAACCATCCCTGTGTTCCCTACAAGTTGCCACTATGATAATAAGTGTTGCTAGATGAATGAATTCATGAATTCAAGAGAGTCATGAAGACTGTCCTCTTCCGACAGGCCTATCCAGATGAATTTTAAGATGTTTTTAATGTTTTAATGTTTTAATGTTTTTAATGTTGTATTTTTTTCTCTTTTGCTTTTAAGATTTTAACTGTTGTGATTTTTGTGTTTTATATTATTGTTGTTCCCCGCCTCGATCCGAAGGGAGAGGCGGGCTATAAATAAATATTATTATTATTATTATTATTATTATTAGACTGCAACTCCCACGATGGGGGTTGTAGTCCAACATGTCTGGAGGGCACCAGGTTTAGGAAGGCTAGTGCAATACTTTAGAACAGGGATTGGGAGAAAGTATATCTCCAGGTGTTTGGGACTTCAACTCCCAGCATTCCTGGCCATTGGCCATGTGGGCAGGGACTTCTGGGAGTTGAATTCTCAAACATCTGGAGATCTCCCTTCTGCCCACCCCTGCTTTAGAACTTTCAAAACAGCTTTGATCCCTTGCTCCAGTTGCACTGTTTCCTTCCCACCCCCTGCCCAGGATGTAGAGAACCTGGACACCCTCCCTCAGTTACTTATGGTTCCTCTAAATGAGTGACTTATTGCACACTCATGAATGGCCACTCACAGAAGCTTTTGGGTCGATTTCATGACATTGTCAGCAACAACCAAGTTGTCTTCCACTGAATTCCCTGGAAATCCCAAGATAAAAAGAACCCCATTAACGTTGTAGTAGCTGGGAAACTGCAGGATCTTCCACCGCTAGATGATGCCGTTTCACTAGAACTCAATGGAACTGAATGAAGAAGAAGTATTCAATTCAAAGCCCTTGTCTCCCATCTCCTCCCATGTAATGCACCCACAACAATCACACCTACACAAAAGCCCCAGGTAAACAACACGATTTCCCTTAATGGAGAGACGCCCTTAGAAGCTCACTTAGGAGTGGGATGAAGGAGCCCCATTTTGGCTTATCCCTAGATTTGGATCCAAGATTAAATGGCATGAAACCCAGTCCTAAATTCCTAAAGAACTCTGGTCTGGAGACCCCATGATACAACCAACGTCCAACTTTCTGCACTTCTGTAGGATATCCTTCTCTGCAGCCACTCCTTATGAATATCCGAAGCATACTTGGCCTGCAGCACATTTGGGAGCTTTTAATGTGATTTCTCCTACATCAAAGTCTCAGCTGGGCTTTTAGCATCTGAACGAGGAGGTTTCTCTAATGTGATGTCTGCTAAGTTGACATCAAAGGGAAGACCAGCCTGCAGGGAACTTCCACTACACTGAGTCAGTCGGAGTGCGAACAGTCACCGCATTTGCTTAAAGAGTCCAATTCGCCTGGCTGCTAGGACTTTGTCGGAGAACAGAAGAAATGCCAGCTCTGTTGGTAGCTTATTAGAGGAGCCATCTGGAGTTAAGAACATCAAAGGAGCCATGCTGGATCAGAGCAAAGGCCTGTCTAGTCCAGCATTCTGTTTTCACAGCAGTCACCAGTTGTCAAGCAGGGATCAACAAAGCAGGACACTGTGCAGCAGCAGCACCCCCACCCATGTTCCCCAGGAAATGGTGCACACAGGCTTACTACCTCAGATACTGGAGGTAGCACATAAGCATCAGGGGCTAGCAGCCATTGATAGCCTTCTCCAGGAATTTATCCAACCCCCTTTTAAAGGCATCCAAGTTGGTGGCCATCATTACATCTTGTGGTAGTGAATTCCATACTTTAACTATGTGTTGTGTGAAGAAGGACTTCCTTTTATTTGTCCTGAATCTCCCACCAAGCAGCTTCATGGGAGGACCCCAGGTTGAAGTATTATGAGAGCGGGAGAAAGATGTCTCCCTCTCCACATCTCCACACCATGCTCCACATCTCCACATCTCCACTCCCCAGCAACTCATGCACAGAGGAAAACTGCCTCTGAAATGGAAGGCAGCTTATCGCCATCAGTAGCCATTGACTAGTAGTTGGGACTATTGTTCTTTGCAATTTTTACACTTGTTGAAGATGGATTTCCCCCTGATAGCTATGTTTATGTGTATGGCATGTATTACCTGGACAGTTCTTACATTTTAGAGGGATCATATTTCATGAAAACAAAGCACTGTGTTCCTTTCTTTAAGAGACAAAGGCTTTTTAATGTAGTTGGCTTGGCTAACCTTCTGATGGAGTTGGCCTCACTGTAAATACATTTCAAGTGAATTCCCTCTTTATGTGCTATATAGGCATAAGCCTTCGGGAAGGGCAGGAGGATTGATATTGGGGATAATCTCCTCAAAGCTGGATGGGAATCAAAATGGTGAGTTCCCCCATTGGGTTACTGTAAGATTTTGAATGCAGGAGGAAAGCCCCCAGATTAACCTGGTTTATTTAAATTTTTAATGGATGTTTGCTGCTTCAACATTTGAATGTAACATTTTCATCCAGACCTTACAGTTCTGAATAGAGGAGTATTTCGCAGCATCCACTCCAACTTTATTTCAAATAAAGTTGAGGGGATCTCTGAAAATAATAGGGAAGGACTAGTAAAATGTAAAATCATTTTTAAAAAAATGTTATTCCCCAAAAACACACATCCTGAGTGGTAACTAGTTTGGATTTTGAGTTCTCCGGAGCCATACTGAAGCAGCAATTTGAACTTTTATAATCTGCCATTAAGGAAGGCTATCCAGTCAAAATGCGTTTGCAAACACCAATATTAAGAATAGTTTAAAGTTATGTCTATGGAAATTAACAAAAATGCTTACATTGCTGTAACTTTTAAAGATAAAGGGATGAACCTTGTCACTGTGATAGCTCTTAAGTAGGGCTTTAGAAGTTTTGGATGAATGCATTTGCAGAGGATCGATTCTCTCTCCTTTACTTTGATAATGCCAAGCTTTGCATCTCCAGTTTATAAAAACAGAGATCGGCTGTTCCCTGATAGTTTGCTCTAATGGGGTGAAAAGAAGGGGGTGCTCTCCCTATGAGAGCACCTCACCCCAATTTTGCTCCATTGGAGCAAATGGGCAGGGAATGCAGCAAATCTTTACTTTTATAAACTGGAGATGCAGAGCTGTGCATTATCAAGAGAACCGATCCTCTACAAATGCGATCAGGAGGCAGCTTCACATGAATCCTGCTTTCTCTAACTAATTAAAGCTTCTGCTGATAGTAGTTCAGATGAATTGTTTATTCCTCTTGATCACCATCATGCTAAACTGATGTGAGTCCAAGTGATGCAGATCTCCAGCATCTCAAGGTGAGCATTTTTATGGACCAGTGGGGGATACTTTAAGGGTGAGCAGAAACTCAGTTTGTTTATTTTATTACATTTGTATACCGCCCCAAAGCCGAAGCTCTCTGGGCGGTTTACATAAGAATAAAACAATTAAAAACAATATACCAAAATTAAGACAGCAAAAACATACAATATACACACAATATACACATACATTTAAAACCACTATAATAACTTTAAAAAGCTATAAGCCTAAAAACAAAACAAACCCAGGCTCAACAGATATTGCTAAATGCCTGAGAGAAGAGGAAAGTCTTGATCTGGTGCCGAAAAGATAACAATGATGGCGCCAGGCAGGCCTCATTGGGGAGATCGTTCCACAATTGGGGGGCCACCACAGAGAAGGCCCTCTCCCTTGTTGCCGACCTCCAAGCTTCCCTCGGAGTAGGCACTCGGAGGAGGACCTTAGATGTTGAACGTAGTGTTTGGGTAGGTTCATGTCAGGAAAGACATTCCATCCGGTATTGTGGTCCCAAGACGTGTAAGGATTTATAGGTTAAAACCAGCACCTTGAATCGGGCTCGGAAACATACAGGAAGCCAATGCAAGCGGGCCAGAGTCGGTCTTATATGCTCGAACCTTCTGGTTCCAGTTATCAATCTGGCCGCTGCATTTTGCACAAGCTGCAGCTTCTGAACAGTCTTCAAAGGCAGCCCCATGTAGAGTGCATTGCAGTAATCTAACTTGGAGGTTACCAGAGTATGCACAACTGAAGCCAGGTTATCTCTGGCCAGATTGGGGCATAGCTAGGCCACCAACTAAAGTTGGTAGAAGGCACTCCATGCCTCTGAGGCCACCTGAGCCTCAAGTGACAGAGATTGTTCTAGGAGAAAGCCCAAGCTATGAACCTGCTCCTTCAGGGGAGTGCAACCCCATCCAGAACAGGTTGAAGACCCTCCATCCGGTCAGCAGAACCACCCACTAACAGCATCTCAGTCTTGTCTGGATTGAGTTTCAGTTTATTAGCCCTCATCCAGTCCATTGTCACAGTCAGGCACTGGTTCTGCACATCCACAGCCTCACCTGATGAAGATGAAAAGGAGAAATAGAGCTGCGTGTCATCAGTGTACTGACGACAACGCACTCCAAAACTCCGGATGACTGCGCTCAACGGTTTCATGTAGATATTGAACAGCATGGGGGACAAGACTGACCCCTGCGAAACTCCATACTGGAGAATCCACGGGGCTGAGCAATGTTCCCCAAGCACCACCTTCTGGAGCTGACCTGTCAAGTAGGAGCGGAACCACTGCAATGCAGTGCCTCCCACTCCCAACTCAGCCAGTCGTGCCAGAAGGATACCATGGTCGATGGTATCGAAAGCCGCTGAGAGATCAAGGAGAATCAACAGAGTCACTCTCCCCCTGTCTTTCTCCCGACATAGGTCATCATACAGGGCGACCAAGGCTGTTTCCGTACCAAAGCCAGGCCTGAGACCCGACTGAAATGGATCCAGATAATTGGTCTCATCCAAGAGTGCCCGGAGCTGGCCCGCAACCACCCGCTCCAGGACCTTGCCCAGGAATGGAACATTTGCTACTGGCCTGTAGTTATTCAGATTTTCAGGGTCCAGGGAAGATTTCTTTAGGAGTGGTCTCACTGCCACCTCTTTCAGGAGGCCTGGGACCACTCCCTCTTGCAAAGAGGCATTAATCACTTCCCTGGCCCAGCCAGTTGTTCCATCCCTGCTAGCTTTTATTAGCCAAGAGGGGCAAGGATCCAATATGGAAGTGGTTGTATGAACCTGTCCAAGCATCTTGTCAACATCCTCAAGCTGCACCAACTGAAACATCCAAGAAAACAGGACCAGCCTGTGCTCTGGATACCTCATTTGATTCACCTGCTATATCACTGGAGTCTATGTCCTGGAAGTTCCTAACAAATATATTACAGCAGGCCTCAGATGGTTCTACCATGTCCTTGGGGCTGGCATGTAAAAGCCCCCGGACAACTCTGAAAAGCTCTGCTGAGCAGCAGGTTGATGATTTAATAGTGGCAGCAAAGTATTGTTCTTTTGCTGCCCTCACTGCCCCTGAATATAGCTTACCATAGGCACTTAACAGTGTTTGATTGCATCCACTAGGAGTTTGTCTCCATCTGCTCTCAAACCGTCTCCTGTTCTGTTTCATCACTCTCAGCTCTGGGGTACCACGGAGCCATACGAGCTCTTCACAGGAGAGGGTGCTCAGGAGCAATCGTGTTAACCGCCTGGGTCATTTCTGCACTCCACAAATCAACCAAGGTTTCGATGGGAGAGCCAGCCCTATCAGCCAGAAAACTCCCCAGAGCCCTCTGGAAACCATCTGGATCCATTAGCCTCCAGGGGAGGACCATCTTACTGGGTCCTCCACCCTTACAGAGGGGAAAAGCTGCTGTAAGTCTGAACCTCAGCAGGTGGTGATCTGACCATGACAGGGGGTTGATGTAAAGTCCCCCACTTTCAGATCCCCATCTCCATGTCCAGTTGAAAAAACCAGGTCTAGAGTGTGCCCTGCTACATGCGTTGGGCCAATGGTATGTTGGGACAGTCCCATGGTTGTCATGGAGACCATGAAATCCTGAGCTGCCCCAGATAATGTGCCCTCAGTGTGAATGGTGACCTCCCCCAGAACCAGGAGTCTGGGGGACCTCAACAGTACACCCGAGACCATCTCTGTCAGCTGAGCTAGGGAGTCTGTTGAGCAACGGGTTGGGTGGTACACCGACAGAATTCCTAATCTGTCCTGTTGGCCCAACACAAGGGGCAAACACTCCAGACCAGTAGTCACATGGACAGGGAGCCTGCAGAGGGGGTTGGAGTTCCTATAGACCACAGCACACACCCCCCCCGCAGCCCTCAAGTATACCCTGATGCTGAACCCAGTACCCCGGTGGGCACAGCTGGGAGAGACTAACTCCTCCCTGCTCGCCCACCCAGGTCTTGGTTATACATGCTGGATCAGCTGCCTCATCCACAATTAAGTCGTGGATGAGGGAGGTCTTATTATGCACTGATCTGGCATAATCCAGAAGCCTCCTGGTTTCAGATTGCTTTGCTCTTAAATGGTCCCACAATATCAGCAGCCACTAGGGTGCACTAAAACCCAAGACATGATAGTTCCAACTTCCTAGCCTAAATTCCAATCCAGCTAATAGTGGAAGCAGATTTTTTTTAGCACAGTTTAACCCCATGAAAACTCATTTCATACTCAACTGCTTTTAACCGCTTTACTTCAGTTTAATTAGGTTGATAATCAGAGAGCTACTGCATTTGCAATGCAAGGAAAGCCAAGTGTGAGACATTTTGCACAGTGATGACCTCTCAGCTGGCTGGGAGAAGAGTCTCTTTCAGTCTCTGTGAATTGGGACAGCTCAGCCAAGGGGACATGTAGCCACCTTTGCAGCTGCTGTGTGTCAGTGCCTGGGCACAGCAATGGACTGGATGAGGGCCAAGATACTGTGGCTCAAGCCAGACAAGTTGGAGGTGTTGTTACCAGGTGGTTTATCTGCCCAGCTAAGTGATGTTCAGCCTGTTCTAGAGAGGGTTACACTCACTCTAAAGAATTAGGTTTCTGGTTTGGGGTACTCTTGGATCCAGAACTCACTGGGATGGAGCACCTTTTATCAGCGGAAGTTGATGTACCAACTATGTCCTTATCTACCTAGCTACCACTGTCCAGGCACTCATAACCTTTCATCTAGATTACTGCAGTATTGTTATATGTGGGGCTGCCTTTGAAACTGGTCCAGACACTTCACCTTGTCCAAAAAAAGGGCAGTGAGGTTGTTATTGAGGACTGGCCGATGTGATCATATTACGGCAGTCTTTTTCCAGCTGCACTGGCCATGCCTGGCCCCAATCAAATCGCTGGTATTAACACTCAAAGCCCTAAACAGCTTGGGGCCAAGTTACCTGAAGAATTGTCTCCTCCCGTATGTACCTTCCTGGACTCTAAGATCACCTTCACACTGTAGTTTTAAACTTTTAAACTTTTCTAATGTAACTTATGCTGTATTTTGTAACCATTTTAATAGTTGTGGACTGCCCAGTGAGTTCCGACTATTGCGTGGTATGTAAATGTAATAAATGAAGAAAGAAGTAAATAAATAATTGCCCCCTGTCCCATTTCCCAAATAGTTTCTGCCCCTCCACATTTCTGTCTTGAAATCTTGTTGTCTTGAGTGCCACAGATGCTCAACGTGTGGGTTTAGGTCCAGCTCAGTCTCATGCAGCTGCCATCGATCAGACCATTGATCAGAGGTCTTTCCCAACCCTGGAGATGCTAGAAATGGAAGCTTCAACCTTCTGTGCGGAAAGCTTGTGTTCAGGTATGGTTCCTCCTGCAGCGGTTTCTGTGGAAATGTGGTACATCCACTTCAGAGCGACTGTTTTTTGCAACAGGGGTAGTTTTCATTTGGCTGTGTTGACACTGGGACTATTGATACTTGAACCCCTCAAGATCTGTCTCATATATGTTCACTTTTCAATGGAGATGCATAAAGCCTGGTGGGATGAAGCAAACAAACAAAAGAAAATCTTCCCATCTCCTCTTCTTCTGCCCAGGCTGCGTATTAGCAGATCAAATTAGTTTGGAATCTAGCATGTTCCATTTCCTCACTCGAGCGGCTCAGTCTGTCGTCTTCACTTGTTGCTTCTGCAGCTCCTGATGCGATTTCAGTGACACCTGTGGCTTGCTGTCAGAAGCAATCTGTTCTAGGGAGCTGAACCTATTGCGGAGGAAGAGGCGGCAGTGGCGATGGTTCATGGGCTCAGCCGGTTCCAGCAGGAGCTGACTCTCTTTGCAAACAGATTTGTTAGCCTTTGCCTCAAAATAATGGGATTTGGTTCATGGATAATCTTAATAAGAAGCGTTCTTTCCCACCGGCTCCTTTTCGTTTTGTGTGTGACAAGTGACAAAGAAAAGAACCAGCACACTTTTCTTTGCAATTGTAGGAAATTTAAAACAATACATGCCCAAGCCCAGTATTGGGCCCACAAGCACACTGACATTTTTGCTCTCAGCGTTTGGCAAATTTTGGAAAGCTGACCATATTATATGAAAAGGACAAATGCCACATGGCAGAGAATGAGGCGTTTATGTACTACTACTACTACTACTACTACTATATTTATTTCTTACTTGCCTCTCCCCCCGGATCGAGTCGGGAACAACATCAATACAAACAATATAAAATACATAAAAATATAAAATATATGTAAGGAGAAATGGTGACCCTCAAAGAAAGGTAATGTTGTTTTTTTGCTGCAAGTGTGACACAAAGCGTAAGGGGATGTGAAGCTGTGCAACATTTGAAAAATACATACATACAAGTCAGCTTGCTGCTCTCTTCTCTTTAACCTTCATTCTACATGAAAAGAACATCGGAAAAATGGCGATTCTCTACCTTTTAAAAGAATACACAAAGTGGGAATGGTTGGAGCCTTGCCTGCTGTTTTTTGTCGAGACTCCCGCGTTCCACTACATGTAGGCGTGAAGCTGAGATGCTGACAAAGTATATGTATGCTCCATGTTTACTTTTCTTTTACTTCTGTAAACATCTTGATTGACATTGGATGCGATCGTAATTCTATATTCAAATGATACTCAATCATAAAGGATATAATTTTTATTCATTTATTTATTAAACGCTGTACACACTGATGTCTTACTCCGCATTTGGCTTGCCTGACCATGGATGGGCCGTTGCAGTCTCAGCATTGGTGGGGCTTTGTAGCGACACCAACCAGAGGAGGGACTTAGGTGATATTAGCCTTTGGGGCCCTTCCTCCTGGCCTCTTTGAAATGTGGCTCCCACCAGAGAGGCTCCAGGCAGAGCGATTCCTTTTCGCTCCTGCTGCCAGGAACAACAGCGTGTTGTTGGGGGCAGCGGAGAAGCCTTCATATTCCTAGCAAAGTTGCCCAAGCACCTTCCTCTTATTAAAACAATTGGCTGACTGCTCTCAGTTAGCTGGCCACCTGAATGGCTAGGGAATTCCTGAAAGTGGGTTTGCTCTTCCCCTACCCCAGCTAAGGATGATTGTGTCTGTGTGTGAAGCGGAATTGTCATTTGAGTCCGATAGAGACACAGGGATCTGAGTTTGGGCTTCATAAACATCTTAGGGTGTGGGCTGTCTCCCAAGAGATCTGATCTGGAAGTGGGGGACTTTGGCTGTCTTTTGGATAGCCTGGTGCCTGGAGTTCATGCAGCTGGAGCAAGAAGTTTGATGAGAGCCATTAACTCAGCATAGGTCAGGGCAAGACTGAGGACAGATAAAGGCTGTTCCTGATCCACCCCCCCACAACTGCTGCTGCTTTAATGGCCGGGTCTTCCTCCTTATGAGTAGAACCTTGAACCCAAGTTAGGCTGACCCTATGAAAAGGAGGACAGGACTCATGTAACTTTAACAGTTATAGAGAAAAGGGAATTTCAGCCGGCATCATTTGTATGCAATTAGGTCCTGGTGAAATTCCTTCTTCATCACAACAGTTAAAGTTGCAGGGGCCCTGTCTTCTTTTGTATCTGGTCACTCTAGTATAGTGCCTGCAACTTTAAATGTTGTGATGAAGAGGGAATTTCACCAGGTCCTAATTACATACAAATGATGCAGGCTGAAATTCCCTTTTCTCTGCAACTGTTAAAGTTACATGAACCCTGTCCTCCTTTTCATAGGGTCAGCCTAACCCAAGTAGACACTCCTTTCTGAGTTAACCCTGAGCAAAAGGGTCTTCTGGCAGCCTGGTGGGCATTCTGAAGGAAACTCTTGAGTGTGCCACCTGGCCCCGTTGCCATTGGTGTTCTTGTGAGCCCTGGGATGAGGTAAGAGAGTCAGGAACCATGGCAGGCCTCAGGATGCGTGTGTGTCGTGGGTTCTCTGGGATTTCAGGTGAGGCATCCTTGCAATGGGGTTGCTCTGGCTCTTTTGTGGAAATGGGATTTGCTGAAAATCCTGATTCTCATCCTCAGAAGGAGTCTCCCCTGAGCCTGGGTCAGCTGGGAACTTGAAAAGTGGGCAGAAGGCAGATCTGAATCTACTGGTAGATCTGCAATCCATTGGCAAGGGTTTCTGACTTCCAATTGGTTACTTATAGCAGCAACAAAATGACTCCCCCACCCCATATTCTGATGCTGAAATGAAGAAAACTTGAGGTAACCAGGAGTGGATTTTGTCTGGAAGGACAGTGAGTTCCATTCAGTTCTAGTACTCAGAGCAAATTCCTGGGCTCTGACCTCTTTCATTCTATGTGTATGTCTTTTGCACCAGACTCTGGCTGGTGGATCTTGGGGCTTACAGTAAAAAACAACAACAAAGTAGATCCTGCAAGCCTGTAGATCCTGCAGAGTAGACCATGCAAGCCATTTCGGGGAGTTCAAGCTATGTGTCACACAGAGGAGGGCCAGGATCTCTTCTGGATCAACCCAGAGTGCAGGACATGGAATAATGGGCTCCAGTTACAGGAAGCCAGATTCTGGCTGGACATCAGGAAAAAATTCCTGACTGTTAGAGCAGTATGACAATGGAACCCATGACCTAGGGAGGTGGTGGGCTCTCCCACACCAGAGGCCTTCAAGAGGCAGCTGGACAACCATCTGTCAGGGGGATGCTTTAAGGTGGATTCCTGCATTGAGCACGGGGTTGGACTTAGGCTGACCAGATAAAATCCAGGTCAGGGCTCATGTAACTTTAACAGTTGTAGAGAAAAGGGAATTTTAGCCAGTGTCATTTGTATGCAATTAGTTCCTGGTGAAATTCCCTCTTCATCACCACAGTTAAAGTCACAGGCGCTATACTAGAGTGACCATATACAAAAGAAGGCAGGGCCCCTGCAACTTTAACTGTTGTGATGATGAGGGAATTTCACCAGGAACTAATTGCATACAAATGACACTGGCTGAAATTCCCTTTTCTCTACAACTGTTAAAGTTACATGAGCCTTGACCTGGATTTTATCTGGTCACCCTAGTTGGACTGGATGGCTTTAGAGGCCCCTTCCAACTCTACTAGTCTATGATTCTATGATTCTATGACTTATGCTCAACCTGTACATTTGTAAATTGACACAAATATGGTAAGACGGCCAAAGGAAACCATACCAGGTTAAGCACGGTGCCCCTGGAACAATTCCCCATGCAGAGAATTGTGATGCGCACAATTGTTTTCTGATGACATGACATGCCATCACTTTTAAGTGTTGCACACACATTTAATTGCCTCAGGGCTTTTAACAAGCTGTTCTTCAGAAATCTGCACAGAAATACCATTATACCTCATGCAGAGGCCTGCAGTCATTGGAAAGGAACTCCTCGCTCTTAAATCTGATTTCATTCCCTTGCAGCTAATTCCCTTTGGTGCTGGGCACTTAGCCACCCTTTCGGATTTGTGAAAAGTGAAGACGTTCTGTCAAAATGAAAAGACGGAAAAGATGGAAAAGAGAGGGAAGGAGGGAAGGAAAGAGATGTCTTGAGAACTGGTCTGGGAGGTTTTTCTAAGCGATCAAAGCAAACATTAAACAAACAGCCAACTCAGCATTAAAACCACCAGACATAAATCAGTCCACAAGACAGGCGAGTTTAGAAAAAGCAGTTGACTGTGTAATTCAAAATGACAACCGTGAAGAGATCTGGAGGTGGGAGGAAGTGAGAATGGGGGTTGAGTTGAGTTTTTTAAGGATTGGTAACTTCTTGATCCTTTTGTCATGCCCAGCTCTGTAACTAGGCCTAAGTCTATGCAACTAAAATAGTCATAATGTCCCCCTGTTTCCATTGCCTTTCTTTCTCTCAGTTGTTTTGCTTGTATACATTTTTAGACTGCAAGCTCCTTGGGGCAGAGACCTGCCCTCTTGCTCTTTGTAAAGCACCATGAACATAGATGGCTCTGTGTAAATAAACAGACAAAAAGCAATGCCAGCTTGACTCCTGCTTTGCTGGGACGATCTTTCCCTTAGCTCCCCCATGGAAGAGGAGATGTTTGGGTTGTATGGGTGACTCACTTTGTTCCCATCATCCTGAACTTTTTGTCTCTCTCTTTTTAAAGAAATATGAGCCACTTGCTAAGGATCAGCATGGGAAAAGTTCTCCCTGTCCAGGCAGAGGCTGTATAGCCTGTTGCCCTGACTCTGAAGTTCCTGCATCAAGGATGGGGTTAGACTAGATGGCAGTAAAGTCCACCCCCGACTCTACAAACCTATGTCTTCCAGTCCTCAGAAGAGTGAAATCTTTGGCAGAATAATGCCTGCACAGAGCTAGGCTGTAAGAAGGTCATTTTGCTATCTTATCCACCAGTGTTCAAATTGAAATTTCTACCTTCAAAGTGAACTTCAGCCAAAGTGCTACCTCTAGTATCTGAGGCAGTAAGGCTATATATACACCAGTTGCTGGGGAAAATGGGTGGTAGGGTGCTGTTGTACTATATCCTGTTTGTAGGTTCTTGGTCGACAGCTGGTTGGCTACTGTAGGAACAGAGTGCTGGACTAGATGGACCCTTGGTCTGATCCAGCATTAGGGCTCTCCAGATGTTCTTACTTTCTGGGAACACTTTCCACCCTGAAATGTCAGCTAAGGACACCCAGAACTTCTACTGCAGAAGTTTTGGTCTAAGGGCTAAAGGGTGCTGGCCAAGGCAGCTGGAGCAACCGGATGGCCCACACAACCTGAGCACATTTTCAACACTCCCCTGAGAGCTGAGCATTGCACAAGAAGTTCTACACTTAGGAAAAAGTTCTACACCTAGGAAAAAGAAACAAAATGCACAGTTACAAGATGGAGGATACTTGGTTAATCCATACAACAAGCGAGAAGGATCTTGGAAGTGTTGTAGATCACAAGCTGAATATAAGCCAACAGTGTGATGTGGCTGAAAAAAAAGCAAATGCTATTTTGGGCTGCATTAAGAGAAGTATAGCTTCCAAATCACGCGAGGTACTGGTTCCCCTCTATTCGGCACTGGTTAGGCCCCATTTTGAGTATTGCGTCCAGTTCTGGGCACCACACTTCAAGAAGGATGCAGACAATCTGGAGTGTGTTCAGAGGAGGGCAACGAGGATGATCAACAAAGCCCTATGAGGGGAGATTGAAAGAACTGGGCATGTTTAGCCTGGAGAAGATTGAGGGGAGACATGATAGCACTCTTCAAATATTTGTAAGGTTGTCACACAGAGGAGGGCAGGATCTCTTCTTGATCAACCCAGAGTACAGGACATGGAATAATAGGCTCAAGTTACAGGAAGCCAGATTCCAGCTGGACATCAGGAAAAACTTCCTGACTGTTAGAGCAGTTTGACAATGAAACCCATGATCTAGGGAGGTGGTGGGCTCTCCCGCATTAGAGGCCTTCAAGAGGCAGCTAATAAAAAACAAATAGAAGAGGTTTTAACGGGTCAGGAAAACTTATGGTTCAAGAGTATGCAATTGGAACAGTGGATATTAAAATGGAAGAAGAAAAATAAGGAGTGTAGAAAGGAAACAAGGTTTGAAAAGTTAATTGAGGTTAGAGAGAAGGCGGGAGGAAATAAAAGTAAAAGTAAAAAAGGTTTAATGAGTGAGATCTATAAGATATTATTGGAGGAGGATATGGTTCAAGATAGTTTGAAAACAATCTGGGAAGAGGATTTGAAAATTCAGATCACTGGGGACAGTTGGGGAAAGATACGGAAATTAAGAAATTTAAAGTTATATTCAATAAGGATAAAAGAAAATCAGTATAAAATAATATGGAGATGGTATCTCACTCCTGTAAAACTACATCAGATAGATAAGAAGGCTTCAAGTTTTTGTTGGAGGGGATGTCAGGATTTGGGGACATATTACCATACGTGGTGGACTTGTGAACATGTTAAAAATTTTTGGGAAAGAGTTTTTAAGGAGATAAGTGAGATAGTAGTTAAGAAGGTAGAGGCAAGTCCGAATATAGCTTTATTGGGGTTATTTGATCAAGAATATGGTAATAATAATATTAAAGAATTAATAAATAATCTCCTGACACCGGCGAGACTAATGATAGCCAAAAATTGAAAAATACAAGGGGTTTATAGTATGGAGGAGTGGTATAAAGGAGTGTGGGATATTGCAATTAATGATAGATTAACCTGCATAATGAAAGTTAAGATGGGATTAACTAAAAATAATGATTTTGGAAGTATTTGGGGTATGTTTCTAGAATATGTTTTAGAAAAGGGGAGAGGTTGTACACCGTCTAAAGAATCAATGCAATTTTGGAAAAATCTATAAGTAATAGAGTAAGAAGGTCTCGGGGGGAGGGGAGCACGGGGGGTTGTCGAGGGGTTATAAGTATTGTGTTATTTTTTGTGTTATATGTTGAAATTAATAAAATTATTAAAAAAAAAAAGAAGAGGCAGCTGGACAGCCACCTGTCAGGTATGCTTCAAGGGGGATTCCTGTATTGAGTAGTTGGTTGGATTCGATGGCCTTAGAGGCCCCTTCCAACTCTACTATTCTATGAAGGTCAGTAATAATGACTATTATGGATCTTCTCTCTCATTACTCACCTTCTCACCAGGGAGCCAATTGTAAGCTTCAACAGACTCTCAAGTTTTCCTGAAATACTGTTGAAAAGTCACAGAAGCCCCATGTCCCAAATCCCCAGCAGTGCCCATCTAAACATTCCTTGAAAATATCCGGTGAAAGAAACTCAGTAGCTTTGCTAAACTCTTTATTTCAGTGTTGAAAACATTCTATCTTGATACAAGTGTTGACTTTTAAACTACATCAAATACTTTCAGTAGAAACTGACTAACAAATCTATAGATAAATAATTATATTTGGCTTTTTACCATATTGTTTATCCATGCTGTTCATGATAAGACTTTCAATCCATCTTGGAAGTGTTACTGCCTTGCTAATCGTTATATAGCACCTCATATTTCTCCCTGCTGACTTCAATGTTACTGCTGTTAGTCCATCAGTATATTGAGATCATTTGGGATATTCAGCTGGTTCTCCAAAGTGTTTGCAATCCCCCCCTTTTCAAAAAAACATAATCCATTAATTTGGTTAGTGTGCTGTTCACTTCTTCAGCCACGTCGTTAAATGTATTCAATAGTAATAGACATCAGTGATGCCAGCAGAATATGATAAACAAGCATCCCAGAGATGCTCACCTGGCACCTCTGTTATGGTTTTCTGGTGCCAGGTAACAAGCTTTTTCTATTGATTTAAAGATCTTTAGTAGTTCTTGCTCTGCTCTGTTAATGTCTTACTGTTGCTGGCTTTATTTATTTATTTATTCAGTTTTGTACTATGGTTGGTTTTCAGCCATTTGATTTTTAGGATTGATTATTTTTAAGGCTTATTGTTAATTGACCAGAGGGCATTGCTTTGGGCAATATATGATATTAATAAAAATGCATAAATATATCTCTTTGCAAACATATATATTTAATTTAATTAATTTATTTCATTTCTTTGCCATCCAATAGCCAAAGCTCTCTGGGCGGTTCACAAAAACCAATCTAATATTGATCCATGTACTGATACACCCACAGTGAAAGGGTGTATTGATACATTCTATGCATCTGTCATGGCCCAGGATTGGAAGCCCTCAGAGACTCTCCAGTGACAGTGATTTGAGGGTGGCCGCAGAACCAGTCCTTTGATCCTTCTGAACTGGGCCCCACTGCCTCGGACTCCTAACCTAGCCACAGAGTGGACCTTAGACTCCTCTAGTGAATAGAGAGAGCCTTCCCTCCCCCAACTGTCACTCCCCATGAGAAGCCAACAGCTGGAGGAAAAGGCTGCCGGCCCTTTAACAGCAAGGTTCAACACCTGAGGGGGCGGAGCTTTCAGAAAGACTATCCTGACCTGGCTATAAAACCCTGCCAGTTTCTCTCAGCCAGTCAGAACCTGTTAGTTTTTTAGTGCCATGATTGCTGTCCAAGGTACTGAAACCAACTGCAGTCCCAAATGTGATCAAACCACCTCTTCCATGTTGTGCTTCTTCACCTGAGCCTTTGCCCAGAGCAGATGATGGATCCCCTAATAGAGGTCAACAACATCTCTATCACCACCCCAGATTGCCTGTTTCCTAAACTGGAGATGGCTGGGATTGAGTCTGAGGCCTAGATAAAGAATGTAAGGGCACCATTGTATCATTGCATTCAGCAGATCATTGTTAACTGGCCAGAATCATTCGGAGAAGGAACAACCCCAAGGAAAAATGGCAGTGAAGTAGCTGTCGGGAGGAAAGCAACTATGCATCACTGTGGACAGCAGTACTGCTAAGAGTTCTGGGGCGGAACATTTTGCATTTTCTGGAATCCTGCTTTCATTCTCCCTCCTCAACATTGTAGGTGAAATTTTATTCCTGCCATACTCAGCATGGCATGTGCGACTGTTCATCTGGTTGAAGGAAGAGTTCAGGTTGTCTGTGCTTCGGTGTCCGGATCTCGCTGAGCTCCTTTGTGCCTGAAGTCCCTTTTTCAATTCAAGAGAGAACAGATCCTGCTTCAGCAGTTTTGCAGACTGAAACCCATCTTCCAGGGCTTTCTTGTTTTTGTTTTTGTTTTTTGTGTGGCTTGCTAGAATGGTGGTTGGGGGTGGAGGTGGCTTAAATTAAAAAAGAAAGTTGTAATGGGAGATCAAAAGTTGTTAATTAGCTTGATTGGGATTTGCAGCCCAGGGGCAAGGAAGCAAGCAGATTCAAGACCCCTAAGAGCAAGCGAGCAGGTTCTGGATCTTGCCCAGTGCTCCCACCAAAAAGCTCATGCATTGTGTTTCTTCTTGAAAATTGACCCAGTTATAGCTAGCCAAGGTACAGAAGTCAAGCGTTAGGGCTGCTATCCTTTTTTCTTCTTCTCCAACTGGTCTCAAAGCCATAGGTAGAAGTTAAAGGTGTTTTTTTTTCTGAGTTGCATCAAAGTTTGTCTGCGACCTGTTAACGGCTAGCTCCTGTCATTTTAGTCAGATTGAGATCTCAGGATCTATTTTTGTTGTTGCTCTTGGACTTTTTCCTCACACAAAACCTGACCTACGGGTTGACCTGCTCTTTCTGGATACACAGTGATGGTTGACCTTGGGAAATACCTGAGCTCATTGAACTGCTCAGACTCTTTGAGAGAATTCGCCACTGACTTTTGCACATCTGTCTGGTCTTTGAAAGGAAAGGGAGGAAGCAGCAGCAGCAGTGTGGGCTATTTCCCCAAGCAATCTAACCAATTAACCAGGGCATGCCAACCCATTTATTTATGCTCTTATTTAATGAATCTTTACCCTGCTTTTCAGTGGAAAAGGCTCCCTAGAAAGGCTTACAACAATTAATAATATTTAACTTTTTGGTTATATTTATTTCATAGAATCATAGAATAGTAGAGTTGGAAGGGGGCTTCTAAGGCCATCGAGTCCAACCCCCTGCTCAATGCAGGAATCTACCTTTAAGCATGCCTGACAGATGGTTACTCAGCTGCCTCTTGAAGGCCTCTATTGTAGGAGAGCCCACCATCTCCCTAGGTCATTGGTTCCATTGTCATACTGCTCTAACAGTCAGGAAGTTTTTCCTGATGTTCAGCCAGAATCTGGCTTCCAGTAGCTTGAGCTCATTATTCCGTGTCCTGCAATCTGGGTTGATTTGTTGTATTGATTATCATAAGACAGTTCCTTTCCTCAAGTGTACAATATAAAAGAAATGACAAAAAGGAAAAAAAAGGATTGGGAGGGAGGAAGAAAGAAGCAAACTCAGGCACTAGTTTTTAGTTACAAAGTTCTTGGAAGTGGTATTTCTGGTCAGGAAGCTTCTCTTGCTACACACTCCTCCTCCTGCAACTGTCAAGGAACTATTCACTCATCATGTTACTGGGAAAGCTGATCCCTCAAAAAGACATCACACCCAAAAGAGCCTATATTTCTTCCAACTTTCCTATTCCTGTCCTCAAGCTGTGCAACAATTTATAGCTTCCAAACTGCGTGAGATACTGATTCCCATCTGTTCAGCACTGGTTAGGCCTCATCTTGAGTATTGCGTCCAGTTCTGGGCACCACAGTTCAAGAAGGATGCAAAAAAGCTGGAGGGGTTTCAGAGGAGGGCAACGAGGATGATCAGGGCTCTGGAAACAAAGCCCTATGAGGAGAGACTGAAAGAACTGGGCATGTTTAGCCTGGAGAAGAGAAGACTGTGGGGAGGCATGATAGCACTCTTCAAGGACTTGAAAGGTTGTCACACAGAGGAGGGCCAGGATCTCTTCTCGATCAACCCAGAGTGCAGGAAATGGAATACTGGGCTCAAGTTACAGGAAGCCAGATTCCGGCTGGATATAAGGAAAATCGTCCTGACTGTTAGAGCAGTATGACAACGGAACTCATGACCTAGGGAGGTGGTGGGCTCTCCCACCCTAGAGGCCTTCAAGAGGCAGCTGGACAGCCATCTGCCAGGGATGCTTTAAGGTGGATTCCTGCATTGAGCAGGGGGTTGTACTGGATGGCCTTAGAGGCCCCTTCCAACTCTACTATTCTATGATACTATGACCACAGAATGCTTTTGCTCACATGTGAACAGCAACAGGAACCTTGCTTGGTCTGTATTCAAAAAGAAACCAGAGAACGGGGTGGTGGGGGTGGGGGTGGCCTTTCATGCTGATGTTGCCAGCAGGGGAGGGCTCCTGGAGTACTTATAGAAGCTTAATATCAGTGGCGAATATGAATGTGCAGATTTTGTCAACAACTGAAAGGGCAAGAATGAAGTTGACTTACATTTTTCTGGTTATCTTGTGGAACTGTTAAAGATGCCCCTTCCGACCCAAACCCCGTATACCCCAAGGGAGATCACTTCTTTGCACATTCTTTTCCTCATTCTTTGGTGGCTCCATGTTGGCATTAGAATGTAGGAAGAGGGGGAGATAGCAGTGAACTCTGAAGTCACTTCTTTGCATTGATAAGGGCAACATTAGAACATAACAGCTGAAGACGAACGTATGTAGAAGAACATACAAAGGGCCCTGCTGGATCAGACCTATAGTCTGTCTAGCCCAGCATCTTGCTTTGCACCATGCCCATGCAGATGTCCCCGGGAAGTCTGCAAACAGGGCCCGAGGGCTATAGCCATCTCCTGTTGTTGCTCCCAGAGGCTGTTGTCCAAGTGCATATGGCCTCTGAACCTGGATTTAGTTCTCATGGATAGCCTTGTCCTCCACGAATTTGTTTAATCCCCTTTATAACCCATATAAGACAGTGGTCCTCGTCACTACATCCTGAGGAAGTGAATTCCCCATGTTTAGCTGAGGGCACAGTTCTATCAGGTTGGCCAGACGCCTCCAAACTCAGAGGTGTATGGCCATGCAACACAGTGTGGGAGGAGAAGCAGCAGCAGCAGAGGTGATCTTTGCTCCCTGCTCCTCCTACTCTGTATTTTCGCTAGATGGGCTTTCTCACCTGTCTAGCTGGGGCATTTCAGAAGGGGAGGTAAGGAGACTGGGGAGGTCTGGGATACAGCATAATCTAGCCCCTCCAGCGCCCTCCCCACCCACTGGGACACATCTATTGGACCCTCGCTGAGGTCACTTTTGCAACCTTGGGGTGAGGAGTGCTGTTTCTTAGCTCCCAGGTCGGAACGCTGTCTCTGATCTTGGATCCAGGAATCCAAAATACCCTACGCCTCCCTGACTCTCTCTCTGGGCCATAGGATTGGTCTTCCCAGCTCTCAAAGAAATGGGAAAAGTTTAGTGAGACAGGGTTTACCTTTACAGATGCCATGTTGATCCTTCTTCAGCAAGACTTGTTCTTCTATAGTTTTGTGAGTTTGTTGTCTGATTGCTATGAATGAGTCTGGGGCTAGGACAAAACAGGGTTTAGGGTCCAGAATGACTGGTTAATGTTCCCCAATTTGTGAATCGCCACATTGTGCCAGCTGCATTTTTTTTTTGTTAGGGGAACTACAGGAAAAGGGCCCAGAAGTTGCAGATGTCTGGAGTATAAGGAGAGGACAAGTTTGGGGACAAATTATATATTTGTGTTAGACAATCAGTAGTTTCACATTTGAAAATGTCAGTGTCATGAATTAAAATAATAATTAGTAAATGAATTACATTTATAACTGCTTTTCCACTACAAATGGTGCTCAAGGCATTTAACAGAAATAAAATACAAAATAAAATGTGAAATTATAATAAAAATAGATAGGCCCTCTTTTGCAATTATTATTATTATTATTATTATTATTATTATTATTATTTGCATTTATATACTGCCCCATAGCCAAAGCTCTCTGGGCAGTTTAAAAAAATAAAAAACACTGAACATTAAAAAACCAATATACAAAATTTAAAACCATAAAGGGCATAAAAACAGGTTATAAATACAATATTCATTTAAAAACAACTATTCTGGGTCAAACAACAACAAAACCCTGAACATACGCTGCTAAATGCCTGGGAGAAGAGGAACGTCTTGACCTGGTGCCGAAAAGATAACAATGTTGGCGCCAGGCGAGCCTCGTCGGGGAGATTGTTCCATAATTGGGGGGCCACCACTGAAAAGGCCCTCTCCCTTGTTGCCACCCTCCGTGCCTCCCTCGGAGTAGGCAACTGGAGGAGGACTTTAGATGTAGATCATAGTGTACGGGTAGGTTTGTGTCGGAAGAGGAGTTCCATTAGGTATTGTGGTCCCAAGCCATGTAAAGCTTTATAGGTTAAAACCAGCACCTTGAATTGGGCTCGGAAATGTATAGGCAGCCAATGCAAGCAGGCCAGAGTCAGTCTGGTGATGGTGGGACAGAGAGAAGGGCCTCTTCTGACGTTCATATAACTGAGGCAGACTCATATGGAAGAATTCAATCTTTCAAGTAGCCTTGTCCCAAGTTGGGAAGAGCTTTCTAGGTCACAATATACAGCACTGTGAATCTTGCCTAGAAAGGACTGGCACCCAATGAAGCTGCCATAACAAAGTAGTTTCATGCTCCTGGGCCTCTGCCACTATTCTGGCTGCAGCATACTGGACCAGCTGAAATTTCTGAACACTTTTCAATGGCAGGAATTGGTGCAGTCCTGCCACCAGCTTTAGGACTGAATCCACAGTTTTATGGGACAACCTGTTAGTCAAAAACAAGTTCCACATTTTTCTGTTGCTCTTGTGGGGCTGTTAAAAGAAATGCCCCTATCTGTAGCTCAAATATCCCAAGGGGGAATCACATATTTGCACAATCCTTTCCTCATTCTTTGGTGAATTTTAGGCATAAAAAGCTGGCCGACGCATCCAGACGCTGGAACTCAGGAAGAGGAGAAGCATCAACCGGCTCTGAGGAAGCTTCTTTGCATAAGCGAGGGCAATTGCTACACATAATTCTTCAGGACAATTCCCCATAGTTGGTAAGCCTTAGGGGCTGTCTATGTGCTCCGGAAGCCCCGAGGTGCCTCTGTAGTAGCGCTGTGTCGATTATGTGATGCAGCAGTCACTGCGGAGCCACCTTGGGGCTTTCCAGCCAAGCTCTGCATTTTAAAAGTCAGGGACTTACCCTGACTTTTCAGGAGGGAGTGAGGCAAACATGGCCCTTTGGCTGTCTAACCTTGCTCCATCCCCTTTTGCAGCATCTGGGTGGTGGCCGGCTGGATGGTGACCTCTATTTGGTTGCTGTCTGCCAGGCATAGGGCAGGGGGTGGACCTAGCCATCGGAAACCCCGTACTTCTGCTGTGCATTGGGATTAGCTGCCTCTTTAATGCCTCTTGAATGCCCCTAATGTGGCAGCTGGACAACCGTCTGTCAGGGATGCTTTAAGGTAGATTCCTGCATTGAGCAGGGGGTTGGACCCGATGGCCTTGTAGGCCCCTTCCAACTCTATGATCCTATGATCCTATGATCCACCACCCAGAAGCATCAAAAGCACGGGGTTTTGCTTATCACGGTGGCAACCTGCCACCGTATAGGCAGCCCCATAGTTGTGGGCTGTAAGTCGTCTTGGGAGGGCTTCTGCCCTGAAAGGCAGCCAAAAAAGACGTTAAATAATAATAAAATAATAAATAAATACAGAAACCAGGGCATTCTCAAACTGGAACAAAGATGGCTAGCTGTATTGGTCTATGAGAGCAATGTTTTGTCAGCAAAGTAAAACGGTACCTTTATTAGGATCAAATAGGTCTCACAATTTGGTGTGCAAGGTGTTGCTTTTCAGAGAACTCTTGCTTAGGCTGAGTGCTAAGGGGGAAAGTATTTCAAAACAAACAAAGAAGAGGTTCTGGATGAGGATGTTGGGTTACGTCCTTTCAATGCAGTGTTTGAAATAGGATGGGAGGGAAGCCCTTGCAGACTCATTAAGTTAGAACAGAGCCTTGTGCAAAAATAAAATAAAATCTCAGGTGACATATTTTGATTTCCCTTGAAATTCCTAGAATGTTTCATGTAAGGAGGAAGCTGACAGATTCACCTTGAATTTTGCCTTTGCTGGAATTTAGCAAGAAGCTAGAAAAAGCTGCAAAAGTGTTATAAAAATGGTTTTTTTGGGGGGCTTCTCTCAAAATTCTGTGAAATTTCAGAGGCAATTTCAGCTGCATTCTTGGGCGCTTCTGAACACCTCTCCTGGTTTTGTGATGATCGCATGTGATCTGGTCGTCCGGAATCATTCGCAGTGGGAGGAGCTGGCTGAACCTGGCCCAGCCCTGGCATGGCGGAGGAGCACGAACCACTGGGATCCCTGCAAGAGCCCCATGTGCTGCGGAGTCAGGCACGTGGCCGGAAAAGCCGTGTCTCCTGTTCTCCTTGGGAGCCTGGCATGCGCTCCTGGGCCAGGCTGGGGAACGTGAGCGTTGGAGGGGAACCCTCACCACAGCCACCCCATGCCACCCCCTCGAGCCACCTTTGCTTTTTGTTGCCCCAAACCAGCCTGTTGTTTTCTCAAACTGCATGGTGGAGAATCGGGAGGCACTCTCAGTAGGCAGAGGCTCTGCAAGGACCAGCCTTTCTGTAGCAGCTCAGGCTCAGCAGAGGCCGAGGGCAATGGGAGATGACTTCTTCTTCTTCTTCTTCTTCTTCTTCTTCTTCTTCTTCTTCTTCTTCTTCTTCTTCTTCTTCTTTTCTCCTTCTCACTCATGGCGGTTTTTCTAGACAGACATGACGGGTTTTGCCAGGTCATGCTTGTCTTTTATTGATTCAGGAATTTCCTGACGATTGAGCATGTTTTAAGTATGACTGCTTTCTGGATGTTGGTGTGGATGTATTCTGGTAGCCCCAGTTTCTGGAGGTTTTCTGTATAGTTTTTTGATGTGATGCCAATGACAGATGTGACTAACGGGATAACTGTGACCTTTTCCTGTTGCTATAGTTCTTTGACTTCCAGGGCCAGTGGTGTATATTTGTCTCTCTTTTCTTCTTCCTTTTCAACATTTTTTTTGTTTTTATTTTTACTTTTTAAAATTATTATTATTATTATTTATAGGGGTGTGCATCAGATCGGGTCCGATCCATGATCTGGAGCTGAGCCGACCAAAATCGGATAAAATTATCCAATTCTGATCCCGACTTCTGGATTGTCCGATTTCATCCAAACTTGTCCGAAAGCACCCGATCCGGTTTAGATAAGATCAGAGGATTGGACTTCCTCCTCCCCCTCGCGTTCCTTACCTGCTGGGGCAGTCCGCTGCCATCCACGGGCGGCAGCGGATGGCAGCAGATCGCCCAGACAGGTAAGCCCCCTCCTCCCCCTCGTGCTCCTTACCTGCCGGGGCTGTCCGCTACCATCCGCTGCCCCTTCTACTGAGAAACAGGCTTCACGGCCTGCCTCTCAGTAGCGTGCCGGGTGATGACATCACCCGGTGCGCTACTGAGAGGCAGGCTGCAAAGCCTGTTTCTCAGTAGAAGGGGGCAGCGGATGGCAGCGGATGGCCCTGGCAGGTAAGGAGTGCGAGTGCGGGGGGAAGGAGAGGGAGGGGGGAGTTAGGCCCCCACTCACTCACCTACCACCATGTTTTCACCATAGGCTTGCATTGGGGGAAAGCTTTCTTTCCTCCAATGCAAGCCTATGGCGAAAACACCCAAAATGGTGGCCAATCCAAAAATCAGACGTCCGATTTTCGGGATCGAGTCCAATCCGATGGACCTCTGATTTTGTCCAAACTGATCCAGGACAACATCGGAGGTCCCGATCTGGGATCCGATCTGGGGGGGGGGGTCCCTGCACATGCCTAATTATTTACATTTATATATCACCCCATAGCCGAAGCTCTCTGGGCGGTTTACAAAATTTAAAACCAGAACAGCATAAAAACAGATAATATATGAAGACAGTATGCATTTAAACATGCACTCTTTTCTTTTTGGTTTTGCCCTTTGTCCTGAATGTTCTCCAGGTTCTGCCCTTTGTCCTGAATGTTGGTTTCTTCCCATTTTGGTTCACTACAGTTGGGCCAATCCATTGGTGCTGCCTCTTCATGGAATATTTCTTCACCATGTTTTTATACATAGAGGGCACACAGATAACCAACATGACACACGAACCCATGGCGGGTGACCAGCTATGTAGTGTGGATTGATTTGCAAGCAACCCACTCTGCGTGGCTGGTGTGTCCGGCACACGATCTGGCACATCCTGCGCAGTGGGCAGCTTGTTCCTCCCTTCCCCCTTGGCCTTTCAGCTGGCTCCACCTGGCATCCCAGAGGACGTGCTGGCAGAACCCATCTTGTCTGCTGCCAAGCCCCCCCCATCCCTGCCTCCCCCCCAGTGCTCCTTTGCCCATGCCAGCGGCAGCCCCTCCAAAGTACCCAAACAGTACTTCAGAGCGGCTGCTGCTGGCCCCCAAACTCCGCCAAGCCCCCATCCCCCCTGACTACAATCCAATCATGGTCGGAGGCCCTTTTTAATTATTTTGCACAACAAACGAGGCTGCAAAAAGTTTCCCCCCTGTGTTTTCCCTGCCCTGCTTTATGTGTATGTCCCCTTTACTTAGTTTTTTGCAGGAGACACCGAAGGCAGCAACACAGCTGAGTCCTTGTTGGCTGAAAGGCTGCTGCTGCTGCTGCTGCTGCTGCTGCAGTGCCATGGCGCTCGGGGGCTGATCCTGGCAATGGTGTTAGGCTTGTCATTCTGGCTCCTGCCTGTCTTTTTGCTCTCACTTCACCCCCATTGGCCTCCCTCGGCTCTGCCTGCACCCTCTCACTCTGCCATTTCTACCTCCAATGTCTAAAATACTGGGAAGAGGGTCTGTCTTTGTTTGCAGGCCAGGGCTTGGTTCATAGGCAATGAAAACCACGAAGGACGTATCAGGAACGAGCTATCGTACAGGTCACCATGGTTTTGAGCACTCCTGCTTTGCTCCTCTTTGGGTCCAGTGGGAAAGCTAAATTGTGGGGAAGCTAAACCACCTAGGGAAGCTTTGTCCTTGAGTTGCTTCGCATGATGTCTGAACTCTGCACTCTGGCTTATTTCTCCTCCAAGAAGTCAGAGTTGGAGACATACGCCAGAGTTCCAGGATCAGAAGTCTCGCTAAATATCCCAGGTGGTTTAGCTTCTTCTGCTGGGGATGATCAAGCCACGTGAACTAGCACGTTGGCTGGTTCCTGAAAGTGCAGGGGTTTAAAAAACACCTGGGGGATCATTGTGTTGTGAGCTGGACCTATGTGTTCAATAACAAACCTTAATTTGCCACCCTTCATTCGTTCATACTTCCCTTGGCTAAACTGCTTACATTTTGTTCTAACAGAGTTTCTCTTACAGGTGTGAGAACAGAAAGATGACAACGATTCTGGGACTTATTGTCTTCTGTAGCCTGCTGGGCACTTCACAAGGAACCATACCTGGGATTAGGTCTACTTTCAGCCGAGTTAAAATAAGTGAAAGTAAGCACATTTGTAGGCTCCATTTATGCCACCTGCACACACCGCTCTCCAGACCACCAATGAAGAGCAGTGAGGGATATCAACTGTCACAGAAATATATAGTTTTGGGTGCTTGCATATGAGGAGATCCTGAAGGCTCTTCTCCGAGTGGAACCCAATCAGGCCATAGGTCCATGTGGAAGTACCAGGAGCATGCCCTCTGATGACCTCAGTGACTGATACAGGAAAAGGTGTTCTCTCAGGTATCCTGGTCCCAAGTTGTTTAGGGGGTTATGCACTAGCACCAAAACCCTAAACCTGGCCCAGCAGTGAATAGGCAGCCAGTGCAGTTCCCTCAGCAAAGGAGTTGCATGCTGAAAAGGGGCAGCTCCCGACAACAGCTAAGCTGCTGCGGTCTGCACTAGCTCCAGCTTCTGGAGCAGCTTTAAGGGCAACCCCGCACAGGGCACATTGCAATAACCTAGTCTGGAGGTTACTAATGCCTATACCACTGTGGCCAAGGAGAGGCTGTAGCTGTCAAACCAGTTGAAGCTGGTAAAAGGTACTCTGAGCTGCCATGACCACTTAGCCTCCAGTGACCATGGCCCTTTCTACACTCCCGGCTCGGCTCCTTCCCTGACCCATGCTACTTGCAGAGAGGAGGGAAGAAGCTGGGACAGGCGCCCGCACCACCTGCAGTCCTCAGGATCATTCCAAGACCACAGGTAAAATTAAGGTCTCAGTTATCCTAGGAAAATGGAGGGGTCGTCCCTGCCTGTTCCTGGGATCCCCTGTGCATCATTTGGATGCACAGGGAGCCGATCTACACTCTAGTTTTGTAAAGTTTCATAAGGGTTACGAAAACTCTTTGGGCCACATGACGCACTCCCTTGAACGATGTATACCCAAGGTTTTTTTAAACTCACTTCAGCTATATACAACAATTTTTACTTTTAATAAATTGTTTTAAGTAAAAGAATATGTCCTTCCTTACCGTTTGTAATTCGTGGGGGCAGTGCTTCGTTTACCGGCGCCCAAATGCTTAGCAGTTGATTGGTGGGGAAGAAAGAGGGGCTAAAGAGGAAGAGGGTGAGTGAACTACAACACCCACAATGCTTAGCCCTATACTCATTGAAAGCTAGGGAATGAAAGGGGAACTAAGGAGGAAGTGGGCGAGTGAACTACAGCGCCCACAATGCTTTGCCCTAAACTCATTGTAAAAACAAAACAAAAAGAGATGGGCAGAAGAGTGTGAGACTGCACACACTGCTTTGAAGGCTGAAGAATTTTTCTCCTGTAACATGAATACTCCTTAATGTGCCTAAGATGTTTTAGGATGCACCTATTTGGAACGTTTTAAAATACTATTTAAAACGTTCCAAGGTACAGTGTAGATAGGTTCAGGGACAAAGCCCGGGGAAAAAGGCCAATGTAGACACGACCAGTAATAGGTCTAGAAATACCCCCAGGCTTAAAACCTGATCTTTCAAAGGGAGCCAATCCCATCCAGAGCAGGCAATGCACCTATCTACCAGGCTGAGAAACCACTCACCCACAGGACTTTTGTCTTGCCAGGATTCAGTTTGTTGGCCCTCATCCAGCCCATCACTGAGTGTAGGCACGGCTCCAGAACTTGCACAGCCTCTCCTAATTCAGATGTCACAGGGAGACAGAACTGTGTCTCATTACCATACTGATGGCACTTGGCTCCAAACATCTATATGAAGCTCCAGAGGCATTGGGGACAAGATAGTGTCCTGAGGAACCCCATAGTTCAATTGCCAAAGGGCCGAGGAATGGCCGCTCAAGAGTTTCCAGAGCTGCATTTCCCCCCTTTAGAAGTGAATAAGCACATTTTGCCATCCTTAGCAATCTGTCTCCTTCACTTGGTCTCATGGATATTTCTGTCCCAGTCCTTACAGACGCAATGCAAGACCACGGGGATCTCGAATCTCACCTGAAAAGCATTCTGCTTCCAGACATTAAGGTTGGAGGACTGCTTGGTGTAATCCATGGCATCGTTGAGTGAGTGGAGAACAGCATCCGCTTAGAGAACATTGGGTGGACTAAAAATATAATAAATACAATAAATAAGAAAGAGATTGTGAAGTGGAGGTTTTTTATGCTTGGGGTCTTTGAAGGCCCTGCCTTTATGTTAATAATGGGGCAGTACAAGATGCTATGAGCAATGCGTTTTTCAAGGCAGGGTGGGTTAAGATCTCAGGCATTGGAGCTCTGAAGCTCTTGCTTGAGTTAACCTGCATAGATGTTTGTTGAAGATCAACGACTTGAGTTAATGTTAGGTAGAATGCTAGATTAGTTGATCAGAGAGATCCTGAGAGGCCGAGAAGTCTGTTAAATGCCATTCTGTAAGCCTTGCCAACTATGCATGCCAGTTAGGTAAATATGAGACCTCAATTATGATTGTTTTGTTGGAAGGAATTAGAACTTGAGCTTTAATTTTAATTTTATTATGAAATGTATTAGCCACTATGTCTATTATGCTTCCAATAATCTCAATGTAATTCTTTCAAAGTTTTGTTATTCTCTAAAGCTGCTCGATATATATATATATATATATATATATATATATATATATATATATATATATGCTTAAATGTGTTGCTGAGCAGGGTCTGTTCATAGATCTGCAGTTTCTATCCTGGCTAGGTGAGCCATACATATACCAGTTGAGATAAAGGAAATGACAGGGCCATTACTGTAGTGGTTCTATGTTATGGCTGAATCACGTTCTGCCATTAAAACCAGAATGTGTGCGAGGCAGTAGGCTCTATGGCTTATACCGAGAAAAGAAATGAACAGACTGATCTGACACTTGGCAGTGTAGGAGGGATGGATTTGAAGATGGCCCACACCAATTTTGTGATAGAAAGAGCAAGAAGTGCCATACTTTAATGGTTTATCTATTTTATTGTTTTTGTATTTATATTTATTGTTGTTCTCTGCCTCGATCTGGATGGAGAGGCGGGTTAGAAATGAAATAATAATAATAATAATAATAATAATAATAATAATAATAGGGTGACCAGATAAAATCCAGGTCAGAGCTCATGTAACTTTAACAGTTGTAGAGAAAAGGGAATTTCAGCCAGTGTCATTTGTATGCAATTAGTTCCTGGTGAAATTCCCTCTTCATCACAACTGTTAAAGTTGCAGGGGGCCTGCCTTCTTTTGTATATGGTAATTCTAGTATAGTGCCTGCACCTTTAACTGCTGTGATGAAGAGGGTATTTCACCAGGAACTAATTGCATACAGATGACACTGGCTGAAATTCCCTTTTCTCTACAACTGTTAAAGTTACATGAGCCCTGACCTGGATTTTATCTGGTCACCCCAATAATAATAATAATAATAATAATAATAATAATAATAATAATAATAATATACTTACAGGAGTCTACACTTTGATGAGTGCCCACCAGCTGTTTGACAGACATCGTCTGTCCATGGGGTCTATTTGGTCATAACATTTCAGGATTTGCACAGCATTTTTTGAGAAACAGTTTGAGATCTTAGGGAAGGGAGAATGTGTAATATGTGCTTTGCCCCGGAAGTAGTATAGGTTTAGCCTATGAGAGCCAGAAGCTCATATTTGCAGAATGGAGTGTGAATGCAGCCCTCTCTCTCGACCCTTTTTGACCCTTGACGAGCCCCGGTAGAGAGATTCTGATGGGAGAGTGTGAAATGAGAGAGGAATTGTGAGGAGACATCCTGAGAAGAGAAAAGGGGACAGAGGTTGGGAAGAGAAGTTCTGAGGAAACTTTGAAGAAAGCATGACAGAGACAGGTCCTGAACAGGCTGAACAAAAACTAGGAAAGTGAAGAGTGTTAGCATCTGTCCTTCTCCAGCTGCTAGACAGCAGCTACTCCATAACCAATGGTCAGCAATTAAGGCCTACAGTTGCTTCTGAGTTTGGGCTGCACATAGCTTTTAAAGAAATACCCTACCTTTATGGAATATAGCACTACGACACTGATTTGTGGCCAAGATCTTTCTTCTTCCTCCACAACTGTATGTATGAAGCCATATCCCATGGTTTCCACCACCCCGCTGAAGAGTTGCCGGTAGGAAAAGTTGGGTTACATTTGGAGGCACTGGCAGGACGGAGGTTGCATCCGTTGAGTTTAATGTGGTGTATTCCTTCGTTATTGTCACTTTTATTGTGTACCTTTAGATCTGCAACCTTGACATCTGAAGGGATATTTTCATGTCGAGCACTGAGTGTCTCAAAGGTTGGTGCCTTAGGGCTGAGGAGATTTGATGATCAAAGACACAGGCTCAATTTGGACGACACAATAAACAACTGGTGTGGGGAAAACAATCATCAGTTGTTTTGACTATTGTGTCATCCGAATACTGCCATAGTCAACTCAGCACTGATCCTCATCCACACCACAGTTGATTATTTATTACCATGTTGTGTGGGGAGTGCCCCCTAGGGTTAGCGTGAGGGTTAGGGTTAGTCAACCCACCATTGACTATCGTGTCATCCGAATTGAGCTACAGTTGCTTAACACAGGAGTAATTTATGGAAAAGGATGTAAACATATATTCAAAAGATCAGACTAAGGTGATAAGTCTGGCTTTTAGAATGGTAGGCCTTCTACTGGGCTTTCCCAAGCAGAAATGAAGTCCTCCTTTTTCATGTCAAAAACAGCAGAATTGAAGCCACAATTGGCTAAAAGGAAAGAAGCTTTAAAATGCTTTTCCTATGGCAGGGGGTTGGAGTAGATGATCTTCAAGAGTCCTCTCAATTCCATAATTCTGTGTGGATGGTATTGGTTGCTAGATGGCAACTTGTATCGGGGAATTGTAGCTTCAGTCTTATGGTAGCTTCAGTTGCATAGACTCCATGCGTGTGTTACAGTGAACAGAAAAATCGTTGTGGCTTTTAATGGCTATCATTTCTCAGCAGTTTGGGAACTTGAGTGACCATAGAAAGCTCATAACACAACATGTGAAATGGAAGCGGCTTTTATTAATGCAATAAGCTAATTCGATTGAGTGGTATGATTCACCCGACTCATTTCTACCCACAAAACATTGATATAGTAATTTGGTTCTGATCTTCCACTGATGTTGTCTGGTTTTTTCCCCCTCCTCTTTCTCATTGGTTTCCATCTTCTCTCTTCAGCCTAAAGATTGTGAATGCCCAAATTACTGGTCACACACTTATCCTAATTCCAGAAATAGTTGGTGGTGCCCTGTCTCTTACCATACAGCTGGAGATGAATGGCAAAACGTGAGTACCGAGACTCAAGAGTTTCGAGAACTGCATTCCCCTCCCTCTTTAGAAGTGAATAAGCAGATCTTGCCACAGAAAGACAATGTTCCAAACTAGGAGGGATCTTGTCCAGCTATTTAAAGATGTGCTAGTTGATTTCCTTATTGTGAATTTGCAACACATACTGCTGCTTAAACAAACAAACAAACAAACAAACAAACCTGATTTACTACCACAATTATACTGACTTCCAGTGACCATTCCAGGAGTTTCCAAACAAATTAAAAGCAGGACCACCAAAGTATCAGAAGAGTATTCACAGGTGAGACTGGATCCTACAGATTCTGAGCAAGCTCTCTGGAACCAGGCTTGTAAACAAGCTTCTGAGGCTCTTACGAGCAACCGCAAAGCCTTGAAATTCTTCTCCACCCTGGATTAAAATCTGACCCGGAGAAGAATTCATAGCCCCCGCTGCACATCCTCTCCAGGCCTCACCTCCTCACAGCCAGGCCTCCACTCCCTGAGACTCCCTCTTCTCTTTCCTCAACTTTGAAGCAGTGAAGTGGAGGAAGGAACAGCAGTGGTGTGCCAGAATTGGAATGGCTTCTCTTCTTCCTTCTCCATTGTCTGGATACTCTGGGTAATTAAGGGTAAGGGTACAAAAGCTCAGGGCATCATGGGAGATGCAGTTCTCCTGAAGGCTCTTACAGTTCTTAACTGTAGCCCATCCGTCAGGACTGAAGAGCATATCAGAGAACACGATGGGAATTGTAGTGTTGCACTAAAGTCAGACACATGGGAAAGAGGTGCCTACTGTCCAGCCAACCTTCTGGGAGCATGAGGGGAACCATAGTTTGTCATAGATACTGAGGGCTTAGGAAAATTCCAGGCTACCTGAAAAAGGGTGTTTTGATGATTTCCTGCGTCCCCATATGACAAGGAATTTGGTTCATGTTCATCTATGCGTTGTTCATGTGTGGAAACTGCCTTACAAGTGGGACATTATGATGGAGTATATTTGTGTGTGTGTCTTTTTAGTTTGCTTGGACTTTCCTCTTTGATCAAAATCTCACTGGAACTGACAGCCCAGCTCAAATATGGACTTGTTAACTTTTCAGAAGGTAACTTTGACACCATATTTCAAGAATGTGGTTGTCTGTTTGGAGCCATTGACATTAACATCTTGGGTAGGTGAGTATTGGGGTTGGCTTGATGTAACATTTGCTACTCTTGCCCTTTGTTGGTGTAAATCCTGGAGGAGAAGGCTATCAATGGCTACTAGCCCTGATGGCTAGGTGCTACCTCCAGTATCAGAGGCAGTAAACCGGTATATGCCAGTTGCTGGGGAACATGGGCGGGAAGGTGCTGTTGCTCCTGGATCCTGCTTGTGGTTTCCTGGCTGACAGCTGGTTGTCTACTATGTGAACAGAGTGCTGGACTAGATGGACCCTGGGTCTGATCTAGCAGGGCTCTTCTGGTGTTCTTATGGTGTTGCTTCCCTATTCTTTGTATGCTGAGGAATGTTTAGGCCTGAGATGGGTGTAGATGATTCTGGCTCCCTGCCTACAATTCATCCTCAGTCTTCCCAAGCTATGGCCAGGCCCATTGTCCCAAATGGTTTGCTGATGCCGATACTTCTCAGTTGGTGTCCCAGTTCCCTTTCCTTTGAATTTGCATTTTTGTCATGTGCTCCTAGTTCCACAAATGTTGCTCCTAGTTTTCATGGTTTTTCCCTCATGAAGTCACTTCCTGTCATGTTTCCTGTATTTTTTTAATGGGGCAGGGGAAAGCTTTTATCAGTTTGAAATGAGTAAGTGTCCATTCCCATGAGTTGGTTGTATGCTAATCACCAGCAACTGATGTAGTGTAGACAAATTGTATCCTCAGTGGTTTGGAAGAAAATGCCATAGATGCATATGCAGTCTTCATTGGTTCACCCAATCATAGGCATGTACACAAAACACCTGAATTCACAACAACATGTGGCTGCCACTCTGGATTTATTTATGTGTACTCTTCTTTGTTGTGAATGCGCGTGTACATTCATTCTTATTGCTATATCACTTGCATGTACAGATACATGCCTTGAATGCCTGTATAGGGTGAATGTGTTATTTCAGCACTTAATGTACCATCACCAAGGATCCTATGCTCCAGTCAGTTGTCTCTCCCTTAGCTATACATTTTCACCTGGCCAGAGAATATTAAGTTCAGGGAGCAGCAATTGCACCCAATTTGCTAACCCAGATCCATATGGAATGGATGGAAAAGTCACGTGGTTCCTGTTCCACTTTGCAGCACGCTTTCGACATCAGCGCAAACGATCATTGAGGCCTCTATCACTTCAAGCATAAAACTCCAGGTAAGCCCACAAATAGAACTGCTTCATCAGGTTGTCATCCATCAGCAAAGGATGAGGAAACATGGGCCAGCACTGGATGGGGCTACTGTGTGCTTCTTGGTGTTCATGTTCTGTAATGGCTATATGGGTTCTTCAGAAGCAGGACATCACTACATAGCAGGGGAAGGCAAAGCTGTGGTTGCATGGCTCTGTGCAGCCCTTGGCCTAGTTTCAAGTGGCCATAGGCACACACAGCTCATTTCATTAGGGTGTGCACCTCAAAGGCCCTGGTTGGAGCAGTGGGGTGCAGGAAAGCAGGCTTCCTGGGGCCTCCAGAAAGTGCTTCATTCCCCTGGGGATGGCGCCTTACTTTCCCGCCCTCCTTAAATGGCGGCCGTATTTTCCCATCCTCCTTAAAAGCCCTGATTCAAGCAGTGGTGTGTGTGGGAAAGTGGAGGTGGCCCTGGGAAATTAGGGTGTGCCTGGGCACACCTGGCACACCCTTTGCACACACCTATGCAAGTGGCCCTCCACCGAATTTCAACGGCCTTCTGCATGCAATATGTTCAGACCTCTTCCCTGGTTGTCTTCTGGGTAGGAAGGGGCACATGCATCACTGATACTTGGGCCCTGACAGATTACCTGTTAGAGAATGTGGCCCTCACCTGAAATAAAGCTTGCCCACCCATGCTGTAAACCATTTGCTGGGGAGCAACAATAGGTGAGGGCTCGCTGCCTTCATGCTCTGTTTTTGGGCTTCCTCATGGCTCCGGTTGGCCACTGGGGGAAACAGGATGCTGGACTAGATCGACCCACCTTGGTGTGATCTGTCAGGGCTCTTCCTAGATTCTTAATGAGAGCTTCAGCTAGTGGGCGGTATAGAAATGCAATAAATAAATAAATAAATACCTTTTTTTTCAAAAATCCTGTAGGACAACAAATATAAAGATCCCAAGGAATGAGGTGTATTGGTTTGGTAGCATACTGGTATATTGGATGAAGAAAAAGAGTGAGAGAAAGGAAAACGTGTGTGGGGGGGGGGAGGGGGGAAAGACCTCAGTAGGAAAGAAGTCATTTCTTTTGTTTGTTTCTCCATCTTTCTGAGATATAGCCAGCAGCTCCTCATTCCACTTTTCCACCTTGGGGGCACGGAAATCTTTACCACTGGGGATAGTAAAACCATTACTTCCTTTCATGTATAGTGCAAAAGTCTCAATACCAACCAGATGCTGATGTACTGCTCCATAATCCTCTGTGGCTGGGCTCTGAGAAGCCTGCTGGTTCCCCTTGCTCAGCTCTGTATCCCACCACCATCCGTGGTGCAGTTGGCTGGTATGTGGGACAGACAGGGCCTTCTCAACTGTGGCTCATGGCCTGTGGCACCTCCTGCCTGTGGGAGACTCACGTAGCCCATCTATTGCCAGGTTTTTAGAAAGATAGTCAAGGCTGTCCTGTTCCACTGGGATTTTACTACCCCCAGTGGGCTTGTATTTTTTTTTTAATACTAGCTGTTACTTGAGTTTTATTTTCATTGTGGTTTGTTTTGCTTGTTTGCTAGTTGTTACTTCTTCTTCTTCTTCTTCTTCTTCTTCTTCTTCTTCTTCTTCTCCTTTTGGTTGTAATTCTCTTGGGGAGTCCATTTTGATTGAAAAGCAGCACATCAGTTTTAAGAGCAACAAGTAGATAATCTCATCTTCCTCCTTGTCGACTATCCCCCCAGTGAGATTTCACCCCCAGGTTTCCCGCAACTCAGCCCATGTCTGATCTGGGCAGAGAGAAAGAAGGTGGAAGAAAATATCATAGATGCCTATGCGGTCTCCAAGTATTCATTAGTTTGCCCAACCTGAACTTGTGGACAGGTAAGGCAGGATTCCCGGCAATGCTGGTGCCTTCTGACTCAGAGGAGTGGATCTCAGACTCCTCCAGTGAGCAGGGAGGGCCTGGTGAACATTCCCCAGTCAGAGCATTGCTCCCCAGTACTTCACCACCCAGAAGAAGCCCGCAACTGTGGGAAAGGGCCCTGGCCCTTTGCCAAAATTCACCTAAAAAGAATAAGTTCTGAGACGTACTCTCCTGGCTGGCTTTAAAACCCAGCCAGTTGCTCTAAGCAAGTTCTGGGGCCAGATCTACACCAAGAGGGATATAAGACTTCGAAAGTGGTTTGAAAATGATATATGGAATGTGTCCTGGGCCCCAACAGTTGTCAATACTGATATAAACCATTATAAAGCAGTTGTGTAGATCCTGCCTTGTTAGTGTTCTAGCAGTGAGACTGCTCTCCATGGTGCTGAAACCTCAGTTCTCTCTGGGGCTGTATTCCTGTCCTGAACCAGTTCAGCCACCTTCTACCCCATGTACCCCCATTCGAGCTCTCGGCTTGTAGGGACAATGGAATCCACCATGGAACAGGACACTTTAACCCTACATGGTATGATGCAAGATCTAATATTAGCCAAGTGATGGGGTGGGTAGGGTTTTTCACAGCCTCTAATCTTCTTTCTTCATCCTGTAGATCTGTCACATATTGAGGGCTGCCATTAACACTGTGAAATCTCCGCTGTTGGCCACAATAAATGGTGAGATTCTTGCACGTGACCCTTCCTGCACATTCTAATTTTCACAGTGAGTTCCACCACTATGTCATATCCTCTTCTGTTTTCCCTACTTCCATGAATGATGAGACATCCTGGGAGGAAGGACTTAGCAGGATTTGGCTTTACCTGGAAGTAGACTGGAAGGTATTCCAGCCCCTCACTATCTTTTGCAATGGCCACCTGAGTTACAGGTCTTAGAAGTCTATGGAGGGCATAATTTGGGAGGGGTGTGTGGATTATGTTAGGGGACCCCATTCCCTCCACCCACTAACTGGAACACTGCTCTAGCACTAAAAGGCAAGAGGCAATCTCACCCCTGGAAATGAGAGACATCTCTCCCTTAACAACACCTGTTAGCCAATACAACAAAACTAGTTTAATAGATCTGATCTCTAAGCAAGCCCAATTCACCAGTCCTCTATTTGCAGGGAAAGCACTGAATGCTGTATGTTCTTCAGTGCTGCTTGATATGATGGTTCACTTTGTTTCCATGTAGTGATACTTCCCTTTGACTCGTTTGGGAGCGTGAAATGCCTCCTGGCACAAATGCCTGCTATAAATGCTACCTATATTGGATTAGATGTAATTGTAAGTATCAACTACAGATGTTCCACTGTGCCTTTAGCATAAGTATTTGTTTCTCTGCAGCCCAACATCAAAGACACACCTGTCTGATCTTCCCCCTATAAGGATCTAAGAATTGGCCATGTGCTCTTTCTTTCCAGGTTGATTTCGATGTAGAGGGAAAAGGTCTCCTCTCCATCCCAGATGGCACCAGCCCTGTTTCTCTGCCTTCCATCGAGAACTATAGTCACTGCCTGTGTCTCCATCCAGCATTCTTGAATATTGTGCTTTCTGTCATAGCCAAGATAGCGCCACAGGAGTTGAGCTGCACTCCTGATGCAGTGAGTAGTCTCTGGTGCTGTGTGGCCTGGTACGTGATCAAGGTGGCTAAAGTAGGAGGACATCCGGCTCATAGAGATTCCCCATTGGGTTTATGGAATGCCAGGCTCCTTCCACTTTACCTTAAAGTTTGTGGAGGAGGGGAGAAGTCAGTGAGAGGAATCCCTTTGTCACTCCAACCTCCTGATATTATTTGGCCTGTAGAGGGCTACACCCTAACCCTTAAATGATGTTTTGCCTCTCATTGCAACCAAAGAGAAGGAAATTATCTATGCCACCCCTAGGGTTCATCTATATTTCCCTTCCATGCTGGAAGTATATCTGCAGGACCAAATCCTCTCCCAATCCACCTATGATATGTTTCCCAATATGCCCCAATTTTGCCATGGTCAATGCCATTAGACTCAGAGGGGTCATAAGATTGTGACTTCATTGATACTCCAGGTTTTTGGAACGTCATTTGTTTAAACTAAGTTCAGAATTCCCAGATTTTCTTTAACCATTCTCGTTTGGGTCTACCTCTAGTTCTCCAATGTGATAATTATGCTTCCGGTAGTTAATAAGTACAAAAAAGATCTTATATTAGTGTGGGGAAAGTATTTCAGACATAATTAAGGAGACACAAAACAGGTTCTGGAGTCAAATATAGCTGTTAGTCAAAAAACCCAGATGTTTGCTCTTCTGAATGGAATAAATCTTACACATTTCGATGAACTGCCTCTATGGTCATTGTATAACAATTTCCCATGATGCTTAATCAAGTTGAAAGGTTTGGCTTTAGAACAGCCTTTCCCAACCTGGTCTCCCCCTGAGGTGTTGGACTATACCTCCTATCATCCCCTGCCACCATGACAATGTTGAACGGGGATGAAGGGAGTCAAATCCAACCCCTCTGGTGGACACATTGGAGAAGCCTCTTTTAGACTCAATGTATCGAGGACATTGCTCTTGAGATACATGAAATGTAATGTTCTTCCTTTCTTCCTTCTCTAACCCCCCTCTTCAGTTCTCTGGAGCTGCTGCACTGAAGGATGCTATTTTGGCTCTGATTCCACCTGGGGTGAGTGACATTTTTTAGAAACATGGCATTGCATGCATCCATCTCCTCCTGAAGGTAGGACATTTCAAGAGCAGGGTCGTTTTCAATGCGAGGAGACCGACCTGCAGAAAAATGTGCAGATTGGGTTAGGGGGCAACGAAAGAGGCATCCGGCCAGCCAGTGATTGTCTGATGCAGATTCAGCTCCTAAATGCAATACACCCACACCCCCACACCCCCACACCCTGCAGCAAACCCTTTGCTCTCTTATGGTCTGCATTCCAATGCTCTATTGCAGTTTTAAAACTTCTAACATTTTAAATTAATTGGATACATGTTGTATTTTATGGTTTTAATTGTGCACTGCCCAGAGAGCCTCAGCTACTGGGCAGTGTAACAATGTAATAAATAAATAAATAAATAAATAAATAAATAAATAAATAGTTTCCTTCAGCCCCCAGCCGTGCAAGTAGGGGATGTCCCAAAGTTCTGTAGCTGGTAGGCACCACCCATCAAAGGCCATGTGTGGCTCATGGGAATGCAGGTGCATTAGATGACTAAAAGGTGTGCGGTAAGCCTCCCCCCCACAAAACAAAAAACAAAGAAGAAATTACAGCAGGATGAAGCTTGGCTTCAAACACTTACTGCCATTAAATTGACCTTGGTATGCGACTAGTGGCCAGCTTCTGAATGGCTCCCTGAATTGGCCGAACTTATTGTTGTGATTATTTTTTATTAGGTACTGGATGGGATTTGTATCCTGTTACTTGTCTCTCATGGTAGCTAATAGCATATCATAAAATAAACCAGAAACACTGAAATCCATCAGTATAAAAACACCAAAAAACAACTCTAGATAAAACAGCCTTCAGCTAATCTCAGCTAAGTGACAAATCTCTTTCTTTAATCTTATCCATTTCCCCTCAATGGCTGCAAAAGCAAGAAGAACAACAGAAAAGCAAGGAGGTAGTGACAGCCTTATGGAAATCCCTAGGGGGGATGCCACTACCAAGAAGGCCCTGCCCGGCATTATTTATTTATTTACAATATTTCTATGCTGCTCCCCATCCAAAAGATTTTGGAGTGGTAAACAACAAATTAATATCACCATATTTAAAAATGCATTTTGAAAAAGAACAAAGTCCTGATAAAACTCCAATCAAGCTTCAGTAAATTAAGGGACACAAAACAAGGCCTCTTCCACCCACTGTGGCATTTTGGGACGTTCACGTGGGAGCAAATAACCAGGATCCAGGAAACTGAAGACATTAAAGAATCAAATCAGCGCTATTTGCACTCAGGTACAAATTGGGAACCAGGGTGGTTCTGTCAGTTCACATGTTGTAATGTACTCCCATTGGCTCACATCCAGTAATTGTGTAAATCTGTGAAGAAAACCCCCAGTGGAGCAAATTTTGTATCCATCTGTAGCTTGGATCCCACCCTTGACTAGGAATATGGTAAAATGGGGGGCATCCATTTTCCCAAAACCCTTCCACCATGCAAAAATAAAAATAAAAACCCAAACCCAAACCCCAAAGCTTTATTCAGTGATTTGATAATAATAAATTTTATTACGGTCAACAAGACCAGCAAGTATAAAACATCATAATATAAAAACATATTTACACATTAAATTTTCAATTAACCATCCTGATAATATAAAAACATTTAATAATTGAATACATAGACAAGTCATCAACCCATAGGGAAATGGTAACTCGTATATTATAACTGTGTTACATGTATACAGTATCATTTGGTTATAACTATAGAATAATGCATGTTTTTAGATCATGGGATGGAGGAGGTGTTAAGGACTGTGTGAACAGGACAAAACAATTCGTCACTTTTAAAGAGGGAACTATGACTTTCAAATGAATGCTTTTTTGAAAAAAAAATGGTGTCACCTGAAAATGGCCTATGCTTTTGCTATAAAGAACAAAGAGCACAAAAATCCAGCACGGTTCAACTCTGGATTGCTTCGGAGACTTCAAGCAGGAGAAGAGTGACACCACAAACCTGTCATGATGTCAAGCCCTGCTGCCAAGGTGTAAGGCAATAATGAAGAGGCCTGCCGTGCAATCCACAAAGCTCCGTGCAATCCACAAACCTGAAGGGAGCGTGAAGGCTAGGAGCTGTCCTCTGAGCTTAATTAGCCTAACAAAGCAAGGCAGTTGCCTATCAACTAAATGGACAGCTTCCTGCAGTGCCCGACAGGCTTTTACTGAACCCCTCCTTCAGGGAGGGTCTTCAAGGTGAACCTTCTGCTGAGTGGCCAACCTAGTAGACCCACCTTCTCTCAACTCTGCCTGCTTGACGCTGCGGAGGACTCTGGGGTCTGTCAACTCTGATGTTCCATCTCCCTCTGACAAAGACTGAGTTCCCGGGGGTGGGGGAGGGTGATTTCTGAGCCTGGGTGTTCTGTCTGATAAGCTCTTGGGAAGATTCCTCCTTGACTCCTGGAAAGTCTTGGAGAACCTCCTCCCCTGCTTCCTGACTTGACTGGTGTACATCTCCTCCTCCTCCTCCAGCTTTGAGTCCAATTGAGGCTCCAACAGCCCCTCCCCCACACTAGGGAGAATGGGTCTGATCCTGACAGAACCTTTTCACAACCAACCCCAAGCCTTAATATTGAGAATTTCTTCCTTTCTTTTTCTTTTCAGGGTTCTTCTGGAATCACTTCCACGGTATGTGATACCCATTTAGGGACCTCATGGCGGATTAATTCCTCAGGGGTGCAGAGCTGGCTTTAAACAGTTTGACCCTCCCCCTCCTGGTAAATGGATTGTTTATTACTTGCCTATCACGTCATTTCTCCAGAGCCTCCTGTACCTTAAACTTTCCGCCCTAGACGGACCACTGATAGAGATTGTAAGTGTTACAGCCGCTGCGAAGCTCATTATGGAAATCGAGGTGTTTGTCAAGAATGCAAATGGATCTAATCTTTCGATAATCATTGTGAGAGATGTAAGTACCACCAACTGAAACACAGACTGCCTTTCTGCAGTGGTGGCTTCTGCTGTCTCAATGAGCAGTGTGAATCCAACTCGCCTCTGCTTCTGAGTGACCATTTGGGCTTTCTCAAATGTGGGTTTTGTATTTGCAGACCCTCTATCTGTCTGTTTTGTTCTCTGTGGTTGATGGCAGACTTCTCCTGACCCTAGCCATTGCCAGGTAAGTGACCCATTGCATTTTGTCCTCATCAGAGATCCATGTCAGATCTGTTTTCTTGCCCTAATCTTCATAGACCGTTGAAGGGAATGACAGGATTGTCTCTACATGGGAAGACAGCACTGGGGCTACAGTCTTTGCCCTCTTGTATAGGTCTTTGCTCCATCCACAGAACCCACCTCTCTTTCAAAGCTCCCAGTAGCACCAACAAGAAAAGTCAAAGCAAAACACAGGAGGTGACCTCCAATTGTAGAATGGCATTAGCCAACAGAGCAGATCGCCCCTTCCCCTGCAGACCTCACTCCCCCAGTCTGCTCAGGTCTGGGGAGCTGGAGTCTGTTCAGCACGTGTTTTTAAATTATAGGTTTTTTTATCAAAAGGCGAGAGAAACTTTGATTTATTCCCTTACACAATCTCATCCTGGACAATCCTTAAAGTGCTTGTTGATTATTTGACTTGAGGGTTCTATCACATCAATTACAGAGCAATTGATCAGCCGGATCAGCCCCTCTGATGGTGTTATGATTCTGCCTTTAAAATTTAATGACCATAGACAGACTGACACATAGATAGATAGATAGATAGATAGATAGATAGATAGATAGAGATAGATAGATAGATGATAGATAGAGATAGATAGATAGATAGATAGATAGATGATAGATAGAGATAGATAGATAGATAGATGATAGATAGAGATAGATAGATAGATAGATAGAGATAGATAGATAGATAGATAGATAGATGATAGATAGAGATAGATAGATAGATAGATAGATGATAGAGATAGATAGATAGATAGATAGATGATAGATAGAGATAGATAGATAGATAGATGATAGATAGAGATAGATAGATAGATAGATAGATAGAAATAGATAGATAGATAGATAGATAGATAGAGATAGATAGATAGATGATAGATAGAGATAGATAGATAGATGATAGATAGAGATAGATAGATAGATAGATGATAGATAGAGATAGATAGATAGATAGATAGAGATAGATAGATAGAGATAGATAGATAGATAGAGATAGATAGATAGATAGATAGATAGATAGAGATAGATAGATAGATAGATGATAGATAGATAGATATCATGTCAAGGAATGCTGAATGGGTGCCATATAGTGAACCATGCTGGCATCAAAATGATCTCTAATGGTACATTCCCCCACTGCATCCTTTGAAAAGGAGACATTGAAGAGAGAAAGGCCAGCCTACAATATTATTTCAATGGGTGTTCATTCTATGGTCCTTTGATTGTTCATCTTGTATCAGTGTAGGGACTTCTGATGGCAGATGCATCTTTTGCTCCAATGCAGCCCCGTTTGAGCCTATTTGGCCAATGAAGTCAATTATTAAAATAAGCTAGGCTCTGGGATATTGTGTCTCTAGCAGCAGCAGATATTCCTCCAATTGGTCCCCAGCAATATTCAGGATAGTAGTTTGATTTCCAAGGGGGAATAGAAACATTTGTCATAATGAAAGCAATCGAACTGAACCTAAGAGAATATTGCCCTGGCAGAGGGGACCACTTGGCTAATTAAATGGCTTTCTGCTTTCAGTGCAGTGGGTATACAACAAGCTGCATCTAGAAGGATTTGGAGAACTAAGTATGTTATATAATCGTTGAGACAAATACCACTAAGAGGCCATACTTCCTGGAAGAACATAATATCAACACAGTATCAAGTGCTTTAATAGACCATTGGGCAGGCCAGAAACGTTCCCAGGTAGCTACTTCACATCAACTCCTCCCCCCGTCAACTGGATTGCACTATGTTAGTGAGGACAGTGCAAAACAACTTGGTCTAGCTGAGGATCTGAACACACTACGGCCCCCTCCACAAGGATGCACTTTTGCGCCCGGTTCGGGGATTATGCGCATTTTCGCGGAGGCGCATTTACGCCTAATCCCTCTGCACGGGAGGCGGCGAGAGGCGGCGAAGCGCATTAATTGATGTCCAAAAAGCGTTTTAGAAGACGTTAATGCACATAATCGCTTGTTCACACGGCGAAAATGCGCTTTAACGGCCGGAGAAAAATAAAACTCGCGATTTAACGCGCATTCGAAAATGCTCATTATCGGGGAGATAACGCGCCTGGACACCCGTTTTGCGCTCCGCTGGTGTGGAGGTAAAATTTATAATGAGCCTTCAAGGCTCATTAAACGTCTCGTGTGGAGGAGGCCTACGTGTTTGAATTTAAGCCAAAGACACTAAAAATACTGCAGTGTTATTTTCTGTCACCACCACGTTTTGTTTATTTACTGCTCTGATACGAAAACTATCAATATTGGAATTAATTAAGGTAACAATTGTATGAATGTCAGAAAGGCCTACGAAAACACCTGAATTTACAGGGGGCGGGGCTAGGAGCAGCTGCATTTGATACCCTCCAATCTGGACCTTGCTGGATAGAGTTTAAAATCTTAGGATTTGTGTTTTCATTCTCAGCCTCTTCAGAAGGAAGATCTGCAAGCAGTTCACTAGTAGCATGCTCAGAAGCATAATGCGCTTGTTTTGATCTTTGGAAATGTTGATTTATAGGCGTCTCCACATGTTCTTCATTAAATGGCAGGGATGAAGAGTGTCCTAAAAACTCACCTGGCCCTAATTCTGAATTTGCCTATTTAAGTTCTAGCTGCAAAGATATCGCTAGCTAAGTTTGGTGAATCAAATCAAATTGAATTCCGTTCAATTTGGCTGCATTAACTATGTTCTGTCACTTAAAAAAACCTTCAGGTGCAGATGGTAGCAATAATAATAAAAATAAAAATGTGGCGCGAACTCTAATGACTCCCATCTGGAACAGTGGAAGCAGATAAGGCAGATAACATCTTGGCATTCCCAAAGGGCAAAACGTCTCCACTCCCTGAATACAACAACCAGTTAAAATTAGCACCAAGGAAGGAACAATGAAAATAGGGTAAAAATGAAACCAAAGACTTAATCACGAAGGATTAAAAGTTTAAAAGGTAAACAGTTAAAAGGTGAGAGAGCTCAGGGAGATGCAACCCACCCTCTGACATGTGTTGTGGAGCTGGCAAATGTATGACTGTGCCCATAGGTCTCCCTTTGGTGAGCATGATTGCCTGTGGGGAGATAGCCCTGTCACATGGTATGTTACTACATCAGGTGGCCAGTCTTGAGCTGCAGGAACTGCACATGATTGAGTCAGCTGATGTGCATATCCTGTGGATGGCTTGAAAGAGATTAGGAGGCAGGAGCGGTGAAGGGATATGAATTATTATTATTTTTGACCCTCTTCAAATTACACACGAAGCCATAGTGGATGAACATTTTGAGCTAAACAGTATGGCGTAGTGTGTCCTGTGAATCATGACCTAGCATGTTGTGTGAACCATTCCTAACCATGGTGGCTACATAACCATGGTTTAAACATATGAGCTGTAAAGTGGTTAGCGGCCTAACCATGGCTTAGTGTGTTTGAACAAACCCATTATTTGTTTCATTTACGTCCCATTTTTCTTAAAAGGATCCCAAGGCAGTGTGCATGATCCTCCTCCATTCCATTTTATCCTCATAGAAAACCCTGTGAGGTGGGTTACGCTGAGAGTCAGTGACTGGCCCAGAGTCACCCAGTGAGCTGGATGGTTCCAGGCCCACCTGTCGCTAACATTGTTATCTTTTCGGCGCCAGGTCAAGACTTTCCTCTTCTCTCAGGCATTTAGCAATATCTGCTGAGCCTGGGTTTGTTTTGTTTTAGGCTTATAGCTTTTTACAGTTATTATAGTGGTTTTAAATGTGTGTGCATATTGTATGTTTTTGCTGTTTTAATTTTTGTATATTGTTTTTAATTGTTTTAATCTGATGTGAACCGCCCAGAGAGCTTCAGCTATGGAGTGGTATACAAATGTAATAAAATAAATAAATAAATAAATGGTTGAGTGGGGGACTGGTCTCCGAAGTCCTAGTCTAACACTCTAACCACTACACTACATGGGCTTTAAAGGAGATATAAAAAGGGTTCACCATGAAGTATTCAAAGGCAATGTTTGTAATTGGGGGCTTTGGAAATTCAATCCCCTTCACCAGTTTTGAAATAGGCCCAGTTTGGCATGGCTTACTCACTCTTACTCACTTCTGCTCTTTACCCAGATTCACCTGGTGCAGAGCAGGGGGAGATCCTGTGGGTCCCTCAACACTGCCCCACAACTATTGGGGCAGTGAGTGTCCTGTGCTTCTGCAGGCCCTGGGCATATAGTTTAGGTCCCCTTGCAAATCCTCCCCACAGGTTTAGGAAGAGGGAGGGATCTGCCATTTCCCAATGACATGACTGGGAATGCAACAGGGCCCTCAAAAGCAGTTTATCCGATGGGATTGTGAATCAGGTTGGGGGAAAGAGTTCAGCCAATGCAGGGGGGGAATCCTTGTTGTGTGTATGTACACTGCTATCATAAAACCATCTACTTGCCCATTTTACCCACCAGAAGGAGATTTCTTTTGATGCTTTGATTGTGACAATCTCATCTTTTCCTGCCCCTCAGCCATAATCTTCAGCTGGTTTCTTCAAGCGTTGGCATCTCTGAGGTAAGCTGACCTTTCCCATGGCACCATTCTCCCCACAAGGATTCTTATGCTACAGCTTACTGATGTCCGCCTTTCATGTCCTCCTTCTCCTCCAGATGGCCAGTCTTGTGCCCCACTTCAATAGCCTGCTGGGAGAAAGAATTTTGCCTCTTCTCAATGGTAAGAGGGCAGGAAGAGGGTTCTACTAAAGCCACAAGATGGCGGGCTCAGATTCAAAGGGATCTCCATGTTCAGAGGCTGGCTGCCACTGGATGCCATGGGTTGAGTGGCATCAGCAGGGGAGGACAGGAGAGTGGGACATGGCCTTTGGGTTGTGGGCTTTCTGGAAGCAGGAACATGGTGCAGGTAGGCCTTGGATCAGGCCCATATTTTGGGATCCTCTTCAGATGCCCTTGTCTTTTCCCCTCCCTCAACAGAGGTGAAGGAGAGATCAGCAAGGGAAAGGGCCGTGTTGCCCCAGTTATGGAATGCTCTAGCAACTAGCAACAGCTGTATTATGTTTTAGATGCCAGAGAAAAGCCTATTTCCTCATGCAGACTTACAAAAGATTATGAGCTGATGTTTTATCAGTACATTCTCTAGCCATTTTAACTTCTCCATTTCATTATTAGTTTTAGTGCATTGTATGTTATTGCTGTTTTTATGTAAACCTAGGCTGACCGTATGAAAAGGAGGACAGGGCTCATGTAACTTTAACAGTTGTAGAGAAAAGGGAATTTCAGTCAGTGTCATTTGTATGCAATTAGTTCCTGGTGAAATTCCCTATTCATCACAACAGTTAAAGTTGCAGGGCCCTGCCTTCTTTTGTATATGGTCACTCTAGTATAGTGCCTGCAACTTTAGCTGTTGTGATGAAGAGGGAATTTCACCAGGAACTAATTGCATACAAATGACACTGGCTGAAATTCCCTTTTCTCTACAACTGTTAAAGTTACATGAGCCCTGTCCTCCTTTTTATATGGTCAGCCTATGTAAACTGCCTTGGATTCTGGGTTGATATTCTAAACAAACAAACAAACAAACAAACAAGGAGTGGAGGAAATTTTCTTGTAACCCAGATAGTGGTTTGGGGTTCACAGCCAGGGCATCAACATCAGGACCAGCCTCTATCTGCAGAAACTGGCCTCTTCCAATCAGTTCAAAATCACTGGATTTTCTCCCCCTCCTAGAGCTCTTTCATGGTGGAATCCCAATGCCTGCCTTGCTAGGTATTCCATTGGAGAATGGCACTATCCGGATTATCAGGGTAAGTGTTGCCAGACAACCCAACATTTTGATGGTTTTGACATAGAAAAGTGAGGTTTCATCCTAGCTTTGGAAAGCACAGGAGAAGTCTTCTCCTAGCCAGGCCTGACACTCGAAGCAGAAGGCTGTACATGATACAAAGCCATCACCCCTCTGGCCTGAACATTGTTTCTCAGACTTAAATCCCATGACCTCTTGCCCCCTTCGATCCTGTTTTCAGTTTACATTAAAGCTCCCAACTGTCTGCTCAGGGAAAAGTCAACAAAAAAATCTGATCTACCGCATGCTAATTTTTCACCCGCTTATTTGAGCTGGAAGGAAGGAAAGACTGTTGGGTTGATTCCCAGCTAGAACACATGGTGGAGACAGAATTCTTGTCGCAGTCCGGATTTTAATAATTGAGCTCTAGTTTTGGGCATATAAGCATGACCCAGCGAACCCAACATTTAGGACTCTTTGGCCCAAAGAAGCTTCTCTCTCTCTCTCTCTCTCTCTCTCTCTCTCTCTCTCCCCCCCTCCCTCCCTCCCCTCTTTCTTCTCCTCTTCCTTTCTCTGTATTGTTCCGGAGGCTCCCCATTCCCTCCAATTTCATCGATCCCCCAGACTGTGCAGGTATAGACAGGTAAGAACCCCCTTACTAACTTCTTCCCCACAAATCTGTTAGCTTGCCAGACCGTTCTCCCTTCTTTCCCACCGCTTTCCCAGCATTTCCTGGTCCCTTTTATTTCTCTTCCCCAGGCCTGCGTGTCTCCATAGAGCAACTTGCTAGTACAACATACACTAATGTGGGTTCTACGGGGCTTAATTAGAATAAACTTGCAACAACAACAAAAAATAACTTGAACAAAATATGTCTTTAATAAACATTAATTTACAAAAAAACAAAAAAAACACCCACACACCACATGCCACAATTTGCCTTTCTATGTCCAGACAACAACAGCAACAACAAAATTAGAGATCTCTTGCTTGAAGCCCAGGTCCCCTCTACAAGGATTCGCTTTTGCGGCTGGTTAGGCGATTATGCGCATAATCGCAGAAGCGCATTTACACCTAATCCCTCTGCATGAGAGGCGGCGAAGCGCATTAACGGATGTCCAAAATGCGGTTTACAAGTAGTTAATGCGCATAAGCGCATATTCGCACAGTCAAAATGCGCTTTAACGGACGGAGCAAAATAAAACTCGCGATTTAACGCGCATTCGATAATGCGCATAATCGGAGAGATAACACGCCTCTACGCCCCATTTGTGCTCCGCTGGTGTGGAGGTAAATTTTTTAATGAGACTTCAAAGAGCATTAAACCTCTCTTGTAGAGGCAGCATCAATCCCACGTGGCTCTGTATTTCCAAGTGCTGAATATTTTGGAAGTCCTTTGTGTAGAGTGTTCTTAACTTTAATTTCTCAAGGCAATCCTCAATCGGTATTTCAACATAATAGTCCAAAGTATTAGCCCTGCAATAATATAATTAGGACAAATATCAAGGATGCAAAAAAAATGATTCCCCTGCACAAAAATGATTCTACTGCACAAAATTAACAGTTCAATTGACCTTATACAAGGTGACAAGAGGCTATAATTACACAGAAATCTTCCAAATTCAGCTTGCAGCAGAACCAACAAATTCTCCCTCTTTTAGTTCTCTCTTCTCTAGTAGCGTCATCAGACGGAAGGTTTAATGCACATCTGCCGTGACTTTGATCCACTTCTTCAGCGCTGGACTGGCATGACGTCGTCCCCATCATGCTGTTCTCTCGCCCTGAGTGAGTCCAGCCCTGAAAAAGTGGATCAAAGTCACGGCAAATGTGCATTAAACCTCCTGTGTGATGACGCTCCTGGCGCTCCCTCTGAGTGAGGACTCATAGAATCATCATAGAATAGTAGAGTTGGAAGGGGGGCTCTAAGGCCATCAAGTCCAACCCCCTGCTTAGTGCAGGAATCCACCTGAAAGCCTACCTGACAGATGGTTGTCCAGCTGCCTCTCGAAGGCCTCTAGTGTGGGAGAGCCCACCACCTCCCTAGGTCATTGGTTCCACTGTTGTACTGCTCTAGCAGTCAGGAAGCTTTTCCTGGTGTCCAGCCGGAATCTGGCTTCCTGTAACTTGAGCCCATTATTCCACATCCTGCATTCTGGATTGATCAAGAAGAGATCCTGGCCCTCCTCTGTGTGACAACCTTTCAAGGGCTTGAAGAGTACTATCATGGCTCTCCTCAATCTTCTCTCCTCCAGGCTAAACATGCCCAGTTCTTTCAATCTCTCCTCATAGGGCTTTGTTTCCAGACCCCTGATCACTCCTCCCAAGGGGCCAAACCATTTGCTCCATAGGGGTTACATTAGCTGACTCTCTTTGCTCAGAAGTTTGGCTACCAGCCTCCATCCCTTCCCTTCCCCTGCCCGTCCCCACACCTGTCTCCCTCCTTTTCTTTGTTGCCAACCACAACCTGCAAGAATTGCACTGAACCATTGCTTTCAATGTGCCCGACTTACGCATTAGAATTGTTGGTTTGTTTGAATAAAATTTGACCTTATGAAAAGTCTTCAGTTGCCAAATCCAGTTAACGACTCAAGGTGCTATGATTTGGGGTGCAAAGTGCTCAGTCTTAAAAGATCCCCTTCAAGTGTCAGGGTTGCAGATCAGGGAGCATGCACTAAGGACACTTGCTAAGGAGTAAGCACAGTAAACCCCTCTCGTTTGAGTTACATCATCATCATCATCATCATCATCATCATCATCATCATCGGCGCTTTATAGATGTCATCTGGTTGTAACCATTACAAAATCCCTGTAGAAGATGTAGGTCAGTATTATCAAGTCCCTCTTGAGGGTGACATAGAGGTCCTTTCTACACCTCCTGAGGTTCCGGGAGGGAGGAGGCTTTCGCAATATCCTGATTGTGAGAGCCTCCTCCAGTGTGCACACGTGGCGCATGATGTCCTGGAAGGAAACAGGGATGTTGCACCTGCCATTTTTTAAAAATAAAAATGGAGCAGGCAACACAATTGCTCTCCAGTGAGAAATGTAAGGTTTTTTAAAAAAGAAAAAACAGAAATCAGGCCCCAACCCTCCTCCCTGCCTCCTCAGGGGTGGTAAAATTGCCACCACCCCCCTCCCCTGAGTAAGCAGGGATCAGGCTGGATGGGCCCACACCTCCCGCGGTCTCAGGACGTTCCCGGCACTACTGGAAGAATCGGGTTTATCCAAAGGATTCTTTATCCCTGGGAAAACCCATGCCCATCCCCTCCTGCCCTGGGACCAGCCAGGGACATTCCCAGGGGGAAAAGGCCAGTGTGGAAACGGCCGAAGTGAGGCTGAAAGGACAGAGAAGAGACTCACAGCAGGGGCTTCCTAAAGCCAATATTTTAGTCACTATAGATCGCCAAATGGATTTCTACAAGTCCTCCCAACCTCTCCAGGTCCCTTTGCTGAACATTGTCTAGAAAGCAGGCCTAGAATGCAAGGGAGGCAACAGGCAGAAATCCATCCTTTCCAGCTTTCTCTGCCTGACTCCAAAGGAGCCTTTGGACTTCTCAGCACCAGGGGCTGGTTTCCATGTGTCTTTTGCTAGCATGAGGAATGTCACTTGAAAACAGGTGCAAAATGGGGCGCTCAGACCTCTGGCCACCTTAGCAAACAGGAAAGGCAAAGGGGGACGTAAATCGTATGCACTGTTTTATGGGGAATAGGTAACATAGGAAGCTGCCTTATATTGAGTCTGAACATTGGCCTCTAACCCAGTATTGTCGACACTGACTGGCAGCAATGGCTCTCCAGGGTTTCTTGATGTTGGATGTGCAGAAAGAGCAAGCTTAAAATAAACCACCCCACTTCTCTCCTTGCTTAGGGTGGCCTCGTGATCTGTGTCTGAACCAGAGGATCTCTCATGCCCAGAGGTCTCCGGAGCAAGAGGGGAAAGGAGGCCGGCCAGGAAGAAGGAGTCTTTGTAAACTGCCTAGAGAGCTTTTTCTATTGGGCAGAAAAGAAATGTAATAAATGAATGAAATGAATGAATACATGAAGAAGCCCCTCATTGTTCAAAGTTGATTCGAATGGTTCCCCCCCTGTAAATACCTTTACTTCAGCTGCAATGGACATCCCTAATGTTTCACAATTTGAAACTAGGCACACATGAGCCCTCTGCAATCCGTGAGTTCAAGGTGCTTCCAGAGGAAGTGCTCCTAGTAGGACCATTGAAAGGCATTGTGTAGGGTGACCAGAGAAAATCCAGGTCAGGGCTCTTGTAACTTTAACAGTTGTAGAGAAAAGGGAATTTCAGCCAGTGTCATTTGTATGCAATTAGTTCCTGGTGAAATTCCCTCTTCATCACAACAGTTAAAGTTGCAGGCACTATACTAGAAAGACCATATACAAAAGAAGGCAGGGCTCTTGCACCTTTAACTGTTGTGATGAAGAGGGAATTTCACCAGGAACTAATTGCATACAAATGACACTGGCTGAAATTCCCTTTTCTCTACAACTGTTAAAGTTACATGAGCCCTGACCTGGATTTTCTCTGGTCACCCTAGCATTGTGCAGCTATTCTGACTTCTCTTTCCCAACTGATCTTATTTGGGGGATAAACACACCCGTGTTACAAACTGAAGACTTTATCTGGGCAGGATCAACACTGCTGCTCTATAATGTTTTATAACAGTATTGACAACTGTTCAGGCCCAGGACACATTGCATATACCATTTTCAAAGTGTTATCTCCTGCTTAGTGTAGATCTGGCCCTGGACTCCCCAATCTTTCTGTGAATGCAGTAGTGTGATTGCCACTCTAAATGCCTCCTCTGGAAACACCTTAAGGGCACAGTCCTATGTATATTTAGACAGAGAAAAGACCTGCAACTCCCTGCATGCTCCACTAGCCATGCTGGCTGGGGCATGCTGGGAATTGTAGGCCTTTTTTCCTGTGTAAATATGCTTGGGATTGTCTCTTAATTATGCCTAATTTTGTATCTGCTTCTATTCTAATTGGAAGGTGATAAATTACACGTAAAGCAAGAGAACATCACCCTTCCAAATTGTGCCTCCCAAGAGTCATTTTAAGGCTACAGGGACAGGTGGAGAACAACCCAAATTATGCTTCCTAGCCCTGAGATAAAGAGACATTGTGGTCTCTGAGCATGTCTGAAGACTTGTCTGGCAATATTTCTAAACAAAGCATTGTGCAGATCAGTTGGTGGGGAACATTTGCCCCCTCCCCAATGCTATTGGATTCCCACTCCATCAACATGGCCAATGATCAAGGATGATGGAACTTCTGCAGGTTCACGGGTATAGCAAAGGCTTATTTTTGCCCCTCCCCCAACTGAATTTTCCTGCTTTACTTAAAGTTTCATCAGTGTTAAATTTGAGTTGGGGGGGAAGAAGAGGGTTTGGAACAGGGGGCCTTCAGATGTTCATGTTTATGATGACAACTCGGGGGTGGAATAAGGCCTTAACTCAGCATGAGCCCAAGTTTACGGAGTTCATTCAACCCTAATCCAAATCACAAAAGAATTAGCTCAGTTGTGATGAACTCCTTCTGAACTGAGCTTGGGAGGGGAGGGGGAAATCTCACACATTCCTAATTGTTAACAATTACATTGTTGAATAACTGAATTGATTTGGGAATTGTACAACAAATTATTGATTGGTGGAAGTCCCAATTGTGCCAACAGGACATGGTGCAGCAGCACCCTCCCACCCATGTTCCCCAGCAACTGGTGCACACAGGCTTACTGCCTCAGATACTGGAGGTTGCACTTAGCCATCAGGACTAGTAGCCATTGACAGCCTTCTCCAGGAATTCATCCAATCTCCTTTTGAAGCCATCCAAATGGGTGGCCACCACTACATCTTGTAGTGAATTCTACAGTTTATGTGCTGTGTGAAGAAGTCCTTCCTTTTATTTGTCCTGAATCTACCACTAATCAGCTTCATGGGATGACCCCATTGGGTTCTAATATTTTAAGAGAAGGAGAAAAATGTCTCCCTTTCCACATTCTCCACATCATGCATAATTTTGTATGCCTCTATCATTATAAGTGTAAACAGTAGGGATGTGCAGTGGATCGGTTCCGATCCACGATCTGTGTGAAATCAGATGAAACGATCCAATCCCGATCCTGATCATTTGGACCGTCCAATCTGATCTGATCCGAAAGGACCCGATCCGGACCGGAAAAAATCGGAGGATCGGACCTCCTTCCCCCTCCCCCCACTCGTGCTCCTTACCTGCTACCTCCTTGCTGCCATCCACTGCTCTACTGTGGAACAGGCCTGTTTCTCAGTAGTACTGAAGCAGCGGGTGGCAGTGGACAGCAGCGAGGAGGCAGCAGGTAAGGAGCATGAGTGGGGGGAGGGAGGTGGAGGTCCCCCATTACCTGTTGGTGTCCCGTGCTGCCATCCGCTGCTTCTGTACTACTGATAAACAGGCCGCAAAGCCTGTTTATTACGGAAGCAGCGGATGGCAGCACGGGATGCTGGCAGGTAAAGAGTACAAGTGGGGAGGAGGGGGAGGGAGAGGGAGGTCCCCACTTACCTGCCGGGGGTGTCCACTTCCATCCACTGCTTCTTCATTGATCTAAATAACTCCTCAAATCTTAAATCTTCTACTATGTCCACTCACAATCCGTATGACAATCTTGCACAAGATTTCAGTCTTGTACAGCTTTGCCATTAAAAAAGAAAAACCAAGCTAGCCAATCTTTGGAACAGAATAACTTTATTTCACAAGCAGTAAATCAAACTCAGGCAAAATAAGATGAAGTTTTAACTAAATTAGACAAAATAGTGTTTATGATACCTATTTCAGTAATAAAGGGGGATAATTTCAGACATGTAATTCTGATTTACAGAATAAGGTACAGAGGAATGATAGGCCTGGACATCTGACTGAGGGAGAACATAATGTTTATGAGAATTCCTCAGCCTAACAACATAATTTTGTCTGTTTACTAGGGGTGAGGATGGGAATCATATCAGAATTGCCCCCGCCCCATAGTACTGCTAAACAGGCTTTCCGGCCTGTTCGTCAGTACAGAGCCGCACCAAGTGATGACAACATCACTCGGCGCTTCTGTGTACTGACGAACAGGCTGGAGAGCCTGTTTAACAATACTACGGGGCGGCGACAATGGGTAAGGAGTGCGAGTGAGGGGAGGGAGGGAGTGCCGGCCCAGTGTTTTTCCCCATAGACATGCATTGGGGGAAAGCTGTCTTTCCCCCAATGCAAACCTATGGAGAAAAACACTGTTATTGTAGTGGAACTTTGGATATTTATCGGATTTCCGATCCAATCAAATCTGGATACCCCTTGATATGATCGGATCCGAAATTTTGTTTATGTCGGAATTTCCGATAACAATACAATAATTTCAGCCGTGCACATCCCATATATATATACCCAGCATTCAACAGCCTCCCTATGATCATTAGATGGAAATGAGGGGTAGAGTTGAGTGTCATCCACTTTTCAGAAACAAGCCACCTTGAAAACCCATGGTTTGTTGTTGGGTTGTTTAGGGTGTCCTGTAAACAGCCAATAATAGAGACCAGGGGAGGGAAGCAACATGCATAAAGGCAATGCGGGCAGGGGCCAAAATTGGTTGGGGGCTGCAGAAGGAGGTTTTGGCACAGGTCTCACTGGGCAGCCTTTTGCTTTTGAAGGTGTTCACTGGCAAGGCAAAGACAGAAGTGGAGGCTGAAACTGACAAAGAGATTGAGAAGAGGGGTGTATCAGTATAGTGGGCTGAAGAGCGGAAAGGCAGTCTTGTGCTCTTGCACACTTGCACAAGACCCCCTCCCTGGCTAAAGAAGTTTGCAAATGTGTTACTGTGTTCACAAGGGCTCATACAATTAATTCCTTTTGGAGATCTGAAGTGGGAGTGGGGTTTCCCTCATAAGTCGGCAACCCCAGCGGATCATTTGCACGAAGTGAGCTGACGTAAGGACCAAAGAAACGAGGAGGTTTGCTGCATAATATGCACCTGGGATATATTCAATTCCCCTCAGCAGGAGGTCTGAGGGGAATTGAGTCTCGAAACAAGTCGTGGGAAAGCTGCAGAGTGCCCAGCCAGTCAGGTGAGTGAGCGAACAGCCAACCCATGATGGCTTATTCTTAGGGTGGCTTAGTCCAGATCCCTAGTGCAGACTGGATGATAGTATAGGCAGTAGAGAACTTTTCATATTTGGGTCAGGTCCCTTGAACTTTCTTTAAAGTAAAAATGAAAACGGATGTCATTTCTGGGTACACATTTAAGGTAATGTCCAATGGTGGTGGTGGTTGTTGTTGTTGTTGTTGTTGTTTAATGTACTTAGACTTTTGTCTGAAAAAACTTATCTGATGCTTGACCGAGCTTTCTGCCCTTTCTGGGTACACAGGTGGACTTTGGTTGTACCTAAGCTTGTATCAAGTGCCCTGACTTCCTGGGGGAATTTTCCACGGTTGTGTACAGGTATCTCTTCTGTCTTCCATGGGAAATACAGGAAGAAAAAGCCGCTTATGCTGTTTTCCCAAGCAATCTAAGCAAATAGCCAGGAGGTGACAATAGAGTTATGTATTTATATAAAGCAGGGATGGGGAGGCCAGAGGAGGAAGTGAGGCAGCCATCAATTCGGATGGTGTCTTTGCATGAATGAGGGCAATTGTTACAGATAATTCTTCAGGACAATTTCCCATAGTTGGGAAGTCCTAGGATGGGACTTGAAGGCACTGTTTTACAGTGAGTCCATTCCTTCCTGGAGAGGTGGACCCAGAAGGTGGTGCAGGAGGATTTCTGTTCGACTCCTTGGCTGTGGGCCTGTGGAGTCCCTCAGGGTTCCGTTTTGTCCCCCATGCTATTTAACATATACTTGAAACCGTTGAGAGAGGTTGTCCAGAGATTTGGGGTGCAGTGCCACCAGTACGCTGATGACACCTAACTCTACTTCTCCTTTCCAACTGATTCCAAGGAAGTTGTTTTGGTCCTAAACCGGTGTCTGTCAGCAGCAATGGACTGGATGAGGACAAATAAATTGAAGCTCAATCCAGACAAGTCAGAGGTGCTCCTGGTCAGTCAAAAGGCAGATCAGGGAATAGGGATTCAGCTTGTGTTGGATGGGGTTACACTCCCCCTAAAGACCCAGGTTCGCAGCTTGGGTGTACTCCTGGATTCAGCCCTGAGCCTGGATGCCCAGGTTTTGGCGGTGGCCAGGAGTGCATTTGCACAGTTAAAGCTTGTGCGCCAGTTGTGCCTGTTCCTGGTCACAGTGACACGTACCTTAGTTACATCGCTTTTGGATTACTGTAATGTGCTCCATGTGGGGTTGCCTTTGAAGAGTGTTCGGAAACCTCAGCTGGTTCATAGAGCTGTGGCCAGATTGTTGACCGGGGCTGGTTACAGGGAGTATACAACTCCCTTGTTAAAACAGCTCCACTGGTTTCCAGTTTGCTTCCGGGCACAATTCAAAGTGCTGGTTTATGACCTACAAAGCCCTATACGGCTCGGGTCCAGGATATCTGAAAGACTGTATTCTCCCTTATGAGCCTGCCCATCCCCTGAGGTCTTCAGGTGAAGCCCTTCTATCTGTCCAACCACCATCACAGGCATGCCTGGTGGGAACGCAGGAGAGGGCCTTCTCGTTGGCTGCCCCGGGGCTCTGGAACTCCCTTCCCAGGGAAGCTAGACTGGCTCCCTCCTTGGTGTGCTTTTGGAGGCAGGCTAAAACTTTTCTGTTTCAGCAGGCCTTTGGGGAGTAGTTCAAACCTCTGTGGATGTACTGCTTATAGTTTGGATTTTTTAATTATGTGTATTCAAAATGTTTTAATTTTTTAAAAAAATTTAAAATTGTACTGTGTTTCATTATATTTTTAATTTGTGTATATCTCTATTTGTTTTAACTGTACATGTTTTAATTTGTAAGCCGCCTTGGGTCTCAGTATTGGGAAAAAGGCGGGATATAAATAAATGTAATAAATACAGAAATAATAGTAAATATGCGTATTAGACTGAAGTAGAAGAATTTGCTCTATAGGACCAGAACATAACATGGAATAAAGTTGATCAACCTACCAGTGTCAGTCTGGTATCATCTAACCCCAGTGAACCACCGGTGAATGAAAAAACACTTGTTAAAATACAATAGTTTTTTGAACGAGCCCCCACCCCTGCCCTAATTCGATTGGCTGCACAACAGTTGGAGAAAGATTTCCAGAGTTAAATAAGTCGTCAGTCTTGTGAGGGAGCTCAGCTCACTGAGCACAAGGAGCCCCAGTGACCAAGCATCGAGGTCAAAAGACTTTAGGAGCACCCACGCCAGTTAAGCACCGTGCGAGGAGAAGGTAAGTGCCATTTTTATTTATTGATATGTAAAATTTTGTCATGTACTCATTTAAACCTTTAAACTCATAAATCACCAGCTGAAGCCAAAACAAGGTCACAGCAAAGGGAGCTAAATTGCAAAAGTGCAACTCTTTACAAATTTACAGTTGGATGCTAAATCCCAGGAGGAAAATCCCCTGAATTTTTTTTTGTCAATGCTGAAATCCCATAGATCCTCACAGTCAGGAGCTTAATCCAGGAGCGCACTCTCACAGAAGCCTAGATTTCTTGGAGCCGTGCTGTAGCAGAGATTCCTGACTGGTTGCAGAGAACCTGTACGACATCCTTAAATTTCACCTGAGTTTGGAAAAGGGCAATAAACGTAATTCATAGAACTATCTTGAAAAGTGCCACTGTGCAGACCTAGCTAGTGGAGGAGTCTGCTTATGAACAGAAAGTGTAGGCTTAGCTTTAGTTCAGGCTTAACGTAGGCTCAGTTTGTAGGACTCGAAGGGCAGCTCATAAACTGAAGCGTAAGTCTAGACCCCACACCAAGCTATGTAGGCTGACCAGATAAAATCCAGGTCAGGGCTCATGTAACTTTAACAGTTGTAGAGAAAAGGGAATTTCAGCCAGTGTCATTTGTATGCAATTAGTTCCTGGTGATATTCCCTCTTCATCACCACAGTTAAAGGTGCCGGCACTATACTAGAGTGACCATATACAAACGAACGCAGGGCCCCTGCAACTTTAACTGGTGTGATGAAGAGGGAATTTCACCAGGAACTAATTGCATACAAATGACACTGGCTGAAATTCCCTTTTCTCTGCAACTGTTAAAGTTACATGAGCCCTGACCTGGATTTTATCTGGTCACCCTAATTAGTTATGAGCATAGCAAAGTGAGCTAAAACTAAGAACAGTGAGTTTTTACAAACTTACAATTGGGTGATGAAATTCTAGGAGGAAAATTCTGCAGAAACATAGAGATGAGAATTAAATCCCAGGAGGAAAATTCCCTAGATACTTGCAGGCTGGGGAAAATCCCATAATTACTTACAGTCAGGAGGTTAACCGCAGGAGGGAAACCTAGAGTTCTTGGAGCCATGCTCTACCAGAGATTCCTGAGTGGTTGCAGAGAACCACAAACCTAAACTAAACCCAAGTTAGGAAATGAGCAATAAATGGAATTTATGGATCTATATTGAAAGATGCCACAGTGCAGACCTAGCTAGTGGAAGAGTCTGCTTATAAGCGAAAAATGTAGGTTTAGATCTAGTTCAAAAAACCAAAAGGAGGAGAGCATCCAACTCAGGGCAAAAAAGGAAAGAAGCAGGTTCTCAGGATGCTAAGATACATCATCATCATCATCATCATCATAATTTATTACATTTATATACCACTCCATAGCCGAAGCTCTCTGGGCGGTTTACAAAAATTAAAAGATTGAACACTAAAAAGACAATATACAAAATTTAAAACCATAAACATAAAACAACTGACATTTAAAACATTTTAAACTGTTAAGTCTGGCCACACTGTCAATCAAAACCTCAACTTGAGCTGTTAAAATGCCTGGGAGAAAATAAAAGTTTTGACCTGGCGCCAAAAAGATAACAGTGTTGGCGCCAGGCGGGCCTCACCGGGGAGATTATTCCATAATTGGGGGGCCACCACAGAGAAGGCCCTCTCCCTTGTCGCCGTCCTTCGAGCTTCCCTCAGAGTAGGCACTTGGAGGAGGACCTTTGATGTTGAGTGCAATGTATGGGTACGTTCATGTCGGGAAAGGCGTTCCATCAGGTATTGTGGTCCCAAGCCCAACACATTTAGGTCTATGTTTTTTTTTAAGGCCTTCTTCATTGGTTGATAAGAGATGTCTGCAGAAATACCCTTAACAGGATGATAGTCTCCAACGATAATTACTGGCCTTAAAAAACAACATAGGCCGAAACATGTTGGGCTTGTTAGATTCAGTTCAGGATTAATGTAGACTCAGTGTTTAGATCTTGAACACAGCTCATAAACTACAGTTGAGGTATAGACCTCACACCAAGTTGAAAAAAACAGTGTAAGTCTAGAATGTGCAATCAATCAATCAATCAATCAATCTTTATTGTTACAGCCCGTAACCTGTATAAAATTAAAAGAACAAAACAAAATGTCTATATACAGTTATTTATGGAATGGATGATTTCAGATCCCGGGAGATTCTGTTAGCTGCTGCACAAAATTTGGCCACTCTGATGGTAGTGTTTGGGTTTCGGTCAGATAACATTATAAGAATATAGAAGGTGTCTTATTGGCCAGGCCTTCCCAGTAGGAAAGTCTCAATAAGAGTTCTATGCAGATCCTAGTAAAAAGGGCAAATCAGGAGGATGTGGTTCGCCCTTTCAATGCCTCCAGATCCACAGGGGCACATATTCCTACATCTGCCTTCCAGAATTGCTGATGGTAAGGCGTTGATGCGTGCCATTGTAAACACTCTGCTGTGTCCTGGAACTGAAAGTGTGTAAAGGTATCTAGCTGGTTTGTTGGGCTGAAGTGCCCAATCAAGCTGGCTGAGATTGAAGGATAACCTTAGTTCACCCTGTTGCTCTACATCTGCAATGTGTTGCATAATAATTGCTTTTGCCGTCATAAAGCCTTGGGGATAAGATATTCCAGAGAGAGTCCATACCTCATGTTGGCTCGAGCGCCACAAAAATCTGTTTAATATCTACTCCGCAAATGAAGGACATCTAAACAGGCTTTCTCCTACAGGTGTGAGAACAGAAAGATGTCGAAGAGTCTCAGATTTCTTGTCATCTGTGCCCTGCTGAGCCCCTCGCAAGGAGAAACACCAGTGATTAGGTCTATCTACAACCTAGCAGCAGCACACAATAGTAAGGAAACCTACTGGATAGTTTGATGTCACTGCCTCCATCCCACGTCCCTCGATATATTACCCCCGAGGGAATCAACTGCTCAGCGACACAGTCCAGAAATATTTAGGGTTGCGTATTTGTGTATGAGGAGATGCTGGGAAAGGAGGTGCCTATGAAGATGGCAAATTCCATGTTAGGCATAACTGTGAAAGGAATTGGAAATATACCTGACAAGATCATACTCTCCTCATAAATATCTATGAAGTCATCCCATGAAGTTGATTGGTGGGAAATTCAGGATAGATATTTTTGTGAACTGCCCAGAGAGCTTCGAGTATTGGGTGGTATAGAAATGCAATAAATAAATGAATGAATGAATGAATGGAAGTACTTCCACACCGTGCATAAATTCACTTCCACAAGATGTAGTGATGGCCAGCAATCTGGATGGCTTTAAGAGGTTAGATAAATTCACAGAAGACTATCGATGGCTACTAGTCCTTGCTTTGTGCTACTTTCAGCATCAGAAGCAATATGCCTATGTACACCAGTTGCTGGGGAACATGGGTGGGAGGGTACCGTCGCACTCATGTCCTGCTGGTGAGTTTCCTGTGGGCAGCTGATTGGCCGGTGTGAGAACAGACTGCTGGAATGGACTAGATAGACCCTTGGTCTGATCCAGCATGGCTCTTCTTATGTTCTTAAGTTGCCATTGGAGATGCAACAATTGACTAACTGTAGTAATCTGTAGTAATCTGTTTCTTTCACTTGGTCTCATGGATATTTCTGTTCCAGTTATACTAGCTGGAACGCTGCATGATGGGCTCCTCTAGAATCTCTTGAAAGAACACATTGTGCTTCCAGACATCAATATTGGAGGACTGCTTGGTTCAATTGGTAAAATTGCTCAGTAAGTGGAGAGCAGAGATTGTGAAGTGCAGGTTGAGTTGGTTGTGCTCAGGGGCTTAGAAGGCCCTGTCTCTGTACCTGTGACGGGGCTTGCAAAATGCTATGACTATTGCATCATGCAAGGCTGGGTTTGAGGGTTTCCTTCATCTCTTCTGGCCAGAAAATGGTGTCACAATTGTGGAGTTTGTTTCAGCCATGTCTGCTGCCTAGGCTATCTCCTCTGTCTCATTGTCTTTCATCCTTTCTCTTCAGGCTAAAAGTTGTCAATGCTGAACTTATTGGTTACACAGTGGTGTTTGTGCCAGAAATAAATGGTGGTGAAGTGACTGCCAAAATAAAGCTGGAGATCACTGGCAATGCGTGAGTATTGAGACTCAACAGTTTCCAGAGCTGTATTTCCCCCCATTGGAAGCGAATAAACAGATCTTGCCACTGAAAGGCAATGTGCCAGTCTAGTTGGGATCTTGTCCAGCTATCTAAAGTTGTTCTAGTTGATTTCCTTATTAGATAATAATGATTTACCACCACCACAATAATTGACTTCCAATGCCCATTCCAGTAGGTCCCAGGAATGTTTAAAATACATTAGGTAATGTTTAAAATAGATCCTCAAATGCCTGTACTCCGCCCCCTGGAACACACCACCTCTTCTCTTGCCTCACCTTTCAAGCATTTCAAGTCACAGGGAGCACAAGTGATGGTGTGCAAGGATTGGATTGGAGGTAGGTTTCCCCCCCTTAATAACATCAGAGGAGCCCTGATGCTGTAGCAGAGCAAGGGCCCATCTACTCCAGTGCTTTGTTCACACGGTGGCCAACCGGCTGTCGACCAGGAACCAGGTACTCGTCAGGTCCTGGAAACCAAATTTAGGTTGCTAGGCAGGAGGTTGAAATTATGGATGTGCACGGACACAAAAAAATCGTATTGGAATCGGAATCGGAACTTCAGATTTTGTAAAGTATCATATTGTAAAAATCAAAGGTCCGTTGTATCACTTCGCATATGATATGATACAAAATCGGAAGTTCCAATTCTGATATTGGACCGCCATTTTAGGTGTTTTCCCCATAGACTTGCATTAGGGGAAAGCTTTCTTTGCCCCAGTGCAAGCCTATGGGGAAAACACTGGGCCAGCCCTCCCTCCCTCTGTCCCTCCCCCCTCCCTCCCCCCACTCATGCTCCTTACCTGCCGCTGTCCCATGCTGCCGTCTGCTGCCATCTGCTGCATTTGTTTACTGATAATTAGGCTTTGCGGCCTGGTTCTCAGTAGAGTGAATATGCGCTGGGTGATGTCATCACCTGGCGCGTTGTTGCTCTTCTGAGACCCAGGCTGCAAAGCCTAATTATCAGTACATGGAAGCAGTGGACGGCAACGCGGGACAGAGGCAGGTAAGGGGGGACCTCCCCCCTCCCTCCCTCCCTCTCTCCCCCTCCCCTCCCCCTCCCCTTGCGCTCCTTACCTGCCGCCATTGTCCGCTGCCACCCACTACTTCTGTACTACTGATAAACAGGCCTTGCGGCCTGTTCCACAATAGCACGACGACGCGCTGAGTAATGAAGTCACCCGGCATGCCATCGCTCTATTGTGGAACAGGCCGTAAGACCTGTTTATCAGTAGTACGAAAGCAGCGGGCTGCAGCGAGGAGGCAGCAGGTAAGGAGCACGAGTGGGGGGAAGGAGGGAGGGAGGAAGAGGGAGGTCCACACTCACCAGCCACCACATTTTCCCCATAGAACTGCATTAGGGGAAAGCTTTCTTTCCCCCAATGCAAGCCTATGGTGAAAACACGTAAAATGGAGGTCCGATTTTCCAATTTTTCCTGATACGAATCAGATAAAAAAAAAATCAGATTGGGAGAAATCAGACCTCCTACAGCCAGCATCGGAATCGGACATCGGTTGTCCGATTTCCTCCAACTTTAATCAGTATCGGGTATCGAATCCGATACAATGCACATCCCCAGTTGCAATCCAGGACCACCAAGGTGGCTTTCTCTGAAATGCTACCAGTTCCACATGCAGGGCCAGCTAGACGGGCGCAGCTTAGAAGTCTTAATGCACGGATGACACTGGTGCAGCGAAGAAGGGTTCAGATTTGTTTGGCTGGGCCTGTACAAGAGTGACGGGCTGCACTTAAACCAAAATGGAACCAGACTGCTGGCGCTATACATAAAACGGTGGCAGAGCAGCTTTTAAACTAAATTCTGGGGGAAAGCTGACAGGAACTGGGAAGCATATGGTTAGGGTTAACTTAGCTTCTTGCCAAAGGCTTCTTCAGAACCAGCCTCCTTGAAGTTAAAGAGTACTGGAAAAGGACTTTCCCTTTTTCTTGAAAGGACAATTGTCTTGCTTAGTTTGCATAGTCTTGCCTAGAGGGAAGTTCCTAGAGGTTAGACTCTCTTCAGGTGGGAGGAGTTGTTTATTGCCTGAATAAAGCTTTGTGGATTATGTGGCAGACCTCTTCATTGTCTCCCAATAAGGTGGGAGGTTTTGGGAAACATGACACAAATAGACCATAAGCCAATCAAAGAGGCTTAAATGCAACAATGAAAAATGGACATGCCAGAGACATCTGGGGAGGGACACTGTGTATAGGTATTTCTATGGAAATGCTAGATGCCTCCGAGCCAAAATGGGAGAATTGGAGTAATAATAATAATAATAATAATGATAATATTATTTATTACATTTATATACTACCCCATATTCATTTCTTACCTGCCTCTCCCTCCTGATCGAGGCGGGGAATAACATCAATACCAACAATAAAATTAAAAGCATATAAAATTAATACATTATTAAAATCAACAAAGTCTCAAAATTCGACTGGGTAGTGCTTACTTTCAGAGGAGTACCTGGACATAGTGGGCATTACAGAAACCTGGTGGAATGGTGAGAGCCAGTGGGATATGGTCATCTCTGGATAAACTCTGCAGGAAGGACAGGGAAGGGCGTACTGGGGCCGGTGTTGCTCTGTACGTCAAAGAGGGTGTTGTGTCAAGTAGACTAGAGCACCTAAGCGGTGGGAAAACAAGGAACATGCCAGACCATCTGAACAAGAGTTGAGTGTCTCTTAATGACATCCTCCCATTTGATTTGGTGCAATTTTGGCTATATATTCTTGATGTGTAAGAGCTTTACCACAACAGGAACATTGCGATGGAGTGTAGTTGTATATGCTTGTGTGTGTTTAGTTTGCTTGCAGCCTCTTCTTTGGTCAAAATTTCGCTGGAACTGATGTCCAGACTCGAAGCTGGACTTGCAAACTTTTCAGAAGGTACCTATGATGTTATCATTCATGAATGTGATTGTCAGTTTGGAGCCATTGACGTCAGCCTCTTGGGAAGGTGAGTACTAGTGTCTTCCTGATGTAATAGTTACGGCCTTTGTTGTTTGTTGGTGTAAATCTGTGGTTGTCAGTTTCTCTGTTCCTTGTATGTTGTGGGTGGCGGGTTCAGCTGTACAGGGTTAGGGGTACACCTCCTGTTATCTGGGAACTGAAGGGTGGCCAGGTTTTTTGTCAGACACAGCTGTGACACCCAAGGATGAGAGGTTGGGTGGGGCAAGCTGTGGTGAACGGGGTTCCTTTGAGTAGGAGTCAGGGTGTCAAGTTCAGTGGTTAGCCAAACCAGTAATTAGCCACAGTTGGGGTGTCTTTATCGTTACTGGACCCATGTTACCTTATTGCCCTAATTTGCCACCTTGGCCTTCATGAGTGTTTCTTGGCCCATGTGAGTTACATCTACCTGCTGTTTGAATTGATGTTGTCTGCATGATGGCAGAGCACACCTGCACTGTACTTTTATTTATTTATTTATTACATTTGTATACCGCCCCATAGCCGAAGCTCTCTGGGAGGTTTACATAGGATTAAAAACAATTAAAAACAATATACAAAAATTAAAACAGCAAAAACATACAACATACACACAATCTGTACATTTAAAACCACTACAACACTTCAAAAAGTGTTGAGGAAGTACTTATCAACCAGGATGTGACTGTGGGGGCAGTGAAATAGGGAGGGGGGAGTATAATGGTGTTTGGAGATAACAGATGTGATGGTATGGTGGGGTGGGGAATCTTAGAGTGATAGAAGACTTAAGTGGCTATGTGTCTTTCCTCTCTTGGATCTCTATCCCCTACCACAGGTTCTTAGTGGCCTGGCTACAACCAGCAGTCTGGTTGTGCTGCTGGTGAATACCAGGTTGGTGTGTCACTCATCCATGATTTCATGTGGATGAAGAAACTGACCAGGTGTGCATCACCAAGACCAAGTAGATGATCTAGGTGGTGTAGATCTGACCCAGCTTTGCCTGCTTGGATTCTCCTTGCCCAGGTTAGGCTGGAGGGCAAGGAGTTGAGAGTTCCCATAATTCATAGAACCTCCAACCCGTTCACCAGGAAGCTTCTCCATTCTGTGACACACTATGAGGGCCTATACCCTGTGTTGCGCCCAAGGGACAGATTGGGATGATATTGGGGATGCTACTTTGCTGCCTCCGTTGCTTCCTTGAGTAGCAACTCATCTATCCCTCTGAATCAGGCATTGGAGACTTTGGAGGCTCACTGTGAGGAGTCTTCCAAACACTCTGAGGACAAGATCACTCATCTTCAGGCTGCCGTGAACACCACTATAGGGATGCAGTGCGTGCTGCAGTGTCCAGTGGGATCAGTTTCAGTTTTTTGGAACCTGAGGAAATGTAGAAGAAGCTTGCACCTGTGCGACCCACCACATACTCTCACAAACCCTGCCATTCATGGCTTCTTTGAGCTAGCAGGAGGGGACCGACTGAATGGATCAGGGGAGTTGTACATCACTGCATGGCAGTGTGATCCTTGCTGTCCCGAATTAGGTGGTGATGAGATTACTCCTGAAAACCACATTCCTCAATTCAGAGATTCAGTCCAGCATTTGTCCTGTCATAAAATTCCCCCTTTTTGGCTAAGATACTCAAGAGAGCGGTGGCATCCCAGCTAAGGATGGACGGACTCATCCCAGTTTGCCTCATACGCCACTCGCCGGATCCCTGCCAGCTGCCTGCCCTGTTCTCTGCACTGTGCCCCAATACCTCAGTGAGCCACCATTTCCCCTAAAATGGCCACTCATCCTTTCATGCAAGGGGCCTTTTAGGGTAGCCATTCTTTCATGGTAGCCATACAGCAGCCACTTAGGCAAGATTACAGGAGCCAATGGCCTGCAACCTTGCGTAAATGGCCGCGTTATGGCCACCATTTGCGTGAAAGGCCCTTTAGGTAAAAGAACAAGCTCCCAGTTTTACTCAAAATGGCAGCTGGGCCTCTTGCCTGACTCAGTGTGTGCTGAGTTGGGCAAGCAGAGTGGAGTCCGGGGGGGGGGGCAAGGAGGGGGGTGGGGTGGAGAATCCACACACTCACACACCCGTTGGACTCCTGTGACATCCAAAGTCCCATCTGCAGATGCGTTTGAATGAAACTGATCATCTGGATCCATTTCATTCTAGGTTCAGGCCTAATTTTGGGTGGGATGGGATGGGCCTTGTCCGATGACCATCGTCAGGAGAAGGGGCAGGAGGAGTGTGAATGTATTCATTCTTCTCAGTCTTGCGTCTGCTTTTGGTACCATTGACCACAGCATCTTCCAGGACCGCCTCCATGAGTTGGCAGCATTGTTTTGTAGTGGTTCCGCTTTTATGTGTGGCGGCCAGCTCCAGGCACGAACCCACTGAATATGGTGGCGCAGTGGCAGCCATGTGGTAGTGGCGGCGGCAGCAGATTCTCCTAGCTGGTGCCAGGAGCTGCAGCCACACAACACTCTCCCTTTTCAGTGTATGTGCGCATTCACGCCACTCAGTTATGTGTCCTGGTGCAGAGACATTCCTTCCTGTCTGCCTTTCTGCAATATGCCTCTGTTTCCACAAGTGCTACTTTTACTTCTCCTTCATGATTCCTCCCTCGTGAAGATACTCGCTCTTGTGTTCCCTTGGTTTGAATGTAGCAACCTATGGTGCGTAGTGAGATTGTAACACTCTTATGTCTCTATGTTCACCCAACCATAGGAATGTACACAAAGACACCTGATGAGAAACCATGTGACCATCACCTTGGATTTATTCAAGTTCCACCATGCGGGTCCTCTTTCATTATTATCATGACTGCGAGCCTATCTACACTACTGCTTTAAAACAGTTTATAACGTCATTAACCGGTTTAAAACTGTTATAAAACCGTTTTAAAGCAGTAGTGTAGATAGGCTCTGTGTCCGTATGCACACTTTGAATGCTTGCACCTTGAAATACGTATACTGAGTGACTGGGTTATTTCAGTCGTTAGTGTACCATCACCAAGGTAACCCATGTTGCAGCCAGTTGCCTCGTGGGTATAGGTTTTTCCTTGGCCAAAGGATATTAAGTTCAAAGAACAGCATTTAGGTCCAATATGCTAAACCAGATCCACGCATAATGAATGGAACAGCCATGTCCTTCCTGTTTCACTTTGCAGTTCGATTCTGTCATCGGTGCTAAGCACAATACGGGGATCTCTCACTTCAAACATAAACCGCCAGGTAAGGCCACAATATCAATCACTCAATAACATTTATTGCATTAGTCCTTGGACCATATCAGCCACAACCGAGAAACAAAGATTACATGAGGTTGTAATATAGTGATCTTCAGATAGAATTAGTCGTTAAAAGAATTAAGGTTAAAACATACGGTTAATTAAGGTTAAAACACCTACAGCTGGTTAAAATCAGTCATTAAAATTATTGAGTTTAAAACATATTCCCAAAATAAGAAGCTTTACTTATAAAATGCATAACATTGTAAATTCACATCAGAGAGCATTTCTCATATTTCAGAATCTCCCTGACAATTTACAGCAATGGAGTTTACATCTCCCTATGTTTAGCAGCCTTTACTGCAAAAGGAGCAACCCTCCAAACCTATTATTATTATTATTATTATTATTATTATTATTATTATTATTATTATTATTATTTTCCCACCTTTCCCCCACTACTGGGACTCAATGCAGCTTTACAAATTAAAACATGTACAGTTAAAACAGACAGAGGAATACAATTTTAAAAATAATAATTAAACATGCTATAATATTAAAGCATTTAAAAACATTTTAAATAGGAATTTTTAAAAAATCCAATATACAAATAGCGCAAAAACAGAGGTTCAGACTACTCCCCAAAGGCCAGCTGGAACAAAAAGTTTTAGCCTGCCTCTGGAAACACACCAGGGAGGGAGCCAGTCTAGCTTCCCTGGGTAGTTCCTTGCAGCAGAAATCCCAATTTCTTCTTTACTCCCCAAAATTTCATATATTTTTTTAAAAGGGATCTAAATAATGGGCTCCAATGTCAGTCCCATTCCCTGGGACATGTTCCACCCTGTGGTGGGGAGAGATCATCATCTCCTTCCTCTCACATATAGTACCATTCTGAACCCCAATCAGATGTTGATCTACTGCTCCATAATCTTTGTGGCCACTTCCTGGGTCGTGGGACGTCCGCTGGTCTTAGTTCCATTGCTCTGAGTTCCATCATCATCTGTGGTGCAGTTGATTGGTAAGTGGGACAGACAGGGCCTTCTTGACTGTGGCCCTTGGATTGTGGAGCCTCCTCCCTGTGGGAGACTCACCAAGCCCATCCCTTGTCAGTTTTTAGAAAAATAGTGGGGACTGTTCCACTGGGCTTTTAGTATTCGATGACTTGCACCCCAATGTTTTTTTTTTAAATGCTAAGGCCAGATGTCTCTTGATTTTTATTTTTTATTACTGTTGTTTTTTCTGGCTTATTTTTTTTGTTAATTTTGTTTATTTGCTTACTGTTGTTGTAAGCCTCCTTGGTAGTTCATTTTGATTGAAAAAATATCTTATCAATATTAATATCAGCAAATATACAAACCTCCCATCTGCCTATTATTATTTTTCCCACCCAGTCGCTTATCTGGTCTCAGAGCTGGGTAGAGGAACTGGGGAACTGATCCCAGGGACAGGGAAGGTAGGGGAGGGATTGGGCCTGCAAATCCTGGTTGCAACACCCGGTCCTCTTGATCCACAGGAGGAGCTGCTGTCCTCAGACTCTGACGAATGGACCTCAGACTCCTCCATTGAGCAGGAAGGCCCTGGTGAACATTGTCCAGCCAGCTCATTGCGCCTTAGATGTGCACCACCCAGACGAAGCCAGCGACTGTGGGGAAGGGCACTGGCCCTTTACAAAACCACGGATGCAGCACTTGAGGAGGAGAAGCTCCCAGAAGGACTCTCTTGGGCTGGCTTTAAACCTCGACCACTTGCTCCAAGCTCGTCTTGGGGTAATTTGTCAGGACTCTAGGAGCAGGACCACTCTCCATGGTGGTGAATTTGAGCCTTCAGGCCCTGGGTCAGCACTTGCAGCTGTAGCCAGGGTTCTGAACTTGCTCTACTCTGGGAACACTTCAGCCACTTTCCATCCTCTGTCCCCTTCCTTTAGCCATTGCCTTATAGGGACAATGGTATAGATCAGGAAACTGGACATGTTGCAAAAACCTAGTATAAGCTAAGCTATGGGAAGGAAAGGGGCCTTCCACAAGCTCTGATCCTCATTCTTTATCCTGCAGATATGTCCTGTAATGACGGTTGTCTTGAACGCGGTGAAACAACTGAAGGTGTCTTTGATAAATGGTAATTTTTTTGCATTTGATTTCTTCCTGCACCTTCTAATTTCTTAAGTGAAGATCACCCATAGGTCCTATCCTGTTACTCCCTTTCCACTTCTGTGAATGAGCAGAAGTTCTGGGGATAGCAGTTACCTAGTTTGGGTATTTTGTAATCTTTGACATATTTACAATTATGCAAGTTGAGCTTGGGTGAAGATGAAGTGCAGAGCACTCCTACGAGCAAGAAATCCACTTCCCCACAGCTGATCTCCAGGGAAAGATCCATGCAGACCCAAAAGTTTCCCTACAAGCTACAATTCACAGCTTAGCTCTCTCCTCTCAGCTTCTCTCCTGGCCTCAAACTGTTGCTTGTTTCTTTGCCCCAAAAGTGCTTGTATTGTTCCCTATAGACACAGACCTACCTGTGGAAAGTGTGTATTTAGTTAGGAGGGATGAGTCACCTTCTCCAAAATGTTTCTCAAGTTCTGAGGGGGTCTTCTAACTGAAGAACGGGTGACTTATGGCCCCCGCAGATGTTTTGGCCTGCAATTCCCATGCTTCCCAATCATTAGCTATGTTGGCTACTGCAGATGGGAGTTATAGGCCAAAACATCTGGAGGGCCATGAGATGTCCACCTCTTTCCTAGACATTCTGTCCCATTTACATGCAATTTCCCTACAAACTGTGATTCCAGAACAGCTGCACTACTGGAAGGTGCATGCTTCCAGGGACTGTGTCAGCCCTGAGGCTTCTTTTCACTCTCAGGACCTCTGGCCTTCAATGGACATTGCATACCTCTTCCCAGTTTAGACTTGTTCGCATCCTGCTGTGCTGCTGGGATGGCCATGTGCCATTACACCATGCCTCCAGGTTCTCTCTGGCACACATGGGGACCTCCCCACTTATATGAGCTTCCCCCATGTATTCCAAAGGAGACAGCATCAAGGGATCTGGAAGATGGCTTCCGTCTTATTTACCACCACCACCAGCAGCTCTGTGGGAGCCAAGTGGAGAGGCCTTTACAAGAGACCCAAGAAAACAATGCAGAATGTGGGTTTTGTCCTGTTCAGCCTGGGTCAGACTTAGCATTGAGACAAGTAAAGGGGAAAATTCTATGGCAAGCGAGTCAACAGGGAAAGGGTCATGCACAAAGTTCTCAGTCCAGCAAGAGAAGAGGTCTAGAGTAGTCAATAGACAGGCAATGGTCAAAGACACAGCATTACCAGGCAGGAGGGGACTTCCCGGAGACAGGTTTGAGGCACAGCCAAAGTCAAAACACAGGTCAGCAGTCAGTGATGTATGCCATCCAAGAAAACAGAGTCCAAAGATCAGTAGCATGAAGTTTCATTCACAGGACAAGGTCAGGACAGCAAGGGCACAACGCGCTGGATCTAGTACTCAGATGTAGCTTCCATCGGCTCTTATATTCCAACTGCATTTCTATATCCAGAGCCCCACTCAGGGTTCAGCTGCATCACATTAGAAGACTGTGTAGGATGTCCTCCCTGTCACCATAGGGGTCCTACTCATGAGGCACCCTCTTCAGTAATTGAGCACTCCTTTACCTGGCCATCGTCCTAGTCTGAATCTAAAGACACCACCATTCTCAGGGATTAGCCGGTGGCCCAGCATTCACCTGTGTCTCAGAAATGGAGCTTCCTGCCTCTTGAGGAGGCAAATCTGAGGAAATCCCCCCTGAGGGCCCTGAACTATCTTGGGTAGATGGTCCTCTGCCACTTGTTCCCTTGGGGTATCTGGCTCTGAGGGTTCAAGCTCTTCCTTTGAGGATGACTCCATTGGAGGCATGATAGCTGGAACCTGCACAGCCTCAGGACTTGGGGGGGGGGGCGCAGCAAATCTATCCCTCTTAGTATCTCAGTCCAGCCTTCTCCAAAGGCCCACACACACTTCCCCTATCTCTGTCCCATTTTCGGTGACCACTAAGTGTTGGGTGGTTTCCTGGCTGATTCTTTCCTATTGTACAGGCTGAAATGCCTCTCCTAAGGCTGAATTACAGACAATTAAGAGCTTTAAGCTAAAATGTGCTGGTATATTTTGGCCCACCTCTTTTTCCTTTGGGCCCACCCACCACCAGATGCAGCTCCCAAGAGCTACTCCAAAATGGAGTTTGGTCCTCAGGTTGAACTCCCCTGATGTAGAACAGACAAGGTGGGTTGGGAATGGGCGGAGCTGGGTGCTGCTTGACAGGATGGTTCTCTGTGTTTCCATGTAGTGGATCTTCCCTTTGGCTCATATGGAGTTCTGAAGTACCATCTGACAAATTTCCCCAAGGTCAATGATGCCGATTTTGTCATGGATATTTCTGTAAGTATCAGCTATAGATGACACCATGGTGTTCTGTTGTGCCTTCAGGATAAGTATCTCTCTCTGTTTCCTCCATGTACTCACATTGGCACAGTCCAATATCTGAGGCATAGGTGTCTGATCTCCCTCCCCACATAAACCTATTTGAGAACCTAAGAATTGGCCACTCACTCTTTCTTTCTAGGCTGATTTCGAGTTAGCGGGAGGGGGTCTCATCTCCATCCCAGAAGATGCCATCTCCATTAACCTGCCTTCCATCCAGAACTATACTTTGTGCCACAGTCTCAATCCAGCATTCTTGAATATGGTGATGTCTGTCGTAGGCAAAATAGAGCCTCAGGAGCTGAGCTGTGTTCATGATGCGGTGAGTAGTCTCTGGGGCTGTGTGGCCTGGTGGGTGAGGAGAACGGCTAGGAGAACAGGGTGGGGGACCTCTTGCCCATGGGCCTCACACAATCTGGCCCCGCAATGATCTGGTGGGGATCACTCAGCCCCTACCCAACTGTATTTCCTGACCCATGGGCTAGTGAGTGAAGCCTGATCCTTGGTGAGAGGGTGAATTGGACAGTGGATCCTCTGAAAGCAAGCAGGATCATTTGAAGATGGAGAAAGCTAAGGGAAACCATCTGCACCATCAGAACAGAGTCTCAGGCCTCTAACGAACACCACAAACCTACAGGGTTGGTGTCCATTTCCCTCCATGTTAGACGTTGTCCCTTTCCTGGGTTCATCTTTCACCACTTCAGTTTATTCAGTCTAGTTCTGAGTCTCCCATGTGATGATTGCCTTTGTGATGGTAAATATGTCCAAAGAGGTTCTTGAATTATTGTGTTGGTAAAATTCAGAAATAATTAAGGAGACACAAACAGGTTCTGGGGTCAAATATAGTCTCCTTTCCCAGATGGTTGCTCTTTTGAATGGAATAAATGTTATATGTTCAGTCGGGTTTCAGGCCTGGCTTTGGCATGGAAACAGCTTTGGTCACCCTGTATGATGACCTATGTCGGGAGAAAGACAGGGGGAGTGTGACTCTGTTGATTCTTCTTGATCTCTCAGCAGCTTTCGATACCATCGCCCATGGTATCTTTCTGGGACGACTGGCTGAGTTGGAAGTGGGAGGCACTGCATTGCAGTGCTTCTGCTCCTACTTGACAGGTCAGCTGCAGAAGGTGAAGCATGGGGGACATTGCTTGGCCGTGTGGGTTCTCCAGTATGGGGTTCCGCAGGGGTCAGTCTTCTCCCCCATGTTGTTCAACATCTACATGAAACCTTTGGGTGCAGTCATCTGGAGTTTTGCAGTGCGTTGTCATCAGTACACTGATGACACACAACTCTACTTCTCCTTTTCATCTTCAGCAGGTGAGATTGTGGATGTGCTGAACTGGTGCTTGGCTGCAACAATGGACTGGATGAGAGCTAATAAACTGAAACTCAATCCAGACAAGATTGAGACGCTGTTAGTGGGTGGTTCTGCTGACTGGATGGAGGGTCTTCAACCTGTTCTGGATGGGGTTGCACATCCCCTGAAGGAGCAGGTTCGTAGCTTGGGGGTTCTCCTAGAACCATCTCTGTCACTTGAGGCGCAGGTGGCCTCAGTGGCACGGAGTGCCTTCTACCAACTTCGGTTGGTGGCCCAGCTACGCCCCAATCTGGACAGGGATAACCTGGCTTCGGTTGTCCATGCTCTGGTAACTTCCAAGTTAGATTACTGCAATGCACTTTACGTGGGGCTGCCTTTGAAGACAGTTCAGAAGCTGCAGCTTGTGCAAAATGCACTGGCGAGATTGGTAACAGGGACCAGAAGGTTCGAACATATAAGACCAATTCTGGCCCGCTTACATTGGCTGCCTGTACGTTTCCGAGCCCAATTCAAGGTGCTGGTTTTAACTATAAAGCCTTGCAAGGCTTGGGACCACAATACCTGACAGAACGCCTCTCCCGACATGAGCCTACCTGTACACTATGCTAAACATCTAAGGTCCTCCTCTGAGTGCCTACTCTGAGGGAAGCTTTGAGGACGGCAACAAGGGAGAGGGTCTTCTCTGCGGTGGCCCCCAATTATGGAATGATCTCCCTGATGAGGCCCGCCTGGCTCCAACACTGTTATCTTTTCAGCACCAGGTGAAGACTTTTCTCTTCTCCCAGGTGTTTTAACAGCTTAAGTTGAGTTTTTAACAAGTTTTGGCCAGGCGTAAAAGTTTAAAATGTTTTAAATATCATCTGTTTTTATGTTTTATGTTTTTAAATTTTGTATATTGACTTTTTAATGTACAGTCTTTTAAAATTTCGTAAACTGCCCAGAGAGCTTTGGCTATGGGGTGGTATATAAATAATAATAATAATAATAATAATAATAATAAGAAGAAGAAGAAGAAGAAGAAGAAGTTTAAAATGAATTTGGTTAATTCCACTGTGGGCCATTTTATAACAATTTCCCATGATTCTAAATGTAATATTCTTTCGTTCCTCCTTCCCTTTTCTCTCCGTCCACAGTGTTCTGAACTGAAGGATGCTCTTCTGGCTCTGATTCCACCTGGGGTGAGTAATGTCTTTAGAAACATAGTGTTCCATGCATCTGACTCCACCCCATGATAGGACACTTCAAGGTTAGTTTCAATGTAAGGAGATAGTACTGGAGAAAAAAAAAAGCCAGTTAGGTTAGAGAGTAGAGGAAGAGGCAGCCAGCCAGCCAACCAGTGCTCATCTAATGCAGGACCAGCTCCTAAATGCAACAACACCCACAGCTGTAGAAATAGGAGACTCTGAAGATAATCTAGCCTGATTCCTGTTCACCTTTGTGATCGCAGCTTGCTTTACGCGAATGGGAAACTTTCACACCCTGAGCAGTGCTCGAAAGCAGATATTTGTGTAAATGTCCACAAATTTGCGCAAATTTCCTCCACAAAGCAGGGCTGATTCAGACTACTGATGAAATTTGTTCAAATTGAACTGGGAATCAGGAACGAGATGGACGTGAGGACGTGTTTGACAATTTGCGAATACTGTCACTGGACAGTATCTTTGCATTCGTGTTTGGAGCTTCGAACAGGGCATGCTTGCATATTTTGTGAGTCACCGTGAAATTCTCATACGTTCCTACTATGATCTCTCAGGCTCTGCATTCCATCAGTGGGGGTTGTTTCTTTCAGCCCCCAACCAGTGCAAATGGGAGATGTCTCAAATTCTTGTAGCGGGCATCCACAGCCATCAAAGGCCATGTGTGGTCCATGGGAGTGCAGGGCCATCTGCCGGCTACATCAGGTGACTTTAAGGAGTGGAGTGAGCCATAAAATAGATACTGGAGCAGGATGAAGACTACCTTCAAATGATGATTGTTCCATTATTTATTAGTTGGAATTTATATCCTGTGGCCTTATATCCTGTGGAGAAGAGAAGACTGAGGGGAGACATGATAGCACTCTTCAAGGACTTGAAAGGTTGTCACATGGAGGAGGGCCAGGATCTCTTCTCGATCATCCCAGAATGCAGGACATGGAATAATGGGCTCAAGTTACAGGAAGCCAGATTCCGGCTGGACATCAGGAAAAACATCCTGACTGTTAGAGCAGTACGACAAGGGAACCAATGACCTAGGGAGGTGGTGGGCTCTCTCACACTAGAGGCATTCAAGAGGCATCTGGACAGCCACCTGTCAGGGATGCTTTAAGGTAGATTCCTGCATTGAGCAGGGGGTTGGACTTGATGGCCTTATAGACTCCTTCCAACTCTACTATACTATGATTCCTCAGGGCAGCTTGTAGGATATCATAAATGAACCAGCAACAATAAAATTCATCAGTATATAACACTATACATACAATCAGAGTCTTATAGAACTATAACGACAAAAACACCAAGAATAATTGATAAAACCACCTTAATTTCATCTCATTCTTCAGCTGAGTGACAGATCTTTTTCCTTATTCTGGTCCATTTCCACTCAGTGCCTACAAAAAAAGAGAGATTTGGCCTGGTGGAAATAATGACAGACAACTTCTCTGACTTACAAAAACTACTATGTCAGATCGATGAAGTGAGTTATGATTATGGACTCAAAATGAAAATCAAGAAATGAAATATACGGTACTAAGCAAAAAAGTTTTCTACTGTGCCTAACGTTACAAGAAACAATGTGCTAATCAAACGTGTCACAAAATATAAATACCCAGGAACTTGGCTCAATGAAAGTAATGAAGAAATACAAGAGAAAACCGCAAGAATTGAGATAGCAAGAACAGCGTTTGTCAAAATGAAACAACTGCTATGTAATCCGGACCTAAATTTTACTCTAAGGACTCGGATGGTAAGATGCTGCATGTTTTCAATATTATTTTACGGAGTGGAGGCTTAGAAACTTAAGGAAAACAATTTGACGAAAATCAACTCTTTTGAAATGTGGATGTACCAAAGTATGTTGAAGATTCCATGGACTGACCGAATAGCAAATGAGGATGTACTACATAGGGTAAACAAACAAAAAAAAAGAATTTATAAATACCATAAAAAGAATTTTTTTTTTTTGCAAGACCCTGGTCATATTATTCAAGGAGAAAAATACATCATACTCGAACCTATTATGCAAGGGGAAATTGAAGGAAAAAGATCCGTGGGAAGAAGATGGACATCATGGCTACAGAACTTGAGGGTAGGGTATTGCTATACTTCTATACAATTATTTAGAGTAGCGGCGTCAAAAACAAAAATAGCTGTAAGAGTAGCTAACCTCCGATAGGAGAAGGCACTTTAAGAAGAAGAAGAAGACCTGATGAAAATCCCAAGGGTGGCTGTGCCATAAGAAGAATGCCACCACCAAAAAGGCCCTTCGCCTCATTCTAGCCAATTGAGCTTCAGGCAAATAAGGGACACGAACCAAATTCCCCAAAGATTGTTAGCATTTGGGCAGGCTTACATGGGATAAAGGAACCCAGATCCAGGGCTATAAAGATTCAAAGCAGTCAGTGCATTTCTATCAATTCATGTGTTGTGATGCATACTGGATCCAAATGGTCTTTAGAGGCAGTCCTACATAGAACACATTACAGTAGTCCAGGTTGAGATTTTGCGGTCTTGCATCATGGAGGCCAGACTGTGACTTGAAAGCTCATTTCACAGGTCCAAGCCACCAGGAATTCACTGGGCTGCTTTAAGTTGAGGAGACATCCCAGCATCTATCTTTCCATCTGCCTCTACCTGAGACATGAGATATATAATATGCTTGCCAACCTTTTTCTAGTAGGCATCCTGTTCCTTTAAGAGGAGGCAGAAAATCAACAAAGTTCTCTTCATCATCGAATGCCAATACTTTTGGGAAACACTGTCTGTTGAATTTCCGCTTTTTGTGCAAGTGAAGGAGTCCTGATAGGAGGAGAAAGTGGTTCCATTAGAGCTAGGGAAGGGTGAAAAAGCTTTTCACGTTCACCTAGGGTCTCCAAACACCACTTTGAAGCTTGGCTTGCCTCCTTACCTGTATTCACTGCAAACATAAATGATTGTTTTGTACCTTTCCAATGAGAGCCCAACATTAAGAATGTGATGCAAGGAAGTTGTTGATTAGAACTATGGTGAAATGGAGCAGTGGATGGGGGGGGGGGGCTCCCTTTCTGCAAAACTTTTCCTCCATGCCGAAAAACACTCCTTAATTTGGTGATCTTTTTTTAGATTGTGGAGAAGACTATGAGATCAGGACAGAAATATTTGACACTTTTTAAAGTATCCCTTGTTTTCTTTTTCAGGGCTCTGGAATCAAATCCAAGGTGTGTCATACCTGCTTGGGTACCACATTGCTGGCTAATCCATCAGGGGAGCGTAGTTGTTTTTAAATATTCTGGCACCACTCCTTGGAATGTATTGTTTATTACATATGTATATCCTGTCCTTTCTCCAGAGTGTCATGTTCATTAAAATTTCCCCCCTGAATGGCCCAGTGATTGATCTTACAAATGACAGAGGTGTTGCACAGCTCACGGCGCAAATCGAGGTGTTCTTCAAGAATGCAGATGGATCTATTACTTCGATACTCATTTTAAGTGATGTGAGTACCACCAGCTAAAAGAAATGCTTGTCTGGATGACACCACCACTGGGTTCACTACCACATCAATGAGAAGCGGGAATCTGACCGGCCTTTTCTCTTTCGAGAGCATTTTGACTTTCTCAATTGTGTATTTGCAGATCCTCAGTCTGGCCACCATGTTTTTTGTGGTTGGTGGCAGGCCGGCCCTGACCATGTCCATAGACAGGTAAGAGAACTTCGCTTTTTGTGTTCCTCAGCATTTGTGCTGCTCAGAGGTCTCCTAATCACACATGGTATAGCTATGCATGATAGTTCTTCTTCCTTTTATGTAAGCATATGAGCCCAATTTGAATTTGGACTCTAATGGTTTAGGAGGGGGGTTCTAGCATTCCCCCAATTTTCTTCAAAATTCCACCCCCCTGGTGGTAGTGGTGATTAAAAAAATAAGAAAAAAACCCTCTATTGATTCCAAAACTTTTTTTGGGGGGGTGGGGGTGGGTGGGAATGGGTTGGGAGAAAATTTAACACCCCCTCCTGCACCTCCACGGTCCTGATCGGAATTGCGGCCAAGTGAGCTTAAACAAGTGTAAGAAAAGTGTGATTAGGAAACTGTTAGGTTTGGCCCTATGGCTTGGTTTTTCCCATAATCCTCATGGACAGACAAAGGCCATGACACCAATTTCTCTACTTGGAAACGTTGTAAAGGCATCCTCCACGGCCAACCTGGCATGATTCCCTTTGAGGCAACATCGCTCATTAGGGCCAGGACAGCTCTCTCTCTTGTTCTGGGGGTTCTCAGAGTGAGAGTTTAGACAGGTGAGCTCTTCAGAGAGGGCACCCACATGATGAGATTCCACAATGCGAGAGAAGATCAGGTTGGTGGCTTCTCCCCTTTGGAAGAGCCCTCAACGAGTCCAGAGAACCCACCCATCTAATCTCTGGCTCTGATCCAATGCCTAGCATGGATGAGTGAGGTCTTATTATGATTTGCACTCAACAGCAGCACCCCCCGGCTGGAGGGCACAGTAGTATTGTGACCAGAGCGATGCTGGAAGGACCAGGAAGAGGTCTCTCTGGAGAGGTCACCTGCCTGATCCCTCACTCTGGTAGAGAAAATGGGTCCGAGGGCTGCTCCTCCAAGGAACCCTGCTGGCCACTCCGCTCCTCTCGTATTTGCTGCATTGGGCAAACGGAGTCAATGCAGTGGTGCCACAGTGCCACCAAGGGCCCTCCTGATGGTGCTGGGTGATCAGCTGCCCCTCCTTATCGCATGCCTGGCCTGATCAAGGGATTCATCCTGCCTTCTCCAAAGGGCTGCCCCTGCCCCTGCAGCCCCCATTCCCTCTCAATCCGGAGGGTTGGGAGATCCCAGGAGAAGATTTGGGGGGCATGTTGGAGGTGCAAGTCGGAGGAAAGGACAGGAAAGGTCTGCTGTGCAAGCATTTAATTTACACAACCATCACTATCCTAACATCTTGCAAAAGCATCAAAGTATTAAAATCCAACCTTCCACACAAACAATATCTATACAAAAAACAAACAAACAAACAAAAAACGACCTGACCTTTACCACTAGTGAGGACTAGTAACTTGAGATTTCACCAGGGCAAAATTATCAGCCACCTAAATTTGGTACCCTTTTCCATAATGGCTTCCAGGCACATTTTTAATTAGGAAAAGGGAGAGTGCAGTAGAGCCCTCCAAAATGGGGGGGGGGTCACTTAGGGGTGACCACATTACACCAGTCTTAAAATCACTCCACTGGCTGCCAATTAGTTTCCGTGCGAAGTACAAAGTGTTGGTCATTACCTTTAAAGCCCTACATGGTTTGGGTCCAGGTTACCTGCGGGATCGCCTTCTCCCATACAATCCGCCCCACACACTCAGGTCCTCTGGGAAGAACTTACTCCAGTTAGCCAAAACTAGGCTGACAACCGTTACCCAGAAGACCTTCTCATCTGCTGCTCCCAGACTGTGGAATGGCCTGCCAGAGGAGATTCATCAACTTAACAGTCTCTCTGAATTTAAGGAAGCCATAAAGACTGATCCCTTCCGGCAGGCCGACCAAATTGAATTTTAAGAGATTTATTGTTATTTTAATAATGTATTGGTTTAATATATTTTAAATCAGTTTTATGTATTTTATGTTTGTATTTAATGTTGTTCCCCATCTTGATCCAGAGGGAAAGGCGGGTAAGAAATAAATTATTATTATTATTATTATTATTATTATTATTATTAAATAGTTTATCTAATGGGAAAGTATTTTTACAATGTGAGGTGGAATCCTTGTTGTGTGTATGTACATAGCTATAATAAAACCATCTACTTGCCCATTTTACCCACCGAAAGGATGCTTTGATTGTGACAATCTCATCTTTTCCTGCCCCTCAGCCATGATCTTCAGCTGGTTTCTTCAAGCGTTGGCATCTCTGAGGTAAGCTGACCTTTCCCACGGCATCACTTTCCTTTTGAGGACTGTTATTTGAGAGTGATGGCTGCAGCTTACTGATGTCCGCCTTTCATGTCCTCCTTCTCCTCCAGGTGGCCAGTCTTGTGCCCCACTGCAATAGCCTGCTGGGAGAAAGAATTTTGCCTCTTCTCAATGGTAAGAGGGCAGGAAGAGGGTTCTGCTAAAGGCACAAGATGGCGGGCTCAGATTCAAAGGGATCTCCATGTTCAGAGGCTGGCTGCCACTGGATGCCATGGGTGCATGGTGACTGAAGGAGTGGGGTGGGCAGTTGGGCAGGAGATCTAGTAGGAGATCCTCCCATGTTCAGTGGCTGTCTACCAGGGGTGTGCAGAGCTGGTATTCTCTGCCCCAAAGTTTTAGGAGGTGATTCTCTGCCCAGATTTCCAGAGCACCTGCCTCTCTCCACTCTGCAGGATAGTTTTGTGGAAAACCGCTCCATTCTTGTCAATGGGAATTAACAGAAATGCTCACAGCTCCCTCAGTTTTAAAGATAAACACATCAGAATTGGCACCGTGACAGCTTTTAAAGAGGGCTTTTGGAGTAGATCCCTGAATGCAGTGGTTTATTGGGAATGTTCAAAGTCCAAACTCAAATGTCCTCTTAGGCAGGCACCTCTATCGTGCCTTGATCTGTATGGCAAGGGAGAGGGAAATGAAGCAGCGGGAAAAGCATTTAGCACAATCATAAAAAAGTAAAATTGAATAGGGATGAATGCCTAGTTCTACACCTAAGAAAAAGAAACCAAATGCACATATACAAGATGGGGGATACTTGGCTCAGCAATACTACTAGCAAGAAGGATCTTGCAATTGTTATAGATCACAAGCTGCATATGAGCCAACAGTGTGATCTGGAGAAGAGAAGATCGAGGGGAGACATGATAGCACTCTTCAAATACTTGAAAAGTTGTCACACAGAGGAGGGCCAGGATCTCTTCTCCATCAACCCAGAATGCAGGACACAGAATAACGGGCTCAAGTGACAGGAAGCCAGATTCCGGCTGGACATCAGGAAAAACTTCATGACTGTTAGAGCAGTAGGACAATGGAACCCATGACCTAGGGAGGTGGTGGGCTCTTCCACACTAGAGGCCTTCAAGAGGCAGCTGGACAGCCATCTGTCAGGGATGCTTTAAGGTGTATTCCTGCATTGAGCAGGGGGTTGGACTCAATGATGGCCTTAGAGGCCCGTTTCAACTCTACTATTCTATGATTCTATGATAAATATATATTAATAAATGCCACAACAGCAGCACACAGCTTGCCCATCCTCAGAGAGGACAGGAGGCTTGCAGGATGAGGAGCAGGCGGCACCCCTCCTCCACTGTCGGACAGGTACATGGAAGTGAGTCGAGTCAAGGCAACAACAACAGCTTCCCCGTGGGCAGCTACACACGAGGAGGAAGAGGAGGAGGAGCCTCCTGCACTGGAAGCCCACCCAGCCAATAGTTTAACTGAGAAATAAACAGCCTGCCTTATTGGCTGAGTGGCGGCAGTAGAAGAGGAGACGTCCTGGTTATGGGCTTCCTGGGGCAGGAAGCTGCGCTAGACGGACTTTGGCTCAGGCTGGTATTTTAGGATCCTCTTCCGATGCCCTTGTCTGTTTCCTCCCTCATGAGAGGTGAGGCAGATGTCAGTGGGCGAAAGGGATGCGGCACCCTTAGGAGCATAGGATGCTGCCTCATAACTGAGTCAGACCATTGTTCCATCTAGCCCAGCATTGCCAGCACTGACTGGCAGCAGCTTTCCAGGATTTCAGGCAGGATTTCTGTCCAAGCCTTACCTAGAGATGCCAGGGATCAAACCTGGGACATTCCGCCTGTAAAACTGGTGCTGTACCACCAAACCCCAGCTGCTGAATGTTCTTCCCAAGGAGATGCAACTAGCAACAACAACTTTGAGTTTGAGCCGCCAGACAAAAAAGCCTTTTCATTTATGCAAAGACTAAAAAGGTTGTGGGTTGATTTTTTTTAAAATCATCAGTATGCTCTCAACATGTTTTAACTTCTGCTTATTATCAGTAGATTTACTTCAGCATATTTTATTTCTGTTTTTATGTAGTTGTGGTTTTCTGGTGGACAGCTCAATGAAAACGTCAACCCAGCGTTTGGCTGCTGTAAAACAGGCAAATTCCATGTTAGGCATAATTAGGGCTGCCTCTACAAGAGAGATTTAAAGCTCTTTCAAGGTGCTTAAAAAAATTTACCTCTACAAGAACGGAGCGCAAATTGGGCGTAGAGGTGCGTTATCTCTCCGATTATGCGCATTATCGAATGCGCGTTAAATCGCGAGTTTTATTTTGCTCCGGCCGTTAAAGCACATTTTGCCTATGTGAACAAGCGCTTATGTGCATTAACTACTTGAAAAGCACATTTTGGTCATCCGTTAATGCGCTTCGCCGCCTCTTGCCGCCTCTCGTGCAGAGGTATTAGGTGTAAAATGCGCTTCAGCGATTATGCGCATAATCGCCTAACCGGGCACAAAAGCGAATCCTTGTAGAGGGAGCCTAGGAAAGGATTTGAGAATAAAACCACCAATATCAGGCTGCCCTTATATCTATGCTGTAACCACACTTGGAATACTAGAATACTAGAAACCAGAGTCATCCATGAAGCTGAACGGTGAGAGATGCAGGAAAAATAAAAGGAATTCATTGCCACAAGATGTAGTGTGGGCCTCCAATTTGGATGGCTTTACAATAGGATTGGATAAATTCCTGGAGGAGAAGAAGGCTATCAATGGCTACTAGTCCTGATGGCTATGTGTTACCTCCAGTAGCTGAGGCAGTGAGCTTATGTACACCTGTTGCTGGGAATATGGGTAGGAGGATGTCTTGTTTGTGGTTTCCTAGTTGACAGCTGGTTGGCCCCTGTGTGGACAGCATGCCAGACAAGATGAAACTGGCAGGGGCTTCTAGGATTGAAGCCCTAAACATCTGGAGATCTACCTTCTGCCCAACCGTGTTCTAAGCAAACAATGCAGGGAGTGTTTTCGTAGCCATCCTCTGTCTGGTTTACAGCCTAGACACTGATTTGGGCCTCTCAACATTGGAATCAGCATCTTTCTGTAGAATCACATCCCTTCCAATCAGACCAAAATCACTGGATTTGTTTCCTCTAGGTCCCATTGGTGGTGGAGTTCCACTGCCTTCAACCCCAGGGATTTCATTGGATAATGCCAATATACGGATTGCCAAGGTAAGACCTAAACAGTGTAGAGTTATTGCACAATAATAATAATAATAATAATAATGATAATAATAATACTTAATAATAATAATAATGATAATAATAATACTTACAGAAGTTATCTTCTTGTAAGCCTTGCTACAACCTGTAAATTAGGTCAGTATTATCACCCCCCCTCTTGAGGGTGGTAGGGCCAAGGAGTTACCTGAGGCTGAAAGGATGACCATATCACCGAGGCAGAGATGAGATGGGATTCAAAGCGGGGACTTCCTGGCTGTTGAGAATTCAGAAGGTTTTCCTGGAGATGGGCAGAGAAAGCTGGAGGGGACTGTGGAGCCCTTGGCAACCTTCCCCCACTTGATGTTTTCAAATCTCTGCCTATCAGTTCCATGTCCCTGCTCCTGTCCTTCCCAGGAAAAGTGGAAGGGATGCAGAGAAGCTGCCCCAGGAACACAGCCCAGCGGCTCTACTGTCCTTTCCAGCTTTCTCTGCCTGACTCCAGGGGAGCCTTTGGACATCTCAGCATCAGGGGCTGCTCTCCTTGTGCCTACTGCTAACACGAGGAATGCCACTTGTACACAGGCTCAAATGGGGCACTCAGACCTCTGGCTGGCAGCCGACCCATCTTAACAGACAGGAATGGCCAAGGAAGGCATACAATGGGGGATCTTCCTCCAGCATTTTCCATTCTTCTTGCGATGGGATGTGCTGAAAGAGCAAGCTTAAAATAAGCCACCCTCTTTGTCTCCTTGCTTAGGGCGCCCTCGTGATCTGTGCCTGAACCAGAAGGTCTCTCATGCACAGAGGTCTCCGGAGCAAGTGGGAAAGAGAGACCACCTGGGCCAAAGCCCCTACACCAACTCCCTGCTTCGTTGTTCTATCTTGATCCCAACTGATTCCTTCTCATGTAATTCTTTCAATAAATATTTAGACTTCAGCTGCAATGGACATCCCGAACGTTTCACTATATGGAACTAGGCACACATGAGCCCTCTGCAATCAAGACAAGAAGAGGACTGAACTTTTTTTTAATCTTTGAATCCCCCCCCCCCCACTGCCCCAATACAGCGTGGGATGCCTTTTAAACCTTTACATCTGCTTTCGATGAAAGCCGGTTTGGGTTTTTGCAAGACATCCTGATTTATTTCACCGTTTGGCCAAACGTTCAATGAATCCACACAACTCATTTCAACTTGAAGGAAACAGTTCCAAAATGTTTATTGTCGTTTTGAGTCAGTCCTTGTCTAAATCCGTAGAATGTGTTAGGCAGTTGTCTTTCACAACTCTGCTTCCTGAGATTATTTCAACTGGATATGCCTGGGATTAAACTGGGACCTTCTACTTGCAAAATAGGTGCTCTATTCTGACTCTGTGTGCTTGAAGCTCTTTATGAAAGCTGGAGAATGGATTTGGTTTTCTTGCCTCTGCTTTTGCACTGCTATGACCCTGGCTGGATCTACACGTCGTCCTCTATGCGCCCTCCCTGCGCCACAAGCTGCTTCGGAGCGCTGCACCCCGCCTAGTGGCTCAAGCCTCGGAGGCTCTGCTCGCGCTCTCGCTGCCACCGCCCTTTCATCCCTGCCGGTCCCAGGGAGGGAGGAAGGAGGGTTGTAAAGAAAAGCTAGCAATTGGAAATCCCTCTCCCAATCGCTGGCTTTTGTTTATAACCCTCCCCCCTCCCTCCCCGGGACCGGCCTGGATGAAAGGGCAGCGGCCGCGGCGGCGCGGGCGCGGGCAGAGCCTCCAAGGCTTGAGCCACACTAGGCGGGGTGAAGCGCTCTGAAACGGCTTGTGGCGCAGGGAGGGCGCATCGAGGACGACGCGTAGATCCTGCCCCTGACAGCTCCCTCCCTCCCTCCCTCCGTCCCTCCCTCCCCCCCTCCAGCTTTCTTTTCCCAATTGCAATCTGCTTTTAGCTTCCTTCTGTCCTGTCTGTCACAACCATCCCTTTCCCTCCCCTGCTTAGCTGACTAGACCCACATTATAACTTGATGCAATTTATACATGAGTTTCTTATTCACCTGTTGCAGCTTTGGGCTCTCTTCTTCCTTCTCCTTTTGCAGCTTCTCCTGATCCTTCTTGAACTCTTCCATCACTTGTTCCAAACTCAACTCACTATACACCCCCACACCCCCCCACACCCCCACACACCCCAGCTGACCAGCTCTCCCAGTTCAACTTTCTACTCCAGAACACAGGATCAAGCGGAGCAATGGCCAAACATCACTCTCTCACTCACAAATCACCAGAGATCAGGGTATTGCAACTCAAGAAATGTTGGTCCAACAGGATCCTGGAACAATGGCAGAGATTACCGCACAAAATAGAAAAAGAGCAAAAATAGAGAAACCCATGCCAACACATCAAAAGAAAATGGCATTTACAACGTTTCCTCATCAAATGAGTTATTTAGGCTGCAATCTCATGCACACCCACCTGGGAACAAGTCCCACTGAACGCAGGGGTCTACTTTTGAGCAGATGTGCAGAGGACTGCAACGGTAATCCCTTTGTATGACTATAGAGCCAGCAGGAGGGGCAAGGATCCACCCCCCCTTTATTAAAGGCTTATGTATTTATTACATTTCTATACTGCCCAATAGCCGAAGCTCTCTGGGCAGTTCACAAAAGTTAAAACCATCAGACATGAAGTATAAAACAAGCAACAGTATAAAACACAATATAAAAATACACCTAAAAAGCACAACCAGGGTAAAACTGAACAGCAACGCAGAGATTCAAAATACAGCTTTGAAACAGCAAAGTTAAAACACTAAGATGATGAACTGTTAAAATACTGGGAGAATAAGAAGGTCTTCACCTGGCATCGAAAAGAGTATAATGTAAGTGCCAGACGAACCCCTCTAGGGAGCTCATTCCACAGCCGGGGTGCCACAGCAGAGAAGGCCCTCCTCCTGGTAGCCACCCACCTCTCTTCCTTTGGCAGGAGCTCACAGAGAAGGACCCCTGAAGATGAACTTAGGGTCTGGGCAGGTACATATGGGAGGAGGAGTTCCTTACGATAACCTGGCCTCAAGCCGTTTAGGGCTTTGAATGTTAATGCCAACACTTTGAATCGGGCCCGGACCTGGACCGGCAGTCAGTGAAGTCAGTCTGGCTGCCCTGTTTTGTACCAGTTGAAGTTTCTGGACCATTTTCAAAGGCAGCCCCACGTATAACACATTGCAGTAATCCAGACGGGAGTTTACCAGAGCGTGGATAACTGTAGCTAGGCAATCTCTGTCCAGATAAGGATGCAGTTGGTATATCAGCCTAAATTGATAAAAGGTGCTCCTCGCCACTGAGTCCACCTGTGCCTCAAGTGACAGTTCTGGATCCAGGAGCACCCCCAAACCACAAACCGAATCCTTTAGGGGGAGCGCAAACCCCCTCCAGAACAGGGTGAACATCACATAGCCGGACAGATGAACCACCCACAAACAGTAGCTCAGTCTTGTCTGGATTGAGTCAGTCAGTTTGTTGACCCACATCCAGTCCATTACCGTGCCCAGGCACTGATTCAGAACAGCCACTGCCTCACCTGGTTTTGATGAAAAGGAGAGGTAGAGCTGGGTGTCATCCCCATATTGATGGCATCTCAGCCCACATCTCCGGACAACCTCTCCCAGCAGCTTCATGTAAATGTTAAATAGCATAGAGGATAAAATAGAGCCTTGTGGAACCCCATGGCCAAGGTGCCATGGCACAGAGCAACAATCCCCCAGTACCACCTTCTGGAATCGGCCATCTAAGTAGGAGCGGAACCACTGTACTGCAGTGCCTCCAACTCCCAGTCCAGACAGCCTATCCAGAAGGCTACCATGGCCGTTGGTATCAAAAGGTGCTGAGAGGTCCAAGAGAACCAACAGGGTCGCACTCCCCCTGTCCCTCTCCTGGCAAAGGCCATCCATAGGGCAACCAAGGCAGTTTCCATCCCAAAACTAGGCTTGATGCTCGATTGAAATGGATCTAGATAATCCGTTTCATTCAAGAGTGCCTGGAGTTGTCCTGCAACCACCCACTCCAGCACCTTGCCTGGGAAGGGGATGTTAGCCACCGGCCTATAATTGTTAACATCCTCCGGGACTTGAATCCGGGAATTAGGGATTTCTCCTACTTCTCCCCAAAGTTTCATTCTTTTTCCAGGTTAGATTACATCTTGGTTCCTCCGTCATGGATTCCTAACCTCATTTCATCTAACATTCTCCCCAAAATATTGTCAGATCATGCTGCAATTGAAACAGATTTGTCATGAAACCCTCAAGGGCCATATCACCCAATATGGCAGTTGGATTCTAACCTTTTAACCAAACAACTTTCTACTTTAATTATTGAGAAGGCCAGAGAAGAATATTTCCAAGCTAAATGATATGCCAGACATGGCTCCTAAGACAATTTGGGCTGCTATGAAGGCTACAATTTGAGAGGCCTGTATTGCCAAAAGTGCAAAATTAAAGAAACGTACAGACCGGATAAAGTGAGATTTATTAAATGACATAGCAGCCCTGGAATCAGAGCATAAACATACTGGGTCTGTAAAAATACTCAGGGATCTAGAAGCCAAAAGAAAAGAATTGGAAAGTATAGACACCATGGGTATTGCCAAATCCCTCCTGTACTTAAAACAAAAGTACTACGTTTCTGGTAAAAAACATTCTAAAATGTTGGCCAATGCGCCTAAAAAGAAACAAACAAAATCCAAAATATATTCAATAAGTAGGACTAATGGCATGTTAATGTTTGATCAAATACTAATTAACTCTCTGTTTGCAGGCTTTTATGCACAGCTTTATCATACAACCTCTTTGGGGTTAGACCTTATAGATACGGTAAATAATTGAAAAGAAGCGGTATTACTCCAGTTAATGAAAATCAACAAAAATTGTTGAATGGAAATATACTGGTGGAAGAGGTTGAACAAGCCATTAAACATTTGAAACATAATAAAGCCCCTGGCCAAGATGGATTCGGTAGCTCTTTTTATAAAAAAAATAAAGGTGTATTTATTAGGGGTGTGCACGGACCCCCCGGATCGGATCGGGACCCGGATCGGGACCTCCAATTTTGTCCCGGACCGGTTCGGACAAAATCAGAGGCCCCCCGGACCGGATCGAGTCCGATCCCGACCCAAAAATCGTAAATTTTTGGATCGGCCGCCATTTTTTTCCCCATAGACTTGCATTGCAATGCAAGTCTATGAGGAAAAAATGGCGGCGGGTGGGTGAGGGGGGGCCTAACTCCCTCCCCCCCCCGGGGCCGTCCGCTGTGGATGGCCCCGGCAGGTAAGCCCCCTCCCCCGCGCTCCCTACCCCCCCTGGGGCCGCCCTCTTCCATCCGCTGGCGCCCGCGGGCGCCAGCGGATAGAAGCAGACGGCTCCGGGGGGGGGGGGTAAGCCCCCTTCCCCGCCACTGCTTACCTTCTCGGCCCGTCCGCTCCCGTCCGGCGCCGGCGGCTACTACCAGCGGGCTCCGCGGCCTACTCTCGAGTAGCGCGCCGGGTGATGACATCACCCGGCGCGCCACCCTAGAGCAGGCCGCGGAGCCTGCTGGGAGTAGTAGGCGCCGGCGCCGGACGGGAGCCGCCGGGCCGGGAAGGTAAGGGCCCCCCTCCCCCCTCCGCGCGCCCCCTCCTCCCCTCCACGCACCCCCTGCTTACCTTCTCGGCCCGTCCGCTCCCGTCCGGGGCCGGCGGCTACCACCAGCAGGCTCCGCGGCCTGCTCTAGAGTAGCGCGCCGGGTGATGACATCACCCGGCGCGCCACCCTAGAGCAGGCCGCGGAGCCTGCTGGTAGTAGCTGCTAGTGCCGGACGGGAGCGGACGGGCCGAGAAGGTAAGCGTCCCCCTCCTCCCCCCCCCCGCTGTCCACTTTCATCGGCGGGCGCCCGCTGGCGCCTGCCAATGGAAGCGGCGGTGGGCGCCAGTGGGCGCCCGCCGATCCGCCGATCCGCCGAACCGGTTCGGAGCCTTTTCGGACCGGTTCGGATTGGATCGGCCGATCCAGCTGCGGGATCGGAAATCGGATAATTTATCCGATTTCCCACTGGACCGGACTCGGATCGTGGATCGGGTCCGATCCAGTGCACATCCCTAGTATTTATTCCTAAATTTGGTCAGCTTTATTCTAAGATTTGGCAGGGCGAAGCTGCCCCAGATACCTGGAAAATGTCTAGGATAATAGTAATTCCAAAACCTCGAAAGGATAACACAAAGATGGGGTCCTACCACCCAATCGCATTACTTAACCAGGATCAAAAAATCTTTTCATCCATTCTGGTCCAATGATTGAATATGGCGGGTAAGCTAATTCCTGGGGACCAGACTGGATTTATTTCTCAAAGACACATATCAGACCCGATAAGACGAGTCTTAAATATTATCCAAGATGCAACTAGGACAGGTCACCCTCTGTCATTAATTTCTCTTGATATATTCAAGGCCTTTGACTGTTTGGAATGGCAATATCTGTTAAGAGTCCTAAATTATTATCAGTTAGGGACCAAATTTGTGACCGCAGTTTCTAAACTGTATGTCGCTAATACTGCAGTAATACGCACCAACAATATGGATTATCCACTTATTACTCTGGAATGGGGAACGAAACAAGGCTGCCCCTTGTCACCTTTGCTCTTCGCCCTCTGTCTGGAACCATTGGTTAATACGTCAACGCCCAGGTATAGAGGGGTGAAGAATATACCTATAATCGGATATAGAGGAGGGGGTGAAGAACATGTGATTAATATCTATGCGGATGACATGATAATTATGCTGGGAGATTCATACCAATCAGTTTATTTATTTATTTATTTATTTATTGCATTTGTATACCACCCCATAGCTGAAGCTCTCTGGGCGGTTTACATGGGATTAAAACAATTAAAAACAATATACAAAAATTAAAACAGCAAAAGCATGCAATATACACATATATTTAAAACCACTATAATAACTTTAAAAAGCTGTAAGCCTAAAAACAAAAGCAAACCCAGGCTCCTCAGATATTGCCAAATGCCTGAGAGAAGAGGAAAGTCTTGACCTGGCGCCGAAAAGATAGCAATGTTGGCGCCAGGAGGGCCTCATCAGGGAAATCATTCCACAATTGGGGGGCCACCACAGAGAAGACCCTCTCCCTTGTTGCTGACCTCTGAGCTTCCCTCAGAGTAGGCACTCGGAGGAGGGCCTTAGATGTTGAACGTAGTGTTCGGGTAGATTCATTTCGGGAAAGGCGTTCCATCAGGTATTGTGGTCCCAAGCAGTGTAAGGCTTTATAGGTTAAAACCAGCACCTTGAATCGGGCTCAGAAACGTACAGGCAGCCAATGCAAGCGGGCCAGAGTAGGTCTTATATGTTCGAACCTTTTGGTCCCAGTTATCAATCTGGCCGCTGCATTTTGCACAAGCTGCAGCTTCCAAACCGCCTTCAAAGGCAGCCCCACGTAGAGTGCATTGCAATAATCTAACTTGGAGGTTACCAGAGCATGGACAACTGAGGCCAGGTTATCCCTGTCCAGATAGGGACATAGCTGGGCCACCAACCAAAGTTGGTAGAAGGCACTCCGTGCCTCTGAGGCCACCTGACCCTCAAGTCACAGAGATGGTTCTAGGAGAACGCCCAAGCTACGAACCCGCTCCTTCAAGGGGAGTGCAACCCCATCCAGAACAGGTTGAACACCCTCCATCCGGTCAGCAGAACCACCCACTAACAGCATCTCAGTCTTGTCTGGATTGAGTTTCAATTTATTAGGCCTCATCCAGTCCATTGTCGCAGCCAGGCACTGGTTCAGAACATCCACAGCCTCACCTGATGAAGATGAAAAAGAGAAATAGAGCTGCATGTCATCAGCATACTGATGACAACGCACTCCAAAACTCCGGATGACTGCACTCAACGGTTTCATGTAGATGTTGAACAGCATGGGGGACAAGACTGACCCCTTTGGAACCCCATACTGGAGAATCCACGGGGCCAAGCAATGTCCCCCATGGAGCCGACCTGCCAAGTAGGAGCGGAACCACTGCAATGCAGTGCCTCCCACTCCCAACTCAGCCAGTCATCCCAGAAGGATACCATGGTCGATGGTATCGAAAGCCACTGAGAGATCAAGGAGAATCAACAGAGTCACACTCCTCCTGTCTTTCTCCTGACATAGGTCATCATACAGGGCGACTGTTGCAGGAATATCATACTAATAGCTTGTAATAAGAACATTCAAATAACTTGAGAAACTAATATTGATTTCATGCTTCTAATAAACACATGTAACTGTTCTCCTGTAAGATAGAACCAGCAATGTACTAGCTAGATGTGTTAAGCCTCACCATAATGAACTTTGGTCCACTATTGGTCTGTATTGTTTTAGTTTATCTTGACCTCCATCATTCATATGTGGTGCCTTTCTCTGTTTTGACTTAGAGACAAGTTACATCATTCCTATGTGCTACCCTGTATTATTGTAAACTTTCCCTTAGTACAAAGGTGATTCAGTACAAAAGGCTAGATATGCTAATTCTGATGTTTCCAGTTTCCTATATAAGAGTGATACCCTATATACTTAATTCAGTCAGAGGTCTATCTCTGGCTCCCTCAGCTGATGTGTCTTCTTCAATAAACCTACCTTTAAGAAACCAATACGTGAGTATCTTTGGTCTCCACTGTAAACTGAGTCTAGTTGCTTGCATGAATACAACTCCTTTGAGTTATTGGGTGGGAAGACACTGATCTATGGGAGGTCCCTTCCCCACTTAAGGTTATTCATCCCTAGTCTACATTTAGGTCAGTTACTGTATAAATGCATTATAAAGAATTAGAGTAAAGATCTTTCTCATAAGAGATCTGTGACAATAAATGACCCCTTTCTCATAAGAGGGAGTCATAGGCCTCCCTGGGGGACTCAAATTCCCGCGACAGCGACCAAGGCTGTTTCCATACCAAAACCAGGCCTGAAACCCGCTGAAATGGATCCAGATAATCGGTCTCATCCAAGAGTGCCTGGAGCTGGCTCACAACCACCCGCTCCAGGACCTTGCCCAGGAATGGAACATTTGCTACTGGCCTGTAGTTATCAAGATTTTCAGGGTCCAGGGAAGATTTCTTTAGGGGTGGTCTCACTGCCGCCTCTTTCAGGAGGCCTGGGACCACTCCCTCTTGCAAAGAGGCATTAATCACTTCCCTGGCCCAGCCAGTTGTTCCATCCCTGCTAGCTTTTATTAGCCAAGAGGGGCAAGGATCCAATATGGAAGTGGTTGCACGAACCTGTCCAAGCACCTTGTCAACGTCCTCGAGCTGCACCAACTGAAACTCATCCAAGAAAACAGGACAAGCCTGTGTTCTGGATACCTCACTAGATTCACCTGCTATAACACTGGAGTCTAAGTCCTGACGGATGCCAGAGATTTTATTCTGGAAGTGCCCAGCAAATGTATTACAGCGGGCGTCAGATGGTTCTACCATGTCCTTGGGGCTAGCATGTAAAAGCCCCCGGACAACTCTGAAAAGCTCCGCTGGACGGCAGGTTGATGATTGAATAGTGGCAGCAAAGTATTGTTTTTTGCTGCCCTCACTGCCCCTGAATACAGCTTACCATAAGCACTTACCAGTGTTTGATTGCATCCATCAGGAGTTCGTCTCCATCTGCCCTCAAGCCGTCTCCTGTTTTGTTTCATTGCTCTCAGCTCTGGGGTATACCACGCAGCTGTTCAAGCTCTACACAGGAGAGGGCGCTCAGGAGCAATCGTGTCAACTGCCCGGGTCATTTCTGCATTCCACAGATCAACCAGGGTTTCGACAGGAGAGCCAGCCCTATCAGCCGGAAAACTCTCCAGAGCCCTCTGGAAACCATCTGGATCCATTAGCCTCCGGGGGCGGACCATCTTAATGGGTCCCCCACCCTTGCAGAGGGGAAAAGCCGCTGTAAGTCTAAACCTCAGCAGGTGGTGATCTGACCATGACAGAGGGGTTGATGTAAAGTCCCCCACTTTCAGATCCCCATCTCCATGTCCAGTTGAAAAAACCAGGTCTAGAGTGTGCCCTGCTACATGCGTTGGGGCGATGGTATGTTGGGACAGTCCCATGGTTGTCATGGAGACCATGAAATCCTGAGCTGCCCCAGATAAAGTGCCCTTGGTGTGAATGTTGACATCCCCCAGAACCAGGAGTCTGGGGGACCTCAACAGTACACCCAAGACCAGCTCTGTCAGCTCAGCTAGGGAGTCTGTTGAGCAGCGGGGTGGGCGGTACACCAACAGAATCCCTAATCTGTCCCGTTGGCCCAACACAAGGGGCAAACACTCTAGACCAGTAATCACATGGACAGGGAGCCTGCAGAGGGGGATGGAGTTCCTATAGACCACAGCAACCCCCCCTCCCCGGCCCTCAGGTCTACCCTGATGCTGAACCAAGTACCCCGGTGGGCACAGCTGGGAGAGACTGACTCCTCCCTGCTCACCCACCCAGGTCTCAGTTATACATGCCAGATCGGCTGCCTCATCCACAATTAAGTCGTAGATGAGGGAGATCTTATTATGCACTGATCTGGCATTTAAAAGCAGCACCCGGAGGCCTGAGGGCTGGCTGATAGGGCAACCAACAAGCCTGTGGGTGTGAAGGGGACCGGAACAAGGCACAGCCATTAACTGTCTGGGCCTCGTTCCCCTTACCTGGCAAGTCCTCCTCACAACGCCATATCTCCCTCTACCCATCACTACACTGATGGGGAAGAACTTAATAACTTTAGATGTGTGGCAGGGTTAAAAGTTAATTTTGAAAAATCTACTATCATGTCATACAATGTGCTTCCCAGCCATCAATACTATATTAGCCATACATTGCGAACACCAATTTGTAGAACTTCTTTTAAATATCTTGGAATTTATATTCCCAGGAAAATTAACAAACTATATAAAATAAATTATGACCCCCCTTATTAAAACTATGACTACAGATGTGAAGAGATGGAATAAATTTAAATCTGTCAATTTGAGGATGAATAGCTGCAATATAATGTCTGATTCCCAGGTTTTTATTCTTATTCCAAGTCCTCCCCATTCTCCAGCCAAAACTATTGAAGTCCTGGCAAAGTCAAATTAACAGATTTGTCTTTCAAGCGAAAGCATCTCGCCGGGCACTAAAACTGTATTACAAAAAACCAAGCAAAGGATCATATTATATCATCATATTATGAAGCTGTTCAGCTACGGCAGCTCCACTTTATCATTACAAAGGCAAACAAAAATTGGATACATCTGGAAGAAGAAATGTTGAACAAATGCCCTTTATGGGCCCTGCCTTTCCAACCTATAAAAACAAAGGAGTCAAATAATATCCAAAATCCATATACGAAGACTACATTCACAATTTGGAAAAGGTGGCGATCCAGACTGTCCCCAGTGTGGTCTCCCTTCATCCCATTACCAACATATCTAGGCAACTTAGATATAGCTATCATTACTAAAATCAATGAATGGGGGAAGAAGGGATATTTTCGTTTGAGAGATATTTAGGCCCAGGATAAACCAAAAACAATCGAACAACTCAGAGCTGACCTAAGAGACTTAGGCCTAGGATGGCTACAAGACGTACAATTATCCCACCTCCTCAGAGATCCCAATATAAAGCAACATAAATCAAGCTGAAATCCGAGTGCTGGTCACATTGCCCTCCTCTTGACGGTGTCTGGTTGGCTTTGCACTGGTGGCAGCGGAAGGAACGTCACAGCAGGTTTTCTTGCTGCCGCGCCTACACCTCTTTGAAGGATAGTTTTTTAAAATTTTACTTTGTAAAATGGGGGAGGGAGGACTGTGGAAGTGCGGAGGTTAGTTTTTTTTTTTAAAAAAAATTACGTTGTAAAATGGGGGGGAGGACTGCGGAGGCGCAGAGGTGGTGAAGCTAGCTTATGGCTCGCTGTTCCATCCCCTTCCCTTCCCAGCCCATGGCGACCTATCAGTGGTCGCCATAATCTTGGCATGCCTGGCAAAAGCCGTTGCCGTGTCACTCAAAGCTAAAAAAGTCGGGCTAAATGCCCGACTTCTTTAGTGCGGAGCTTTGGGAGTGCGGAGTGACGGCAGCGTCATGTAATCCACCTGCCACCGCTCCGTAGCCACCATGAGGGAAAGTGACCGTCTAGAGGCCCCTTTTGTCTGATTTGAATCCCGAGGAGTGGTATAGAAGTATCTGGGGAACTTCCTTTGAGGAAGGAAAGCATACAGAGAGAGCGAGAGAGCACAGGCCTGAAGAGTCAGCATGCCTATTGATTGGAAAGAGTATGGCATATACAAATGCAAGCCTACAGCAATTCCAACTGCGTCACAAAAGACTGAAGGCAAAGACCTGATCCTGCAGCCTCCCAAGCTGTACCCTGACGTGTCCAGGTGGAAAGCGTCTCAACCAGTCTGGGGATGGGACTTGGGTATCTGCCTCTGTGAATAGGGACAGCTGTTACCTTAGATGACAAAGATTGCTTTTTGACTACTTATACCTGTATCTGATTGCCTGGACTTTGCAGCCTACTGGGAAGGCATGATGGTGATTTGTCACTGTGTTAGATTTTATTCAAGCTTTTAGACTAGTGAGGAATGTTAAACTGAATGTTTGTTGAGGGATAGTGTATGTGCTAGTTTAGGGTGACCGGCGGCGGCAGCAGAGGCATGAGCCCGGCAGTGGAGGCGGCAGCATGAGCCCATAATCGGCCCTCTCCCGCCTCTTCCGCACGGGCGTCGTTTCCCCTGTTTGTCCCTGCTGCCCCCGGGCGATCTGGTCACCCTGTGCTAGTTGAGATGAGAATGAGCTTTTTTACATGGTCTGAGCAAGTATAAACTTTTGCTGAAAATCACTAGTGGGATTTCACACGTTAGAATGATATATTTTAAAGTTTAAAACTGTTTAAGCAAGTAGGAGTTTGGTTAGAGCAAGTAGAAACTTGGAATGAAGTGAGTAGAAATCCTGATTGAAATGTGCTGATGGGATATATTTGTAGATTGAACACTAGATCTGCAGTCCTATGTATTATGCTTTATTTCATTGTGTGTATTGATCGTTTTGTGTTGTCTTTTGCTTTGAACTTAACATGCAATCCTAACACTGTATTTATTTTAATTGCGTACCAGACAACAATATAGGTTAGCTAAGAAAGCTCAATGGTATATAATTTAAGAATACTGATGTGCTAGAAGGGCCCTGCTAGGTCAGAACTAGAGCCCATCAATCACAGTATCCTGCTTCCAGCAACTTAAAATGAAGGCATTTAATTAATCCCCCCTCCCTTCAACTGGTATTTAGGGGAAGACCACCTCTAACCCTGGCAGTTCCATTTCGTTCTGAGGGCTCATACGTGTTGATCTGTAGATCTGCTTAGATCAGGAGTGGGCAACCCCTGTTGTTTTTGGCTTTTAACTCCCATCATCGCTCACCAGAGCTGATGTGAGTTGTAAGCCAAAAGAGCAGGAGGGACACAAACTGCTCATCCCTTGGTTTAGATAGATTGGTATGGTCCCCTTTCAAAACCTCTAAGCCTATGGACAACACCACAATTGCAGGACAGCAGCTTCTAAAAGGTAAGCCCCCAGTGGGGTGTGTGTGTGTGTGTGTGTGTGTGTTTAGGTATTTTTAAACATTGTACTGGGATTGGCAGCCCCTGGGCACTTTGCTATCCAGAATTTCCTGAAATGAGTTGGCTCAGTATCCCGAAAATATGTCACTCTTGCTTGCCAGAGCCCTCAGTGATGGTTTGCCCATGGAAAGGAAAGGAAGCAAAGTCTTTTGTTTACCTTCAGGGTAAACACTGCTGCATCCACACCTTCTTAGTAAGTAGCTGTGGTTTTTAAGACCTATTTGCTTAATAAAGGACTGTAATTGAGAAAGGACCGTTGTCCCATCGCAGCCAAGTTTTGAATGGAGAAGGATAGCCCAAGGAATTTGAGTGAGGGTCAATTCACACAGGTCAAAAAAGGAGAGAGAAGCGGTTCTCGGAATGCTGAGATACTTTATTAGTATTAATAAAGTGAATTAATAAAGTATCTCAGCATTCCAAGAACCGATTCTGTCTCCTTTTTTGACCTGTGTGAATTGACCCTAAGTGGATACTCTCTTCCATTTGGTCAATTCACACAGCCAAAATGGTGTCATGAAATTATGGGTTAGAGCACTTGGGACGCCCCTCCTGCCATATGGCAGGAGCATCCTGAAAGATGGCAGCCATTTCCAGCTCTGTTGTGGAAACCAGTTCTGGCACTTGCACCATCTGCTGTAACACTGTGATAGGTTGGACTGCAAATTGGGGCATATGCCAAACCCATCGCACACCGGCTTCACTGTGTGCAGACAGCTTCATGGTGCCCCTTATGATGGTCCCTCTGCTTCACTTGGTTGGCCTTTTGTAGAGAGTTTGTTAATGAGCAGAAAGATGGACTTCACAGAGTTCCAAAAACCTAACACAGTGGGTAGATTTTAGCAAGCTTTAGCTGACAAGAGCAGGCCTTATTCCCTGGGTCTCTCATAGTTATGTCGCCCTTATCTTATCTCAAGATGAGCTGAGAGGTTTTTGCTCCTAATGAGGCACTAGAAAAAGGCAATTAATTTCCCAAGCTGCGATGCTTTGGCAACTTGCGAGAGGAGAAGTAGCCCCCCCTGCTCCTTTTGAAAGGGGGAGGGATTCAGTGTGTCAGCTCCTGAGAGGGAGGGAGGCATCCAGCAGAAGAGCCTATAAGATCCAGTGCACAGGCCTCATCTTTTGGTCTCACTCACTCCAGGAAGAACCGTGCAACCGGCCTGGAGAAGGGCTCAAAGGGATGGCTTCTGTTTATTGTGGGCCCTCTGATAGACACCCACCTATGAGAACTTGATTAGCTGGAAGGAGGTGCTACCTGACTTTGCAGGTATATCTTCTGCATCCATGTGCTATCAACAAACTGTCATCTTTTTGCACAAGTGGCTTGTTTCATCTTGATAACAAAAAGAACCTGAGCGATGTCTCAGACCCGGCAGAACCATAACTCAACTCAACACACCTCTCTTAGCCAAATGGCTTTAATTGTGGGACGACAACAACAACAGGCTAATCTAAGGATTCCCAGCACAGTAAGAAGGTTCACAAATGCGGTCGTCAAAGTGTCACCTGAATGATCAGTGGAAGGATCTCAGACAGCAGAGGCAGATTAAAGGCTCATTTGCTGAATTTGAGGGAAGGTAACAAAAAGCATTCCAAAGGGGTAAAATGTCACGATGACAGCTTGGCACGCGTGAGGGCTTTGGGGGTTTAGACTAGGGTGACCAGATAAAATCCAGGTCAGGGCTCATGTAACTTTAACAGTTGTAAAGAAAAGGGAATTTCAGCCAGTGTCATTTGTATGCAATTAGTTCCTGGTGAAATTCCCTCTTCATCACAACAGTTAAAATTGCAGGGGCCCTGCCTTCTTTTGTATATGGTCACTCTAGTATAGTGCCTGCACCTTTAACAGTTGTGATGAAGAGGGAATTTCACCAGGAACTAATTGCATACAAATGACCCTGGCTGAAATTCCCTTTTCTCTACAACTGTTAAAGTTACGTGAGCCCTGACCTGGATTTTATCTGGTCACCCTTGTTTAGACTGGGTACCTCATGGCCTGAGGCTGAGAGATTGGTCTGGTGAATAAAACAGGACTAATTAGTAGGGATGTGCAGTGACCCCCCGGATCGGATCAGGACCTGGATCTAGACCTCTGAGATTGTCCTGGATTGTTCAGGACAAAATTGGAGGTCCCTTGGATCGGATCAGACCCGATCCCAATCCGAAATTGGGAAGTCTGATTTTCGGATTGGCTATAGGCTTGCATTGGGGAAAAGAAAGCTTTCCCCCAATGCAAGCCTATGGCTGGGGTGAGTGGGGGCCTAACTCCCCCCTCCCTGTCCCTCCCGCCTCCCCCCTCGGGCTCTTACCTGCCAGGGTGGCGGCTTCCCTCCGGTGCATCGATCTATTGAGGAACAGGCTTTGCGGCCTGTCCCTCAGTAGCACGCCGGGTGATGATGTCATCACCCGGTGCGCTACTGAGGGACAGGCCATGAAGCCTGTTTCTCAGTACGTCAACGCACTGGAGGGAAGCCGCTGCTCCGCCAGATACGTGGGCCCCCCTCCTTCCTCCCCCCTCGCACTTTTACCTGCCAGGGCAGCGGCTTCCCTCCGTTGCATCGATCTATTGAGGAACAGGTTTCGCGGCCTGTCCCTCAGTAGCGCGCCGGGTGATGATGTCATCACCTGGCGTGCTACTGAGGGACAGGCTGTGAAGCCTGTTTCTCAGTAGGTCGACGCACCGGAGGGAAGCCGCTGCTCTGGCAGGTAAGTGGGGCCCCCTCCCCCTAACCCCTCCCTCCTCCCCTCTTGCGCTTCTTACCTGCCGTGGCCATCCGTTGCTGTCCGCTGGCACCCGTGGGCGCCAGCGGACGGCAGCGGACGGCCTTGGCAGGTAAGCCCCCTCCCTCCTCATGCCCCTTACCTGCCGGGGCCGTCTGCAGGCACCCACGGGCGCCCGCGGACGGCAGTGGACGGCCCCAGCAGGTAAGGAGCGCGAGGAGGAGGAGAAGGTACGATCCTCCGATTTTATCTGAACCGGATCGGGTCCTTCCGGACCGGTTTGGATGAGATCAGACGATCCAGAACCCGGGATCGTAATGGGATAATTTTATCCGATTTTGGTCGGATCGGCTTCGGATCGTGGATCGGACCTGATCCAATGCACACCCCTACTAATTAGAGCATTTCTGCCTGCAATGTTGAGTAAATCGTCAATTCCTCTTAGATCCCTAGCTGTGAAAAGGGAATGTTGGACGTGGGGAAGTAACAGCAGCCAAATCAAAAGGGGGAATGGGGAGGGAACTCACTGTGGGAGGCTGAGATGCAATGGGTTAAACTCAGAATGTAGTGATACGGGGCTGGGAAACACCAGGGGTAGAGAGGGGTAGAAAGCAGAGAACAAAGCAGGGCTTAACAAGCAAACACTCTAAAGCTGCCTTAAAACACAAACACACAGGTTATTCCCAGGCAGCACGATCAAGATTGAAAGTTGGCAATAGGGCTGTGCATTGCTTCAGATCCAAATCCCAAATCCAAGGCAAGTTGGGATGATTCAGAGGGCTTTGAAACAGATCTGAAGCTAATCAAAACAGATCCGAAGCAATCCAAAGCGAATCGGCATGGTCTGAATTGATTCGGATTGATTTAGACCTTTTTTCGAGCTCAGACAGCTTGTCTGTGCTTGCAGTGTATCTTTTGTTAGAGTAGGGAGGGGGAGGAGGAGTTTTGGGGGAAATTGGCTGTTAAGTGACAGCTTCATCCCCCAATCCTCCTGAAGTCTCCCAATTCTCTCCAGCAGCCTCCAGTTGCAATGGTGAAGGAAGACTTAAGGGCAATCAGGAGATCGAGCTTCCTTCGTCCTTGCTCATTGTGGGTTAGACTTGGTAGGAGTAGGGTATTTTGGGCTGGCTAGCTTAGGTTTCTTATTGGTGTGTGTTTTGGGCCATTGGTACTTGGATCTTTCTTGAGCCTTCCCACTCCTCTCACTGTTAACTCTTGCCTCTATTTCTCTTTCTGCTCGTCTTTTTTTTAAAAAAACAACTAATATATATATATATATAATCTTCTAGTTGTTAGTCTTTAGTGCGTTTGTTCCAATCCTTCACCCTTTTCTTCCCCTTCCTCCATTTTTTCCCTGAAAAAAGCAAATTGTATCAGTTGATTACACAAATACCACTGCACCAATCTGCCTGGAATTTGGAAGACATTTTCACCCCCATAGCATCTATATGGTCTCCAAATTTCATGTTTGTATCATGAAAAATAAAAAAGTTATAGGCATTTCTTTTTTCCAATGCAAGTCCATGGGGAATCTCGATTCGGATTCAATCTGAAGTGAATTGGGCCTGATTCAGGCTCTCTGAATCAGGATCCAAAGTGAATTGGGTGGTCTGTGCACAACCCTAGTTGGCAAGTACTTAAAAAAAAAGCATCTTTTCCGTGCTAGGCTTGTGAAGCTACGGGGCAAACTTGGCCAAAGTCGATTCATTGACACTTCAGGAAAATGGATTTAGATTCAACATTGGGAATTCATCCTAGCTTTGGTAGCTGAGTCACAAGAAGTTAGCTGCATAGAGTTAGTTAGCAGCTATGGTTAAGTGGGTAGACCTCATGCTTTGTCTGATAGATATTCTTGCTGAGCACTTCCAGGAGCTTTTCCTCCATCCTGGATTGTACCGGCATATGTTGGAAGAGTCCTCTGGATAAGTAGTGGTCGCCTTCTTAATGTGAGGTCCTAAATGGCATTCAAGTCCATACTTTTCCTTCATTGTAACACTATCTGAAAGAAACAAAATGCAAGCCAGGGCATGCCAATGGGACTTACTGGCAGTGTGCTAAGTGACTCTCTTTGCTCCAATATCCCCAGGGCTGGGGTAAAATCAGCGAAAGCACGATTCCCTTTACCCCTCTGTTTTACTTTTTTGATTTGCACAAATGAAGTGAAAATGCACAATCATTCATTTTGAATCATTCATTTATTCACTGCATTTTTATACCGCCTAATAGCTGCAGCTCTCTGGGCAGTTTTCAAAAATCAAAACCATAACAATTATTCAAAATATAAAACAACAACAGTATAAAAACGTAGCATAAAAATACAACATAGGAACACAAGCAGGATAAAACTGAGCCGCAATGCAGAAATTAATACAGATTTAAAATACAAATTTAAAACAGCGAAGTTAAAAATTAGACTAATAAACAAAATACTGAGAAAATAAAAAGATCTTCACCTGGCATCTAAAAGAGTATAATGTAGGTGCCAGGCGAACCTCTCTACAGAGCTCATTCCACAGCCCGGGTGCCAGAGCAGAGAAGGCCCTCCTCCTGGTAGCCACCTGCCTCATTTTCTTTGGCAGGAGCTCACTGAGAAGGACCCCTGAGGGTGATCTTAGGGGCTGATGACATTGATAATTGCAAGCAAACAAATTGAACTACAGGGACATCCCATTTGCACCAAGATCTATGTACTGAGACATTTACCTGGTTTGAACATAAAGTGAATGCATGGTTTATTAAATTGTTTGTTGAATTCTGAGTTGTTGTGACAGGTGAATCCAGCCACACTAACACAATATGGTTTGTTAACCACAAAAAGCTTAGAAAGGGAGCGCATGGTTTGTTGTTGGGTTGTGAACTTTGAGTTGTTTAAACCATGGGTTGCTGTTATGTGTGAACCCAGAACTGTGGGTTGTTCATGGTTGTTTTGCCAGTTTACAGAGGTGGTGGGCAAGAGTGGTAAAAAAACCCTCAGCCACTGTACATGCCAGTACTACAGTATTGCAAAAGCATTTGGGATACAGGGAGGGAGCAGGTAAAGGAGGAGGGAAGCCCAGCGATTGAGAAAATAAATCACAGTTTGTTTGATTGTCTGCCAGATAAACCCTGGGTAGGACAACAAAACATGGGTTAAATAAACCATGACCTGGTGCAATCCAGGTCTTAACAGGACTTCACCTCAGTGAAGTCCTGCTAATGACTCACCAAACAAAGTTTGCCCATGGAAAAGAAAGGAAGCAAAGTCTTTTGTTTACCTTCAGTGTAAACACTGCTGCATCCACACCTTCTTAGTAAGTAGCTGTGGTTTTTATTAGTTATTTGCTTAATAAAGGACTGTAATTGAGAAAGGACCATTGTCCCATCGCAGCCAAGTTTTGAATGGAGAAGGATAGCCCAAGGAATTTGAGTGAGGGTCAATTCACACAGGTTAAAAAAGGAGAGAGAAACGGTTCTCGGAATGCTGAGATACTTTATTAGTATTAATAAAGTGAATTTATAAAGTATCTCAGCATTCCGAGAACCGCTTCTCTCTCCTTTTTCGACCTGTGTGAATTGACCCTAAGTGGATACTCTCTTCCTTTTGGTCAATTCACACAGCCAAAATGGTGTCATGAAAATATGGGTTAGAGCACTTGGGACGCCCCTCCCCACCACATGGCAGGAGCATCCTGAAAGACGGCAGCCACTTCCAGCTCTGTTGTGGAAACCAGTTCTGGCACTTGCACCATCTGCTGTAACACTGTGATAGGTTGGACTGCAAACTGGGGCATACGCCAAACCCATCGCACACCGGGTTCACTGTGTGCAAACCAGGTCATTGATGGCTACGAATGCCTCCTATTTTGAACAGATCCCAGGCAACAACAACTGAAAGGCCATGAAACAGGAGGAAAACCAATCACACAAGTCCAAGAGATTTCCAGCATGTCATGAGGCGCGTGAATCCAAAAAACCAAAACCAAACATTACCTGCCAGATGAGTAAGTGACATGGCTGTCCTGATCTAAACAAACAATTTGTTTTCTTAGAATGCGATCAGGAGGCAGAAAGATGGCAAATGGCTCTGAAAGCAAATAAACTGTTTGTTTTATTATAAAAGGATGGCCGAATGGTTTGTGAACTCAGTGGAAATAATGTGTACCAAGGAACACACTATTCTTGCAACTGCATCCGGGCTTTTCAGCATGTTTTAAAAACTCTCAGCTGATCCTCCTCCTTGTAATCCTTCTGCTGCGTATGAACTGCCTTGACAAACAGAGGGACAAGAAGATTAACAGTGCAGTCCTATGCATGCCTCCTCAGAAGAAAGTCCCCTTGAGTTCACTGAGACCTATTCCCAGGTGTGTATATAGAATTGCAGCTTAATTCACGCGTCCAGGCATGTCATATGACACACCTTCTTTGAGAAGGTGGATTTAAAAATAAACTGAATATCAGCTATGTCCATCCCATTTCTACCTTCTGCCACAGAACACGACTTTCTAGTGCTAAGAAATCCAGATTTACACAACAATGGGTTTTTTGCATAGATATGTTCACTACTGGATGACTGCAATGTTATTTACATGGCAATCCTATACTTGTCTACACAGAAGTAAGTTCTATTGAGTTCAGTGAGGCTTATTCCCAGATAAGCAGATACATGATTGGAATTTAAATGATGGGATGTAGGTGTGAAGGGACCATCACAGCCATAACACAATGGAGAGAAGTTGTATATGATTTCAAGCACTATGCTTTGCAATGGACCTCACACATACACATTGGGGCTGATCATCAAGGCTGCTTCACGCATTCATGTACATTGTTTTTGGCTCAGGTTAAGCTCCCTTGCTAAGATTCCTTACAAAGGCAACATTTTATGGCTCCTATAAGACTCAAAGAGATTACAAAAGCAATTATGAATATGAACAATAGGAAATCCTCAGGTCCAAATGGGTTCCCAATTGAGTGATATAAAACCTTTTCCACTTTTCTAGCTCCAAAACTTTATCAGCTTTACAGATATATATTTGAAGTGGGTTCACTTTCTTCATCACTAAATGATGCTTATAGTACAGTCATCCCTAAACCTTGCAAGGACTATACAAATTGTGTGAATTACCAACCGGTTTCACTAATAAATGTTGATATCAAAATATTATTGGCAAATTTAGCCGACAGATTGCAACAAGTCATTACATCATTGGTCGGACCAGATCAAGTGGAATTTATTAAAAACAGGCAGGGGGTGATAATTGGAGATCAGTTGTGGATTTGATAGCTTTAAACAGAGAAAGAACTGGGCAGGAGGCCATTGTCTCCTTGCATGCTGAGAAGGCCTTCGATAAAATTCATTATGCTTGCTACATTGAGTAATTTTGGTTTCCCAATGGAATTTTTGAAATGGGTTAGAATTTTATATTCGACCCCCAAGAGCAAGAGTTATGACCAATGGCTGGTTGTCAGCTTTTTTCGTGCTTGGGCGAGGTACTAGACAAGGAAGTCCACTTCCCCATTGATATTTGATCTATGTTTGGAACCCCTGGCTTGTGCAATTAGACAGTATAGTAATATTTACGGGTGTGTTCATGCTGACCTAGAATTTCAAATTATTCTTTATGCTGATGATCTTTTATTGTTTATTTCTAAACTCCAGGCATCTATTCCTGCCTTGATGAAACTGATTAATGCTTTTGGTGAAGTGTCCGGTTACTCAATTAATTGGTCAAAGTCCGAACTGATGCTGATTAGAGACAGCATATTTCCTAGTGAGTTGGCTAATGGTCTATTTCGATGGTGCCCTGATTTTATTACCTATCTGGGAATACTTATATATTTATTAACAGAGATATATCTCAATAGATTAAAATAAATTTGAACAAGCTGATTAGTGAGATTGCAGGAGATATAGATAGGATGGGCTCCATTGAAGTTGAATCTGTGGGGTAAAGTCAACACACTTAAGATGAATATTATACCTTGCATTGTCTATGTTATGTGTGGGATTCCTTTACTTATACCTGGCAAATATTTTCAACAACTTAATGCTTTGTTCTGTACATTTTTCTGGGCTTTTCCTCATTTCAGATATCTTTGAAATAGATGCAGCTTCCAGTTAAAGAAGGTGGGTTTTGTTTTCCAGACCTTGCTTTGTACCATCAGACCTACCGATTGGCTTGCACTAAGTTTCGATCTTTTCCAGTTCTTTTAGATTTTCCATCCTGGTTGGTTCTGGAATCCTTATGTTTAGACCCTCTTCCCAAATGGATGGCACTCGGTCCTCAACATATTAGAATAGCCCCCCTCCTATAATCTTGGCCGCTAGAGAGGCGTGGAGTATAGTATCATGTCAACTACGGTTCGATCCATTCTCTCATGCAAAATTGACTTTATGGGGAAATCCAGATTTAAAAATGGGAAAGACAGTGTTCTTGTGGAGAACATGGATGGATAAGATGATTTTTACTTTGGATCAATTAATAACTTGATAACAAGTTTTTGACACTTTCTGATTTACATGTTAAATATAATTTTCCTTCTATGGCTGAATGGCAATACTTGCAATTGCAACACTTGCTGGACTTTAGGTTTGGTCTGGCTGCTTTTACAGCTTCAAAGCTTCTATTACTGTTAAAAACACTTATAACAGCTGAACAGTCATGTTGACCTATGATCCATATATATATATATATATATAAGCATTTAGTATCAGGCAGGATCTACACCACTGCTTTATAATGGCACTGAAGTGCACTGACAACTGTTGGGGCTCATGACACATCTAAACCAAGCAGGATATAACACTATGAAAGCAGTATATGACATGTGCCTATGGGCCCCAACAGTTGTCAGTGCACTTCAATGCAGCTACAAAGCAGTACTGTAGATCCTACCTCCATATACCGCTTTCATACCACTTTGATAGTGCTATATCCTGCTTGGTGTAGATCTGGCTTCAGTAAATACATATGATAGACATGGTTTAAGACAGGAATGGAATATAGAATTGGAGTGTCCTGTCTTGTCTAATCAATGGATTGTTGCCTTAGCATCTGTATCTGAAGGTTCTAGTGATCTTAGGCTATGCCTAAGACTTGGGGCCAGGTTATCTGAAGGAACTCCTCCTCCCATATGTACCTTCCCAGACACTAAGATCATCCTTGGGGGTCCTTCTCCGTGAGCCCCTGCCAAAGGAAGTGAGGCAGGTGGCTACCAGGAGGAGGGCCTTCTCTGCTGTGGCACCCTGGCTGTGGAATGAGATCCCTAGAGAGGTCCACCTGGCACCTACATTATACTCTTTTAGATGTCAGGTGAAGACCTTTTTTATTTTCTCAGTATTTTAACAGTTTATCAGTTTAATTTTTAACTTTGCTGTTTTAAATCTGTATTTTTAATTGGTATTAATTTTTGCATTGCTGCTTGGTTTTATCCTGCTTGTTTTCTTATATTGTATTTTTGTAAATTGCCCAGAGAGCTTTGGCTATTGGGCGGTATAAAAATGCAATAAATAAATAAATGCCTTATTTAGCAAGAATTTTTGTTTCAGGTTTATTGGACTCCACAATGCCTTTTTAATAAGGGTTTGTCTACCTTGCATACTTGTTGGAGATGTAATACACCTAATGCTTCTTTAATTCATATGTTTTGGCAATCCCCAGTAGTTGCCCTCTTTTGGGAGGAGGTTATAATAAGGATAAACTTTGTACTGAAACAATCTTCAATATGGAATGATGTGCATGCCCTCCTAAACTACCTACCAGCTTCTTGGAAGTTAACACATGGTCAGCACACATGGATTTTCAGAGCCCTTATGACAGCTAAAAGACATACCTTATAATGTTGGAAGGATAAATGCTCACCTCCCATAATGCAATGGACTGAGGACTTAACAACACTATCAACATTTGAATGAGTGTTATATAGGCGCCACTTGCGAGTGAATAAGTACAAGGATATTTATTTATTTTTATTTATTGCATTTCTATACCGCCCAATAGCCGAAGCTATTTGGTCTGCTTTCCTTGAAACCTATGCATAACTCTCATCTTTCTTATGAATGGTATATCTGATGGGGAAAAATGATGACATACCTATGTATGTAGTCCCCCCTCTTTTTCATGATTTATTTTTTGTTCTGTTTTGTTAAATTCTCACCAAAGGGGGGGGGGGAAGGAAAAAATGTACATCGGTATCTGATTATGGACTCTCAAGTGAACGTGTGAACTGCATTTGTGTTTGAAATGATGGAATGGAATATGGACATTCTGTGTATGTCATAGTATATCTGTGATAGCCCACTGACACGTTTAGAGAGCAGTCTGGTGCCCCCTAGACAGTATCTGGGGGACATAGGATATTTTGGTTTCCTGACTCCGAGCTCAGAACCAGGAAACTGTGCTCCGTGCTCCATGCCCCCTTCCCCGCCCCCTTGCAGCCAGCGTGGAGAGAACACTCCACTGAAATCCTGCCTCTGCCGCAGACTCCATGTGGAGACCTTGGGCATGCCGCTATGGCTCAGCCTCAGTTTGCCTTCTGTGAAATGGGAATAATCTTGATCCATGTTGTTTGGGTAAAAACACAATAAAATTTGCAATGCAGCCTAGTGGAGAATGACTGTGGTGTAATGCGTAAGAAGTTTCCCTGCACTCCCTCAGTGCAAACCCTTCTCTCTCAGGCTCAGTCCCCCATTTGCAATGTGGGGATAATAACGCTGCCCTACCTCACAGAGGCAGTGAGAGTAGGCTGACCATATGAAAAGGAGGACAGGGCTCATGTAACTTTAACAGTTGTAGAGAAAAGGGAATTTCAGCCAGTGTCATTTGTATGCAATTAGTTCCTGGTGAAATTCCCTCCTCATCACAACAGTTAAAGGTGCTGGCACTATACTAGAGTGACCATATACAAAAGAAGGCAGGGCCCCTGCACCTTTAACTGGTGTGATGAAGAGGAAATTTCACCAGGAACTAATTGCATACAAATGACACTGGCTGAAATTACCTTTTCTCTACAACTGTTAAAGTTACATGAGCCCTGTCCTCCTTTTCATATGGTCAGCCTAAGTGAGAGACACTGTAGTGCTGTGGTGGCTAGACTGTATTGGGGGAGATCCAAGTTCAAGTCCCCATTCAGCTAGGAAGCTCACTGGGTGACCTGAGTGTGTCACTTGCTCTTTGCCTAACCTACCTCACAGGGTTGTTGTGCAGCTAAAACAGGGGAGTGGGTCCTGTATGCCTAGAATGGCCAAGTGAAAAAACCCCCCAGCAGTGGGGGCTCCTGCACCTTTAACAGTTACGTAGAAGAAGGAAATTCAGCAGGTGTAGTAGCTTGTCCTGCAAACCCCACTTGCTGAAATTCCTGCTTCTATACAGCTATCACAGTGCAGCAGCCCCAACTTCCCACCTGTCCTAGACAACATAGCCAATGGTGAGGCATGAAGGGATGGGAGTTGTAGGCCAAAACTTCTGGAGGGCTGCAAGTTACCCGCCACTGCTTTAGGTCTTTGGAGGAAAGTCGGGATAGAAATGTCACAAATGAAATGTCATAAGGATTGCCAAGATAAAGTGCCAGAAGCAATCTGAATGCTCCCAAATGCTAAGGCTTACTATTCAATTACATTGCAAACTAAAATGTTTTATAAATGATGCGTGCTCTCTGCTGGATCCAGACCAGACCGTTGACTTGGTGGGGTCCAAATGCTGGAGATGTTGTCACCTTGCCCACTCCAAGGACAGGAAAGCCTTTCTCCACATTGTCAGCTTTGTGACGAAATGATTATTTGCACCCCAATTGTACATTGAGGATTGTGTGCAGGAGAAACCTGCCCATTTCCTCAGTGTGTACTAAACCACAAGTAAATGTTCCACCCCCTTGTTAAACCTGAGCTTGTTATCTCTCCTAATCTCTAGCTTTTTGTCCACCCCAGTGAGTTGTATAAAGCCAAGGTCGTTTCCCCCACAGGGGCTAGCCCAAGGAGAGAAGAGTGACCAGACTGTGCCACCAGGAGAAACTCTGGGCCCTACCACCACATAGCAACAGAGTAGTAAGGTAAGATCAGCAGGCTGTCTTGGTTTTTCTAAGCCACTGCATAGATGACAGAGCCATGTAGTTCTCTTAATGTGGAGAGACTTAGTTGACAACACAGTGCATAGTTAAACTATGGAATTCACTACCCCAAGATGTGGTGATGGCCACCAAATTAGATGGCTTTAAAAAGGAGTTGGATAAATTCCTGGAGGAGGAGAAGGCTATCAATGGCTACTAGTCCTATATATACTAGTGGTTGGGGAACATGGGCGGGAGGGTGTTGTTGCACCCATGTGCTGCTTGTGGGTTGCTGGTCAACAGCTGCTTGGCCACTGGGTGAACAGAGGGCTGGACTAGATGGGCTCTTATCCATGTCCTCCAGCACATGGACCCTCTGATCCAGCATGGCTCTTACGTTCTTGACTGTTGTATTTTATGCCTTCCAGTCCAGTAAAATGGAAAAGAGTAGCTCATGAGATAGGCAAGACGCTTGACATGGAGCAGAAGAAACCTGAGAGCTCATCATGTGCACCTCAACAGATGCAAATGTGATGGAAATCCACAAATTGCACATTCATAGGAGACTGCCTCGTATCGACCCAAGCCATCAGCCCATCTGGCCCAGTGTTGTCTCTGTGTGACCAGCATGAACTCTATTAAGTCTCAGGCAGAGTCTTTCCCAGCCCTTCTGCCTTTGACTGGAGAGTCTGGGAATTGAATATAGATGGGACCTTCTGCATGCAAAGCATTTCTGCTTTCAGTGAATGATGGTTCTTCAATTTGAATTGGCACATTGACACAGAGCGCTTTGGCTATTGGGTAGGATAGAAATGTAATAAATAAATATTGATGCTACAGCCCAGTGCAAATGATCTATCAAATCCCTGTTTTCATACCCAATCTTGGACTTCCAAAAGGCTTTTGACAAGTCCCATGGAATAAGAGGAGAGGGCCTCTTATGGATCAGCAACTGGCTAAAGAACAGAAAGCAGAGTGTAGGAATAAATGGTCAATTCTCCCAATGGAGGGAAGTAAATAGTGGGGGTCCCACAGGGGTCTGCACTGGGACCAATGCTTTTGAACTTGTTCATAAATGATGTGGAATTAGGAGTGAGCAGTGAAGCGTCTGGGTTTGCTGATGAAACCCATTATTTGGGGTGGTTAAAAAAAAAAAAGGGATCGTGAGGAGCTCCAATGGGATCTCTCCAAGCTGGGAGAATGGTCATCCAAATGGCAAATGCAGTTCAATGCAAGCAAGTGTAAAGTGATATATGTTGGGGCAAGAAATCCCAACTCCAAGTATAACCTGATGGGATCTGAGCTAACAGTGGGCATATCTGGATGGGGTTGCACTCCCCTTGAAGGAGCGGGTTCGTAGCTTGGGGGTTCTCCTAGAACCATCTCTGTCACTTGAGGCGCAGGTGGCCTCAGTGGCACGGAGTGCCTTCCACCAACTTCGGTTGGTGGCCCAGCTACGTCCCTATCTGGACAGGGATAACCTGGCTTCAGTTGTCCATGCTCTGGTAACCTCCAAGTTAGATTACTGCAATGCACTCTACGTGGGGCTGCCTTTGAAGGTGGTTCGGAAGCTGCAGCTTGTGCAAAATGCAGCGGCCAGATTGATAACTGGAACCAGAAGGTTTGTCCATATAAGACCTACTCTGGCCCGCTTGCATTGGCTGCCTGTATGTTTCCGAGCCCGGTTCAAGGTGCTGGTTTTAACCTATAAAGCCTTACACGGCTTGGGACCACAATACCTGATGGAACGCCTTTCCCGACATGAACCTACCCGAACACTACGTTCAACATCTAAGGCCCTCCTCCGAGTGCCTCCTCCGAGGGAAGCTCGGAGGTCGGCAACAAGAGAGAGGGCCTTCTCTGTGGTGGCTCCCCAATTGTGGAACGATCTCCCTGACGAGGCCCGCCTGGCGCCAACATTGTTATCTTTTCGGCGCCAGGTCAAGACTTTCCTCTTCTCTCAGGCATTTGGCAATATCTGAGGAGCCTGGGGTTGTTTTGTTTTGTTTTTGTAGTTTTTTTGAAGTGTTCAAGTGGTTTTTAAATGTACAGATTGTCTGTATGTTGTATGTTTTTGCTGTTTTAATTTTTGTATATTGTTTTTAATTGTTTTTAATCCTATGTAAACCGCCCAGAGAGCTTCGGCTATGGGGCGGTATACAAATGTAATAAATAATAATAATAATAATAATATCCACACCAGGCAGTTATTCCGGGATCAGCTCGAGATCGTCCCTGTGCATCCAAGTGACACTCAGTTATCCCGGGAATGACCTCTCACTTTCCCCGGGATAACTGCGACTGCAGTTTTCCCAGTTTTTCCTGTGGTCCCGGGACAACCCCGAGGACTGTGGGCAGTGTGGCATGGGCTACCGGGTCCTCCCTCCTCCCCCTGAGTAGCGGGGTTTTGCAAACGGGCACGGAGCTGCATGGGGGTGCTCCGTGTCCATAGGGGGCAGCAGTTTCACCATCCCAGGATGGTTGCTGGTGCTTTTCGGCACCAAGTTTTTGTTTCCCCCACCCCCTTTTCTACTTAACATTTTGCGCAGGATCGTGCAATTGCGCGATCAGCTCCTGCTTGGGAAAAAAATGCCATGTCGGAGCATCCCTCCTGACTTCCGGGATGATGCGCTGGCATATGGATGCAGGAATGAGTCGAGTCAAGGCAACAACAACAGCTTCCCCATAGGCAGCTACACAGGAGGAAGAGGAGGAGGAGGAGGATCCCCCCCTGCACTGGAAGCCCAGCCAGCCAACAGGAGTAATAGTTTAACTGAGAACTTAACAGCCTGCCTTGCTCAGGCGTAGAAGCTGACTCACTCACTCACAATGCCAGCCCAGCCCACCACTGCTGTGGCTGGCTTCTATGGGCCCAAGCAGAAAGGCGCAACCAACCAACCGACCCTGCGCTCCCCCCACAGCCAGAACCACCAACAGCCGCCAGTGTTTCCCACACCTCATGATGGAATGTTATCAAAGTGTGCTTTATTAATTGTGTACTGCTTGTGTGCACTGCACAACCCTAAAACCCACAAACAGACAAGTACAAGAAGAAAACACATGCAACTTTGAAGCCAAGTGCTGCTGGGAAGGCTCAGCTTTGAGGAAGGAGAGCTCCAGCACGCCAAACCATTCAGGGGGAAAATCATCATCATCATCATCATCATCATCATCATCATCATCATCATCATCATCATCACGCAACCCAGCCCTGCAAGGCGGGACAGGCAGACCCATTGGAGGAAAAAGCTTTAATAGAACAGGCAGGCACACGCTGGGGGTAGAACAGGTGAAATGAACAAAGCATATAAAGACAGCCAAACGAAAACAGCCCCCCCCCCCCCCGCAAAGAAACAGAGTCATCTCGAGATCTCTCTCTCTCTCCCTTTCTCTCTTCTTCTCTAAATCTCATTTTGCAAACAAATGCCCCCATCTCACTTTGCGCTGTGTCTGCAAAGATAACAGAATCTCTCTCTCTCTCTCTCTCTCTCTCTCTCTCTCTCACTGACTGACTGAAATGGACGCCACAAGTCCATGAATAGCAATGAGCGCGTGGAATCTAGGACCGTGAGAAAATTCCCTCCCCCGAATACTGCGATTGGAGGAGAACAGAACACGGTCGTGGACAGCACTGTGGCAATTCCTAATTGGTTAGCCGCAGATGTCAATATCAATCATCAAAATTACCCCACCCCACCACCTCATGTTCCTTATTGGGCGGTTTTCAATTTAGACACACCACACATGCACAAAATGGTAGGATAATTTTGGAGACATTAGGAGCTGCAATTGGGTCGCGTCTCTGCTCTGAAATTATTTGATGGGATTAGAAGCAGCCAATCCCCACTCTGGAAGATCAAATGCAGCATGGATGTTCGCAGTTATCAGATAATTCTGGGGCAGAGAGCAGACCCCTATTAGGAGGGAAGTCTTTGTCTTTGAGAAGGGTATTTCAGTCGGAACACAGAGGAGGACGAGGTCTTTCCTTTCCCTCAGGCAGGAGATCCAGGACGCTGCTCTGAGCCTAGCATGGAGGCCTCAGTGACTCCTTGGTTTTGCCTGAGAGAGGTGGAAATCCCTTCGCAGAGAAGGGATCCCCTTGCAGAGTCTGTAGGAGTGGTGCAGAATTTGAGAGTAGGCGGCTGTAAGATTTGTGCGAATGTCATTTTGCTTTGCTTGGGTGGAAGGTTTGTGACTGTGTCACACTCTGTCTTTTCTCAAATCCTCAAGTGTGCTTGCGCCAACGAAACTTAGGTTGAACCGAGGCTATTTCAGATAGGTGCGCCTGAATATTTAATACCAGGGCCCCTAGAATTTTAGCCTTAAGTTTTTACCCCTCCAGGGGAACATGGGCAGGAGGGTGCTCTTTCACTCAGGTCTTGCATGTGGATTTCCCATCGACAGCTGGTTGGCCCCTGTGTGGACAGAGTGCTGGACTAGATGGACCCTGGGTCTGATCCAGAAGGGCTCTTCTGATGTTCTGATAAGGATAACTGAGTTTTGATTTGCAGATTAGTTCAAAAGTGTGAAATTATGTAAGTGTGAAGCTAGTGAATTTCTGCTATGCCCCTATTGACTCTTGACCTTTCTTTCATTTCTCACTTTTCAAGCTGCCCAGCAGCTCCTGCAGAAGATGTTCAAGGTTTGCACTTTAAGCATCCTTTTTTTCCTCACTGTCCCTTCGCGGGGGACCAACCCAGGGACAGTGGTAAGAGTGAATCAAGAAGCCCTTGAGTATGGTAAGCGTACATGACTTCACCCTCTGCATCTCTTGGAGGCCTGGACTGAATATGAGCTAACTTTCACTTTCATTTCAATATTATGCAAATTTTGGAATGAAAGTGAAAATTACTAGCTAATATTCAATGCAGCTTAGCTGCCTCCAGCTTTGGATTTCCAGCATTGTTGTTGGACTAGATGGTCTATAAAAAGGGCGAGCAGCAAGTAGATCTCCAGACATTTTGGACTATAGCTCCCAGCTACCTGACCATTGACCATACAGTATTAAAGGATTTAAAAGATTAAAAGACAAATGTCAAATAAAAAAATCCAGCACATCAACAGAGGTCCAGACTATTACCCAAAAGCCTGCCGGAACAATATTTTTTTTGCCTGCATCCAAAAGTGTAACAAGGAGGGAGCCAGTCTCAACTCCCTGGGAAAGAAGTTTTAGAGCCTTGGTGCAGCCACTGAGAAGGCCCTCTCCCACATTCCCACTAGGCTCTTAGCAATGCAGAGTTAGCTTCATTTTTGTACCTAAAGCGTTGCCATACATAAGAGGTCCACAACCTGTTCTCTGTCTCCTAAGACACTAGGACATGAAATAATAGGCTTAAGTTACAGGTAGGCAGATTTTGGTTGAACAGCAGGAAAAACTTCCTAACAGTCAGAGCAGTCAGACAACGGAACCAACTGCCTACGGGGTGGTGGGCTCCCTGTTGCTGGAGATATTCAAGCAGGGACCAGGTGGCCACCTGTCAGGTATGCTTTGATGTGGATTCCTGCACTGAGTAGGGGGTTGGACTTGATGGCCTAAATGGCCTTTTCCAGCTCTATCATTCTGGGAAGCTATTTATTATCCCACCTTTCTGCCAAAAATGGGGCTCAAGGTAGCTAACAATAAAATACAGATCTAAAACAAAATCTTAATAAAAATTTAACATAAAAACAAATAAACTACAAGCACAATTAAAAATGTTCCTCCCTTAACAGTAATGCTTGGCATTTGTAATGCACCTGCAAATGTTCAAAGTGCTTCAGGTACATTACCTGGACTGCAGACTGTGAACGTTTATGCCATAATAACTGTGTTAGTCTTTAAGGTGCCACAAGACCCTTTGTTTGTTCATTTGTTAAACGCAACACACTAACCGTATGGCCCCTCTGCACAGTCTCTTTGTGTAACTCTTACAACAACCCTGTAAGGTTATGTTGGTGCTGTTATTCCCATGTTGCAGTGTGTGTGTGTGTGTGTGTGTGGGTGCTTGGGAGGGAGGGAGGGAGGCCTGCCTCAGACCACGTGGTGAGTTCATAGCAAAGTGAAGAGTTGAACTTAGTACTTCCTGATTTGTAACAACGTCACCAGTCCCTCATGGCACAGGTTGAAGATGCTCCTGCTGAAGTGTCCCGTGTCTTATTCCCACAGTATGCCAACAAGGGAGACCGTCCCTGATGCGAGGACTCAGGATCATCCAGATCCCAAAGTTTGGGGGCGGCGGAAATATTTTCCAACCACTTCTGAATGTCGTGGGGTGAGTTGTGTCTCTTGCGCAGGTCAGACTTGGGAGCGCAGCTCAGTGCAATGCATCCTGCATCCTGTCTGGGCAAGGGGCGCACATGTGTCAGAAAGGGCTGGTTCGCTTTCCCAATTCAGCACCTGTTGAAATCCCCTCTTCCTCACGAGAGTTAAAGCTGCAGGAGCCCTGCCCTCTTTTGTATCTGGTCCCTTTTCTATACAGCTGTTAAAGATACAGGAGCCCTGTCCTGCTTTGCATAGGGTCACCCTAAGCATGCATAGGATTGCACCCTAAATAGAATGACATATCAATAAACATAAATATTCTCTACCATATTTTATATGATTTGAATGATATATATCCAAATGTCAATAATCTCACCGCAATGAACATAATCTCCTGTAATCATGGATCCACGTTGACTTACATTATCATTCCTCCTTCCTCCCATTCCTACAGCATCAACATTCTGAACGTTGAGCTTCCTCATCTCTCCGTGAAACTTATACCCAAAACAGGCATTCAGCTATCGCTCAGCAGTCAGTTCCACATCAAAGTCAACCTGTGAGTGAGGTGCTGGATTTGCTCTTATGTGGGCCAGTGGTGGTGGTTCATTTCGAAGGTGCTGTGCAGGGGCGTAGACTTCTCAATTTTTTTGGTGGGGGCATGGGGCTTAACTTGGAAAAGGGGGGCACCCCCCGATACACACTGTAATTCCTAAATGGGCAACCTTTTGTCCTACGAGGCCTGAGGGGGGAGGAAATGAATCTGGGGAAGACTGGACCGGATGCAAAAGGAGAGTGGATTTTGTCTTGCAAAGAGTTCTGCTGGGCAGCTGAGGAGGAAGCAGGGTTTGCTTGGAGGTCATTTAGACTGACCCCCAAACACATAACGATACAGACAACTGGAGACTGACTGAGGAATGTGCCAGCCAGGCTGTGAGCTTGCTGATGTTACCTGGTTGGGCATTGCTCCCTCTGGGAAATCCTGGTGGGGGCATTGCCCCCCCCCAGGAAATCCCGGTAGGGGCATTGCCCCCCCCAGGAAATCCCGGTGGGGACTTGAGCCCCCCCTAGTTTATGCTCCTGGCACAATAGGTATTCGTACTATAAAATGCTAAATTCCTTTTGCAGCATTCACAGAATGTTTACTACTGACGTTTGTAGAAGGGGATGGTGACGAGGAATTTGAGAAGTAAATTCATTTCAGCTCTAAAAGTTCTGAGTTCTTCCTTTTGAGTTGTCTCTTTTGAGGGAACAATGAAAAACAAGAATAGCTCATATCATGGGTATTCCTTTAAATCAGGAAGAATTGTGAGGCAGGGCTGTCATTGGGCTCTCAGCAATAGGCATGGGTGAGAACTTTGTTTGGTTTGCAACTCACTGCTAATTTGCCTAATTTGCACTCCCGGTACTTCCATTCCTGGGCAAGATCCTTGAGCAAGAGGTTACAGGCCAGCTCCAGACACTCTTGGATGAGACTGATTATCTGGATCCATTTCGGTCAGGTTTCACAACTGGTTTTGGCACGAAAACAGCCTTGGTCGCCCTGAATGATGATCTATGTCGGGAGAAAGACAGGGGCAGTGTGACTCTGTTGATTCTCCTTGATTTCTCAGCGGCTTTCGATACCATCGACCACAGTATCCTTCTGGGATGACTGGCTGAGTTGGGAGTGGGAGGCACTGCATTGCAGTGGTTCCGCTCCTATTTGACAGGTCGGCTCCAGAAGGTGGTGCTTGGGGAACATTGCTCGGCCCCGTGGCTTCTCCAGTATGGGGTTCCAAAGGGGTCAGTCTTGTCCCACATGCTGTTCAACATCTACATGAAACCGTTAGGTGCAGTCATCTGGAGTTTTGGAGTTCATTGTCATCAGTACGCTGATGACACACAACTCTACTCCTTTTCATCTTCAGCAGGTGAGGCTGTGGATGTGCTGAACCAGTGCCTGGCTGCGACAATGGACTGGATGAGGGCTAACAAACTGAAACTCAATCCAGACAAGACTGAGATGCTGTTAGTGGGTGGTTCTGCTGACCGGATGAAGGGTGTTCAACCTGTTCTGGATGGGGTTGCACTCCCCTTGAAGGAGCGGGTTCGTAGCTTGGGGGTTCTCCTAGAACCATCTCTGTCACTTGAGGCTCAGGTGGCCTCGGTGGCACGGAGTGCCTTCTACCAATTTCGGTTGGTGGCCCAGCTACGCCCCTATCTGGATAGGGATAACTTGTCTTCAGTTGTCTGTGCTCTGGTAACCTCCAAGTTAGATTACTGCAATGCACTCTATGTGGGGCTGCCTTTGAAGACGGTTCGGAAGCTGCCGCTTGTGCAAAATGTAGCGGCCAGATTGATAACAGGAACCAGAAGGTTTGAGCATATAAGACCTATTCTGGCCCGCTTGCATTGGCTGCCTGTACGTTTCTGAGCTTGATTCAAGGGTGCTGGTTTTAACCTATAAACCCTTACATGGCTTGGGACCACAATACCTGATGGAACGCCTCTCCCAACACGAACCTACCTGTACACTACGATCCACATCTAAGGCCCTCCTCCGGTTTCCTACTCCGAGGGAAGAACAGAGGGTGGCAAGAAGGGAGAGGGCCTTTTCAGTGGTGGCCCCACCAATTATGGAATGATCTCCCAAATGGGGCCCGCCTGATGCCAACATTGTTATCTTTTTGGTGCCAGGTTAAGACTTTCCTCTTCTCCCAGCCATTTAACAGCATATGATGAGGGTTTTGTTGTTGTTGTTTGACCCAGAATAGTTGTTTTAAATGGAGATTGTATTTATAACTTGTTTTTATGCTTTTTATGGTTTGAAATTTTGTATATCAGTTTTTTAATGCTCAACATTTTTAATTTTTGTAAACCGCCCAGAGAGCTTTGGCTATGGGGCGGTATATAAATGGAAATAATAATAATAATAATAATAATAATAATAATAATAATACTTATACATGAACCAGAGCAAAACTCTGCTTCAAAATCTGCAGATTACTGAACATTGCAATCATGCTTGTCAATTAAAAATGTGTTTCTAAGGGGAAAAGGGGCACAAATGCTCATATTAGGAGAAAGTGCTCACAAAATGACTATGTATTATGAGGGTGAGGGTGGAGCCCCATACATTTTAAAAAATGCATACAAACCTATATATTGGGACTTGAAGAAAATGACATTTTGAAACCAAATTTGCAAACTGATGCAGAAGGGACAGAACGCAGTTAATGGTGGAAATTTGACAAACTGAACGAAAGCGAAACCTTTGCCTGTTCCTCCAACTACGGAGTTTTCTTCTGTGCCCCTTTGTTTAGCTTGATTTCGCCCTTGGAGCTGAAGCTGGGATCCTCCATCACGCTCGATGTCCGCGTCATGCGAAGTCCTCATGGATTCCCCATCCTGAGTATTACGGCTTGCAAATCCATTCTGGGAGACATCCAGCTTGCAATTGGTGGAAGAAAGTAGGTGTCAGATAGCTGTGTGCATGTCTGGGGTTCACTTACGATTTGTCAAAAGGCGGCTAACGTGCATTTTTGCCAAACGTCACTTTCCGTCCAGCAACAATAGGGCTTTCTTGCCTGGTCTGGATCAACTGTTAAATAATATAATGAACATCAACACAATGAACTCTTGTTCCCACCCTTGAGGTCTCTCCAAGAGAATTCTCATCATCTCCACAAACAGCCCAATGTTGCAGTATCTACCCAGCCTCTAAGGGTGCGAGCCAGCCTGGAGCAGCTGTAGGCCCTTTTCACACCAGGCAAAATGCCTGGGTTGGCCCCTGGCTGTTCCCTGTGAGTCCAAATGATGCACAGGGAGTCCCGGGGGTGGGATGGGCACGGGTTTTTCCTGGGTTAAAGGAAACCATAAAAATCCTGAATCCTGAATCTTCTACAGTCCCGGGAAGTTCCCAGGATTGTGGAAGATGTGTCTGCCTGCCCCGGTGCTGCCATGCTTACTCAGCACCGATGGCCAAAGAGCTGCACTGCACCACTCAATGGAGGAATCTACCTTAAAGCATACCTGACAGATGGCTGCTCTATTGATATGTCCTCTTTGTGTCCTGCCTTCCTCAGCTTGTTTGCTCTCCCGAGACTTATTCAGGACCACATCCGTGCCGTCTTACTCGACAAGGTAAAAAGGCCCAGCAATGTTTCATTCATCCAGAGGATGTTCCTGTCCTCTTTTTATGGAAAGTGTCTGCACTGGAGTCTTGCAAACGCAACACAGTCACGATGGGGGAGTGTTTTGCCAAATGTTTCGTCAACAGCTCGTGGTTCTTTTGGGATGTTCAGAGGCAATGAGCATGCTAGTGGGCAAAGGAAAGAGGTTTATGTAGCTCCGAGCCTATCTACACTACTGCTTTAAAATGGTTTATAACAATTTTAAACCGGTCATTAACCGGTTTAAAACAGTTATAAACCGTTTTAAAGCAGTAGTGTAGATAGGCTCTAAAGTAGGCTAATACTGTAAAACAAGAAAAAGCAATAAAGCATACATTCCTTCCATCCCAGTGGCTCCCGTGGGCAGACCAGTAACACCAGTCCTGGCCTACGGAGAGGTTCTGAACTGGGAGGGCCCCAGGGAATCATGCACTACCCCCTTGATCCCTCCCATTCTGGGCATGGTCCCATTACATTCTACATTCTTGCAGTCTAAACAAATCCCTGGCTTCAGTAATTAGCAGGCAGCCAGCCCAACACAGCAAGCTCCCTTCTCTGCTTAGGGTGACCACAGGGAAAGGAGGACCGGGCTCCTGTATCTTTAACAGTTGCATAGAAAAGGGAATTTCAGCCAGTGTCATTTGTATGCATGAAGCACCTGGTGAAATTCCTTCTTCATCACAACAGTTCAAGCTGCAGGAGCTATACTATAGTGACCAGATCCAAAAGAGGGCAGAGCTCCTGCAGCTTGAACTGTTGTGATGAAGAGGGAATTTCACCAGGTGCTGCATGCATAACAATGACAAAAATCCCCTTTTCTATGCAACTGTTAATGATACAGGAGCCCTGTCCTCCTTTCCATGTGGTCACCATATCTCTGCTGGCCTTGACATCTTGCCAAAGGCCTTCTCTACAAGCCCTGAATTCATCATCAACAAGTGATTCTCCATCAGCCCCACAAACAGGCACAACGGCACTCTTGACATGGCCAAAGAGCTGGTGCACTACTAACTCCTCCAAATACAATGGTCTTCTGTGTTTCTACGGCAGGGAGGGGCCAGAGCTCAGTCGCAGAGCCCTTGCATTGCACGCAGGAGGTCCCAAATTCAATCTCATGTTTCTCCAGGTAGGGCTGGAAAGATGCCAGCCTGGAACCCTGTGAGCCATTGCTGCCAGTTGGTGTTGACAATACTGGGCTAGATGGACCCAGGGTCTGACTGAGTTGAAGGCAGCTCCCCACATTCCTGTGTTCCTGCACTGCTGCCTCCATCCTCTCTTTGTGTTGGCATAAGAAAGAGAGAGAGAGAGAGAGAGAGAGAGAGAGGACAGCGTTTTCACAGAATCATAGAATAGTAGAGTTGGAAGGGGGCCTCTAAGGCCATCCAGTCCAACCCCCTGCCCAATGCAGGAATCCACCTTAAAGCATCCCTGACAGATGGTTGTCCAGCTGCCTCTTGAAGGCCTCTAGGGTGGGAGAGCCCACAACCTCCCTAGGTCATCGGTTTCATTGTCGTACTGCTCTAACAGTCAGGAAGTTTTTCCTGGTGTCCAGCCGGAATCTGGCTTCCTGTAACTTGAGCCCATTATTCCGTGTCCTGCACTCTGGGTTGATCGAGAAGAGATCCTGGCCCTCCTCCGTGTGACAACTTTTCATGTATTTGAAGAGTGCTATCATGTCTCTCCTCAGGCTTCTCTTCTCCAGGCTAAACAGACTAGCTTCAAGAGCAGACACACTGTGCAAAGTGTCCTTCCAGAGCAAATGCAAGTTCTGGCTGCTTCATTTGGCTCACTGCCGCTCCTCACTGACCTTTCTCCCCTCCCCTTTCTGTGCATCCATGCAGATGTGTCTGAGCATCTCCAACATGGTCTTGGGACTGAATGCCAGGCTGGGCACTTTGGTTGGTAAGTTGCAGCTTGAAGATGTGAGGACCCAGGGGTCTCAATCAGACCACCCGAGCCGTGTAGTGCAACCAGGGAAGTGCTCCAAACCCCTCCGTCAACTGCTTCTTGGGGGGGGGGGGTTGTTGCCTTTAACCAGGGCATTCCTTGGAATAGCATTCACAGCTATGTGCCATGCTGGGCACGTAGCTGTGGGCAGACACAATGAAAATATGGCAAGGAACAACAGCAATAACAACTACAGAGCAAAACAAGGGCGCCACCTGCTGAGGGTTAAAGAAATAGCCTTGCAAAGCACTTCAGTGCACGGTGAGAGGAACCCTAGACATGGCAGTGTCAGACCCATTGGCCTAAAACCAGACTTTTCCTAGTCATGTATATGTCAGGGGGTGGGTTGAGGCTCTCCAGCCTGTCATTTCTCTCCCCATAGTCCTCACACCCCACCACCCGACATCCTGGGGCTTTTCCCCAGTCCAGCTCACTTTGGGTTTTGGAGCATAGCTGTGGAGAAAGTCCTCTGGAGGGGCAGAATGCAGAGTGGTAAACTATGGGTGGACAAAGGTTTTAGAGTCCTTTGGGCTCCTCAATTTGGGGATGGGTCTTCTTCCACTGCTTCTTCAGCAATTGTGGCAGAACTTGGCCCTGATGAGTAGAGCGGCCTTCCCCAACTTGGTGCCTTTCAGATGTTTGGGTCTGCAACTGGAGGCCAGCAGGCTGGGGATGAAAGCTGTAGAGTGATGTTCATACTTCAGTGCACCATTAATGACCTACAGTTGAGCTACACCACTAAATAGAAAGTGTTTCCTTGCTGTGTCAGTTGAGAAATTCCACTTCCTTCACCTTCTTGGCTCCTTTGCCATCTTGCCACCACTACCATGAAATGTTACAGGAATACGGTGGGTGGCTGAGCTCACAGAACCCATCTGTTTAAACGGAGGCCAACCTGTGGGCTATTAATTCCATGTAAAATGCACCTGTGTGAAGCAGGTCTCTTCCTGGTATGAAATAGCAGAATGTCAGTGATGGGAGGGAAATGGAAAAGTGAGGAGCCTTTGCTTTGCTTGATTTGGTTGCAAGGGATTCGGTGGAGAAACCTACCTACCAACAGGTGTGGGGTGAACCTGCAGTGTTGGTGCAAGATAGATCTCAGTATATTTCTTTTTCAAAGAAAAGGTCGAAAGTCATAGAAGGAAATTCCACTTTGGTATTCTCGGGAGCATGGTTCCATTGTGGTGCATTGCTGTTTCTCGACCACTTTTCCTGTGAAAGTTAAATAGACTTCATCTGCTGAGTCAACAAATGTTTACAGTCATCACTTTCTTCAACAAGAACTAGGAGTTGAGACAGCTGGGGATTCCCTGAGGGAAACTGAGGCATGGGGCTAGCCGTTTCGAAGAATGTGCATGTGTCTGTATATGTGTGTGAGAGTGTACATTTTCCAAATGCAGTCTTTTTAGTTCTGTTTTCATAGAATCACCACACTGTTGACTCATATTCAGCTTGTGATCTACAACAATTCCAAGAACCTTCTCGCTTGTTGTATTGCTGAGCCAAATATTCCCCATCTTGTAACTGTGCATTTGGTTTCTTTTTCCTAGGTGTAGAACTTGACATTTATCCCTATTAAATTTCATTCTGTTGTTTTCAGCCCAACACTCCAATCTCTCAAGATCACTTTGGAGTTTGTTTCTGTCTTCCAGGGTATTAGCGATCCCACCCAATTTTGTGTCGTCTGCAAATTTGATAAGCATTCCCTGCATCTCCTTGTCCAAATCATTAATAACAATGTTGAAGAGCACTGGGCCCAGGACTGAGCCCTGCGGTACCCCGCTCGTTACCTCCCCCCAGTGTGAAAAGGTACCATTGATAAGCTCTCTTTGAGTCCGATTCTGTAGCCAACTGTGGATCTACCTAATAGTTGTTCCATGTAGCCCACTTTTCACTAGTTTGTGAATCAGAATGTCATGGGGCACTTTGTCAAAAGCTTTGCTGAAGTCAAGATATATTATGTCCACAGCATTCCCACAGTCCACAAGGGAGGTTACCTAATCACTGCAATCCTGCCCCGTCAGCTTGTACTTCACTTTTCCGGGGGGGTCATAGACCGGTTTTGAGAGAAGACTGAGCTACAGTAGGAATTGAGCACTTTGGCCTTTACTTTGTCATCTGTTACCAATTTGCCATCCTCATGAAGCAGTTGAACCATCATTTATTTCCTCTGCCTTTTACTGAAGGCAGTAAACTGCCTTTTACTGCCTTTTACTTTTACGTATCTGAAGAAACCTTTTTATTGCTTTTAGCATCCCTCGCTAGTCTCAGCTCCTTCTTAGCTTTAGCCTTCCTGATACCATTCTGGCACTTCTGTGCTACTTGTTTGTACTCTTCTTCCTTCCACTTCCTATATGTGCCCTTTTTTATTTACAGGTCATCTTTAAGCTTTTTGTGGAGCCACATTGATTTCTTCTGTTGTCTTCTTTTTTTTTTCCTTGTTGGAATTGTTTGTAATTGGGCCTTTAAAATTTCCTTTTTTAAAAACTCCCACCCATCTTGGACTCCTTTTCTCATTAGGGTCACTTGCTATGGGACCTTACTTATCATAGTTCTGAGTTTATTAAAATTGGCTTTCCAGAAATCCAGTGTACGTGTTTGGGTACTCTCAGCTTTTGCTTTCTTTAAAATCAAGAACTCAAGTATGACGTGGTCACTTTACCCCAGAGTTCCTGTAACTGCCACTTTATCCACTAAGTCCTCCCTATTGGTCAGTGTCAAGTCAAGGATAGCAGTTCCTCTAGTTCCTTCCTCTACGTTCTGTAGGAGAAAGTTATCAGCCACACATGTCAGGAATTTCTTGGAGGGGCCACTTTTGGCAGAATTTGTCTCCCCACAGATATCGGGGTAATTGAAGTCCCCCATCACTACTACATCAGATTTCCTTGAAACACTGGCAATTTGCTTTTCAAAAGTTTCGTCCTCGTCTTCTCCTTGATTGGGTGGTCGGTAGTAGACTCCGACTGTCATGCTCCTTTTATTCCTTGCCCCATTTATTTCAATCCAGATGCTCTCGATGGGGCTCCCAGGCTCATCCTCTTGTATTTCTGTGCAGGGATAAGTATTTTTAACATATAGCACAACTCCGCCTCCCTTTCTATTTCTTCTGTTCTTTTTGAACAAGTTATATCCTTCAATTGCTATATTCTAGTCATGGGAGTCATCACCCCAACAAGTTTCAGTTATACCTATCAAGTCGTATTTGTCTTCATGTATTAAAAGTTCAAGTTCGCTCTCTTTGTTTCCTATACTGTGGGCATTAGTATGTTGACATCGAAGCCCATATGTGCTTTGTAGTCTGGCTTCTTCCCTACATTCTTGTGAGCACTATTGTTCCTCCTCCTCCTCCTCTTTTTAAGTATGCCTGTTTCAAATACTGATACACTCTTTTGGATATTGTTTTACCCCCTGCAGGCCTGAATACCATCAACCCCATGTCCAACCTCCAGTACTCCATGTTGGAAGGCCCTGAAATCACCAGTACATACATTGACCTGGATTTAAATGTAAGCCCCCACCTCAAATCTGACAAAGTGCTGACCAGGGATTTGTGGGGTGAAGGGTCTGTCATGACATGTTCTTCCTCTCCACAGGTGGCTTTGGCACTGATGGGGAAGCCTATAGACGTGTCTGGTCCAGTCCCTGCTTTCTCCCTGCCACCCCAGGAGAGGGTTTCCGGTGACCCCATGGTGACCCTGGGCATCTCGGAACATCTGTTCACCAATCTATTTGCCACCCTGGGACAATCTGGAGCCTTCAATCTCAACATCGGAGGCCAGTTGGTTAGTGGGATGGGATGGGATGGGGAGGTCCTTCTAACCAGTCACTTGGCATGGCAAGTGCTACCATGCCAAGCCCAAACCAAATCAAATCTTGATGGTTTCCACTATTCAGAGCCTAACTCTTGATTATTATGGACTTGCTGTGCAGGAGAGTGTGGCAGAAAGCTAATGGCTACCAGTCACAGGAGCTATATGCTACCTCCAGCCAAGATCAGAAGAACCTCAATACCAGTTGCTCAGAAAAACAGCAGGAGAAGACTATTGCTCTCTTCATGGCCTGCTTGTGGGCTTCCTTGGGCATCTGGTTGGACACTATGGAAGCAGGATGCTGGACTAGAGAGGCCTTTGGTCAGATCCAGCAGCTTCTGATGTTCATCCCCTGCCATTCCCAAGGACCAAACGGAGAATTCTTTCTTTCTTTTCAGAGCTCTGGAGGTTCCCACCTCACCACATCCATGCTGGAATCTGCCATGCCCTCAGTAAGTGATGCCCATTTGGGAGGCTCCTCAGTGACTAATCCATTGAGTGTGCAAAACTGGCTTCAGATATCTTAGCCCCCTGCGGTAGAAAATTATTAGCTGTTACACAGGCATCCTGTCCTTGCTCCAAAGTGGACAACCCTAAGGCTAGTGGGGAGGTGTGACCTGACCCAAACCACCCGGGAGACTTCACAACTGAGTGGGGGCTTGAACCTGGATTTCCTACATCCAGACCTCCGCACTCACTCATGCCAGCGCCTGGGCTTTAATCACAGGCCCATGGAGAGGGGATAGAGCATGCCCTTTGCATGTAAAAGGTCTCAGGTTCGGTCCTTAGATTCTCTGGCTCAAAGGATCTGGATCTGCTCTGGGACAAGACCACTCTCTGCCAGAGACCTCAGCCACTGTGACAGACAAGCTGACTGATGCATGGGTTTTCCTTCACCTTCTCTCCCACAGCTGTTTATGTGCAGTTCTCTGTCATATGCGCACCTTTGGTCAGCTGTATCCCAGGCAGGCTTGAGCTGTGGTGCCCACACGTGCTCGCCAGGATTTAGGCCCTGGGAGATTTTGACCATTCTGTTTTTGCCAGCAAAAAGGCCCCGGTTTTGCATGAAGGAAGCACAATGCAAAAGTGTTCCAGGAACATTTTGCTAGGCAAAAAGGCAACCTCTTCTCTTTGTGCGGCCGACCTGGGTTCTTGTTGAGGAAAAGTGCAAGGTAGCAGGATCAGTGTTTGCATTCTCTAGTGCAGCCTTTCCTAACTTGGTGCTCTCCAAATTGTGTTGGACACAATCCTGGCTGCGGCTGCTGAGAGTTCTGGTCCCCGTTCCTGCATGTAGTACACATGCTGGGTACAACATGCAGGAACCGGGGCTGATCCCCAGTGTCTCAATCTAAATGAAAGAGAGAAAGAAAGAAAGAAAGAAAGAAAGAGGAGAGCCAGTGCTAGCGCAGTGGGCAATAGTTGGCTAAATGGACCAGTGGTCTAGAATCATAGAATGGTAGAGCTGGAAGGGGCCTCTAAGGCCATCGAGTCCAACCCCCTGCTCGATGCAGGAATCCACCTCTGACAGATGGCTGCCCAGCTGCCTCTTGAAGGCCTCTAGGGTGGGAGAGCCCACCACCTCCCTAGGTCATGGGTTCCATTGTACTGCTCTAACAGTCAGGAAGTTTTTCCTGATGTCCAGCCAGAATCTGGCTTCCTGTCACTTGAGCCCATTATTCTAGGCTGATGGAGAAGAGATCCTGGCCCTCCTCTGTGTGACCACCTTTCAAGGACTTGAAGAGTGCTGTTATGTCTCCCCTCAGTCTTCTTCAGGATGTTTTTCATAATGTATCAGTTTGATTTGTTTTTAATGGTTCATCTATTTTATGGTCTTTGTATTTATATTTATTGTTGTTCCCCGCCTCGATCCAGAGGGAGAGGTGGGTTAGAAATAAATAAATAAATACATTATGGTGATGATGATGATGTTGATAAAACATGCCCAGTTCTTTCAGTCCAATTCGGTATGAGGCAACTTCAGATGTTCTGTGGCCCCAGCAATGTCATCAGCTCCCCGGCTTTTCCTCATTCCTTCCATTCCTGATTGCAGATTGCAAAGCTGTATCCTCACAATGCTGTCTTTGGGCTCAACGTGGTCCTCAGTAGACACCCCATCATCAACTTGCAAGAGGGGGCTGCTGTCCTGCATCTCAGCCCTGCCATCCAAGTGGTAGCAGCTAACTTAGGATCTTCCTCCCAGAAACAGCTCCTCTGCACTCTGGAGGTGGTGAGTAAAAATGTGCTGCTTCCTCCCCTTGCCTGTTCTCCTCATCCTGCAGCCTCCGGGAGGAACGGTGGCTCACCCAGCTTGACAACTGGACAGTGGTGGCGGTCTCATCCTGCTCTTGTCACCAAGCTTTGTACCATCTCAGCGGAGCTCATGTGATCCTTGCGATGCAAGGGCACATCTCTGTGCAAAGCGGCAATCTCACTGGCCACGTACACACTGGCCGCTTCATTATATGGATCTCCTGTGTAGGATCCGGGCACTTTGCTTCATACACCCCGGCTGCTCCATAAAGTGGTTCCCTTGGTCAGGGCTGGGTCTAGGTTCAAACCCTGCCCACTTTGGCTCTGCTGGAATGTGCCCCCCCGACAAGTTTCAAGGGATGTAACGTGGGCCTCAGTAGGAACGCAGTCTCCACCCCTGCCTTGGGGGACAGGTTCAAAAGACGGAGTCTCTGGGCACCATCTCCTACCAGCATCCTAACCTTCCTGTCCTCTGTTTGCAGGACCTGAGCTTAGCACTCAAGCTGGATGTCAGAGCAACAAGCCTTCGGATCTCAGCTGCCTTGCAAGGGTGAGTTCAGTCAGGACCAGCCCCAAGGCAGAGCCCAGATGCCACCCCCTTGTCAGGCCCAAAAGCTGAAATGGTTTTGCAGCACTGCTGAGGAACCGGTTTCTCCTTCGTCTCTTGCCCCATCACGATGCTGCTTGGAGCAGGCGGCTTCACTTTCCTGCCAAACAGGACTTGGTGGTTGTGTGTGTTCCAAACGTTTTGCACGTGCTCCGTGGCCACCTTCACAGTTGCCTCCCCCCTCCTTCCCCACAGACGGTCTCTGACCTCGCCTGGGGCAGGAGAAGGGGAGAGGGGGCAGTGGTGAAGCAGGTGGTGAGGAGCCCCAGCTCCTTGGTGGAACCTCATGTTCTCACCAAGAAGGGTACGGGCCCAACTGTCTCTTGTCATTTCATTTTGAACAGAGCCGAACAAGAGTAGATTAAGAGAACAGGATATTCAAAAACCCAGAAGCTTTATTGAGCAGTGCAAGCAACGGTTTCCACGAGACGAAATGAAAGTGGGATGATAAGCGAAAGCGAAATAACGACGTCACCTTAGCCTAAAGAGCCGAAGCACAGCATGAGGCCAGGTGCAAGGCACAGGGATGTAGGCCAAGCTTCCCCAAGCTGGAGCCTGCCAGGTGTGGTGGAATACAACTCCCATCTTCCCCAGCTTTGTACACCGGAGGGGTGTAGAGGGCTCAGGGCAGGGGATGCTGGAAGTAGCTACTTCCGGGATCGGCACATCCAATCCTCATCACCAGTGCGACGACCCGGCTCCTCCCGGGTCGTCGCACATCACATCCGCCATTTTTTTTTTTTTTTCAGACAAGAGCACACGAGCGCTCCTCCGAAATCGGGGAGTCTTTCTTTTCAAAACAAATCTCGTGCATGGGCCCCCACCCCCTCCCTGTCCTCCCGGAGGTGGCGAAACTGGTGCCATCCCCTCCCCTGCTGGGCACGGAGCCGCGCAGTGCAGCTCCGTGCCCACTTTGCAGCCGTGTTTACTCACGAGTAAGCATGGCTGCGCCTGGGATGGGCGGGCACATTCTTCCGTGGTCCCGGGAAGTTCCCAGTACCGTGGAAGAATTGGGATTTTTCTGGTTTCTCTTAACCCAGAAAAATCCCGTGCCCACCCCCACCCCACCCCACCCCCGGGACTCCCTGTGCATCATTTGGACTCACAGGGAGCAGCCGGGGGCCATCCCAGGCATTTTGCCTGGTGTGGAAAGGGCCATTGGCTGAAGTCACAATTTACCAGGCAGTTTTCTGGGCAAGCTAGAGAGAACTGAGGAGCAGCTGTGCCTTGATGAAGAAAAATTAAGAACCACGGATGCCCAGTTCTCAACTGCGAAGGCACCCAGCACAAAAAGGCATTGATACCTCACCCACTAAGTCCAGGAGAGCTAAGATGGCCTTTTCCCCTTCTTCCAGCCCAAATCACAGAGAAGCCACTGACACCCATAAACTATGCCACAGATCACAGAGTAAAGAGAAACTCAGGCCCCCTCCTTCCTCTAGACATTTGCTTTACCCTTGACAAGATAAATTACTGTTTCTGAGTCAACTTGTATGTACAGAAGTTCCTTTGGTAGCCCTTATCAAAGGCCAAGGAGTTTCTGGCGCCAGATTATTCTATTCTATTGTTTATATTAGAGAAATAGATAAGTTGTAGCATTAATGGAATGTGACAAAAGGCGAAAGGGGAGGGGGGATAATGAAAGCTTCAGGGAATTTTGACTGTCTAAGAAGTGGCTGGATGCCTATAGAAGGCAGAGTGATTGCTTCCCTCCGTTGGGAGCTGTCTCTCTCCTATGTCCGTAGCTTTCCTGAATAAAGCTTTCGCATCGGGATTCTTGCCTGCTTGGAATTTGTTCCATCTCTGGTTCGGTCATTTCCATGACAGTCTGCATCAAGGCATCAGAGCAGGCGTGAAGAGAAAGCCATTTTCACCTTCTCCACCTCTCTGTTTGTATGTGGGCTCCCTCAAGGATCTACTCGACTCATCTGTTTCACCCTGAGCACGGTTGCTGATGGTGTCTTAACAATGGGACTGTTCACACTAACACACTAATCCATAGTTAGGTCACTAACCCTTTTGCAGCAAATGGTTAGTGAGCTTGCTTGTTTAAACCGTGGCTATGTAGCCACCATGGTTAGGAATGGTTCACACAACCCGCTAAGCCAGAACGTTCAGCTCAAAATGTCTAACCACCGTGGCCTGTCATCTGAACAGGGTCAGAATGCTGTGTGCTGATGTCATCCTGGTTTCTCTTGCAGAGAGGTTTGTCTGGAGGTGGTTTCTTCCAGTGTGGAAATAGTAAAGGTAAAAGTCTGTTGCTGCCCTTTCTTTCCCTGGTTCCCAGCTGTCTTGATCTGGTTTATGCTCATTGGGAGACAAGGGCCAGATCTACACCTTGTGTCAAATCATTCCGAATGTGGAATAAAAAGCAGCATGTAGCGCCATGGAAGCAGTATATGGAATGTGGGCTGTGCCCCAACAGTGATCAGTGCACTTCAATCCTGCTATAAAGCAGTAGTGTAGATCTAGCCCAGGTTTTCCAAGGACCACAAGCGGAAGCCCAAATCTATGGCAAGGATATGTACAACCTGTCTCTTTATTTCTGAAGATATTTCCATCTTCTTGCATGATGGCATTGCATGTTCGGGACCCTTAGGGTGCAATCCAATGTTTAGATGGAAAAAGGCCCACAACTCCCAGCATGGCCCACACAGTGATCTGCTAAAGAGGGTATGTAGTTTTTTTGCAGTGGAGAACCATGCCCCGTTGTGTGCATGCATTTAATGACCCAGAATTGGCTTAATTGGGTATCATCTTGCACATCTCGTTGTCACTTTGCCTCTTTAGTGGATTGGGTGATGACATCCTTAAATTTGCTGTCTGTTTGGGATATTGATCTACAACAAGAAGGTTTTTGTATCAGGAAGGGGAAATCGTTTATATTGTTCACATCCCTTATCTATGGCAAAATCTTATCTTTGTTGTTGTTTGGGTCTCGGTTACTTTCCTCTTCTCCCTTTTGGTCTGTCGTCTTATTATAAATGGGTCCTCTGACCGTGTTGCCCTCCATCGTGAAACGTAGCTTTTCTTGTGGGAAGGTTGTTTCATTCTGGGTGCATCCACCTTCCTGGACTCATATGCATGTGGGTTGAATAGCTCAGGCTTCCAACGCATTTCTTTTCCTCCTCTGGCAGGTCTCCCAGTTGAGATCGGTGGTTGTCTCCATGCTGGAGAAGCCCTTCCTGGCTCACTTGAATGGTAAGGAAGGCAAAGATGTCTCTGAAACAGGCTCCGAGGCATGGTCCACTCACACTCTGACTGTGCTGCCCCAATTGTTTGTGAATCAATTCAACCCCTGATTGGCTTCCAAATCCAGGGCTTCCTCATCCTGGATAGAATTACCAGCCAGGGCAGGGCTTGATGCAGCTACTGTCAATGCGTCCCAACGCCTGCCCATATGTGGGTCAGCATGCTCACATCAAATGTCTCTCCGGCCGCATTGTCCTGGGTGGGTAGATTCTTTGGGTGACAGCAGCACGGATCCATAGGAGAGTTCTAGTGAGTGAAGACAAGACCCTGGCGTGTGGAGATGGGGGCGTTGACTCCACTGGTATTTTCCTTTTCAGCCGTTCTGAGTGTCGGGATTCCTCTTCCCAAGCTGGTCAATGTCCAGTACGTCCATACCGAGATAGAGATTCATGAGGTGAGACTCTTGGCTGAGCTGCTGCCTCCTCCTCCTCTTCCTCCTCCTCCTCCTCCTCCTGTTCCTTCCATGCCCACGTCTCTCCTTTGGGGAATGTCTCTGCTAATCCCTCTAGCCAGCACTTTTTCTTCCTACACCACTCCCAGCTGCCTCTCCCCAAACTCACCCTTGTTGCACGTGTGTCAGTCTCTGGCTTCTTCCCTGTTTATTGTAAATATGAGCCACATCACCAGGCGTTTTGGGCAATGCCTAAGCAGGCAGTTGGGACTAAGCCCATGTTGAGGAGTAATAGGTACCTGTATTCCTGGGAGCAAAGGCTTCTGGGTTCCTCCACTTTTCCGGTGATGTTGTTACAGTGGTGCGCTGGCCCACGGACTGAAAGCTGATGCTCTGATCTCGTGTGAGGCCATAGTGTGTCCCTTTGCCTGCCGTGAGGGTCCCACACCCAGCCCCCTGAGCTCCAGAAATAAATGCTGCTGCACAGGATAAACTGAGCACCTTTCCTTCAATTCTTACCCACAATGCCTCCAGGCAGGAGCATGTATGGATTCTGGCCATGCTTCTTGTATTGTCTTTTAATCTTCCAGGGTTATGCTGAAGTCAACAGTGACCTTGACGACTTGGCCTGAGCTGAATTGAGGAGCCCAGTGGGCTTAGCCAGCCTTCTCGTGAGAGGCCCGGCGCCTGTTCTACACCTCTACAAACGGCCTTCACGTTCTTTTCATGTAAAAGTTGTCTCATCAATCGATTGACAGCAGTCTTGCCAAAGCAAAGCAGATTGATTACAGTGGGATGCTCAACTCTCCTGTACGAATGAATGGCATTACAAGCGCTTAGCTTCATCTGACTCCTGCCCGAGGCGTGTCATTCAGCTGCCATGTTTGCCTTATTAAAACACTTCTTCTGTTCTAAATTGCCTGGAGTGAATGGCTGGTCTTGCAGACGTTTTCAAAGTGGCATGTTAGATCATTCTCAGTAGTTTAGTAGTTTCCCCATAGGTCCACACAGTCCCACATCCAGGATGCAAGACATTCTGTGACCTCAGCCGGGTACAGTCCAAGAGGTTCATCCTGGTTCCCTTGCAATTCTGCAGAGGATTCCTAGATGTGGCTCATGGCTTGAGCATTGCCGCTCATGACCCATAAGCTGTATCTCAGCACCACACAGTGTTCCATGTGGAAGGTGCTCTCTCCATATATCCATCCCCCCCCCCCCCCCCGGGCCACCTTTAAAAAGCATAAGATAGCATTTTTATTCTCCAGATGTTTAAGAGGATTTCACAACTCCCCCCCCCCCCCCCCCCGGGTATTCTTCCACTTAACTTCTAACATCTTTTACTGTAGCCTTTAAGTGGCCTGTGTGCCAATTGTTAATAGAAGGACATGCCATGTAACTAATATTATCAGTAATATTTTATGAAGTATAGCGAAGGGACTTTGTAGTTTAATACCCCTGTAGTCAGTAGCTGGGAGAGTATAGCTCTTCGCAGAGGCCTGAAGCAGACACTACATTGTTATTTGACCAGCGCTAACCCAGAAATAATGAATCGCGCTCCTGTTGCTGTAAGACCAGAGCAATTGCAAGGGATCATGGGAAGTATTACAAAGTGGACACACCCTCTGGCTGTCGGGAAAGCAAATATGTTTATTGTTAAGCAAGTTGCCATGAGCATCAAACATCATCCATAATCTAAAAAAGCGCCTAAATTTTCCAACCCACTGTGGAGCAGAGAAGCTTATTTATCAACCCCTTTTTGAATAAGGTCATGTTGTTTTACCTGTCTGGGCCAATCTATACAATCAATAGACATGAGTACTAACTCTTTTGTTGGATTGTATCTCAGGCTGCAGGTGGAGGGTTGCATTTTCAAATACTTCCCCATACAACACACTTACCACCCCACACATAGAAAAGTAACATAGGGCTTTGGCTATGGGGCGGAATATAAATGTAATAAATAATAATAATAATAATAATAATAATAATAAATAATAATAATAATAGACAAAAAAGCAAAACACACATACCTCATCGCCATAACAATACCAAATGACAAAAATGTTGTTGAAAAGGAAGAAGAAAAGAGAGACCAATATACACCATTGGCCATGGAAGTCAAAGGACTATGGCAACAGGAAAAGGTCACAATTATTCTGTTAGTCACTTCAGTCACCGGCACCACATCAAAACATTATACAGAAAACCTTCAGAAACTGGGCCTACCGGAATACATCCACACCAACATCCAGAAAGCAGCCATACTTAAAACATGCTCAATTGTCAGGAAATCCCTGAATATGTAAAAGACAGCATGACTTGGCAAAGCCTGTCATGTCCGTCTAGAAAAACTGCCGCAAGCAAGAAAGAGATGAAATAATAATAATAATAATAATAATAATAATAATAATAATATTACTAATGTGCAGACTGCCCCAACTTTGTGCCCTCTAATTGGCGGGCGATGACGGCACGTCAAGGGGGTGGAGAAGGCTGTTGTAAGGCACATTTGCTACAGACCCGTGAGATCTGTAGCAAGCTTCATCCTGTTTAAAATGTGCCATAACAAAGACCCTCCCAAGCTACTATTTGCATTGGAGGGGAAGTCTTCACTGGTGCCAGTGACAAATTGGGAAAGCAGATGTGAATGTGAAAGGGCTAAACTTTCCCTCCCTCCAGCAGTCCTGACTCAGGGCCTAGTTTGGCCCTCAGTCTGCTGCAGCAGAAACCACAAAGGTACTACAAAGGCAGTTTGTGGGGTGCCACCAGGTACCATCCAGCCCCCAAGGTTATTTAATATCTCTATGACGCCATCAGGAGCAGTCATTAGGAGATTTAGGGCAAGGCGTCACCAGTATGCTGATGACACCCAGCTCTATTTCTCTGAGATGTCTGAATCGGGAGAGGCCACGTATGCTCTGAACCGGTGCCTGGATGCAGTTATGGCTTAGATGAGGGCCAACAAACTGAAGCTGAATCCCAGTTAGGCAGAGACCCTGTGGCTTGGCGCTTCCCAGGTTCGAGAACTGGGGTGTTTGCCTGTTCTGGAAGGGGTTGCACTCCCTCTGAAGGAACAGGTCCATAGTTGTGAACTGCTGAGAGATGTTATCACATTCAGTGCTGTATAAATGCCACTGAATATAAATAATACAACATTCTGGGTTGGATCCAGACTTAGTCATACTTAGAGCGGTATAGACCCATTAAATTCAATTTTCTACTGGACCAGGTCAAATGGCTCCATAGCCTCTGCACTCATGCTGTCAGGAAAAAGATGATTAAGTCCCACTGATTTAGCTTATTTATTGATTTGATTTATCCTGCCTTTCCATCCAAGAATGGCACTCAAGGTGCCCAAGGATAATAAGACCAAGATTAAAACAAAATCTTAATTAAAACAACGATGAAAGCAAATCAGTTACAAGCACAGTTAGAAACTCGACAATAAAGAAATAAAAAGCAGCCAACACAGAATGAACCCCTTTACAAGCCACAGGCCTGCCTGAATAAAAATGCCTTTGCCTGTTGCCGTTAGGAGAACAGAGAGGGAGTCAACCAAGCCTCCCTGGGCAGGGAGTTCCAAAGCCCTCTTGCACCTCTCCACCAAATGTGCTTCTGATTAAAGGTTGTCACATAGAGGAGGGCCAGGATCTCTTTTAGATCAACCCTGAGTGCAGGACATGGAATAATGGGCTCAAGTTACAGGAAGCCAGATTGCGGCTGGACATCAGGAAAAACTTCCTGGCTGTTAGAGCAGTACGACAATGATACCCATGACCTAGGGAGGTCGTGGGCTCTCCCGCATTAGAGGCATTCAAGAGGCAGTTGGACAACCATCTGTCAGGGATGCTTTCAGGTGGATTCCTGCATTGAGCAGGGGGTTGGACTTGATGGCCTTATAGGCCCCTTCCAACTCTACTATTCTATGATTCTATGATTGAGAGAAGGGCCTCCTGGAAGGATGTTAAAATGTGGCCAAGCCCATATGAGAGAATGCTGTCTTTCGGATAGCCTGGTCTCAACTTGTAAAGGGCTTTATAGGTCATAGCCATCCATTCGATCAGTAGCCAGTGAAGCAACACCCCAAGTTGCGGTCTCTGTAATTGGCCACAGTCAAACAGTCTGGCTGCAGCCTTCTGGACCAGCTGGAGCTTCTAAACATCTCAATGGTCTACTCTACGTATAAATCTGATTCCCACCTGTAGCAATTTTACCACATGTCTATCACATGATAGGAGCAACGCCCCAAGGAAGAGACCCTGAAAGCAATTTTTTTCTGTGGCCAAAATACTGATCCAGGACCAATACTATCTATGTAATAATCCCAAACTCAGAGTGGTTGTGCAGAGTATTTTCCATGATCACAGTCCTATGAAGCACAGGACATGTAGCTTTATCAAGAAGAATATGTTTGCAGTTCACGCACACACGTAAAATGGCAAAAGCTGAAGCAAAACAAGCTCACTTGTCTGAAAACCTCCCAAAGTTTTGGCTGAGCTGCTGAAATGGCATATAAATCTGGAACTAGGATTCTGGCTTCTGGTCATTGAAATGAGACGGTGTGAAACTAGGCATGCCCAGTTGAAGCAAAGCTTGGGAGTTCCGAGTTGAGGGAGAGCCAGCAGGTAGAATTGATCATGCCTCAAAAATTATACTTTGCAGCACTTTGGAAAGAACAGGACATCCCATGTGTTCTGCGCCTCTGTGGAGCAGCACAGGTCGAGACGCCTTTGCCTCGCTCAATGGTAACATTCTTTGTGCCTTGAATATCAGGCAAACCCAAGTCACCAGAGTCTGAAAGTTCAAGTGGGAAAGATGTTCGCAACCCCAACCATACGCATCACTCTAATGCTTCCTCCAAGCCTTCCTCATAACTTCATGGTGTCATTTTTGCACCACTGGGAATGTCAACATGTTTCCACTTGAGGGTGCCATAATACCGCCTTTTGTCAATGAAGCCCAGGGACTCGCGATGTGGCTGGAAAGAGATTTGATTTCCTGTATGGATTCTAGGTTTATGTTTAGCAATTCAGACAAAGATGTGCGTACACATATATAGATGAAGGAACACACCAGCATTTACTGTGAAGAGCAGATTATCTTCACCATTTTGAATTCACTCTGGCATATCTCAAACCCTGGCATCGATGATACCCATGAAAAGGTCTACAAATTTGAATTCTGTTTGGAGGTCCACTTCAACGATGACATCAATCCTTTCAAATTGTTTGCCCAAATAGCTAACAGACAAATATACATTAATCAGAGCAATGTAGATACTTCCACTGTATTCGAAAGTATTTGTAGCATCCTGTATCGCTACCAACACCGCTGCGCTTTGGGAGAGAAACAGATTTTTTTTTAAATTGGGGGATGAGAGAAATCATGGTTTTTTTTTTTTTTTTTTTAAATCCAGTGGAGAACTTCAGTAATTTGTATTCTGTAGTTTGCACCCAAACCTTCAAAACTGCTTTATGCTGAACCCAAAACTTTCTTCAAACTGGGTGTCATCAGATGAGCGTTTCAGTGCACGCTTGTTACTGCCCACTCATGATTTTTCGCTCATCCTTTTGACCACGCTGTCCGCCTCCTGCATGTCTCCTGCCCATTCTAGTGTTTATTTCAGGACAAAATAGACCCCAGTAAATCTGATTTCTTTTTTTATTTAAGCGAAATGCGCCGCCATTTCCAGCTGTGTGCAGGAAAAGCAACACAATAAAAACGCCCACTGAACAGGCCACATGATCGTTGCTGCTTCCTCTTTCTCTCCCCATGTAAAGAGATTATTGCTATTGTGGGAGAGCAGCAGGAAGCCATATTGCCAGTAAGGAAATGCTATTCCCCCCCTCCCCCCCACGTCTGATGATGCTCACTATGTATGTACTATTCTACTGAGCGATGTCCCCAAAGAATTGTCACTCCTTTATATGTATATGTGTTTAACCAATTTAGTTCGGACCTCAGTCAGAGGCAGTATTCCTTCCCAAGCCCACCCATGGCACATCCAGGCTCCTTGGGGGTTGTCACAATAGCGACGACCCCCAAGGAGCCCAGATGTGCCATGGGCGGGACTGGAAAGGCCCGTTTCTAGAAGTGCCAGAATGGGCCTTTCCAGGCTCTCCTGCATGGCAAATTTTCTGGATCTGGGCAAATTGATGGATTCTCCCCTCCCCCCCTAGACACTGGTTTTGTCTGCCATTTTCCTGACATGTCTGGGCAAAACTGGGCATCTGGTCAGGCTATATGTCCCTGAATATGAGATACTGGTAACAGACAACGGCACTGATGCCACTTCCTGTTCTCCTTGTGAACTTCTCCAAAGCAACTAGCTGGCCACAATGGAGACACAAATACTGAAATAGATGGACTTTGATCTGCTCAATCAGGGCTCTCTTTTGGGCTCATGTTCCTCATGTCTATGGCACATTCCCCAGCACTAAAAAGATGCTCACAGACAGCTGTGTGCACCTGATTATTGTGGGCCAAGTTTGAATTGAGAGAATTTGGACAGAACACTTTTTTTATTTGTTTTGTTTTTGGGTGGGGGAATAACATTGAACAAATGTCTACACAGATCCATTCTGTAGCTAATATTAACACAGTATACCAACATTTTCTTCCAGATGATGATGGTGGTGAGGATAATATTTGTATCTCACCTGTCTCCCAATACTGGGACTCTAGGCGGCTTATGTAGCCCTTCCCTACAATATCCACAGAGGTCAATGTTAATTTGGGGGAAGGCCCCTGAAACAAAGTCATCCGATATCCCCATGATAGCCAAAGGTGCCTGAGGACTCACAATTTAGCACTGAAATGTAGTCTGGCTTTGATATACAGCACGGCAAATCTATTCTCCTGCAGCTCCGAACTGATGGTTGGAACGAAGATCTTCACAATGTGCAGTCTGAAGATTGAAAAGCAGGAGGCAGTGAGAAATGTGGTGGTCCTCTATGGACTAGAACTGAAATGCATCTATGGTTAGGGGAAGAGGTGTGGGTAGGTAGGTGGATGATCCTTATTCAAATTTAGGAGGTGCATAAAACATCCAGCTGCTGCCGTCTTCCAGCCAGAGCTATGACTGCTACTTCCCTGTCCTACACAGGCACCGGCATTTCTTTTGCATTGCAGGGAAAATAAAATAAATCCCATGCAGGGAGCCCAACAAGAGCCATCTTTGCACTAGGTACTATCCTTCCTTCCCATCCTGGGCAGTTGAGGAAAAGCACGGGTCGGAATCTGGCCAACCAGCTCCTCCGGGGAATTGATTGTGCTATTGTTCCATTATGCTCAGGAGGAAAGAGCTCCAGATTATTCGTTCTATAATCACCTCAACCTCATACTTGTCTGAGAAGAGTGTCATGAAATCTGAGATCAAAGAGAGTTTGGGCCTGGGAGAAATGATTGTGTACACAAGTTCTAAAGGGATCTTGATTACAGGCAGGATCAGTGCCAGGTTCTGAGTGTACCACAGGTCAGATTAACCCTCTTTGGGAAACCAGGCAGCTCTTCCCTTACTTTATCTAATCTTTCTGGAGTGGCAGCCCCTGGGGCCCTGGAGGTCTGCGATGGTCCTTCGGTGGCCTTTGAGGCCCTGATACAACCAACAGAGCAAAATGTGCCAGGCCTTTTCCGGATCACATGGTGACATGTGCTGGATTGACCCACCCCCTTCCTGCACTTTAATGCAGCTGTCTTGAAGATTTGCAATGAAGGGGTGAAGGATTGCTTGGTAGGAGGCTTGGAGGGACATGGCTTGAGTTTTCTAAAACTATGCATGGTGTGGAGAAAACGGATTGAGACATAGAATCATAGAATCATAGAATGGTGGAGTTGGAAGGGGCCTCTAAGGCCATTGAGCCCAACCCCCTGCTCAATGCAGGAATCCACATCAAAGCATGCCTGACAGACGATTGTCCAGCTGCCTCTTGAAGGCCTCTAGTGTGGGAGAGCCCACCACCTCCCTAGGTCATGGTGCCATTGTCATACTGCTCTAACAGTCAGGATGTTTTTCCTGATGTCCAGGTGGAATCTGGCTTCCTGTAACATGAGCCCATTATCCCGCATCCTGCACTCTAGGATGATCGAGAAGAGTTCCTGGCCCTCCTCTGTGTGACAACCTTTCAAGTGCTTGAAGAGTGCTGTCATGTCTCCCCTCAACCTTCTCTTCTCCAGGCTAAACATGCCCAGTTCTTTCAGTCTCTCCTCATAGGGCTTTGTTTCCAAACATGTTGCTCTTACTGTCCTAGAACACTGGATATCCCAATGAAATTGATTGGCAGTAGATTCATGACAGACAATTAATAAATACATACATAAAATACTTCACACAATGCACTGTTACCTGACAGAATTGCCACACGTTGTATGGATGTCCCCTGCTCAAATGGCATTAAAAGGAAATCAGACCTACTCCAGCCATTGGAAATGAATTACACTGGTATTCTTCAAAGAAGGAACTAAATCAGAAGCAGCAGTCCCAATCCTAATCAGCCCCTCCCTGTAGCCAGCATTGGCATTTCTGAAAATACTTCACAGTCACACGGAGTTAGTGACATTTAGAGTCACATGGAGTTTGGCCCTTAAGCATGGATGTCACTTGGCCACATTCAGCGGGATCCATTGCATCATTCAGAATGTGTGGCCAGTGTCCTCAGTCCACATTGTCCTTGAAGGCTGGCTCCCATTGTGGGTGCAGCAAAGGTCATTTTTTGAGGTCTGTAGTGTCCCTTTTGGTGATTGTCTAGCCTTGGGCCTGGGCTAATAAAAGCCAAACAAGATTAAGCAAGCCGATGGTCAAAGAAAAACACCGGTACCCAACCCTGGCAAGTCCAGTTCCAAGCCAGCCAAGAATATCCAGTCTTTGAAAGGACTGGATGTTCCCTGCCGTAACCCCAGGTTTTCAAGAGAGAATTGCAGACCCATGTTGGTACCCAAAAAGAACAAATAATAGTTTTGTTGTCATTTTAGTGTTTGTAGATGATTAAGCTGACCACATGAAAAGGAGGACAGGGCTCATGTAACTTTAACAGTTGTAGAGAAAAGGGAATTTCAGCCAGCGTCATTTGTATGCAATTAGGTCCTGGTGAAATTCCCTCTTCATCACAACAGTTAAAGTTGCAGGGGCCCTGCCTTCTTTTGTATATGGTCACTCTAGTATAGTGCCTGCAACTTTAACTGTTGTGATGAAGAGGGAATTTCACCAGGGACTAATTGCATACAAATGACACTGGCTGAAATTCCCTTTTCTCTACAACTGTTAAAGTTACAGGAGCCCTGTCCTCCTTTTCATACGGTCAGCCTATAGATGATCTACTTGTGATAGCTAAGTCTACAAGCCAAATACAGAAAATTACAAGATGTTTAGAAAAAAAGTACAAACTTAAATCCCTGGGTGAAGTAAGCAATTACTTAAGTATACAAATCACCAAGCAAGGTGATAAAAGTTATATACTCAATCAGAAGCAGAAAATCGTGAATCTGCTAGATTTCTGTAAAATGAGTGATTGCAAAAAAGTACAGAGTTCTATGTTGCCTGAATTTAAATCAAATATAGAAAGAAATAATTTTAGTGACCAAGAATTATACCAATCTGTAATCAGAAGTCTGCTTTTTATCAGCCAGACATTGCATGTGCAGTGAGCATTCTTAGCCAGCAGGTGGCTAATCCTACAGTTGCTGCTTAGCAAAGCGTAAAAAGAGTAACGTTATTTAAAAGTCACACAAAATTTATGTTTAACATTATCATTTTTTGAAGATGAGTCTTTAAAATATTATGTTGACAGTGATTAAGCAGAGAATCCTTTAGATCAGAAATCAACAAGCAGAAGAGCAATAATACTTAAAAACTCACTCATGAGTTAAAAATCGAAGAAGCAAGTTTGTGTTGCCACATCGTCCTGCGAAGCAGAATATGCTGCTTTATCTGAAGCATGTAGAGAAATTACGTAGTTTGTGCAGTTGTTAAAAGATTTAAATATGACATTTTCTTTGCCGGTCAAAGTGTATGAAAATTCACAGTCTTGTATTGCTCTAGCCAATACAGAAATGCTAAAGTCTAGAACCAAGCATGTCGCAATCAAATATTACAATGTGAAAGAGCATATAAATAGAAGATTTATAAAATTGTTTTACTGTGAATCAAAATAACATGTAGCTGATATTTTCACCAAGCTTTTAGTGGTGCAACATCATGAAAAACTGATTGAAAAATTAGATTTTCGATTACATGATGAATAAGACAAAGTTTAATTCATCTGATGTTTCAATTTTGAAAGAGTGTTGAGGTAACATTTCTCACCAGATGAATAGGAATGTACTGGACAGTTGCAGAGAGTCCAGAGGACTGATTATTGCAACTGGTTGTCAATTAGCAGGGGAGTGTTTTTTTTCTATCTACTGCTTTTAAAGGTCAAAGAGAGAGTGGTTTTTCCCCCTGGAATTTTTTCTATACTTTGTGCATAGTCATTGTCCATTCAAATGTGTATATATCTCTGTATATGTCTCATAGTTATTTGATGCTGGTGTTAGATGGTTGACGGTGATGATGTTATGTGATGTGATTCTTCCTGGTAACCTGTATTATATTGATGACCAAAACTGCTGTAAATATATTGAAAGGAATACTGAATCTCAGTAAAGCTTTTACTGAAGAGAACCACTGGTGTGTGAGTATTTTTCCTTGCATAGCTCTCTGGAGCACGCTTACTCTGTGAAAAGTGAACCGGGATCACTAAATTCCCGGACAAAAGTAACTTGCCAAATAACCTACTTATTAGGCAGAGGTTCTGAACCAACGGTTTTCTGCTCCAACACCCATTTTACAGAAGGAAAGGCGTATTTTGGCTAAGAAGCTGAGTACAAGACAGAGGTGGGATCTGAGCCCCAAATGCAGAATCATATATATGAACCCACAAAACACAATAATATACCAATTTCACAGAAGCCCAACTGGTGATGCTCAGAGAAACACACACAAACACATCACACACCCATACCAAACTAAACAAAACAAACCCCAAGGCAAACTAATGTCCCCTCTAGAATAATTTGGTTTGGCGCCCGGTTGTCCCATTATGCGCATCTTCTCACCATCGCTTTTACGCCTAATTTCTGTAAACGACATGCAGTGAAGCGCATAACCAGCAGTATGAAATGCGCTTTAAAGTGGTTGAAATGCGGAGAATCGCTTGTTTACATGGGCATAATGCCCTTTAACGGCCACGGTAAATTAAAACTCGCTATTTAACATGCATTCAATAATGCGCATAATCGGAGAGAGTACGTGCCTCAACCCCCGATTTGCGCTCTGCTCTTGTAGAGGTAAATTTTTTAATGCTCCTTGAAAGCGCTTTAAATGCCTCTTGTAGAGGCACCCTAAGCCAAACACACAAGACACAGGCAAAAATCTACACCTGACCATAAAGCATATCTATGCACTCCTCCAGGCGAAACAAACACCACACCTATAAGACCAGGCAAAATATACACTACTACACCAAAACAAACAAAGAAACACACTAATACACACACACACTTCCAAGCACTCCTAAGCTTATGCTTTTCCTTTCTTTTTTTTTCTGGGTGGCTGGGCACACTTCAAAACGGGGTGGCCATTAATGAATTGCCAAAAAAGAGGAAATGCTGCATCACAGGGGAGGGGGGAGAAGGCAAAAGGGGACACACATTTGTGTAAAACGTGCACATGCGCCTATGTGCAGAGGATGCAAATTTAAAAATAATGATTATAATTTAAATAGAAACATGGGGCATCTCACCATAGTGTGGAAGACTGAGACCAGGTGAGCTGTGCACCTGCCTGTTCAGTCTGCTGTCCAGGTGCTACCTGGTAATGGGTAACAGGCCTTATGGTTCTTTACCTTTAAACTGGGATTGGACTGGTTAGCCCTTCTTCAACTAGAGGATGCCTTCAAACAGAGGCTGGTCCTCTATAAAAGGGTCACCTGGCCACCCTACTTCAAAATAAAGGACTGGGCTGCAGCCACTCACCAATTTTATTTTCTAGGGATCCTTCTCATTGGGGACCAGAAGCATTCTTAGGGCTTTATGACATGTACATCCCCCCCCCCCCCAGTATGCTTCTGCGATTCCCCCTCCATTTCCTAGGAGAGTCTAGTGTTTTGATTTACACATGCTCAGTATTGTTGCGGCGTGTGCGGTACCTGCAATACCTGCCTGTGCCTGTTTCGGACTTTGCCCGTTCAGGGATCGTTCGAAAGAGGAACGAGAAACGGAGCACTCAGGGTGTGAGAACCACGCGAGGGGGACGACGTCATGCAAGTCTCGTGATCTGAAGAACGGGATCAAAGTCATGGCGGGTGTGCTTAAAACCGCCCGTGTGATAACGACCTTAGAAATAAAGATGGTGCTGGAGCCTGGTGGTTTACTTTGCAACATGCCAGCTTCCTGATTTTGTTTGTTTGTTTGTTTGTTTTAAAGCTTTAAAAAAACCCAGAAGGGGCAGCAATGCACCTGTTAAGGTTTCTTCCCAGCCAAAAACCTCCACCCCCCTTTTCCCAGAAGGGCCAGTTCAGCCCCTACCCAGTCACTTTCCTTACCTTCTTCCTTACCAGCTCGTCTTGAAGCTGCCGGCTCTCCCAAGTGAGAGAGGGAGCCATTTCGTTCAACAGCTTTATACAGCTTCCACAATAGGACTAAAACAGTGATAAAAATCAGCTGAGAGTCCTGGCTCCACTGTAAAGACCTCGGAGTGGATCTAAATGTCACTTGTTGCAAGCCCAGTGCAATTCAGCATGATTTTCATTGTTCTCCAAGGGCCATAATTAACTTGGTTATTGGGCTGAAGATTTGAGTAAAACATTAAGCCATGGCAAATGCCCTTCATCTGAGTATTCTTAAAATGCTAGCATAGGTCCCCTCTACAAGATTTCGGTTTGACGCCCGGTTGCCCGATTATGCGCATATACGGAGAAGCGAATTTACTCCTAATACCTATTCACGAGAGGCGGTGAGGCGCATTATGGGCTATATGAAATGCACTTTAAAGTTGTTTACATGCGGAGAATCACATGTTTACATGGCCATAAGGTGCTTTAACTCCCGTGGCAAATTAAAACGTGCTATTTAATGCGCATTCGAAAATGCGAATAATCGGAGATAAAAAGCGCCTCAACCCCGATTTGCGCTCTGCTCTTGTAGAGGTAAAATTTGTAATGTGCCTTGAAAGAGCTTTAAATCGCTCTTGTAGTTAGCTGAAATGGGGTGTACTGCATTTGTCCCTGATTGGAACATGTCCTCCAATAATGCCCTTTTAGCCAATGGTCATCCAGAAAGAATATTTTGGAATTCTAAGGAGAAGGATGTTCTTCGAGATTAGTTTGATAGGAAGAAACATTCCCCACCCCATATCTATTTAAATATTTCTACCTTGTTTCTCCAGCCATTTGAAGCAGCTTACAAATGTAATTTAAAATAGAAAGGGCACCTGTAAGGTTGACACATATTGACCATGTGTAATATACTGAATCTCACCCCCCTTCTGTTAGAATGGAAAGCTGGGCTAGATGTTCTCCATGTTGGAACAGTGATGACAGGGTTCATGCCTCCCTCCCCCAAAGGTGCAAGCTAAGGGTTCATTTGTTATTGGAGTTTTTAAGGCAATTAGTAGGTGCAGTGGTAGGGGGTCACCCAGGGAATAGAACTAACGTACAGCTCTGGGTGCATCAGAGAGCCTTGCATGTGTCAAAGAGCCTTGGGGTCACTTCGGGGTTAGCAGCCAGGAGGAACCAAAGACGTTTCCTTTTGGCTTGGCCTTGTTGTGTATAAAAAGACTAGCATGTGCAGTATGTTTTCTAGTAGTAGTGGTTTCATTCTGTTAAAAGGCTGGCCTATTTGCTCTGCTCTTTCACCAGGGGACTTTGCCTATGAACTATTATTTTCAGCAGCCTTATTTTGACAGTTTTGTTTGACTCAGTAGAGTGTGCCAAGCCCTTTACTTTCTGTATTCAGTCTGTTTTATTCAGGCCAGTTCTCCTAATGCCCTGACCTAATGCCTCCAGATGTGCTGATCAGAGGATGGGAATTGTAGTCCAACACATTTGGAGGGCACCAGGTTGGGAAAAGCTAGTCTAACTCATGGATGTTTAGATCAGTATACTAACTCACTTGTATCATGGGAAAGAGGTGATTGTCTCTACGGATGCCTGTGGCTCCAATGAAACGCTCACCCTCTAATATGGGTGTCTCTGGTGGCGTTATTATTACATAGCTGCTGAGGTTTAGCAACATCTCTTAATTAAGTTCTCATTTGCTCTTTCATCAGCTCCTTTGCCAACTAAACAGGAGATATCTTGATCAACAGTTACATGAGAAGTAATGCTCCAGCCTACTATTCAGACATAAAACATGGAAATAAGAATACCTCAAATATTTCAGGGCACCGTCCATGGGAGTGTTCTCCTCCAGGCACCCCATGTGAATGAAGGAATCTGCACAAGAATGCAAGAGAGTTGTTGTGTCCTTTGTTTCTAGCCTGCATCAAAGCAGACCACCTAAAAGATGGGGTATTTTTACTGAGGATTTGATCTCTTGGTTTTAAACATTTCTAACTGAGACCATTTGTATCTTCTGTTTTTAACTGTTTTAACTGTGGACGTTTTGTATTTTCCAATGCCTGTGTTACGAGGCCAGCGATTTCAGCTCAGGTTTCCATGACGCAAAGTACTTTGTGTACCTGAGATCACTGTTACCTCCATTGCATCCCGCACCGTCTGGTGATGTTATCGGTATTGTTAATGCTGCAAAAGTCCCTCAGAAACAATGAGATGGGCTGAGATATGGGCTATGATGATCCACAGGGCTACGCATTTCCATGCGCAGGTGTGGAACCTATGTGCGCAAGTAGCAGTGTGGGAAATGGTCTCTGGCATATGATGGATGCAGATGATTTCCTTGTGCAGGGTTTCCATGCACACAAAACAGAGGTGCAGATTGAGGTTGGCATGGGGGGGGGGGCTGGATTGCCTCCTCCCAATCCCTCCATGGGGCAATGGGAGAGAGAAAGCAATACATACAGGAGAATCTCCACTGTTATTAGATCTGATATAATAGTGGGGATTCCTTTGTCGGGGGCAGGTTTCCTCTAGGGGACAGGGCTTGGGGGAGCCTGGATTGGGGATTAGGCCCTCACACTGGGGTGAAAAGGGGACCCTGGTGTAAAATCATCACTGAGTTATTATGGCTATATGAGTGTGTGTGTGGGGTATAGATGGGCAGGACTTGGTGACTGAACAATGAGACTGTTTACAGTGTTGGCCCTAGAAGGGGCGGTGGTGGTGGTGCCACATGGGTGTCTGAGTGGAGCTGATGGGTTTTCCATATCTGGAGGTTTTTAAGAAGAGGCCAGACAACCGCCTCTTGCAGATGGTTTAATTGTTTTCCCTGCATATTGCAGAGGGTTGGACTGGATGATCCTTGTGTTCCTTTCCAACTCCACAATTCTATGATTCTTGAGAATTGCTGCTTTCCCACTTTGGGCAGAGGGGAAGATGCAGGTAGGAGGTGGTCTGGCCATTGGAACCACAGGTAGTGCCACGGTGCTGAGCAGGAATGGGTGAGCATTTTGTTGAGTTTGTTTTTTTTATGATAATTTATGAAACCTCCCACATTTCTTCATGTTCAGGGTGAAAAGAACTTGAGATTTTAAAACACTGAATGTGGGAGAAATGCAAAGGGTCAGATTTGTTCCTCCAGGCGAAGGGCTTTGAGTACTTGGCGTTTAAAAATCTGCTTCTGATTCCCTGTGTATTCAACTCAGTCTGTGGTGCCAAATTAGGGTTGCCAGCTTTTCCCCCTGACTCTCCTCATCTATATAGCAGGCAGACAAGCAGGCAGGCACAACATGGTCCTGCCTATGGTGGGAATAGCTATACGTATCGAATGTGTCAAGCACAGCTGGGCGAGAATTGAGTTTCGTTTCTGATAAAGATTCCCCAACATTTGCAAATTTCTTCATATACTGAAAGGAAAGACCCTGATTTTAAAAAAAGAGGATTGAAGGCAGGAGAAAGTGAGAGGCCTGTGATACAATTACCAAAGAATCCCTCCTGTTTGCTCTATGGATGATATTTCAACATTAAAGTGAGCCATTCGCTAGCAGGGAATGGAGTCTGCTCCCTTTTCCAACCACTGGGATGGGTATTCTTGTGCAATTTCCATATGAGGAGAGGTGGGCTTACACCTTCAGCTTAAGTAAGATTGTGGCGTTGTTGTTTAAAATCTGCTGAGAGAGAGAGAGAGAGAGAGATGAAATGTGAACCTAAAATGGCACCTTATCATACTGACAAGTTTTTGATGTACAGAGTACGCTTAGCCTTTACAAGAGGATGCTGAGGGATTGCATTACCTGCCACAAAAGCATCTTTAGTGCTCTCCGGAATGCCCTTAAACCTCTGTTAATTCTTAAAACCTTAAAGCCCTATCAGATAAAAGCACAAATCTTCCAAAGTGCAATTTAAGCCAGGCATCCAGTGTGTGAGTTGCTAAGAGGAAGCAGAATGCAAAAGTTGCTGTGGCAACATTTGGGCTCCCACGACCATCATGTCAGGAGCATCGGCAGGCAGCTGCCTGTTTTACCAGATGCACAACAGACTGAATTAAAGGTGGAAGGTGGATATAAAGATGTGAGTTACGGTGCAATGGAGGATAGAACCATGTAAGTGAAAAGGGGAAGTAAATATAACTGCAATACAAAATGAATCCTAATTGTTGGTACGTAGAGACAATGGCTCCATTCGGACAACATATTAAGCAACTGAAGGGGGGGGGGAAACAATCGTCAGTTGTGTTGCTTATTGTGTTGTGTGGAGGGTAACACACTGCTCACAAACTACTGACGGTATGCTATTCTGCCCAAATAAGCAACTGAGAGAAACAACTGGCTTGCAAGTTGTTTAGCTCGAAGCCAGTAGTTTAAAGTGTTGTGTGGAGGGGTGAGTGTGTTAATGGCGTGTGGGGAGTTGGTTAAAACACAAGCCCATAGAGGCAGGTGGCAAGAGCAACCAAAGCGGTGGCTGCCACTCTGCTACATCTGGTGCAACTTGCAGAGGCTGCTGGGTTAGCACTGGGAGGAGGGAGGGAGGAGGGAGGGTGGGGAGAGGGGTGGGGGCTGTGTCAGTCAAATTCTGTGTTGACTATTAGTCCACTCAATGCCAGCCGCAACCACCCACAGTTGTGTAGGAATATGTTGTGTGGGGAGTACCCACAAAATAACCAACTGTGAGTTGGCTACTCAACCCACTATTGACTAAAGTGTTGTCCGAATGCAGCCAATATGTAACCTGGACCTTTGCAACAGAACCATCTATAATGAGAATATCAACTGGTGCATGTTGCAGTTCAAGGAAGATAGGAAACTCCTTATACTGAGCCAGACCACTGGTCCATCAAGCCTAGTTTTGTCAGCACTGACTGGCAGCCACAGTTTCCCAGAGTTTCAGGCCCGAGTTCTTCCTGCCCTACGTGGAGTGGCCAGGGATAGAAACAGGGAACTTTCTGAATGCAAAGCAGGGACTGTACCACTGAGCTACAGTTCTTATTCAAGTTCTCCTGTGGACTTCCTTGTCCAGGCCTTCAGCAACAGCAACATTAAAAGGGAGAGCTATTTCATGTGAATTCATTTACATGACCAGGCTGGAGTGGAGAAACGTGGGCTTCTCTTCCACAAATATTTTATTTATTATTTATTAATTACATCTTTATACTACCCATCAGCCAAAGAAGCTCTCTGGGCAGCGCACAGTTAAAAACCATAAGAACAACAATATAAATTTAAACACCAAACAGTTAAAAAGGCAGTATAAAACGAGCTACATTAAAAACCAGGGATATACTATTAGCCATATTGAGATAAAATGCATGTTGTGGAGGCTTCCTGGCACCTTCCAACCTCTGGGGAATGGAGTTGGGGAAGGAAAACAGAGGAGAGAAGACAGTTCGTTGCCATTGGCTGGTGACCACCTTATGGGTAAGTAAGTGCAGAGCACATGTAACTCAGAGCACATATTTCCTCCTAAGCCTTGGGCGCCATTGGTTTGTCTCCCCCCCCCCCCCCCCGCTTCTTCTACTCATTCTTCTACTCATTCCGGAAAGTGCAACATCACCCACTGAGTTCCTGTGGAAGCCCCTTCTGCAGAATACTGAGCTGAAAAAAATGTCTCTGCAGGCCTCTGGAGGTGTCACGTCCTCACGTGGCCCCTGGCACTTGCTGACTTCCCCAAATTTTCCAATATGTCAGCAAAAATATTTACCTTGGAAGATGCTCACTGTGCGTACACTACATATCCCAGTGGTTATCAAAGCCCTGAATTGGTTCTTTCATTCATGGTGTAAGTATATAATAGCTGGCTGGCTCTTCCCTATCTCCAAGGAGAAGATTAGCAGGTGAGGCTGTGACTGCTCCTGTGGAATCTCCCCTTCTCCAGTCTAGCTGGACATGTAAGTGAGCAATGCAATTGTCCAAAAATGCTTCTGATGGTGGGTGAGCTATCATACGTGGGAGGTTAGAGAGAGACCCTTAAGACTGAGGCCTCTGCTCTTTTATCCGATCACGTCCTGCATGGCTAAATCTAATTTTAATCTCAAGTGTGATTGTGAAATGTTCCTATGGCTACTATAAGTCCAAAGGCCTTCTTTGTAACCCTCTCTCCCTGCTTTACCTGCTTCTTCTCAATAACCTTGAGAGAGGTAGCTTCATTTCTCCTCTTGTAGAAAGGAAACATAGGCAGGAAGGCAGCAACGTATGCAAGGATAGGAATATGAATGGCTCCTATTAGCCATGATGAGATCTCAGGTTCAGAGGCACCGTGCCACAGAAGACCAGTTGTTGGAGGGGCAAATGATGGGGAAAGGCAGTTGGCCTCATGTCCTGCTAGTGAACTTCCTGAAGGCACCTGACCGACTACTGTTGAAAATACAGTGCAGGACTAGAGGGAGTCTTGGTCAGATACAGCCAGGAACTCTTGTTAGGTCCTGAGTTGTAGATAGATAGATAGATAGATAGATAGATAGATAGAACTTTATTGTTTCAACCAGTGGTTTCAAGTATAGTAAAAACAATGGTAAGAGAAATCATACATTCTGCAAGGTCAGAAATTTTGCTCTATACATTTGCACTGTAAGAGCAAAGTTGGCCAATGCCAATAGGACAGTCTCGCTATGACATGTAAACAAAAAGGGTATTCTTACCTGAATGTAGGTAATGAATCTTGGGTGGTGGGGCTGGAAGCCAGGGCTCCATTTTAGTGCTGTAAAAATGAGCAAGTATTCTTGGACCTCTGAAAGGTTATCTGTTTAAAACCATTTCTAGCATAACTGTGTGAAAATGTGATTTTGTGTTCATAATATATGCGCCTTCTCCATGCCGGGCAAAAACAGCAAGCGTTTCTGAGCAAGAATTCCGGGCCCAAAGAGCAAAGCATCCCTGCTTTCAAAGGGTATTTCACATTCATGGTCTGTTTTAACCAAAGGCACAAAAGACAGCAGTGTGAGGCTTTGCGGTTCTTGTGGTTCAGCCCAGGGAGCAGGGAGGAATCTGTTTAGATCACAGTTGAAGGTGCATTTATGGAATTTCACACATTTGAATCGGAACTGAAATTGAATCAAAACTGAAATTATGCAGAAAAGGGCAACTAAAATGACAAAGGAACGGGAACATTTCTCCTATGAGGGAAGGTTGCAACCGCTGATCGTTTATGCCTGGTGTGGAGAATGTGGATAGGGAGACATTTTTCTCCCTCTCCCATGATACTAGAACCAAATGGGGGTCATCCCATGAAGCTGGGAGATTCAGGACAGATTAAAAGGAAGGATTTCTTCACACAACGCAGAGTTAAACTATGGAATTCGCTACCACAAGTTGTAGTGATGGCCGCCAATTTGGATGGCTTTAAAAGGGGGTTGAATAAATTCCTGGAAGAGAAGAAGGTTATCAATGGCTACTAGTCCTGATGGCTATGGGCTACTTCCAGTATCAGAGGCAGTAAGCCTATGTGCACCAGTTGCTGGGGAACATGGGTGGGAGGGTGCTGTTGCATCGTGTCCTGATTGCAGGTCTCCCATCAACAGCTGGCTGGCCACTGTGTGAACAGAATGCTGGACTAGATGGACCCTTGGGCTGATCCAGCATAGAGTGACCATTTGGAAAGGAGGACAGTTCTCCTCTATCTTTAACAGTTGTATAGAAAAGGGAGTTTCAACAGGTGTCATTGATATGTAAGCCTCGCCTGGTGGAATTCCCTCGTCATCATAACGGTTAAAGCTGCAGAAGCCCTGCCCTCTTTTGTATATGGTCACTCTAGCATAGCTCAGTAGTTGGGGAACATGGGTGGATGCTATTGCACCGTGTCCTGCTTGTGGGTCTCCCATTGACAGCTGGTTGGCCACTGTGTGAACAGAGTATGGGACTAGATGGACCCTGAGTCTGATCCAGCATCAGGGTTCTTTTCACGTTTTTTATGCAATATTGGAAAACATGAGAAAAAATGAGAGAAGCTGAAATTGATACATTCGTTATTCCTACTTTATACGGGGGGGGGGGATTTATAGCTCAGTGGCAGAGCCCCCAGCTTTGTGTGGAGATGGTCCCAGGGTCAGACCCTGGCAACATTTCCACTTTTTTTAAAAAAAACCCAGGCTATGCAAGAGCTTGGAAGGCACGGCCAGTGGGCTAGCGAATGCTGGTCTGGTTGGAAAAGCTCTGCAGCAGAGGCTGGTGGCTCTGGTGTCAGGGCATGTGTGAATCTGCTCCAGGTTTCGGTCAGAAACAGTCAAAACTCTAAAGGAGCTCTCCAGGGTGCTTCGTGAGCGGATTCACTGCCCCACTGACATCGGAGCCGCCAGCCTCCACTGCATGTTTTGTTTTGCTTTTTACACAGGGCAACCACATCCCTTTGTACCACCTCCTCCACCCCTCCAGTTGGGATCCAAATCCAAATAATTTATCGCCGCATCTCTCATTTACATGTTGTGATTCTGCTTCTTCCAGCAGAGGTCTTCATTTCAGACTTCACATCAGCCTATCGCTTGCAGAGGGGTGACGCACCATGGGGTTGGATCTCAAGAGGCCGCAGATATGCTTGCTGATGTTCCTGTGTGGCTGGGTGGCCTTTTCCATAGAAACAAAGATCCCTGGACCGTATGTGAAAATTGATCCACTTACAATAGAACACAGTAAGTGAAATGGAAATTGCCCCGATGCAGAGAAACACTTCCACCCTGCCTTCCTGGTTGAGTTCTTTCCTGGGCAGATGGAGGACATCCTCAGAAGCACACTATAACAAATGGTTGTAGAATCTTAGGATCATAGAATAGTAGAGTTGGAAGGGGCCTATAAGGCCATGGAGTCCAACCCCCTGCTCAATGCAGGAATCCAAATATATTTCTCTATGCCTCTGAGAACAGCATCAGCTAAGGATAGTGTGTCTCCTCTGAATGAATGCTTGGAGGCAGTAATGGGCTGGATGAGAAAAAACAAACTGAAGCTGAATCCAGACAAGATGGAGGTGCTTGCTGTCAAAGGCCACAACCTGGGTTTGGAGGTGTCAACCGGTTCTGGATGGGGTTACACCCCCCCCCCCCCCGAAAGACTGTGTTTGCAACTTGGGGGTACTCCTGGATCCGTCGCTCCAAATGACAGCCCAGATAGATGCGATGGCCAGGATTGCCTACTATCAGCTTCGGCTGATACGCCAGCTGCGTCCCTTCCTAGAGTTGGAAGACGTAAAGACGGTAGTGCACTCACTGGTAACTTCGAGGCTCGACTTCTGCAATGCGCTGTACATAGGGCTACCTCTGTGCCTAGTCTGGAAACTTCAATTAGTTCAAAATATGGCAGCCAGGTTGGTCACCGGTACACCTAGGGGTGACCACATAACACCAATCTTAAAATCACTTCACTGGCTGCCCATTAGTTTCCGGGCGATGTATAAAGTGTTGGTTATTACCTTTAAAGCCCTACATGGTTTGGGTCCAGGTTACCTGCGGGATCGCCTTCTCCCGTATAATCCGTCCTGCACACTCAGGTCCTCTGGGAAGAATTTACTCCAGTCAGCCAGAACTAGGCTGCCGAGTGTAACCCAGAGGACCTTCTCTTCTGCTGCTCCCAGGCTGTGGAATGGCCTGCCGGAGGACATTCGACAAATTAGCAGTCTTCTGGAATTTAAGAAAGCCATGAAGGCTGCTCTCTTCCGGCAGGCCTATCCAGTTTAATTTTAAGATGTTTTTAATAATGTATTTGTTTTTATCTGTTTCAATGGTTTATCTATTTTATTGTTTTTATATTTATATTTAGTGTTGTTCCCCGCCTCGATCTAGATGGAGAGGCGGGTTAGAAATGAAATAAATAAATAAAAATAAAAATAAATAAATAAAAATAATCCACCTTAAAGCATCCCTGACAGATGGCTGTCCAGCTGCCTCTTGAAGGCCTCTGGTATGGGAGAGCCCACAACCTCCCTAGGTCATTTGTTCAATTGTCAGTCTGTTTAGAGAAAGGTGAGAGGAAATGGATACTCCATCATGATTTATTGCAAATCTGCGTGTTTTTGTTATATTTTGGAGCAGACAGTTTAAAGTCTCAAAACATTCCTTGCTGTATTCTGTTATTCAGAGGTATTGATTTTGATGAGCCAGATTGTAACAATAGGATACATTTTAAAAATAACATCTAAAACTCCCCTTTGACCATTCCTGCTCAACAAAAGCTTTGTGCAAAGGTCTAATTTCTGGATGTGCAAATGCTGACTCTGAAACTCTCAGGACTGAATGGAGACCGTGGAGTTTGGGTCATCAGTGAATAGGCTGTGAATCATTGAACAGACAGGGTCAGGGGAAATTTTGCGTAACTGGCATACCAGTGCTGACTGGAGTTCAAATTCTGTATCCCCATGATGTTCTATGCATCCAGAGTCATAGAAACATAGAATCATAGAACAGTAGAGTTGGAAGGGGGCCCATAAGGCCATGGAGTCCAACCCTCTGCTCAATGCAGGAATCCACCTTAAAGCATCCCTGACAGATGGTTGTCCAGCTGCCTCTTGGAGGCCTCTAACGTGGGAGAGCCCACCAACTTCATTGATTGAAGTTCTATCAACTGTTGGCATTTACATACCACTCAGGAATCATGGTTAAAGGGGCCATATGTTAATTCCTAAAAAAAGCCTTCCCCAGCCTGGAACCCTCTACAAGCATCAAACTACAACTTCCCAAATCCCCCAGGCAGCAGAGTTGGCGAGGGGAAAATGGGAGTTGTTGTCCAACGGATCTGGAGGCTATCAAGTTGTGGAAGGTACAAATCAAAAGTTCATTATCTACTGATTTTTGTAAATAATTTAGGGCCAAGACAAAATGCTTTTCTCACTTTCCCCCTTCCATTCCTAGGGAGTGAAATGAGATGGGGAGGGGGGCATTTTTTTCTGTTTCGGAGGGAGTGAAATTTGGGAGTGAGGGGAACTCAGTTCTCACCCACTGTTAGATAGACTGACCATATGAAAAGGAGGACAGGGCTCATGTAACTTTAACAGTTGTAGAGAAAAGGGCATTTCAGCCAGTGTCATTTGTATGCAATTAGTTCCTGGTGAAATTCCCTCTTCATCACAACAGTTAAAGTTGCAGGGGCCCTGCCTTCTTTTGTATATGGTCACTCTAGTATAGTGCCTGCACCTTTAACTGTTGTGGTGAAGAGGGAATTTCACCAGGAACTAATTGCATACAAATGACACTGGCTGAAATTCCTTTTTCTCTACAACTGTTAAAGTTACATGAGCCCTGTCCTCCTTTTCATATGGTCAGCCTACTGTTAGAGCTTCTTCCAGCAGCTGCTGGTTGGCCACCCCCATTCCTTTGGAGGGAGATTCAGGGCAGATAAAATGGAGGACTTCTTCACGCAGAGCATAATTAAACTATGGAATTCACTACTACCAGAGGTAGTGATGGCCAGCAGCTTGGATGGCTTTAAAAGGGGGTTGGCTCAATTCCTGGAGGAGGAGAAGGCTATCAAGGACTACTAGACTAGTCCTGATGGCTGTGTGCCTACCTCCAGTATCAAAGGCAGTAAGCCTGTGTGCACCAGTTGCTGGGGAGCATGGGTGGGAGGGTGCTGCTGCACCGTGTCCTGCTTTGTTGGTCCCTGGCCGACAGCTGGTTGGCCCCTGTGCGAACAGAGTGCTGGACTGGATGGCCACTCGGTCTGATCCCCCAGAGCTCTTCCTATGCTCTTATAGGCTTTCCTCACCCACGCCCCTTGGCTGACACACCTACCATCGGGATCAGCATTGCTTGGCACCTACCTACTGATGCCCGTGTCCTAGGGGGCCAACAGCTATCCCTGGAGCCTCCTGGCTTTGTCACCGCTGTTGCTTCTTTTGCTGCCTGTTCACCTGCCCTCTCTGAGCAAGTGAGCCGTGAGAGGAGAAAGTACAGTCACCTCCAGACCCACTGCCCACCCTTCCCAGCCTCCCTCCCTCTCCTTCCTTCTCTCTCTCTGGAAGATGCTTCCAATAGGCCTCAGGGGACAGGGCAAAGAAGTGACCAGTGCCAAAAGCAACGTGCCGGAAGTGGGCTCACCCAGGGAGGGACCCACTGCAGGCCTCTTGCCCACGAGCCTCCTGGGAGCCAGCACTCTGTCACATCACTCTGACAGGGGCTTCGAAGGGGGGACATGTGCCCTCCCAATGGTGGAGTCCTCTTGTTGTGTCACGCCTCTGAATGTTTGGGAGGGGGGAACATGGACCCACTCAGCCAGCTGCTGCTGCTGTTGGGAGGGCCCCCAGCTCTCAATCCTTATGCTTTTTTGGGGGGAGGGGGGCTTCTTTGGCACCCACAAAAATCTCTACCAAGAACTTCTGGCTCAATACGCCCAAGTCAAAAGGGGAGAGTTGGAATACCTGGATTTAAAGGAGAACATAGATGCAGTGGGCATTAGGTAGGCTGTCCAGGTGGCTCAGGATTTCCCGGTCCTAACTGGGAATCCAGGGGCGAACCGGCCCAACCGGGGGGCGGGGGGGGGCAAACCGGGGTGGCGGGGAGTCACGCGGCGGTGGCAGCAAGGAAGGAGCAGCGGTAGACCCGGCGGCGGAGGAGCCCGGGAAGCGGCCGCCCCAGCAGGTAAGTGCCCTCACTCGCGCCTCACGCTCCTTACCCGCAGGGGCGTTCGCTTCCCTCCGGTGCTCGAATCTACTGAGAAACAGGCTTCGCGGCCTGTCCCTCAGTAGCGCGCCAGGTGATGACGTCATCACCTGGCATGATACTGAGAGACAGGCCGAGAAGCCTGTTTCTCAGTAGAGCCGCCGCTGCCGCAGGTCCGCTGCCGCTGCCGCCGTGCTGCCGCCGCCGCCGGCTCCTCCACCGCCGCCGCCGCCGCCGCCGGGTCCCCCGCCGGGTCCCCCGCCGGCTCGTAAGGCCAGCGGCCACGCGGAAGAGGCAGGGGAGGGCCGATTACGTCACTTCCGGATCCGGCCCTCACCTGCCTCTTCCACGCGGCCGCTGGCCTTATGAGCCGGCGGGGGAGCCGGCGCGGCGGTGGCGGCGGCAGAAGAGAACCCGGTATGGTAGGTCCGGGCTGATGTTTTTTGGGGGTGGGTGGCTTGGTGGGGGGGTTGTTTTGGGTGGCGGGGGGGACGGACCGGGATTTGGGGTTCTAAAATCTGGTCACCCTAGCATTAGGGAAACCTGGTGGAATGGAGAGAAAGGTGATATAAAGTCATCTCTCTCTGGATATTTACAGGCTCTTCTTATATTCTTATTCTCTCTTCCTTAACCCTGCTTGTTAACTCATGTCCTGCTTGTGGGTCTCCCGTCAACAGCTGTTCAGCCCCTGTGTGAACAGAATGCTGGACTAGATGGACCTTGGTCTGATCCAGCATCAGGGCTCTTCGTATGTTTTTATGTTCTTAAAGCTTTTCAGCCAAGAGCTAAGGGCAAGTGACTTTACATCTCCATTTCAACTGAGCAGGAAATCCCAATGAAACACAGGATCGGGTCCTCCATCCGACCTTCCCCAAATCAAGGGTTAATTCCAGCTCATCCACAAGAAAGGAATTTGGGAGAAAAATACTAGGGATATGCACTGGATCGGACCCGATCCACGATCCGAGTCCGGTCCAGTGGGAAATCGGATAAATTATCCGATTTCCGATCTGACAGCTGGATCGGCCGATCCAATCCGAACCGGTCCGAAAAGGCTCCGAACCGGTTCGGCGGATCGGCGGGCGCCCACTGGCGCCCACCGCCGCTTCCATTGGCGGGCGCCAGCGGGCGCCCGCTGGTGAAAGTGGACAGCGGGGGGGGGGAGGAGGGGGGCGCTTACCTTTCCGGCCCGTCCGCTCCCGTCCGGCGGCGGCAGCTACTACCAGCGGGCTCCGCGGCCTGTTCCAGGGTGGCGCGCCGGGTGATGTCATCACCCGGCGCGCTACTCTAGAGCAGGCCGCGGAGCCCGCTGGTAGTAGCCGCCGGCCCCGGACGGGAGCGGACGGGCCGAGAAGGTAAGCAGGGGGTGCGTGGAGGGGAGGAGGGGGCGCGCGGAGGGGGGAGGGGGCCCTTACCTTCCCGGCCCGTTCGCTCCCGTCCGGGGCCGGCGGCTACTACCAGCAGGCTCCGCGGCCTACTCCAGGGTGGCGCGCCGGGTGATGTCATCACCCGGCGCGCTACTCTAGAGCAGGCCGCGGAGCCCGCTGGTAGTAGCCGCCGGCCCCGGACGGGAGCGGACGGGCTGAGAAGGTAAGGAGGGGGTGCGTGGAGGGGAGGAGGGGGCGCGCGGAGGGGGGGAGGGGGGCCCTTACCTTCCCGGCCCGTTCGCTCCCGTCCGGGGCCGGCGGCTACTACCAGCGGGCTCCGCGGCCTACTCCAGGGTGGCGCGCCGGGTGATGTCATCACCCGGCGCGCTACTCTAGAGCAGGCCGCGGAGCCCACTGGTAGTAGCCGCCGGCGCCGGACGGGAGCGGACGGGCCGAGAAGGTAAGCAGTGGCGGGGAAGGGGGCTTCCCCCCCCCCGGAGCCGTCTGCTTCTATCCGCTGGCGGCCGATCCAAAAATTTACGATTTTTGGGTCGGGATCGGACTCGATCCGGTCCGGGGGGCCTCCGATTTTGTCCGAACCGGTCCGGGACAAAATTGGAGGTCCCGATCCGGGTCCCGATCCGATCCGGGGGTCCGTGCACACCCCTAAAAAATACATAACGTTCCCCTCATTTTGGATTAGAGTTCTTTTTTCGTTTTCTGTTTTCAAATGGCAAATCGATTTGAATGCTGTCTCTCTTAACGGATGTTAGATTCAGAGCTCTGGAGTGAGCTGCCCGCTGCCCCCTCCCCACCCTTTCTGGAGTGAATTTCCCCCTCCCACCCTAGGCTCCAAACGGTCTCTGTTGCCTGCGACTTGTCTCTGCTAAATCAATGCCTCTATTTTGTCCCTGGTTTGCCCTTTGGTGATACCATTTTAATTAAATACTGGCGAGCGGGCGTGCACAGAAATGCTAGAAGAGTGTTCATTCTTCGTTCAGTGCAAGCTTCCTCCCCCTCAGTTTACAATCTCTGAGTGGGGGAGGCAGAGTAGTAATTGCATTGCGTGGCACCCATTTAAATACACACACGTGACTATTAAAGCACCTTATCATACAAAAGAGGCCATCAGTATCAGGCAAGAACCTTTAAGGTGAGCAGGGCCGTGCAGAGCTGGTCATAGGCCCAGGCCAGATGGGAAGTGTGTGCCCCTCCCCCATTTCAAACTGCTCATTAAGTGCTTTTTAATCAGTGTCACTGATTCAGTGCTAAATGCATAAATGAACTAGAACGATTGATAAAAAGGGAATGGGAAACACTTTTATTCAAGATGTAAGACATCACTTCTTCACATTCAGAATTTCACGATGGACAGCTTCTGCGCTATTTCCGCAAGGTGGGCTCCTCGCTTCTCGATGGGCCGCTTATGCTACGGAAGCAGTAGCATAAGCTAGAGGGGGACCTCCTCGTCGGAGTGCCTAGGCTGACCATCTGAAAAGGAGGACAAGGCTCATATAACTTTAACAGTTGTAGAGAAAAGGGAATTTCAGCAGGTGTCATTTGTATGCAATTAGTTCCTGGTGAAATTCCCTCTTCATCACAACTGTTAAAGGTGCAGGCACTATACTAGAGTGACCATATACAAAAGAAGTCAGGGCCCCTGCAACTTTAACTGTTGTGATGAAGAGGGAATTTCACCAGGAACTAATTGCATACAAATGACAATGGCTGAAATTCCCTTTTCTCTACAACTGCCCCCACTGCCCCCCCCTCCTCTGCATGGCCCTGAAGGTGAGAAGGAGAGAGGGCTTATTATTGGTGTGAAGTTCAGCCTAAACAGGTTCTCAACTTCATCAGGTTTAAATTCTAGACTATGAAACTGATTAACAACCCCTTATAATCTAACTTCACAAATTCTGGTTGTAAATCCCGGTTAAGCAGGCAATCTGACTAGACGTAACTGTTTAAGAGGAGGGGATTTTAAAAGGGGAGACTCATTCCAATGCAGCTCATTCTGCAGTGCTTCATAGAATCCTAGAATCGTAGAGTTGGAAGGGGCCTATAAGGCCATTGAGTCCATCCCCCTGCTCAATGCAGGAATCCACCTTAAAGTAGGGTGACCAGATTTTGGAAAGCAAAATCCCGGTCCAAAATGGCCACCCCACCAAAGCAGCCCCCCCGAACATAAAATAAAAAAATTTAAAAAGGCCGCCCACCATGCGGCCAACAAGCAGACACCCCCCGCCACCCCCCACCCGAAACCCACCCCCCACCAAGCCACCCACCCCCCAAAAAACCCAGCCCGGACCTACCGAGTGCTCCGCTGCCACTGCCGATCTCCTCCACTGCCGCGTGACCCCCCTGCAGCCCCCTCACCCTTCTTGCCCTGCTCCTGGGCTCCCTGGAGGTACCTGAGGAACAGCAACAGCAGCAGCAGGCAAAGGAGGAGGAAGAGCCTGCTTTAAAATGCCCGCGCTGCTCCCCGGCCTCGGCAGGAAACAAGTGCTCAGCGTTAGGGAGCGTCAACAAATTCCTTGTCTGGTGGCTAAAGCAGTTAGCCACCAGACAAGGAATTTGTTGACGCTCCCTAACGCCGAGCACTTCTTTCTTGCCGAGGCCGGGGAGCAGCACAGGCATTTTAGGGCAGGAGGAGAGCTGATCCTTTCCCCGGCCCCCGCCGCCCCCCTGTCGGCCCGGATTGCCCAAGTTTTCCCGGTTAGGACCGGGAAATCCAGGGCGATCTGGTCACCCTACAGCATAACTGACAGGTGGCTGACCAGCTGCGTCTTGAATGCATCTAGGGTGGGAGAGACCACCACCTCCCTAGGGCATTGGCTCCATTGTTGTACTGCTCTAACAGTCAGGAAGGTTTTCCTGATATCCAGCCAGAGTCTGGCTTCCTATAACTTGAGTCCATTATTTCATGACCTGCATTCTGGGATAATTGAGAAGAGATCCTGGCCCTCCTCTGTGTGACCACCTTTCAAGTCTTTGAAGAGTGCTATCATGTCTCCCCTCAGTCTTCTGTTCTCCGGGCCAAACATGCCCAGTTCTTTCAATCTCTCCTCATAGGGCTTTGTTTCCAGACCCCTGATCATCCTCGCTGCCCTCCTCTGAACATGCTCCAGCTTGTCTGCATCCTTCTTGAAGAAGGATGGAATAGTCAATATGAGACCTAACTCATGCCAAATAGAGGGGAACGAGTACGTCACGTGATTTGAAAGCTCTACTTCTATTAATGCAGCCCAAAATAGCATTTGCATTTTTTGCAGCCACATCACACTGTTGTGTCAAATGTCATAGTGAGCTTTTCTACATGAGGCTGTTATTTGACTGTTAATCCACTGTATCGACCTTCAGTTTTGTCACAGAATTGTGACCTGATCACCATATGAGGAGTGTTTCCTTTCCTGCTTTTCCACTACATAACCTCTAGCTGGCACTGTGGTGTAGTGGAATAGTGCAAATTCATGAGAGGAAATTGTACTTTATTTCGCTTTCCGAATTAAATGCTGAATTTCCCCTGCTCTAAAAAAACTTGCTGGAAGTGGTGATTAGCACAGCTGGAGGATCATGACATTGTCTAAAGAACCCATAAACAACTGTGAGTAGGGAATGATGAGTGACCAATAAATGCCTCATATAGAAAGGCCCAGTAGCTCTGCACCTGCTGGGTTTATTCATGACACGGTGAATTTCTTTTAGCTGCTAAGAAAACCATGACGGAGAGCAATATTCTGGAGGAATTGGCAGAGGCGGCGACAAAAAATCAGGGTGGAGCCAAAGCTATCAAAGGCATCAAAGGGTGAGATGATTCTCTCTACTCACGTGGCTTGCAAGAACTCATTTGAGAAGGGCAGCTGTGTTAGTCTATAGCAGCCTTTCCTTGAAAGGGTGCTCTCCTGATGAATTGGACTATAACTCCCATCAGCTATAGGCTGGGGGTGATGGGAGTTGCAGTTGAATTCATTGTGGGGGCATCAGCCTGGGGAAGGCTGGTCTATAGAACAGAAACAACCAAGAATGAACATGCCGGTGCTGTGGTATAGCATATTACCATTAATATAAAAATAAAACTTCTCCAATGATCTCAAGAGGCAGGGAAAGTTCATATGGAAAATGATGCCCTCTGTTGTGTACTCCGATACAAAATTCAGATGCAGGGCATCAGCCATAAAGTATGCAAGCACATATCTTTAGTCCTGGGCTTCCTGAGTTTATGTGCATGAAGCCATCAGCCATAGATTGGGTTCCTCCTCGTGAATTTTACGGGGAAGCAGCTGCACATTTCATATTTGAAATGCTGTTCATGGCTTTTGCACGTCGGTGTAGTAAAAATCTTGTAAGAACTGGCCCTCAGAACTGCCCGTTGGGTCCAGGCTGTAAAAATGCAGTCACTTGAACATGGTCATGAATTGGTCATGGATGCCACTGTCACCAAGGCCGTTGAGGACGCTCTTGGCTCTCTGCTCCACCAGCCCAGCTCCACCAGCCCAGACAACTCCCCTTCCGTGATTGAGATTGTTAACAAATGCAGCTGTTCAGCTTAATTCCAGATGGCTTATAGGAATCCTCAACCCCACTTCCTGGTTGTGTTAACCAGTTGCAGCATTCCAGGGGCAAGGGGGGGGGGGAGTGTTCTCCCTTACGTTTTGTGATAGCTGCCAGAACTGCTAATTTTAGAAGGCTACTAGTGAGGGGGGGGATGATTTGACTCAAATGGGAGTTGGAAGTTAGGAGGGGGGGCTTGTAAATTTCATTACCCTTTCATGGGATTCATTTCTTTTCTTTGTTTAAGATGAGTTTCCCACTGAAGGTTACTCAGCCCCTGGGCTTTGCACTTCCAGTTCTGTCCATCAGCAGAACATATCGCCATCCTTCACTGTTGTGTGTCTTTGTCTTGTAGGCTGAAAGTGAAAGATATCCAACCCCCTAATATTACCATGGGATGCATACCTGATAAAGCAATATCCATGTCTGTAGTATCTCAGATAACAATTGCTGGGAAAAGGTGAGTGAGACCGTTTTTTTGTTAGGTAGAGGTCAAGATCCTGGAGGTTGATTTAAAAAGAGACGTGTCCCAATCCAGAGATCTTGTTTGACTGTCCAAGGACACACTTGGTCTCTGTCGGATTGAGGTAGGGTGACCCTATGGAAAGGAGGACTGGGCTCCTGCATCTCTAACAGTGGCATGGAAAAGGGAATTTCAGCAGGTGTCATTGGTATGCATGCAGTACCTGGTGAAATTCCCTCTTCATCACAACTGTTAATGTTGCAGGAGCCCTGCCAAGAGTGAGCAGATACAAAAGAGGACAGGGCTCCTGCAGCTTTAAGGGTTGCATGAAGAGGGAATTTCACCAGGTGCTGCATGCCTACAAATGACACCTGCTGAAATTCCCTTTTCCATGCAAGTGTTAAAGATACAGGAGCTCTTGGCCTCCTTTCCATAGTGTCATCCTGGATTGAGGACATTTTTATCCTGAACTGCACCAGAATAATAATAATAATAATAATAATAATAATAATAATAATAACAACAACAACAACAATTTATTTCTTACCCGCCTCTCCGTCTGGATCGAGGCGGGGAACAACAACATGATAAAATACATAAAGCTGATTAAAACATAACACATATTATTAAAACTGCATAAAAATTCCTAAAACATCCTAAAAACACCCTTAAAACATTCTTAAAACATCCACTTCACATACTGGCTGGCTCAAAAAGGGCTTCCTAAGATAAAGTGGGTTTCTCTGGAGTCCAGAGAACAGTGGGCAGTTTTATTTTTAAAAGGATCCACTGGTGGGCAATTATATGGATTGGCCATTACATCTGACTGATTCCCTCACTTTGTTCTTTATGGTATATTACCTGCACCACCTTCCACAACCTAGAACCCTCTAGATATGTTTGACTACAACTCCCAGAATGCCCCAGCCATTATAGCTGATTGAACAGTTCTTATTCTTCATATTTTCTAATTTTATCATTATTGGATTGTATGTTTTTTATAATAGTATGTACACCACCTGGAATCCCTTGTGGATGAAAGGAAATTTATACGTTTTTAAAATAATAAATGAATAAATCCACAGGTCTTTCAGTTTTTCTACATGATGCTGTTAATCTGCTATACTTACTTTCGGTTTCATTGCAAAATTGAGATCTGAGCACTACAGGAAGAGCATTTCCTTTCCTGCTTTTCCACTACATAATCTCTAGGTGGCAATGTTGTATAGCAGAATAGTGCAATTACACAAGTGGGAAAACATTTTTCTTTCACTTCCACAAATAATACTGCATTTCCCCTGCTCTACAAAATCTTGCAGAAGATGCTGTTTAAAACAGGAGCAAAACTGGAAAGTCATGACATCATCTAAAGATCCTGAAAACAACATCATGTAGAAATGTTTTTTGTTCTCCCAGGACGCTGTAGCTGATTAACACTAAGGATGTGCATTATATCGGATCCAATGTCAGCTACAGAGACGATTCATGCGAAAGTGGACCTGATACTGATTTTTTCCAGGAGCTCCGATTTTATACGATCTGATTTTTTAAAATCCAATTTTAATCAGATAAAATCGGAGCATTGGACGTCATTTTGAATGATTTTCCCATAGCCTAGTATTGTTGTACAAAAATGTCTATAACTTTTTAAATTTTAAAGATGGAAGCATGAAACTTGGCCACATTGCAAATGGGTTTCAGGTACTTAAGTGTGAGAAATTTCAGAAAGATAGCTCCAGGCATTTTGTGGCTATGACGAACCAGGAATGCCTATAACTTTTTTTATTTTTAAAGATCCACACATGAAACTTTGCCACATTGCAGATGATATGTTGGGACTCATGAGAAATGGAGGGGGGAGAAGGCGGGGGAGGGGGGTGCTGTTTGACAGCTGTCAAACCCACCGTTTTGGAACTCATGGAACTTTTAAAGTAAAAAATTCATAGCCACTACATGTCTGCACCTATGTTTCTGAAATTTCTCACACATAAGTACCTCAAACCCGTCTGCAATGTGGCCAAGTTTCATGCATCTATCTTTAAAAATAAAAAAGGTAAAGGCGTTTCTTTCCTCATTTTTCCAAAAATATCTTGCCACTACACACTTGAACCTATGTTTCTGAAATTTCTCACACATGACTATCTACATGCCATCTCCAATGTGGCTTGGTTGTGCTTTTTATACTGTATTTTAAATTATGTTTTTATACCGTCATTGTTTTATATTTTGAATGGTTTTCATGGTTTTAATTTTTGTAAACCGCCCAGAGAGCTTCGGATATTGGGTGGTATAGAAATGTAGTAAATAAATAAATAAATAAATAAATAAATAAAGTAGCATAGTGTTGGTGTTCTATGTTTCTCTTGTATATTTTGATAGATTTTGAATATATAAAAGCGCTCATTCGCTGTAGAGTGTTGTGTGGTGAGTCAGACAGGACAGTAGAACTGCTCTTTCGCATCCTGAAAGTCCCAGGTTCAGTTCCCCTCTTCTCCAGGAAAGGCTGGAAAAAGAACCACCGCTGCCAGTCAGTGTTGACAATACTGGCCTAGTTGGACCAAGGCAGGTGTGGCTCAGTAGAAAGCCGTCCTGAGATCCTAGTGATATAGGGCGGGATGCAAATGTTTTAATAAATAAACAAACAAACAAACAAACAAACAGAAAGCAACTTCCAATGTCCCTATATTCCAGGTATCACCGGAAGGGCTAAGCATGCCAGGAACCATTGTAACCAGTAACCAGTTTTGATTTGTGCAGCTTTATAGGTGGCACAATGGAGATTACTGTGAGATCCAACATGACGACACAAAGCTCCATGAAGGAGGACCCTGTGAAGAACATCTCACTTGAAGTAATGAACTGTATGGTGGAGCTGATGAGTTGTAAAACCAACCTTCCCAGCAGGTGAGTAACAGCAACAAAGGTCCTCTGGTACAAATAAAACCCTTTGATGTAGCACTGGCTAAATCTGGTAGCTGTGGCCCCCTCCACAAGGATTCGCTTTTGCGCCTGGTTAAGTGATTATGCGCTTCATCCCTGAAGCGCATTTACCCCTAATACCTCTGCACGAGAGGCAGGCAGGGAGAGGGGAGGGGGGAGGCAAGACCCCCGGAGGCAGGAGCCGATCTCGGCCGGAGAGCAGCGGAGGGGGCAGCGAGAGTCCTCCGCCGGCCTTTCTCTCCGCAAAGGCAAGAAACTGGGGGTGGGGGGGCGCTCAGGGGAGCCGGGAGGAGTTGTCACTGCTGGACGGGGAGCGTCTCCTTCCCAGCGGCGGCGGGGAGAGGCGGGGCGGCGGCAGGGCGACCCCTTCTTCGGCCACGCGAAGCTCTCCCGCGCGCGCTGGCTGCAGCCTCAGCGCTCCTTTCCATTGCCTGCCTGCGTGCCTGGCTGCTTCGCCCTCCCCCGCTGGAGGGAGGGAAGGAGGGGCTGGCCGAGGCCGGCCGGGGTCTCCCCCTGCTGTCTGCTGAGGGATGTGGGCGGGCGAGGAAGGCAAAAGACGGAGCCAGAGGAGCTGGCTAGGGAAGCCAGGAGCCGAGCGGGGGAGCGAGCAGCAGCAGCAGCAGCAGCACATCCCGCCGCAAAATAAAACTCGCTATTTAACGCACATTCGATAATGCGCACAATCGGAGGGATAGCGCGCCTCTACGCCCGATTTGCGCTCCCTCCTTGTTGAGGTAAATTTTTTAAAACGCCTTGAAAGAGCCTGTGTCTATCTGCCCGAATATGGGTGTGTGCCCTTCCTGTGCAGCCCTATTTCTATGCAACAGGGAAATTGGAGGGTTTCCTGTCACTATCAGTCTGCAAGGTATGCCTTGAGCTTTGGGGCGGGGGAGGACCCCCAACCAAAGTTGCCTAGAGTGACCCTATGGAAGGGAGGACAGGGCTCCTGTATCTTTAACGGTTGTATTTGTATGCATGCAGCACCTGGTGAAATTCCCCTCTTCATCCCAACAGTTAAAGCTGCAGGAGCCCTGCCCTCTTTTGTATCTGGTTACTCTAGTATAACTCCTGCAGCTTTACCTGTTGTGATGCAGAGGGAATTTCACCAGGTGCTGCATGAATCCAAACGACACCTGGTGAAATTCCCTTTTCAATACAACTGTTAAAGATACAGGAGCCCCAATCTTCCTTTCCATAGGGTCACCCTTAGGCTGACCATATGAAAAAGAGGACAGGGTGCATGTAACTTTAACAGTTGCAGAGAAAAGGGAATTTCAGCTGGCATCATTTGTATGCAATTAGTACCTGGTGAAATTCCCTCTGCATCACAACGGGTAAAGGTGCAGGCACTATACTAGAGTGACCATATACAAAAGAAGGCAGGGCCCCTGCAACTTTAACTGTTGTGATGAAGAGGGAATTCACCAGGACCTAATTGCATACAAATAACACTGGCTGAAATTCCCTTTTCACTACAACTGTTAAAGTTACATGAGCCCTGACCTCCTTTTCATAGGGTCAGCCTAGTCACCCTACATCAGATGGCTAGAAAAGAGATGGCTCTTCTTCTCCTTAAAGCCACAGCAGGGAAATCCAATTATGAGGAGAGAAACAGTTCTTGGTGAAAGTGTGTTTATCCCCTTTCTCTCATGCTGTTTTCCTGATCAAAATAACCAAAATGATCCAAAGCTGCTATCAGCCTTCCTGGAAAGAAAAGACAGACATTGTAGAGGCAGTCTAATTTCATAACCTATGAAGAACCCGCCTGGTTGAGACCAAAGGCCTCTCCAGTCCAGGATCCTTTTATCCACATTGGCCAGTCAGATGCCCCAGGGGAGCTCCCAAGCACAGGAGGGCAAAAGTCCTCTTCTTTGCTGTCCCCCCCCCCCCCCCCCCCCCATGACTGGCATTCAGAGCCACATCGCTTCTGATCCTGGAGTGAGTGTATAGCCCTCATGACAAGCAACCACTGACAGCTTTCATCTCCAAGGATTAAAAATTCTACCATGTCGACCCTTTACTTGCATTTGGGGGGGGGCAGAGTGGAGCCCTCCAAAATCAGATCTCATGTCTCTGCATCACTTCATTTTTTGGCCTTGAACTGATGGCTTGCGGAAAATAAAGTAACGAAAAACAGCCTCAGAGTTCTGTGGGCCATTGATGAGTTGAAGCATTTGAATTGAAAACTTTTTTATTTTTCAAACAAAAATAAAACACAAACAATACAACAATACAACATACAAACATTAAAATGGACTTCCGAATTTCTCCAACAAACAAAAATATCTATGTTTTCTGGCAGGCCTATCCAGATGAATTTTAAGATGTTTTTAATAATGTATTTTTTCTTGTTTTTTAAATTTTAACTGTTTGTGATTCTTGTGTTTTATATTGTTGTTGTTCCCCGCCTCGATCCGGAGGGAGAGGCGGGTTATAAATAATAATAATAATAATAATAATAATTATTATTATTATTATTATTATTGCTATATCAAAATAAGCCTAATAAAAAATGAAACAAAATAGTGAGTGAATTTCCCGACTTCCCTATCTTTATCAGTTGTTTTTCTTCCAATTTAATCGCTGAATCCGTGTGCAAATATGTCCTTCCCTTCTCTCTCTTTTAAAAAATCTATCAAAGGCTTCCATTCCTCTATGAACCCGGTTGTTTTTTTATCTTTTATTATGGCAGTGAGTTTTGCCATTTCCGCCAGTTCTGTAATTTTCAACAGCCATTCCTCCTCTGTTAGTACTTTCTCAGTCTTCCCATTCTGGGCATATATTAGTCTTGTTGCCATTGTCATGTATAAGAATAAAGTTCCATAACCTTGCGTCAACTTGACGCAAGAGTTGAAGCATTTGGATGGGTATTGCTGGTCACAAATCAGATGAATTTGGTTGGTAGCTTGAGGAAACAACTCTTTTTAGCTTAGATCTCCTGAGTTCATGTCTCTCTCTCCCCCCCCCCCCCAACAGCATGCTTCCGAAGATAGTGAATAAGTTTCTGAATTCTACCCTTGTGAAAGTCCTGCCAGGAATGGTAAGTCCCATGGTTTTAAGAGAAAACTATTCATCATCTAGTAAGTTGTTTACTGAGGTTGCGCAGAAGCACAAAGAAACAGCCAGAGAACTGTATTCAGTGCAATTCACGTGGAAACATGTCACGGCAGCTGGATCTGCTTTAGTGCCATTTTGACAGAGAGGGGCCAGATCTACGCTAAGCAGGATATGGCACTATGAAAGCAGTATGAAAGTGGTATATGAAAGGCAGGAGCCACATTACTGCTTTATAGTGGTATTGAAGTGCACTGACAACGGTTGGGGCCCATAAGACACATACCATATGCCACTATATCCTGCTGGGTGTAACTCCTGCCTTTTATACACCACTTTCATACCGCTTTCATAGTGCAATATCCTGCTTGGTGTAGATCTGGCCAGTGTCTGCTGTTTCTTTCCCACACTGCCTCGCTTTCCTCTCTCTTCCAGATGTGCCCAGCAGCAAACAAAGTGGTCAGCCACATGGAGGAAAAAATGAAAGATGTCTTTGGTAAGCTTAGCTGGCGTCTTCCATGCCTTTTCCCATCATGCGAAGTAGAGCCACTCTTTTAAACTGCCCCTTCTCAGGACTTAGCTCCTAGGGGTAACTAGTCATTCTATTGGGAAGGAAGGGATGCTGTGCCATGGCTGCAGGAAGAAACGGCCTCAGCCAAGGTGGGAGGAAAGAGATGGCTAAGAAAATGGCCACTGTCAACAGCAGGGCGGTGCTTCCATAAATACAGTACCCCTGCGATATCCGTCCAACGAAAGGGACTAATTGCAATGACTGTTGGGAAAGGGTCACAGTTCGGGCAGAGCACATGTTTTGACGCAGAAGACCCCAGGACCAATCCCAGGCGTCTGGCTAAAAAGGGCTTCGGGGATCTCACTCTGCTGATGAGATCTAGCCAGTCAGAGCAGATAACACTCCTGGGCTTTGTCTGTACACTCTGAATACTCCATTGTGGCTGTGCAGTAGTGCTGCATTGTTTATATGACGCAACCGCCAACTCGCAGCCATGTCAGGCTTTCCCCTCCCTGAACTGCGCTTTTCCAAAGTATCGATTTACCGTGACTTTTCCCATTGCTCTGTTGTCACCACTGTTGTTTCCTCTCTGTCAGCGGTGGCTTCAGTTCGGGGTTTAGGAAGCAGGCATACCGGGGCAGATCCTGGCATTGGGTAGACCGGAGATGCAGGGCAGGGGGCAGGGAACAGCTTGACAAGCCATGCAATGGCTGCCTTGTGATGTAAGTCGGGGAACAAAATGAAGGGAAATCCATACGTAATGCTGCTACATCTGGTACGCCCACTTTCTTAACCCCTTTCTGAATCCGGATTGTAGATTGTGGCAGGAGGCTCATATTGCTCTGTTCTTTCAGTGGGCTGCTCAATATTTCCACCCCCACCTGCCAGTGTTCTGATTTTTCCCAGGCAGGATTCCCCACACACTCTGCTGTGTAACACTTCAGACTTTGCTTCATAGCAGCGATGCTATGAGGTTTCGGGGCAATCGGAGGCAAAGCAGAGTCACAGAACCATAGAATCATAGAATAGTAGAGTTGGAAGGGGCCTATAAGGCCATCGAGTCCAACCCCCTACTCAATGCAAGAATCCACCTTAAAGCATCCCTGACAGATGGCTGTCCAGGTGCCTCTTGAAGGCCTCTAATGTGGGAGAGCCCACCACCTCCCTAGGGCATTGGTTCCATTGTCGTATTGCTTTAACAGTCAGGAAGCTTTTCCTGAAGTCCAGCCGGAATCTGGCTTCCTGAAACTTGAGCCCATGATTCCTTGTCCTGCACTCTGGGATGATTGAGAAGAGATCCTGGCCCACCTCTGTGTGACAACCTTTCAAGTATTTGAAGAGTGCTATCATGTCTCCCCTCAATCTTCTCTTCATCTCTCTTCATAGGGCTTTGTTTCCAGACCCCCTGATCATCCTTGTTGTCCTCCACTGAACATGCTCCAGCTTGTCTGCATCCTTCTATTAATGCAGCCCAAAATAGCATTTGCTTCTTTTGCAGCCACATCACACTGTTGGCTCATATTCAGCTTGTGATCTACAACAATTCCAAGATCCTTCTCGCTTGTAGTATTGCTGAGTGGAGTTCTGCCGTTTGTATGACTCGCTTTATGTATGTGAGCCGAGCTGTGGGATGTTATTCAACCTCAGGGAACTCTCTCTCTCTCTCTCTCTCTCTCTCTCTGTATTTACACACATTTGGCTGTAATTTGTACAAATTGCTTAGAAATTTGCACAAATTGCAAAATTTCTGGAAAATGCAGATCAAGTGGGCATCACACCAGGAACTGAAATGGAGTCTGGGGTGGGGGCAAACCTAGGAAAATTTGTCAAACTCCATCCCTAGTTTCTGACAGCCAAGGCCTGAAGGCCATCAGGATATCAACCATGTCCATTTGCACTGTGAGATGTTGCAAATAATTATCCATATCCTTTCCCAGAACACTACTCTGTTGGCGGGCATGGCAAATGCCGCTACGCCACAAATGGCCAACCAGAAATAACGAAGGACTACATTGGCATACCTTTCCAGGTAAGTGTGGGTGGCTCTGCTAATATGTGCATATGTGTGTGAGAGAGAAAAGGCAAGCATATTCTCGCCAGAGAGGCTATGCACCATTTAGACCTTCTTTTACTTGGCAGATGCAGAATTATATTTCATGTGACCGTAAGAACATAAAAACAGAAGTTGAGCCATGATGAATAAGACCAAGGGTCTATCTAGTCCATCCTTCTGTTCACACAGAGGCCCACCAGCTGCCCACAGGAAATGCACAAGCCAGACATGAATGCAACAGCTTCCTGCACACATACATGTTTCCCTGGCAGCTGGTGTGCACAGGCATGTTGCCTCTGATTTTGCAGGTAGCATAGAGGCATCCGGACTAGTAGCCCTTGATAGCCTTCTCCTCCAGGAAAGTATCTACCCCCCCCTGTTAAAGCCATCCAAATTGGTGGCCATCACTACGTCTTATGGTAGTGAATTTCATAGTTTGACTATGTGCTGTGTGAAGAAGGACGTCTTTTTATCTGTCCTGAATCTCCCGCCAATCACTTCCATTGCAGTATTATGAGAGAGAGAGAGAGAGAGAGAGATATGTCTTATGTGTTAATTAACAGTCTGTTAATTTTGCAATGAACAGCAAGATCTTCTCTGACGATCTTAAAGGTCGTCTGAGAAGATTTAAGGGCTCCATTAGCCAGGGGTGGGTTCCTAGTGCCCCTGTGTACTTGCTTCAACTCCACTTCCAAAAGATATCAGAAGAAGCAGAATGAATCAGAAGGATTTGGTTTCTTGTTGGAGCAGAGCTTAGCTTACCACCATGATGCAGAATTTGGATTGGGGGCAGGATCTCAGAATACACAAAGACCTGGGAAGAAGACAAAAATCACAAGAGGTCCAATTTGACCAAGGTTGTACATCCCATCAAATGAAAACAAGAACAACAAACAAACAAACCTGGCTTAGGGTCTTGCATTGCTTTTGAAAACTGAGGCCAATGTTCACACCTTCTCCTCTAGGTTAGATTTGAGGACAAAAATGGAAACGTGATAGAAATTCCTGTCGATCCGCCACTCAATGAGGATGTGCCACCGAAAAAGGAAGGCTGCACTGAAGTCATTGTGCCTGTGAATGTCCTAGATGGTTTGATGAAACTATTCCAGGAAGACTTCAACTGTGATGTTACCAATGCCATGGTGAGAGATGACTCGGAGAATTATCTATTTATTTATTTTTATTTATTAAAACGTTTGTATCCCACTTTATATCACTAGGATTGCAGAGTGGCAAATCTGGCTGCACATCAATTTTTGCCTCTATGATAAAACTTTCAGTAAAGGTGGTAATTCCGTTCTTTCTCTGGGCAATGTCTCAATATTTCAGTTGGCACCTGCTGCGTTAGGTATGTCACCTCTTATCCCAGATAGGGGACATCTCCATTTAAATTTCCAGAAGAAAGGAGAGAAAGGACACTTTTTTTTGCTCCTCTCCTTCTCTTACTTGCATGGAGGAAAGTTCTGTAGGTGGGCTGCAGCCAGGTGACAAGGCTAAATACGGGATGGACATCAGCAGCTGCTTCCTTTGACCTGGCTTCAGTTGAATATCAGTAAGAGTTGACAACCCAGTGCTGAAATGTTGGAAGGAGCTGCCTTTTATTGCCCACATATCTTTTCCAAAAGAGTCCAATGGAACGCTTTCCCTGCCTTGCTGGAGATGCTAACTAGGGATTCTCAGGAAGGTGGGTTAGTTTACACTAGGGATGTGTACGGCCACAAAAATCGTATCGGAATCGGAACTTCCAATTTTAACCTGAATCGTATTGGATATAATTGGAGGTGCCTCGAATCGCTTCGGATCTGTTTCTGATACAAAAATCAGACCTCTGATTTTAGAATTGGATGCCATGTTGAATGATTTTCCCCATAGCCTAGTATTGTGGTAAATGAAATGCGTATAACATTTTTATTTTTAAAGTTAGAAGCATGAAACTTGGCTACATGGCAGATAGGTTTGACGTGCTTATGTGTGAGAAATTTCAGAAAGATAGGGGCAGGCTTTTTGTGGTTTTGATGTTTTGAAAAATGAAACAGGAATGCCTATAACTTCTTTATTTTTAAAGATCCACACATGAAACTTGGCCACATTGCAGATGGTATGTTGGTACTCATGTGTGCCAAATTACAGAAAAATAGGTGCAGGGGTTTGCTTGCAAGGAATATTTGAAGAATGGGTTGCATTGGGGAAAAGAAAATAATGCCTTTAACTTTTTTTATTTTAAAAGATAGAAGCATGAAACTTGGCCACATTGGAGATGGCATGTATGTAGTCATGTGTGAGAAATTTCAGAAACATATGTGCATGTGTGTAGTGGCAAGGTATTTTTGGAAAAATGAGGAAAGAAACGCCTATTACCGTTTCATTTTTAAAGATAGAAACATGAAACTTGGCCACATTGCAGATGGGTTTGAGGTACTTATGTGTGAGAAATTTCGGAAACATAGGTGCAGGCGTGTAGTGGCTATGAATTTTTACTTTAAAAGTTCCATAAGTTCCAAAACAGTGGGGGGAGAAGGTGGTGTGTGTGTGTGCTGTTTGACAGCTTTCAAACCCACCGTTTTGGAACTTATGGAACTTTTAAAGTAAAAAATGCACATCCCTAGTTTACACCCCAAGCCCTCATGCAACCACTGTGCTATGGTTCCTCTGAACCATGAGAGAAATTAAGAAATGAGTGTCAATAGCTTAGGAGAGGAGAATCAGCTCAAGATTTGCTGTCCATCATCCCATCACCAGAAGAGGATACTTCTGAGTGAGTGAATGCAGAGTGACGGAGGCAACAGTAGAGCTATCAGGGAGTGGGGGCACCTGGAGGCAGAAGGAATCAGCCAGTGGGCAGGCTTCCAGGAACCTGGAACATGGCTGGGGACTTGTTGAGTAATGAGAGTGGATAATTCAGATGCATTTGGATGGCTAGTACTAGTGTAGAGTCAAACGGCATAAATGTGATCCTTGTGACAGTCATTTGCATATATATATTTCCATATATTTCCTATATTTGAAAAGGTATTTCAACTTACCTCTGTTAAGAATGATTTTTATTGAGCAGTATTGGATTTCCTGCCATTGAGACATCTATTCGCAACTCAGTTATTGGCGCATTTCTTTTCATGGTCAACAAGCAAGCCCCAGCAACCTCTTTCTTGATGGAGGCATTGCCCGTGGGCTTCTCTTCATTTCAAAAGCTCACATTCTTCAGGTTTCCTCATTTATTTATTTATTTATGAAAACATTTGTACCCCACTCTATATCACAAGGCTCTCAGGGCAGCGTACAGATAAAACCATACAAACAAAATAAAACAATAAATATACACGGCTAAAGACAAATTAAACCATTAATCAAGCTAAAACCAGTGTAGAATTTAAAAACAGTAAAAAGCGATGGAAACAATTTAAACTATGTGCAGGCTTGGTGAATTTAGCCCTCAAAGCCTTTGATAAAAAGGCAGGTTTTAACTTGGTGCCGAAATGAAGCCAGCGCCGGTGCCAGTCAGGCCTCCAAGGGGAGGGTATTCCACACCCCGGGTGCCACCACGGAGAAAGCCCTCTCCCATGTCCCACCATAGCATAGGGGGACGTGGAGGAGGGCTCCTCCAACAGATCTCAAGTCTCGGGCAGGCATATTAATGTGAGTTTTTCTCATCATCTTTTGGCAGGTTCCTACACTAACGACAGACAAACTTGCAGAAATGGTTCCGTCGGTGAGTCCTTGCTGCTGGTTGACTTGCAAAACTCTTGTTTAAGGGCCTGATAGAGCAAAGAGTGCATCCTGTCACTCTGAAGGAAGGAAGGAAGGAAGGAAGGAAGGAAGGAAGGAATAGGTTGACTTTTAAAGGGTAGCAACACCAATGAAAGTGACGTTTGATCTGCCGCTGCAATGTGGTTTGTTTAGGGCGACCAGATAAAATCCTGGTCAGGGTTCATGTAACTTTAACAGTTGTAGAGAAAAGGGAATTTCAACTAGTGTCATTTGAATGCCATTAGTTCCTGGTGAAATTCCCTCTTCATCACAACAGTTAAAGTTGCAGGGGCCCTGCCTTCTTTTGTATATGGTCACTCTAGTATAGTGCCTGCACCTTTAATTGTTGTGATGAAGAGGGAATTTCACCAGGAACTAATTGCATACAAATGACACTGGCTGAAATTCCCTTTTCTCTACAACTCTTAAAGTTACATGAGCCCTGACCTGGATTTTATCTGGTTACCCTGGGTTTGTTGTAACCATTCCTTACTCAGCATTGTGCTGCAGATTCAACTAGTTAACCCAATGATCTAAAAGGCTCTATTGAACAGCATTTGGGGACAGTGAACTGAAACGCCATTGTGGAGAAGCTCTTACGTTGCTGTGAATCCCTGTGAACCACATGAGATCAGGCCAAAGGCCCACCTACTCTGACTGCCTGTTTCCCACCGTGGCCAACCAGATGCCTCTGGGATGCCCACAAGGATGGGAACTTGGCTGTAGGATTCCCCAGCAATTGGTTGTCCCTTCCTGCTGTTCTTCTCCATCCACTGGTATTCAGATGCATGCTACCTCTGATCCTGGAGGGAGCATATAGCCATCATGACTAGTAGCCCCTGAGAGCCTTATCATTCAGACAGGTTAAAAATTGTACCAGTTGGAGGGGCGTATGCATCAGCCCCAACCCTGCTTGTAGAATGAGACGTCAATATCGCAGGACTCTTATTTTGGGGTAATAATAATAATAGCCTGTTAATGTCGATGTTCCAAAAATAAAGGAAGAATCTTGTTTTGAATTGAATGCATACTTATAGCAGTTTAATTGACTGCTTTATCAGTAGTCATTCATATAATTAAAGGACCAAATATTCCTTAATCAGGCATCACTCGTAAATTTATCAAGGGATAAAACCAGGGTCCAGGACAGAATACCGGCTTGATGTCAAGCAACAGTTTAGAAGCACAGCCAGAAAATACAGGCTTAAATAATATATTTTAAAAAAAATGAAATGTGGGTTGTGTTCTCTGAATGCAGTCCAGGGTGTAGGAAGCTCCAGGAATTGCTCTGATTCTCTTCAGGCCTGTAAATGTGCTGGGGCAGGTGATAGCTGGTTAGTGGCGAGAGCCTGGCACTTGGTACATTCTCAGAAATACTTTGCATTATTCTTTAACATTTTTTTCATCTGTCTTTGGCAAAGATGAGATCAGTAATAAAATAATGGCAATTAATGGGTGCTTAGAGGAGAAGAAATGGAGCTGAGGAGACCAAGAATAAGAGATCTGCTTCCTTACGTCACTGTTTTTAACTGCATTCTGCCTTTCCACAGCTTGCAGGTACTCTGCCTCCCTCAAAACAAGTGAAGGCTGAAATAAGACCCAAAGGATTCCCCACATTTTCCTTGGGACAAGACGAAAGCGCTTTAGTCGTCCCTTCCACAGTAGTCTTCTCAACAGATCCAGAGGGCGAACAACTCATTACCCTGGACATGGTACACAGAATATACTTCTCCTTGCCAGAGACCAGCAGGTCTTCATAAGCTTCACTCGCACCGTCTTCCTGTCTCCCCTGCCCCAGCTAACCTTCACACATGGCGGGACCCATGTGCCATGTAGAGAGACCATGATTGTCTCTTCTCCCATTTCAAATATGCATACAGAAATTTTGGATTTCAAATTTTGATTGGTGAATTCTGAGTGAGTTTTGAATAGATAGCATGAATTTTAGCTTTCTGAAGTGTGCATGTGTGGGAATTGTTCCGCTGTTGGCATCAGAAGTAGTTTCGGGACATGAAGTGAAAGGGTTTGTTTGTTTGTTTGTTTTAAATGCAGACAGCATATTTCCAAAATGTGCATTAGAATTTTGGAAAACTCTATGGATTTGGGATCGAAGCAAAATCCCCATTCACTGCCATGGCAGGGAATGTACAGTGCACACACGCTGCTCTGGTCTCCCTCCCGTTAGATGCTCACCTTGTACGCTGATCTTGAATGGGTCACAGCAGGGTTGGGTCCACTCCTTATGATGAACAGACATCAACACAGAATTCCAGATTTAGGGCATGATCCACCAAGCCGTACACAACAGCGAATGAAACTGGAGCACAAAACACCCCCTCCTCCTGCAGAACGGTGGACTTCAATACATGCAGGCAGGCTGTGGATATTCTGTGATTGTGCCTGAGAGCTGAGAAACCCAGCTCTCATTTATGCTGCTTATTTATCTATCTAAAATACTTATACGACACTTCATAGCCCAAGAGGCTCTCAAAAGTGACTTACAAACCATTCCACAATAAAATCACACTCAAATGTAGTACAGGAGCAGAAATAACAACACGGTACTGCCCATATGATACAGGCATTATTGAAGCAGCATCTCCTGCCCTCAACCTTGGTCTTTCCCCATATGGTCCTTTGGCCATTGCCTAGGAGGGAGGAGTCCCACTGATAATCTCTGAGGCAAGAGAGTGGGGCTGAGTAGCTGGAACCTGCTAAACTAGGCTGACCATATGAAAAGGACGTCAGGGCTCATGTAACTTTAACAGTTGTAGAGAAAAGGGAATTTCAGCCGGTGTCATTTGTATGCAATTAGTTCCTGGTGAAATCCCCCCTTCATCACAACAGTTAAAGTTGCAGAGGCCCTGCCTTCTTTTGTATAGGGTCACTCTAGTATAGTGCCTGCAATTTTAACAGTTGTTATGAAGAGGGAATTTCACCAGGAACTAATTGCATACAAATGACACTGGCTGAAATTCCCTTTTCTCTACAACTGTTAAAGTTACATGAGCCCTGTCCTCCTTTTCATATGGTCAGCCTACACAGGGTACACTCACTCAACTTTGTTGGCAGAGGTGCCATGAACTGTTGCACTGAAACATTTTCATTTGGGGATTTGTCCAAGAATTGTACGACTTCCCCTACAGCAACGAGCAATGGGGATGATTCTTAGAGATTCACTACCAAACAAATACCAAATCCCTCTCAGGGTCACGCTGGAATGCCAGCACTGAAGCTATGCATGTAGTTGTTTTGTGACACCACAACACCATGGAAGTGCTAGAGAGAATCAAGGGTGAAGAATCTCAAAAACAAACAACAAACACAACCCCAGCAACAAGAAAAGGTGCAAAGAACCTGAGTGAAGTCGTGTACACTTTGGAGACTCCGTGAGGTCTGGAATGATATCAGCCATTCAACTTGGAATGGAAACACATGCCTGGGGAGACATTTGGAGGGGGTGAATTTCATGTATCTCTTCCCCCAACCCCAACAAGAGCTGGGTTTGGAAGGCAGGGTAGTAAGGAAACCTCCCCCTCCCCTGCTACTGAGTGGGGGAGGGAGGGGCATTTCGGTAGCGTCTTCTCATGGGCCTGAATGTGGTGGTGTTGGTTTGGAGCTATAGGCAGCAGGGCCTGAAAAAGGAGGCCTGATCCCATACCTTGTTCTGCTCATGGTAATTTTTTCAGTGATGGTAGGGATGAGTGGAAGAGCTCTTCACCCTCATCCCCTTTCTACCCCATTCCCGAGAGTGCACCGACCTTGAAAAGCTTTGAAATCTGGCATTCAAATGTTCAAATCCATGAAAATCACACCGCATTCCAGTTTTAAGTTTGTATACAGCAAGACCCAAGGAAATGACAGCTCATGTTCCCACCACATGGGGTGGGGGTGGGGGAAATGATCGTGTCACTGAGTCTTTGGTCGTTTTGGAGGACAACTTGCTCATTGGAGCTCCCTTCTATTGTCCAATTGCAGGTCCAGGAATGGGACTGTGACTTTGCAGTGGAAGATGAAAAGCTGTCCATCACCTTCGCATCAGGAGCGGGCAGGTACTGGACTGGCGGTTTTAGCCATCAAAAACCTTGGTTTCTCCCATGTCTATGACTGTTTTCATACATCATAAGGTTCAAGACCTTGTCGTAGGGTTTTGAGACACGTATATGAGAAACCGTCCAATTAAAATACGTTTGTCTGCCCTTAAAAGTTCTAGGCTGTTTTTCCTGAAGAGAAAATTATAAGTTCTCTTCACATGTCATGTTACATGAAACGTTGTTGGCAATTCTAGGTGCTCATGTAGACTTAAAATCTACATTGGCCAGAATACTCATGATTCACATCACAAATGGTGCTTCTCATGTAATAATAATAATAATAATAATAATAATATATCCCTCTGGATCTAGGCGGGGAACAACAATAAATATAAATACAAGGATCATAGAATAGATAAAACATTAAAAACAAATAAAAACTAATACATTATTAAAAACATTTTATTCTCTGTTCATGTGATTTGTAACAGAGAGGGAACATTTCATGACATTTTCCTTCCAGGTTGAGGGAATCAATATGGGCAAATACAGTTGGCCAACCTTAGGGTGCCTCTCAGTTGGGAATGAGGACTAAGAAGTTAAGTTGCAGACTTCATAAAGTGGAAGCTGGTGGCTCTGATGTCAGTGGAGCCATTAATCTGCTCTGGGTTTCAGCCAGAGCCAGTCAGAACTCCAAAGGAGTTATCCATAGACTGCTGGCTGGTTCTAACTGAAATCCAAACTGGATTTCAACTTCCGGCTGGTTCTAACTGAAACCCGAAGGGGTCTGGAAACAAAGCCCTATGAGGAGAGACTGAAAGAACTGGGCATGTTTAGCCTGAAGAAGAGAAGACTGAGGGGAGACATGATAGCACTCTTCAAACGCTTGAAAGGTTGTCACACAGAGGAGGGCCAGGATCTCTTCTCGATCATCCCAGAGTGCAGGACATGGAATAATGGGCTTAAGTTACAGGAAGCCAGATTCCGGCTGGACATCAGGAAAAACTTCCTGGCTGTTAGAGCAGTACAACAATGGAACCAATGACCTAGGGAGGTCGTGGGCTCTCCCACATTAGAGGCATTCAAGAGGCAGCTGGATGTTTCAGGGATGCCTTAAGGTGGATTCCTGCATTGAGCAGGGGATTGGACTTGATGGCCTTAGAGGACCCTTCCAACTCGACTATTCTATGATTCTGTGATTCATCACCCTACTGACATCAGAGCCACGAACCACTACTGACTTCATGGCGAAGTTGGCTTTGAGGAAGGATATGAAGGGAGGTGAGTCATGAGGAGAAAGTGTTAGTGGAGGATTTCAACTGACTGGGAAGACTTATAAAATACAGTTTGTAAAACAAAGCAGTCAACGAGATCAGGGTGATAGTGGAGAGACTGGCATGTTCCTATAATCTCTTAAGCCTCTTATTCCTCTTCATCTTCCTCCTCCTCATCTCCCTCTCCCTCATTTTGCAGGACAACAGATGTAGCTGTGATTTCATCATCAGTTGGCGACTTCGATGTAAGTTTGATTTTGTGTTAGGATTCTGAAGAGCACACATTGAATTGTGGCCTTATTGTCACAAGAATGAGGCATCCAGATATATGTGACATCTATGGACACGATCCTCCATGCTCTTGCACAGAGACTTGTGTTGGAGGACTTCCAGTTCTTGTCCTTTACAACCTGAGGTTCTTTCTTTCTTTCTTTCTTTCTTTCTTTCTTTCTTTCTTTCTTTCTTTCTTTCTTCTCCTCCTCCTCCTCCTCCTCCTCCTCCTCCTCCTCCTCCTCCTCCTCCTCCTCCTCTTGTGTTATTTAAAACAGAAAAAGAACACTCTAAATTGAAATTACAGGTAAGAAATTACAGGGATGGTTTTGTGAGGGCATTGGCTATAGCTGGATGGATAATTAATAACCTGGAGACAGAAAATTCTTCTGGACGCCTTAGGCGAAACAGAATGAGACCTTTCCCAGTCAAGCATCAGAAGCATGAATGGGAATCCTGCAAGAGCGCAGGTCCTAGTGGCTTGTGGCCTAAAGCTCAGTGATGGAGGGCCCTGCCTTGCAGGCGGAAGGTCTCAAGTCCAATCCATGGCAGCACCTCCAGGCAGAACTAGGAAAGGGTCCTGCCTAGAGGAACCCTGGAGAGCCATTGCTGCCAAGCATTGTTGATGACACTGGCCTAGATAGACCAATGGACTGTAGAAGGCACCTTCTGAGTTTCCCATGATCCCAAGAGCCCTTTAAAGTATCTTCAGAGATTTGCACACATGCACGCAGTGCCGGAATTGTGAGACGTGTTCTACCCTGCACCATAAATGATAGCTCGATGATAAATAAATGATAATTGATAGCTCGATGAAGAAAGATGTGCCTTGTATGGAGAAGGTCGCAAGCATTGCCACTGTTGAAAGGATCTCAGTTAGCAACTGATGGGAATGACCTCTGGAGAACAGCTGACTGTCATGGTAGATAACCGTGGGCTGGAACCAATAATGGCCTCTCTTAGTATAAGGCCACTTCATATATTCTCGGGGATGGTGTATTGTTTAGTGGCAGAACTCAAACCTTGTACATAGAAGGTTCTAGCTTCAGTCCCTGGTATCTCCAGTTGAAAAGGATCTTGGGGAGTAGGGCTGGGAATCCATCAGGTGAAGCATAGGTAGATATCAGAGGGGAGCCAAAAGTTGTGCCGCGGGGTCAAAAGTTGTGCCGCGGGGTCAGAGCTGAGGGACCAATCCAGGAGTCAGAATCAAAGAATGCCCAGGAACACACCAGAGCCAGGATGATCTCGCCACTCAGGCAAGCCCCCAGACCAAACAGGAAGTATTTTATAGTCTAGAAGTGACCAATGGCAAACCAGGGTGAGCAGGGCCAGTCCAGAACTTGAGAATACTCCACCGCCAGGAAGAGGAGCCAGGCTGTAGTTCTGGTAAGTCACTTTACAGGGCAGCTGTACAGAGAGCCAAAGGATCCTGGCTGTAGCTCAGGTGCTCCTCAGAAAGACCCGTAGGTCCCTGGAAAGGTGCTGCTCATCAGAAGAGAGTGGTCTAGATGGACCGGTTGGGCAAGTTAGCATGAGGCAGCTTCATATGCTCAGCTGCTTTTGAAACAGCCTCAGGTTTCCAGGTTTCCGGAGTAACTAGACAAATTTGACCTTGAAAAGTTCAGACCCTGTGTTGCTTTTATATTCAGCTTGTGCATCAAATGCAATGAAGACTCGGTTTCTTCTTGTTGCAGGCTGAACCACTAAAGGACTATCTGCGAGATATTGTCAGCTCCGCTTGCATGCCAGCAGTCAAGGGTAAGTGACCGTGTGTGTTGTTGGTTGTCTAACTCTAGCAAAACAAAATTTAAGAAGTCTCACAAAGCAGAGTACTTTTTCCTGACTTTGGGATGGCCCAGGGTCATTCTCATGGCTGCCACTGAGCATCAGAGAGTCCTAGAATTGGTGGCAGGATAGGGTGGTGAACCTTGTGGGACATCCCATCCATGTTCCTGCTCAGTGCAGGAAATCCCCAAGAGATGGCTGTCCACCTCTTGCTTGAAGCCCTCTCTTGGTAATTGGTTCTACTATCAAACTTCTATTATCACTAAGTTTCTCCCAATATTCAACCGAAATCTACTTTCCTGTAAGCTAAACCCATCAGATCCAGTCCTACCCTCTGGGCAGGAGAGGACAAGTTTTTGCCCTCTTCTTTGTGAGAACCCTTTAGGGGTTTGAAGTGTGCTACCATATCCCCCGCCCCTCAGTCTTCTCTTCTCCAGGCTAAATATACCCGGTTCCTTTGAACTTTCATTCTTCTGAAGGTTAGCTATCAGAGGTTAGCTATCATTGCAGCTATTTTTGCAACATACTGGATTTTTTAAAAACAGCAACAACCCCACACATTCTTCTTTTGCTTTTTTCACCAAGAAAGTCTTTCCCTAGGAATCAGAACAATATAGAAACATCTCCTTTCCCCTGACCTACCAGCTTTCTATAGGCAGGGAGATTCGTGGGTGTGGTGAGCTTTCAAACATAATCCACCACACCCACAGCTGAAGTGGGAAAATCCAGAAGGGACTATTTATTTATTAAGACTTTTATATCCCACCCTTATACATTGGGATCTCAGGGCGACGTACAGATAAAACCAATTTACGTCTACATGATGTATAAGTGTGAATTGGTTCTGGGTTGTGGCGTGGTCTTTGTTGGGTTTCTCAGGAAAGAGAATTCAAGCTTTTCTACATGTGCAATTTGTTATATGCTCATGATTCCTTACTCATGGTTTTTTATGGGTTTTTAGATGACGTTGTGATCCTCCAATTTTGCCTCCGTTTTTCGAGAGCACTTTCCCAGCTTCTTTTAGAGTGGGGGAAATGCCGTATTGTTCGTGAAACAAAAGAACCACTTGTGTATTTGCACTATTCCACTATAGCTCAGCTCCACCTAGAGTGGAAAAGCAGGAAAGGAAAAGTTCTTTGTGTAGAGCTTGGACCTCAATTCTTCAATGAAACCAAAAGTAGTTAACCGTGATTAACAACCATGTGTAAAGAAGCTCTAGCATAAGGATGTAGGTTGGGGCATAGATAAAAAAAATGGAGAGGAGGAAAATCGTGGAAGCCGCTTTGGATTCCTTGCAAGAGGGGAAAAAAGCCAAGATATAAATGTAATAATACGTAATTAAATACATAATAAGAGTCTCTGCCATTACTGCCCAGAAATGGTGCATAGACAGGTGGGGGAGTTATTGGCAGTACCTTCCTTTAGCCATTTGGCTTTAGCCATTCAGTAATATGGGAGAGATGAGCAGCAGACAGCAATTGTCCAATCTAAAGATCAGTTTCTCTGTTTGCATGTTTCAGCTGTTCTGTCCGAGAACCGGATGAATCTTCCAAATATGCTGGGGGCCAAGTATGCTGAAAGTGATACCCAAATCCACAGAGTCCCGGTCAGTTTGTCAAAACTTACTTTCTTACTTGCATTTCTTAGACTGGGCTCCCTGCATGATCGAAGAGCACTTTCTGCCAGGCTGGGTCCATCCATCTTCCCTCCGACTCCAGCCTTCTCCAACCTGGTGCCCTCCAGATGTGTTGCATTGCAACTCCCACAACACACTTGAGGGCACCAGGTTGGGGAAGGCTGCCCTACCCTGATGCCATGCCTATAACACCATCTTGAACTCTATAATGCCTCATCCAGAATGTGTTGTGCCCTTTCCCACCCAGAAATTGGGTGTACTTTCCCATATGAATATGTTCTGGCTGACATATATGTGGCCAATTTTTCAGGCACCCTGAACCCAGGTAGGGAAATCTTTCAACTTTTGAGTCAATTGGAGTTATTGGAAATGGGCACTTTAGTATTGCAGGAGTCAAGAAGCCAGTGACAAGGATTTTGAAAGAATAATATTTTTTTTTATTGAGGATTAGAAGAAAGGAAAATGTTAAGCAATATTTAAAAAGCATTGCATGAGAACTGGCATTTACTGGGTTAACAAGAACCTCAAATACTATAGTCATGTGTGATCCCAGCTATTAGGCTCCATCACACCTATGTTTTCCCCTGGTTTGCCTCTGCATTTTTTTACCTCGGTTTCATAAGCGCGTCAAGCTAATGGTCCCTTTCACGTGGGTTTGTGGTATTGCGCTGCACTGTGAAACCTCCTTTTTGCTTGTTTGCTCTTCCATTCCACCCCGCCCCTTCTCTCAAAGCACATGCCCCCAACAAAGGAAAAAGTGAGAGGACAGCAATACACGGAGGCTTAAGGGTGCATTAATTCTGCTTGGGGAAAATAATCCAGACTTTCCCTGCACCAAAATAATATGCAAAATGGAGGAAAAGAGGCGAGATTGGTGCAGGATAGGGATGACGTCATGTGAGTTCTGTGCTGCAAAACCAGATTCCAGACGTGGTGAGAATGCGTTAAACCGCTGGTGTGATGGAGCTCAATATTTCACATACCGTATTTCACCGAATCTAAGATGCCATTGATTCTAAGACGCACCTTAATTTTGGGGCCTCCGTCAGGAAAAAAGTGTTGTGTTGATTCTAAGATGCACCCCATTTTCAGACACGTAATATTGGGGATAAGTGCATCTTAGAATCAAAGAAATACAGTAGTTAAAAAGAATTAAAAAGTTAGCCATAGCTTTGACTATGGGTTGGTAAAGAAATGTTAATAGAAATAATAACAATAGAAGCCTGGGAAAATGTTTAGTAGCAAGTCTTTGCTTGCCACTAAAACGATAGCAAAGTAGGTCCCAGGTGAGCCACTGCACAGAGGGCATTCCAGAAGCAGGGAGCTGCCACCAAAGAGCTTTCGCTGTGGTTGGCACCAGACTTCCTTCGGATGGCACCTGGAATTGCAGACCCTGAGCCTGGAGGGCAGAGGGAGCCAACAAAGATGTTTCCAAACAGGTGTGATGTGACACCCACCCACCCCACCTCCTGATCTCTTGAAGCGGTCGCGTTGGGGGCTCACTGGCGCTTCAGGGCTATCTTCAAAGGCGGCCCCAGCTAGAGCTCCTGACAGTACTCCCACCTGGACTGGCCAGACGAGGCTGTGGTGGGCGGGTCAGACCTAGCTCATAAAGGCCACCCGAGCCTCCAGCGGCTGCGAAGGATCCCTTCCGGGAGGAGGAGAAAACATTACCCTCTTGGTCTGCTTGCGCGCCATGTCCCTGGGCCGCCCGCACGTGCTGCCCTGTTTGTTGGGACCCTAAAGGAGGAAGTCTCCGGGCAGGGTGGCTCCGGCCGTCCCATGAATTTCTAGGCAGTGGCAGCAGCACCTCGCGAATGGCGCCAAGTCAAGCAGCGCCACCCCGAGCGAAGAAGCGCGGTGCTGTGCTCCTGCTGCCGGCGCCAGAGCCCAGCTTCTGAGAGCGCCCCTCGTGCCCCCTCTCCCCACCGCCCTTTCCCACGCCTTCTGGGCAAGAGAGGCTTCATTCCAGTGTCGCGCCCTCTGTGCACATGTGCAGGACTTTGGACAACACTTGTGCCCTGCGCGAAGCCCCATCCCTTTGCGCAGGTTCCCTCGCCATGGGGGGACCCATTCCCCTGCTCCGGCGCCACGCTCCCCTGCCTCCCCATGCCTCGTCCTTTGAAGCGTGCTGGAGGGGGCTCGGCTCAGCTCTCACCCTGCAGAGGCGACGCAGCAGCAGCAGCAACAGCAGCGGCAGCAGCTTCTTCAGCCTTCGCCCTGAATTGGCTGGAGCCGCGCAGAAAGGAAGAGCCGGCGGCGCAAGTTGCTTTGCAACAGGATCGGGTGGGATTAAACGCCGCTGGGAAGGAGGTAGGAAGTGCGCGTGATCCAAGCCGCTGCTTCAGTCCAGGGTGAGAGCCGCTTCGCCTGCCCAAGAAGACTCCTCCCCTGCTCCCTTCCTTGGCTCGGGGTGGCGCTGGCGGCGAGGACTGGGGTGGCGCTGGAGAAATCTGGAGATTCTTAGACGCCATTGACTCTAAGATGCACTCCATTTTTACAGCTGTAAATATGGGGGAAAAAGTGCGTCTTAGAATCGAGGAAATACGGTATTTCCTCAACCAGCTAAACCTCAGGGCCAGATGAACCATTTGGCTCCTAAGACCTCACATTTTTTAGGCCCTCAGTTTGCCCTCAGGTTTCTCTTGCAGCATTTTACCAGTTCCTAAAATTCAGTGGCTTCAAGGTTCACCATTCATCCCTAGTTCTGAGTTTAATTATGAAAGGCACTGGGGGTTTCTCCACTCCCAGTGTCTCATTGGATCTGTGATTAAAAATATTTAAAAGGTTAAAAGGTGCCAGTCAGACGTAAACCTCACCGGTTCCCCACCCCCCATTAAGGTGTTTTTTTGGGAGGAGAGTCCTAAATAGACACATGACTGAATATACATTTCTCGTCAAAGTCTGCCTTAGTGGGAGACAGGGACATCTTTCAAATTTTAGGAAGTGATATGGTCTCAGCCAAAGAGCAAGGTGGGCTCAGTAAAGGTGACTATGTGCACCATCCCTCCCCATCAATGGCTACTAGTCCTGATGGCTATGTGCTACTTCCAGCATCAGAAACAGTGTGCCTGTGTTGGAGAACAAGGGTAGGAGAGGGCCGTTGCACTTATTCCCTGCTTGTGGGTTCCCAGTCGACAGCCGCTGTTTAAACAGGATGCTGGACCAGATGGACCACTTGGCCTGTTCCATCAGGGCTCTTATGATGTTCTGGTGTTCCCCAACATGGTACCCTCCAGAAGTGTTGCACGTCAACTCTCCTACTTCCCAGACAATTATGAGGGTTGCTGTGCAGCACATCTGGAAGGCACCCCGTTGGGGAAGGGTGGTGCACACAGACTTTGAGAGGGAGGTATTGAAGCTTTGAAATGGAGGGCTTCTCCTTTGCCCTGTTGTGGCTTGGAATGGAGCCTTCTCACTGCTGTTCACTTCTGACACCCTGGGATTTAGGCATCCAGACGGCAACCCCTGTAACTATGGGGCTTTTACACAAACTTCAACGGAAGCGGCCGCTCTGCCTTCACCCCCACCCCCCCCCACCAGTTCTGTTTACCAAATTGCCCCTGCCTTTTCCTCCTTTGCTCTTTTGCCCTTCCTCCTCTCAAGGACTGGTAGTGACATGAGCCCAATGTGACGTTTTTTCTTCTTTTTCGATCTTTGAAGAAAACTCTGATACTGGATGTGAAGACCGAGGCTCCCAGCAACGATGTGCTGATGGGAAAACTGGGGCAACTGTCTAAGCTCAAAGTCTGAGAAGAATGCCAGGAAACTGAAAGGCCCTCACAGCTCCTGTGCCCCCAGCACCCCAGCTTTGCCACTCATCCACCTGATCCAAACTTCTGGACTCCGCAAAAACAAAACCTATGCCGCACATATGCACAGATGTGTGCGCACCTAGAGAAGAGGAAACCCCATATCCTGTTTACAGGAGCTTGGAGTGGGTCCTGCTTCCTTGCTTGTTTCCTTGCTTGCTTACCTGATAAACATTCACCATGATTCCCAGTTCTGCCAATTCTAACAATCCATAAAAAAAAAAAAAAGCTAGAATTATATTTTGCATGTTTCTCCAATAAAAGATTCTGATTTCATCCTCTGCGTTTACTTGGTTTTCATTTGACCCTGCAGCAGCTCTGTGGAAACCAGTTCCTGAGACAAAAGGGGATGGGATGAGGTTTGAACCATGAGAGCAGCCCTAGTGGATCAGACCACAGGACCATTTATTGCAGAAAGTATTAGCACGTTGATAAACGAGTGGTACAAGGTAAAGAGGAGGCGTTTATGCCGCTTTTCTCTAAACAACGTGGAAGATGTGTGCTCTGGAACTCGCAAATAGGCAGAACATAGGAGGGGAGTAGAAACAACGGATGATTTGGGGGACCAAAAAAGGGGACAGCCAGTGGGGGCAGGGGTGGGAAAGCACACTTTCCAGGGCCTCCAGAAAGTGTATCATTCCCCCCACTGCGCTATTGGCAGCTGCCATTTGTGGGGTGGTTGTGAATGTCTTGCTTTCCAGAGGCCCCAGAAAATACGCTTTCCCCTCCTCCACTCCAGCCTTAAGGGCCCCAATTTCGAGAGGAGGAGGGGAAAGCATGTCATTCCTGCCCCCCACTGCTCCAATAGAGGCCTCCGGAAAGCACATCAAACCCCTTCCCACTGCCACATTAATGGAGGTCTTAAAGGGGAAAGTTTGTCATTCCAGGACATCATAGAAAACTACAGAAAATCTCCCCTGACAGCCACGAGAGAACAAAAACCAGGACAAATCCGGGGAAAATCCTGACAGTTGGTCACCCTAGGAGAGTGCACTAGGAAAGTCAAAAGGGTGATGGCAGAGGCTGGGTTGACCTTACGTAGTCACCAAGGACACCGCCCCATACAACCTGGCAGACTGTTACAAGCAACAGCCACGGAGCATCACTTGCCATCAAGATCCTAAAGCCTGATTTTTCCAAACCATTCAGAAACCTCTTTTCTCTAAATGATGGTTCCTTAGCTTTAAAGTGGACTTGGATTGGACTGTCCCTCAAATAGAGGACAACTTCAAGTAGAAGACTGTCCTCTGCCAGCTCTCCAAAGCAGAGGACTGTCCTCTGTAAAGTAGGACACCTGGCTTTCCGATGGGCAATGTGCAGTCCTCCAGACATTTTGCCCTTCAACTCCCATTAGCTTTGAGCCCACATAGCCAATGGTAAGGAAGGATGGGAATTGCAGGCTAAAAAACCAGGTGTGCTGGTGTCATTATTTGACCATCCCTGCTGTAAAGGCAGATGATAACTTTGCTGCTGCCAAACAGGTCTGGGTCTGGTCAATGTCGGTTTGAGTGTGATCATTCTTAGGGTGGTGTGACCCCACTTAATACTGTGTACAGTCCTGGTTCTCCACACCTAAAAAAAGATATTGTAGAGCTAGAAAAAGTGCAGGAAAGGTCAACTAAAATGATCAAGGGGCTGGAGCATCTCCCCTGAGAGGGAAGGCTACAGCAGCTGGGATCTTTCAGCTTGGAAAAAAGGAGGCTAAGAGGAGACATGATAGAAGTGTACATAATTATGTGTGGTGTGGAGAATGTGGATAGGGAGACGTTTTTCTCCCTCTCTCATAATACTAGAACCCAAAGTAGTCATCCTATGAAGCTGATCAGTAGGAGATTCAGGACAGATAAAAGGAAGGTCTTCTTCACACAGCACAGAGTAAAACTACCACAAGATGTAGTGATGGCCACCAATTTGGACGGCTTTGGAAGAGGATTGGACAAATACCTGGAGGAGGAGAGGGGTATCAATGGCTACTAGCCCTGATGGTGATGTGCTACCTCCAGTATCAGAGGCAGTATGATGCCTATGTACTCCAGTTGCTGGGGAACATGGACAGAGGGTGCTGTTGCGCTCGTGTTCTGCTTGTGGGTTTCCCATCGACTGCTGTTTGGCCACTATGTGAACAGAACGCTGGACTAAATGGACCCTTGGTCTGATCCAGCAGCTGTCTTCTTCTTCTGCTGTAATTAATAATAATAATAATAATAATAATAATAATAACAATAATTTATTTCTTACCCGCCTCTCCGTTTGGATCGAGGTGGGGAACAACAGCTGAAAACCTCCAGCCATGTTGCATTGAGATGATTGATGGGATGATGAGAAATAAACAAACTCCATAATAGTGTATTTTGTAAGACCACGTGTGATGCACACCAGGAAAAACAAACTTCTTTGATTCACCTGGGTGCCCAATGTTTGGCCGTGACCTGACATATTTCTCTGGCCCTGCATTTATGTCATGATGATGTTCAATGAGAGGGAATCCCACAACCTTGGTACCAACCATGGTGGCCCTGGCATGGGTGCCTTTTCGTCTGACCTCACTGAAGGGCAGGACCACAAGCACAGCCTCAGAGGCTGCCCTTAACTTGTGGGTCAGGCTCATGGTGGAGCAAGTGAACCCTGGGGTGACTTGGCCCCAAGCTCTTCAGGGCTTCAAAGGTTAGAACCAGCTCTTTGGGCCTGGAAACAGATAGGCAACCAATGCAAACGAAGGGAGACTGGAGGAATATGCTCTATTGCTGCTTCCAATCAGGGCTTTTTAAAAGGGAAATTTGGAATTACACAATGCTATGTGATTGCCTCTTCAACACAGCTGTGCATTTTTTATTGCGTTCACACTTCACACACATGCTTTGTTGCTTAGAGTTACATGGCATAACATTTAGGAACCTATATAAAGTGGAACAAAATCCTCAGAATTGGGGATTTGACAACACTAATGCAGAGGAGTGTTATATTCAAAACCTTATTTGGACCAAGGGCTATTAATAAAAGCAGGGAGGAGGAGGAGGAAAAAAACTCAGATGCACCAATACAGTATAGCTGGCTTGCAGGACTCAGCTCACACCTGGAAGAGAAGGCTATCAATGGCTACTGGTCCTGGTGGCTAAGTGCTACCTCCAGTATCCGAGGCAGTCTATAGCGATCACTTGTGTCTGGGTAAGATTGTCTTCCAGAGTTAGAGATTTTAATGGTGGGTCCGCAGATTACTGTGGAGGCTGATCCTGGATCCACACAGCCTCCCACATTGAGGACACAGGTTCCCAGATGGAAGCCTATGAAGACCAGTTGCTGGGGAACATGGGTGGGAGGGTACTTTTGCTGGGTCCCTGGTTGATAGCTGGTTGGCCACCGTGTGAACAGAATGATGGACTAGATGGACAGCTGTCAAACAGCACCCCTCCTCCCCCGCCTTCTCCCCCCCCCCCATCAGCTGTCAAACCCACCATTTTGGAACTTTTTGAACTTTTAAAGTAAAAAATTCATAGCCACAAAATGCCTGCACCTATCTTTCTGAAATTACTCACACATAAGTACCTCGAACCCATCTGCCATGTAGCCAAGTTTCATGCTTCTATCTTTTAAAATAAAAAAAGTTAAATGCGTTTCTTTCCTCATTTTTACAAAAAATACCTTGCCACTACATGCTTGAACCTAAGTTTCTGAAATTTCTCACATATCACTAACTACATGTCATCTCTAATGTGGCCAAGTTTCAAGGTTCTATCGTTAAAAATAAAAAAAGTAGAAGGCATAACTGTCTTTCCCCAATGCAACCCATTTTTCAAAAATTCCTTGCCACCAAAGGCCAGCACCTATGATTCTGAAATTTCACACACATCAGTAGCAACATACCATCTGCAATGCAGCAAAGTTTCATATGTGGATCTTTAAAAATAAAGAAGTTATAGGCATTCCTGGTTTGTTAGTAGAAAATTCATAGCCACAAAATGCCTGCACCAATCTTTCTGAAATTAATCACACAGAAGTACCTCTAACCCATCTGCAATGTGGCCAAGTTTCATGCTTCTGTCTTTAAAAATAAAAAACGTTATAGGCATTTCTTTACAACAATACTAGGCTATGGGGAAAATCATCCAAAAATAGCATCCAATTAAAATCGGAGGTCCTATTTGTGTATTGGAAACAGATCCGAAGCAATACAAGGGATGTCCAATTTTACCCGATACGAATCAGGTCAAAATCGGAAGTCCCGATACGATTTTCCTTGCCCTGCACATCCCTACATTATACTGCTTTTTTGTATTGTTTCTGTATTAGCTTTTAAATAGTTTTTAATAATGCACTTTGAAAACATTTGTTTTGTTGTAGTTGAACTGGTTTTTAATAGTATTTTAATATTGTATTTAAATATGATTTTCAATATTTATATGTGATCTGCTTGTAGATTTTTTTTAATATTAAGTGGTATATAAGTATCATAAGAAAGCAAGTAAATTAATAAATAAAGTGTCCCTATTTGGTTCCTTTGCCCTTTGAGAATGGATGCTTTCTTCTTATTGCTAGTGTGATTTCCTATTATTGCCATTCTTCTGGGTTCAGCTCCCTCCCCAGGGATTCTAGAAGCAGAATCTCTGAGTGGATGCCACTTATCAAGATCTCCATCACACCAGCGATTGAGTGCACTCTCACCATGGCTGGTGTGCAGATTTGCAGCACGGTACTCACATGACGCTGTGCCTGTCCTGCTGACACCCCGCCTCTTCCCCAGCCTTTCCTAGAATGCTGAAAGTCTGGATTATTTTCCCTAAGTGTATTAATGCGCCCTAAGCCTCCGTGTAGTTTTAAAGGAACTGGGGGCTTGAATGGATGGCATCAGGTCATGGCAGGGAAAAGCGATCTCTCCCAGCAGCTGGCTCCAAGCCTCAATATGAAACCCAAACCTTGTATCCCAGGTTCGAAAGTATTTTTTAAAATCATAGAACACCTGAATCTCTGCAGAGACAGGATTGTACTCCCTCGATGCCCCCAAAGAGCCAGGCTAAAGGGTCGTTCCATTTCTGCCCAGCAGAAAGGCAGTCTGGTTGAAGTGCTCATCTGCCAGGACCTGACTGGAGGGAGAAAGAGAAGGGGAGGGGTGGAGTGGAGTGTAATGGAACGGAAGAGCCAAGGAGCGAAAGAGCAGCTATTCAGGTGAAAGGGATCATAAGCTTGATGTGCTTTTGCCTCAGAGGTAAAAAAAAACCTTGGAGGCAAACCAGGTGTGGGGGGCAGTGTGATTAGATGTGATGGAGGTCCTTGTGATCATACAGGTAAAGGCTTCCATGTGAACACTGCCATTTCCCAAACACTGCACCTGCCAAGATATAGTCTGAATGGCAGATTAGCTCCTTATAGGGCAAACATGTTTTTTTCAGTCTACCTTTAACCAAAAGAACAAACATCCCCTTGACCTTTAAATCACTTGAAGGCAGTGTAATGGAGAGAATGTTTGCCCCAGGCATAGATATCAGTGAGGGAGGGGGGTTGGTTTTTCAGTCCAGTGAAGGCTAAGAGGTCAGCTTCTTTGCCCATGGCAAACGTGGACTGAGGCTTTATGGCACTAACTTTTTTTTTAAAAGACAAAGATGAAAGTTTCCCAATTTCAATACATGTATGGAGCCCGCCACCTCCCTAGGTCATGGGTTCCATTGTCGTACTGCTCTAACAGTCAGGAAGTTTTTCCTGATGTCCAGCCAGAATCTGGCTTCCTGTAACTTAGAGAACAGTAGCCAGAGATGGATTCATGCTTCATTTATTCCAGGACACAGAGACCCCCTTCCCCCATCAGACTGAAAGGGAATTTTCAACTAGAAAATGATTAACACTCCACCAGACAAGCTGATTGCAGGGTGGTGCCCACTGGATGTGCTGGAACAAGATGCAGGCTGGGAATGATGGGGGTTGTACTCCACCAGTACAAGTGTACTGAAATTCTTAATGAATCCCTTTGTTGTTGTTTTTGTCCCCAATAACCTGCTTTTCCCTGTAGTTTAGGGTCTAGCAGTGGAGGCTGGTGGCTCTGAATTTGGTGGAGCTATGGATCCATTCTGAATTTCAGTCAGCACCAGTCAGAATTCTAAAGGAGCTTTGGATAGTTCCTTAGTGTTCTGGCTGGTTCTGGCTGAAACCCAGAATTGGGGCCACCAACCTCCACTGGTATCCTCTGAATCAGGATAAAGGATTGGGGGTGTGTGTTTCACACTGCACGTGTTAATTATTAACCTAGGTTTGAATCCTCAGCAGCAAGTGTTTCGTGAATAGTTGCTGCTAACAATATCTTTGTCACTGTCCCTTTCTGCCCAGAATTTCCTCCTGACCTCACTGTTTTCTGTTCTCCCCCACCCCCACTAGCCAAATGTACTATATATTAAACCCAAAGCTCTTAGATGCACTCCATGCATCTAATGAAGAGGGCTACAGTTCATGGCTGCCCATTAGTTTCTGGGCGAAGTACAAAGTGTTGGTCATCACTCTTAAAGCCCTACACAGTTTGGGTCCAGGTTACCTGCGGGATCGCCTTCTCCCATACAATCCGCCCCACACGCCCAGGTCCCCTGGGAAGAATTTACTCCAATCAGCCAGAACTAGGCTGATGAATGTTACCCAGAGGACCTTCTTTTCTGCTGCTCCCAGACTGTGGAACGGCCTGCTGGGAGAGATCCGCCAACTTACCAGTCTTCTAGAATTTAAGAGAGCTATAAAGACTGATCTCTTCCGGCAGGCCTACCCAGTAGAATTTTAAGAGTTTTATTGTTTTTAATAATGTATTAATTTTATATGCTTTTAATAAGTTTTATGTATTTTATATTGTTTGTATTGATGTTGTTCCCTGCCTCGATCCGGAGGGAGAGGCAGGCAAGAAATAAATAAATAAATAGATGATGATGATGATGGTGATGGTGATGATGAAAGCTTATGCCAGAATAAATGTGTCCATCCATCTTTAGGGCGCCCGGAAACTCTTCGTTGCTTTTGGCCCAGCAGACTAACAGGGCTTTACCTTCTGGAAATTACTCCTGGCTTGCCTGTACCACTCTTGTGCAGTCTGCTGCTCTGCTGTACCCATGGCTTCCCACCTCCTCTTTCTACTCCAGGTCACATTTGGACTTCTTCCCATTCCCGTTTCTTCTCCTCCTTCTTCTCGTCGCTGCCTCTGCTTTCCTTCCATTTGCACCACTGCTTTTTTACTACCTGCCATGGATCTTTATGAGCCCCAGGTCTGGACTGCAGAGAAATAGCATATTTTCCCTTTGGCAAACTTTTGCCCAGGCCTCTGGCTCCTCAGAGTTGCTTTTTCAAACAGGATCCATCTCCAAAGACCCTGGAAAGTAGGCTGACCAGTTCAAATCCAGGTCAGGGCTCCTGTAACTTGAACAGTTGTAGAGAAAAGGGCATTTCAGCCAGAGTTATTTGTATGCAATTAGTTCCCGGTGAAATTCCCTCTTCGTCACAACAGTTAAAGGTGCAGGCACTATACTAGAGTGACCATATACAAAAGAAGGCAGGGCCCCTGCAACTTTAACAGTTGTGACGAAGAGGGAATTTCACCAGGAACTAATTGCATACAAATGACACTGGCTGAAATTCCCTTTTCTCTACAGCTGTTAAAGTTACATGAGCCCTGACCTGGATTGTATCTCGTCAGCCTACTGGAAAGGTCAATGGGGCGGGCGAGGTGGGGCGCAGACAGTACTGAGATGGCATCCTGTTATCGGGCTACTTGTCAGGGCTTGTAACCAACCCAATGACCTTTATCAGAGGTTTGCTTATCTTGGCTTTGCATTCATGTCGAATCTGGCTGGAAGCCTGACATGGATCAAAGGCCTTGCTAATACGATACGGCCCCACTAACACCCCCATTGTGTGTCCTGCGCTCTCGCTCCCTCTCTGGCACTGAAACCCACCGGGCCTGTGAAGTTGCAGGTTTCATGACCTGGCTGGGACAATAGCCGTGTTAATAAGGTCCTTGTCACCGGAGTAGAACCTTGTGGCCAGGATTGTTTGCTTGGGAGATAAGCTGTTCTTCCAAGCCTGGCAGGACAAACTCGCCCTTTAGGTCCCAGGCTGCTGCTTCCCGCTGGAAGGTGAACCAAGCAGAAATGCAGAGAAAGAACCTCTCTCCAGGATGATCCTGTGAAGCAGGGCCAGCTCCAGGATTCTGGGGGTCCTGGGCAAAGTTCCAGAAGAAAAGGAGAGCCCAAGGCAGGGGTCAGTGGCAGCAGGCCCTGCTAAGGGGCTGGGCTGCCCAAGGCAAGTGACTACACAGCTGCCCATGGCCATCCCTGCAGCATGTGACTACACAGCTATGACAAAGAGGAAAGTAAACGCAAGGGGAAATTCCTACCAGCTGTCTCAAACTGAGCTGATGCCACCATTTCAGTTACAGCTGGCTGTTCTTTATTATTGGACCGTCTCCTCCTCCTGTGCCTTTAAAAACAGACTGGCAGGCCAAGGTGAAGGCGTAGGGTGAAGCTTCTTCCCTCTTCACTGGCTCTCCATGCAAGGAAAAGGTTCTGCTTAATTTCTGCATGCCAGGTTGCTCTTAAAGTAGGGCGACCAGATAAAATCCAGGTCAGGGCTCATGTAACTTGAACAGTTGTAGAGAAAAGGGAATTTCAGCCAGTGTCATTTGTACACAATTAGTTCCTGGTGAAATTCCCTCTTCATCACAACAGTTAAAGTTGCAGGGGCCCTGCCTTCTTTTGTATATGGTCACTCTAGTATAGTGCCTGCACCTTTAACTGTTGTGATGAAGAGGGAATTTCACCAGGAACTAATTGCATACAAATGACACCGGCTGAAATTCCCTTTTCTCTACAACTGTTAAAGTTACATGAGCCCTGACCAGGATTTTATCTGGTCACCCTATCTTAAAGGATCCCATTAAAAGTGTCAAGGCTAGATAGGATCCACCAACCCCCAAAATAATTCAAACACAGATTTTAGAGCCAAATGCATTCTGGCATATTGGGATTATGGCAAGGGTTAGTTTTGGGACCTCCTTTCCACATCCAGACTGAGTAGGGTGCCACAAAGGAAAGGAGGATGGGGCTCCTGTATCTTTAACAGTTGTATAGAAAAGGGGAATTTCAGCAGGTGTCATTTGTATGCTTGCAGCACCTGGTGGAATTAGGGTTATGGTTAATACTCAAATTAGGGTTAGGGTTGAAGAGGCATGGCTCCCCAGGCATGAACCGGGGATGCGGAAGAGCCTACCAGGGTCAAAAAGAATGAGCGGGCCACCAGAAGATCTTGCATACTGAATTTCAGTAGCTGGACGAATGTTTTGTTTTGTTTTAATTGCAGAGGTTTAAAAAGATTAGCTTAATCTAAATACAACACAACCGTCAGGTCTGGGGTCTGGGGTTCTGCTGTTTGCTGTCATGGTCCTCCGTGCTCTTCTGTGTAAACCATGGATCGGAGTCTGCTAAGGATGTGGAGAGAAACTCACTGGGCTCACATTGTAATGCAAACTTACTTTATTTCACACTTCTCTGCCAACATGAACCAAATGTAAGATTAAAACACTGGGAAGCCGAGAGAAACTGAAATTGACTTCTCTCTCCATCCCTAGACATTACATGGCACTGGGTTCTTATTAAACCTGAAATGAATAGGGATATGCACTGGATCGGACCCGATCCACGATCCGAGTCCGGTCCAGTGGGAAATCGGATAAATTATCCGATTTCCGATCTGACAGCTGGATCGGCCGATCCAATCCGAACCGGTCCGAAAAGGCTCCGAACCGGTTCGGCGGATCGGCGGATCGGCGGGCGCCCACTGGCGCCCACCGCCGCTTCCATTGGCGGGCGCCAGCGGGCGCCCGCCGATGAAAGTGGACAGCGGGGGTGGGAGGAGGGGGGCGCTTACTTTCCCGGCCCGGCCGCTCCCGTCCGGCGGCGGCAGCTACTACCAGCGGGCTCCGCGGCCTGTTCCAGGGTGGCGCGCCGGGTGATGTTATCACCCGGCGCGCTACTCAAGAGTAGGCCGCGGAGCCCGCTGGTAGTAGCCGCCGGCCCCGGATGGGAGCGGACGGGCCGAGAAGGTAAGCAGGGGGTGCGTGGAGGGGAGGAGGGGGCGCGCGGAGGGGGGGAGGGGGCCCTTACCTTGCCGGCCCGGCCGCTCCCGTCCGGCGCCGGTGACTACTACCAGCAGGCTCCACGGCCTACTCCAGGGTGGCGCGCCGGGTGATGTCATCACCCGGCGCGCTACTCGAGAGTAGGCCGCGGAGCCCGCTGGTAGTAGCCGCCGGCGCCGGACGGGAGCAGACGGGCCGAGAAGGTAAGCAGTGGCGGGGAAGGGGGCTTACCCCCCCCGGAGCTGTCCGCTTCTATCCGCTGGCGCCCACGGGCGCCAGCGGATGGAAGCGGACGGCCCCAGGGGGGGTAGGGAGCGCGGGGGAGAGGGCTTACCTGCCGGGGCCATCCACAGCGGACGGCCCCGGGGGGGAGGGAGTTAGGCCCCCCCTCACCCACCCGCCGCCATTTTTCCCTCATAGACTTGCATTGCAATGCAAGTCTATGGGGGAAAAAATGGCGGCCGATCCAAAAATTTACGATTTTGGGGTCGGGATTGGACTCGATCCGGTCCGGGGGGCCTCCGATTTTGTCCGAACCGGTCCGTGACAAAATTGGAGGTCCCGATCCGGGTCCCGATCCGATCCGGGGGGTCCGTGCACACCCCTAGAAATGAACGTTTGGGACATTTTCAACAACATTTCAGATTTAACCATTTGGATTTTGATAGTGAAATTTGACTGCAGAATTCAAGACAAGTGATGTTAAAATTTGTATATCAACAACTTTGGTGTTGGTGTTGGGAGGTTTTGACAGAAATCCACCTGACTAGTTGAATGAATGAATGAAATTGGGGGGAGGAAATAGATACTGATCCTGTTCAGATGACACACTAAGCCACATTGGTTAAGCATTTTGAGCTAAACAGTATAGCTTAGTGTGTCATGTGAACCATGACTTGACACGTTGTATGAACCATAGTGGCTATATAACCATGGTTTAAACACTCTCACTAACCATTTGCAGAAAAGGGTAGCGGACTAACCACAGTTTAGCGTGTCATCTGAACTGGCCTACTGTCACTGTTGGAATGAACGTATCAGTTGTTGATACCTGCTACATGTCAGCTGTCAGATGCTAACAAACATTGACTGAATTCGGACAACATGACAGTTAATGATGGGGTAATAATCAACTTTACAGTTGTTCATCTAGGGGGTACTCCCCACACAACATGGTAAATAAATAATCAACTGTGGTGTGGATTAGGATCAGTGCTGAGTTGACTATGGCAGCAATTTGGACGACACGATAGTCGATACAACTGACTATTGTCCCCCCCCCCCCCAGTTTCTTATTGTGTTGTCTGAATTCAGCCATTGACTACTCTGGTCTTTACATTCCTTCTTGTCCAGTAAAAGGGTTAGATAGAAGATCAATCGATAGTAGCCATTATAACTGAAAAGGTACCTCCATGTTAAAAGAGAGCATGTGTTGGATACCATTTTCTGAGGAGCAAACAACAGGGACTAGCTCCTTGTGAGCTTCGCGGGTGCAGTTGGTTTTACATTGTTGGAAACAGAATGCGGTGCCAGATGTACTTGGTCTGACCCATTGATGCAGTCCTCACATGCTTCAGCTTAGTGTCTTGAAAATCAGGAGGAATGATGTAAGACAAATGACTGCGTGATAAAGACATCCCCCTTGAAATTCATGCAGATGCCAGGAAAAGGCTAGCTCTACTGAGATAAAACCAGGGCTGCTGGAGAGATCCTTTAGTTCAGCCATGTTGCAGCATGAAGGTTCTCACAGGACTGTGGTTCATAAGCATGAAATCAATGTGTAGCCCCATCATGCACAAGCACTGGGACAAGTGAGCCCATCTTCTCTAATTATTATTATTATTATTATTATTATTGTTATTGTTATTGTTATTGTTATTATTACATTTTTATACTGCCCAACAGCCGAGTCTCTCTGGGTAGTTTACAATTAAAATGATAATATACAGAAAGACAAGGTTTAAAACTTCAAAACTTAAAAAAATAGCATATAAAACCAGGATAAGTTATAGTCTAGGGAAAGCTCGTCTAACAAGATATGTTTTCAGGAGGCGTTTGAAGAGTGTTACATTTTCTGCCTCCCGAACTGCACCAACCTCAAGACTAGGAGTTGGGGGGAATATGTGGCTTTCCAATACAAGCCTCATTAGCCTTAGCCAGCATAGCCAGTGGTGAGGGGTGATTTATTTATTTATTTATTAAAAATATATTATCACATTCATATCCCACCTTATTTTCCCTCTTGCAAGAAGCCAAGGTGACTTACATGGTCCTCCTCATCTCCATTTTGCCCTCACAACAACCCTTGTCAGGTAGGTTAGGCTGAGAGTCAGTGGCTATTTCAACACCAGCGATTTTTCCCGGGGATGTCCCTGGGTCATCCCTTTGCACCTAAATGATGCACAGGGGATCCCGGGGCAACCAGGGATGACCCCGGGACGACCCTGAGAAAACCCCGGGATAGCGGAACCCTGGGATATCCTGATTTTCCCGCCATCCTGGGATGTGAAATGGGCATGGAGCTGCGCAGGATGGCTCTGTGCCCATGGGTGAGGGAAAGCAATTCCGCCATCCCCAGGGTGGCAGGGGGGCACACGTGGGGGTTCCCTAGCTTTTCCACCACACTCCTGCTGCTCTCTGCTCCTATAAGAGTTGTAAAAAAATGGTGGCTGTGATGGACACAATGTCCCGGGATGTTGCGCTTCCTGTTTAGAAGCTGGGGGATGATCCCAGAAGCAAGTAAATCCAGGATCTCCCCCAGGCCCTCCTAGAAAGGGCTGGTGACTGGCCCAGAGTCAACCAGTGAGCTTCCATAGCCAAAGGGGGACTAGAACCCAGGTCTCCCGAATCCCAGTCCAGCACTCTAACAACTATGCCACACTGGCTCTCAACTGATGGGATCTACAATCCAAAAAGGTCTGGAAGACCACTATTCCCTATCCATATTATAGCACATGCTGGCTGGAGGTGAATGGGAGTTGTAATCTTGATAGACTGGAGCTCTGGGCTGAAAACAACAGAATGAAATTTAATAGCCATAAATGCCCAGTTCTGCACCTCGGAAAAAGAAACCAAATGCATTGTTATAAGATGGGGGATACTTGGCTAATCAATACGACAAGCAAGAAGGATCTGGAATTGTTGTAGATCACAAGCTGAATATGAGCCAACAGTGTGATGTGGCTGCTAAAAAAGCAACTGCTATTTTGGACTGCATTAATAGAAGTATAGCTTCTAAATCGTGCAAGGTACTGGTTTCCCTCTATTCAGCACTGGTTTGGCCCCATCTTGAGTATTGCGTCCAGTTCTGGGTACCACACTGCAAGAAGGATGCAGACAAGCTGGAGCGTGTTCAGAGGAGGGCAACAAGGATAACTTGGAGTCTGGAAACGAAGTCCTATGAGGAGAGACTGAAAGAACTGGGCATGTTTAGCCTGGAGACGAGGAGAGTGAGGGGAGACATGATAGCACTCTTCAAATACTTGAAAGGTTGTCACACAGAGGAGGGCCAGGATCTCTTCTTGATAAATTCAGAGTGCAGGATGTGGAATAATGGGCTCAGGTTACAGAAAGTCAGATTCTGGTTGGACATCAGGAAAAATTTCCTGACTTTTAGAGCAGTATGACAATGGAACCAATGACCTAAGGATGGGCTCTCCCATCCTAGAGGCCTTCAAGAGGCAGCTAGACAGCCATCTGTCAGGGATGCTTTATGGTGGATTCTTGCATTGAGAAAGGTGTTGGATTTGATGCCCTTCCAACTCTATTATTCTATGATTCTATGAACTGTTAAAAATACAGAAGCCTTATCCTCCTTTTCATATGGTCACCCTACATGTACTGAAATTGTGAGGTTTTTGTCTTTGTTTTTAAAAAACCTCAGTGCCATAAAGCCTCAGTCCACGTTTGCCGTGGGAGTCCGGGCAGTTGGTTCTAGCCCTTGGAAAGTGGCATCCCACCCAGATCAACGTTGGACCCAAACACCTCCTTAGGTGTTCTATAAACATTGCTCAATAATTTACCAACCTTTTCAGATTTCTGAGGGAATATTTGCATTGCAAGTAGTAATTACAAACCTCTTGTTATTCTGCACCCAAGCAAATATCCTGGGTTTTCCACAAATAGGCTGTTTTCCGCATTCCTGAAACAGATATTTAGTATATAAGGACCGTCTACTCTGCATCTGCAACATCTTCCCAGAAAGCATTTGGGAAACACCTTGAATGCCTCCAAACTGAGTAAGGTAAGGAGCACGGTCCAACTCCCCTGGAGTTACAACCCAAAGGCTCGCTTTTTCCAAATTAACCATCCAGTTTGATTTTACAGCTTCAGAAGGATCTTTCAAGTACTGGTATTTAAATCCATTTTGTATATATTTTTTAAAAATATTCTCATTAATCGATATGGTTGGATTTAGGGTTTTCTAATACACCCCAAGATGTAAGCTACTGAATCATGTAAATACATAAAACAATTGTCTTAAAAGTGTATCAAGAAATCTTAATATTTTTTTTAAGCATGTCCTTCTACACTGAAATTGAAAATGTAGAATAGGAATGATGCCCTTAAAATCCCATACAGTTCTGTGTATTGATAGGCATTAAATAATTTTGGAACATGCTGGCCTTCTTCAGATTTCATTCTGGAAACACACAAGGGTTGTACATTCATTGATGGCCCAGAAGTCATTCAGGAAAAAACAAGACTTTAAAAATAGCTTAAAAATCCTTATTTATTCATTTAATTTTTGTATTGTTTATTTACTTGAGTGTGCTCAAGGTGTATGTTAAGAACATAAGAAGTAGGGATGTGCACAGTAAAAAAAATCGGATCAGAATCGGAATCGGAATCGGAATCGATGCTTCGGATTGGATCGGATTGGATTGGAGGTTTTCTGGATCGGATTGGATCCGATTCCGATCTGAAAATCGGACATCCGATTTTTGGATTGGACGTCATTTTAGGTGTTTTCACCATAGGCTTGCATTGGGAGAAAGAAAGCTTTCTCCCAATGCAAGCCTATGTGGAAAACATGGGGGTGGGTGAGTGGGGACCTAACTCCCTCCTCCCTATCCCTCCCCGCACTAGCGCTCCTTACCTGCCTGGGCCGTCCGCTTCCATCCGCTGCTGCCTGCTGGTCCCTTCTACTGAGAAACAGGCTTCACGGCCTGCCTCTTGGTAGAGCAGCCCCGGCAGGTAAGTGGGGACCTCCCTCTCCCCCTCCCCCCACTCGCGCTCCTTACCTGCCGGGGCCATCCACTTCCATCCGCTGCCGCCTGCAGGTCCCTTCTACTGAGAAATAGGCTTCGCGGCCTGCCTCTTAGTAGAGCGCCAGGTGATGTCACTTGGTGCGCCCTCGCTCAACTGTGGAACAGGCTGCAAGGCCTGTTTCTCAGTAGTACTGAAGCAACGGGTGGTAGTGGACATCAGCGAGGAGGCAGCAGGTAAGGAGCATGAGTGAGGGGAGGGGGGAGGAGGTCCAATCCTCCATTTTTTTCTGATCCGGATCAGGTCCTTTCGGATCGGATCAGATCGGACGATCCAGATGATCGGGATCGGGATTGGATAATTTTATCTGATTTCGCCCGGATCGGGTCCCAATCGTGGATCGGACCCGATCCACTGCACATCCCTAATAAGAATTGCCATGCTGGTTCAGACCAAGGGTCCATCTACTCCAGCACTCTGTTCACACGGTGGCCAACCAGCCATCGGCCAGGGACCAACAAGCAAGGCATGGTGCAACAGCATCCTCCCACCCATGTTCCCCAGCAATTGGTGCACACAGGCTTACTACCTTGGATACTGGAGGTAGCACATAGCCATCAGGAGAAGTAGCCATTGATAGCCTTCTCCTCCAGGAATTTATCCAACCCCCTTTTAAAGTCATCAGAGTTGGTTTCCATCACAACATCTTGTGGTTGTGAATTCCATAGTTTAACTATGCACTATGTGAAGAAGTCCTTCCTTTTATCTGTCCTGAATCTCCCACTAATCAGCTTCATGGGATGACCTCACTGGGCTCTAGTATTTTGAGAGAGGAAGAAAAATGTCTCCCGATCTACATTCTCCATACCATGCATAATTTTGTACATCTCTATTATGTCTCCCCTTAGCCTCCTTTTTTCAAAGTTGAGCAATCCCAGCTGTTGTAACATTTCCTCATAGGGGAGATGCTCCAGCCCCCTGATCATTTTAGTTGCCCTTTTCTGCACTTTTTCCAGCTCTATAATATCTTTTTTTAGCTGTGGTGACCAAAACTGTATATAGTATTCTAAGTGTGTTCCATGTTCTCTACTAAACCTGACTGCTACATTGGAAGAGAAGCTGGCTCTATTGATGCTTTATATATTTATTTGATTTATACCCTGTCTTTCTAAAAATAAAAAATAGCACCCAAGGCAGCTTTAGGGGCTGCTGTCTCTATTGGTGCTTGTTCAGCCGGTGCGGCTAACCCATCTGTCTCCTCTTTGATGTCCACCAGTTAAACGCACCCTTGGTGTAGACAAGAATGGAAGCTAGAAGGGCTGGCAGCATGTCCATCTTCCCCCATGGCTTCTCATCTTTCAAGGCAATATATCATAAGCAAACAGGCCTGTCCTGACCTTTCCCTACAGCTTTCACTTCTATTCCACTAATGTCATATTTTGTTTTGCAACATTCCCAATTCTGAATGCTTCTGGGCTTACTTAGAACACTTTGGCAAGTTAATTCACATTTCATCTTTCAAAATCCTAAGCCGGCTTTGGAAGGTAAAACCGAAATATGACAATGTGAAATGTTGAATCGAATCGCACAATTATGGCAATGCAGAATTTGGGCAAGCCTTTGATGCAGCATGACCCAGCCCCTCTTTCTGGGGTGAAAGTGATTTCAGCACTTTACCCTATTTAAACCAATCCAGTCAATGGGTGGGCCGCGCAGGGTGTAAAGCCGGGCCTCAGGAGAGCATTGTGCTTGTTATTTCTCCACTGATCTGCGTTGAGCAGGATTTTCCCTGTTCGAATTTCTTCTCTCTCATGGCAGTGACTCTTGATCTCTGATGACTTTGGATGCTTCCAGATGAGACTTTAATTTTATTCATTTATTTATTTACAATATTTATATACATGTTCAAAAGATTTTGGAGCAGTGACCAACAGATGAAAGAAAAGAATAAAAACACCATGTAAAAAAATACTGTTTTTAAAAGAACAGAGTTCTGGTAGATCGTAGACAGTCATTCAAGGAAAGCTTCCTGAAACAATGGCTTTTCAGGAGGCGCAGGAAGCAACACAGTGTTGCCGTCTGCCTGACCTCCAAAGACAGGGAATTCCATAGGAAGGGGGCCACCACACTGAAGGCTCTCTTCCTAGTGGACTCCAATCAGACCATAGGTCCATGTGGAATCACCAGGAACAGTCCCTCAAATGACTTTTGTTGCATTATTGCTCTTCTTCATTCACAGAATTTTATTGGGTGTGTGTGCTTCCAGATGATGTCATCGTCCACTCATAATGCCCCCCCCCCCATGTATTCCTACCACTTCTTCCATCTTCTTTCTTACTGTGGAAAAAAATGTTAAGTAAGAAAAGACAGAATTGCTTTGCAACGCCTTCTGACTGCTAGCACTAGGACCCCGGTATCCTGAAACATCCCTCCTTCCTGGTGACTGACAGTAATATTTCCACAGGTGCCTGAATCAAGATGCTGAAGGCTTGGACCATTCTCCTCTTTTGTGGCCTCCTGCCCTTCTCCCAAGGTGTTGCAGAAAATGTCCTTTCTGAGGTCCGGTTGGATAAAGGAGTTCTGGAGGATGGTGCGTCCCATATTTTTTTTTCCTTTTTATATGGAGATTCAGAGAAATAGAGAAAGAAAGTTCATTGCTATTTTCTGAATCATCCTACTCCTGGAAGCAGGAATTTGCAGCTTGATCCTCAAAACAGCATGTGTACAGTGATGTGCATCCAGGTGTACACACCTACCCTTGATGTGCCCACACAGCCCCTGAGATCCTCAGATCTTCACAGGTGCTACAGGGGAGTACACATAATGGATCTGACATCCCACTCCCTGGGCTACCATAAATGTTGATACTCAACTCCAATTTCCATGGGAGACTTAAGCACATGTTTAATGCTACTGAGATAAATTGGACATAGCAGTGGTTTACTCTGGCTTGTCGTCCCCCCACCCCCCCGAGTTACTTGCAAACACTAAACTTTTGCTACTTTAAAATGAAACTCTGGCAAGATGGAAGTCTGGGATGGGAGAATAGTCTACAGAGAATTTCTTTTGGTCTGGCACCATTGAAATGAATGGGCGAAACAGCCCTTTCTGTCTCCCATCATCCGAAGTGATGGTGCAGCTCAAAAACTGGGATTTCGAGCCAGCTCTTGGAAGGTTTGTGGTTTGGAGTTTATTGAGACCTGACTGCTGTGCCCCTCCACATATTCAGCCCACTTGTCCAGCCGCAGAACTATGAACCACTCATTAGACTGAGAGCCCTTTGGAGAATGGAGCCCCATCCATCTATTAATGGATAAGCTGGCTTACCTGACCTGAAACATTCGGCTACAAAGGACTGCACACTTCTCTGAATGTTGTGACGCAGCTCTTGGTTAATACACATTTTAGGGGAAATAACCTAGGTTCAATAACTTATAAAATCAAACCCACGAAGTCTCAAACCAGCTGGTTATGTTACATCTGACCTAGAAATTCCTCCTTGAACCCCAGTTCCTGATGTGTGAAGGGTGAGTGTCCTTCATCACTGGTGATGAAAGGCACATGTTCCAGGGAGGATCTAGGGGTATGCCTGAAGCCTTGTTTAAAATGGTACAAGGGGGCTGAGGGGTTGGAGCAAGGAAATGGGGAGCACGTAACACTAGCGGCGTGTCCAAGGGCCTTTGTGGGAAGTAGGACCTTACGCTAGGAGAACATTGTCTCAGATATTCCACAACATTACAAATGCTTTGCCAGCGCATCCACAGGTTTCTCTACCCAACCATAAGAGCTAGTGGCATTTATTTATTTATTTATTTATTTATTTATTTATTTATTTATTTATTTATTTTGAAAGGGTGAATGCTGAGAAGTTCAGATTATGGGGATTTCCCACAGCCTGGAAGCAGCCATTAAGAAGGCCCTCTTCTGTTTGATGATGGCATTGCTGAACTGAATTTCATTTTATTGACTTTCCATCTCCTGAACTAAATGTTTGTCAACTCTCTATAGCAATCTCAAATACACTGGCCCAAGGCAACCTGATCCAGGGAGTCCTCCACGGAGGAGTACTTGGTGGAGGAGAAAATGGAAATCTTGCTGGTGGCATGGCTGGAGATGTCCTGGGAGGAGATCTACTTGGAGGTGTCCTGGGAGGAGGAGAAAATGCCAATCTTGTTGAAAACTTGGCTGGAGGTGTCCTGGGAGGCCAAGGAGGAGGTTTGCTTGGTGTCCTTGGAGGTCAAGGAGGTCTGCTTGGCCTAGGAGGTGAAGGTCTCCTTGGGTGAGTTATCTGTTATTGAGAAAAACACCATACATCTACACAAGGAGAGCACTGAGGTTCTTTGTAAGCTTCCTCAATGAGTGGGTCAACAATGGTGGACAAAATTCCCTGAAAGGCAACTTGCTCATCATGACTGATTTTCCTCTGCAAAGGAAAGGCAGAGGAGGGATTTGAGTGTGTCGTAGGTCCAACATTCACCAGAATCTTCTGGAATATGGATAAGTTTCACAATAGTCACCTAGATTTCTTCGGCAGACACATTGATGTTGTATGTATTCTCTAAATGTAGAAAGTTTGAAAGCAGTTGTGGATGATATAGCCTTCTCTTTTTCTGAGATTGGCAGCATACATTGATCCATCTCACTGCATTCTTCTTCTTCTTCTTCTTCTTCTTCTTCTTCTTCTTCTTCTTCTTCTTCTTCTCCTGCCTTTTGCCCAATGATGAGCTTCAAGGTGGCTTTACAAAATTAAAACATATACAGTTAAAAGCTATAAATTAGGGATGTGCACGGACAGAAAAATCAGATCAGTATCGGTATCGGGACTTCAGATTTTAACCTGATTCGTATCGGGAGAAATCGGAGGTCCCTCGTATCGCTTCGGATCTGATTCCGATACGAAAATCGGACCTTCGATTTTAATTGGATGCCATTTGGGGATGGTTTTCCCCATAGCTTTATATTGTTGTAAAGAAATGCCTATAATTGGAGCATCGGATGCCATTTTGAATTAGTTTCCCCATGGTCTAGTACTGTGTTACAAAAATGCTTATATATTTTTTATTTTTAAAGATAGAAGCATGAAACCTGGCCATTTTGCAGATGGGTTTCAGGTACTTCTGTGTAAGAAATTTCAGAAGGCATTTTGTGGCTATGAATTTTGTTACTGGTCCTGATGGCTATGTGCTACCTCCAGGATCTGAGGCAGCCTTCTCCCCCCTTCGTTTTGGAACTTTTGGAAATTTTAAAGTAAAAAATTCATAACCACAAAATGTCTGTACCTATCTTTCTAAAATTTCTCACACATAAGTATATCAAACCCATCTGCCATGTGGGCAGGTTTCATGCTTCTAGCTTTAAAAATTAAAATGTTAAATGCGTTTCTTTCCTAATTTCTCCAAAAATACCTTGCCACTACATGCTTGAACTTATGTTTCTGAAATTTCTCACACAATACTAACTACATGTCATCTCTAATGTGGCCAAGTTTCATGCTTCTATCATGAAATAAAATTAAAAAGTTAAAGGCGTTAATTTCTTACCCCCAATGCAACCCATTTTTCAAAAATTAATTGCCACCAAAGGCAAGCACCTATGTTCCTGAAATTTCACACACATGAGTAGCAACATACCATCTGCAATGTGGCAAAGTTTCATATGTGGATCTTTTAAAATAAAAAAGATATAGGCATTCCTGGTTCGTTTGTAAAAAATTCAAAGCCACAAAATTCCTGAACCTATCTTTCTGAACTTTCTCACACAGAAGTACTTCAAACCCTTCTGCAAAGTGGCCAAGTTTCAGGCTTCTATTATTAAAAATAAAAAAGTTATAGGCATTTTTGTAACAGAATACTAAGGTATGGGGAAAATAATTCAAAATGGCGTCTGATGCTCTGATTTTCTCCGATTAAAATCGGACAACAAAAAATCATATCAGAAAAAATTGGAGCTACAAGGGACTACATCAGAATCATGAATTGGATGCCCGATTTCCTCTGAGTTTAATCAGTATCGGACATTGGATCCGATACAATGCACATCTCTACTATAAATAAGAGATATGCAACAATTAAAAATATAATTAAATAGGTTTCAATATTAAAATGTTTCAACATTTAAAATACATATTAAAATTAAAAGTCTTAAAACATAGATGGGGGGCCACATTATTCTCCAAAGGCCTGCCGGAATAAGAACGTTTTTGTATGCCTCTGGAGACACATCAAGGAGGGAACCAGCCTAGCTTCCCTGGGAAGGGAGTTCCAGAGCACTGGAGCAGCCACTGAGGAGGTCCTCTTCCACATTCCCACCACGCTAGAGCTGTTCCAAAATGGCCTCTCAAAATTCTACACCCTACTTGTGGGCAGAGAAATTGGGGAGACAATTTCACTAAATTTCTCCAATTCTCAACATTGTCTCACAGTTAGGGCTCACCATTTGCAGGCTCTCTAGCACAGCTTATTCCTTTTGGGGTGTTTTGGTTTGTTTGTGTTGACACTGCCAATGGCAACTGCATCCACTGTGTTGGCAGCCCGGCCACCATTTTGCATCTACAACAATGCAGGCTTGAGGGTGAGGAGGGGACAGTGTTGTGTCTAGTTCCAGCGAAGACGTGGAACGAACGCTGTGCCAAAACCTGCCCTCCGGTGTCCTGAATGTTTTCTTTCCCCATGAAAGAGGCTTCCATTTTTATTTTTATTTTTTGCCTCATGCTCAGGGCGATTTATGATTTATTCTTATTTTCTTTTGTTGGGTTTTTGAGCTCAGCTAACGACTGCAAGTGGGTGGGTAGTAATGAGCATGTGATAAAACACTCGTCCGATGATCCCCAAGACGACACTGGCCAGGTCTACACCAAGCAGGATATAGTGGCATGAAAGTGGTATTAAAGAGATACATAAAAGGCAAGAGCCACATGAATGTTTTGTGGTGGGATTGAAGGGCACTGACAAGCGTTGGGGCCCATTGACACATACTATATACCACTATATCCTGTTTGGTGTGGCTCCTGCCTTTTATATACCGCTTTCATACCACTTAGGCTGACCATATGAAAAGGCACTATGCTAATGTGACCAGATACAAAAGAAGGCAGGTATAGTGCCTGCACCTTTAACTGTTGTGATGAAGAGGGAATTTCACCAGGAACTAATTGCATACAAATGACACCAGCTGAAATCCCCTTTTTTCTACAACTGTTAATGTTACATGAGCCCTGTCCTCCTTTTCATAGGGTCAGCCTAATACCGCTATATCCTGCTTGGTGTATGTAAACCAACAGGAGGTCTCCCCATTCCACTTTAAAACTCACCACAGATAGACTGGGATAAACCCCAAATGGCAGAAAATCAGCAGCATGTCTAGCTGCCATTGCACTATGAACCTGCCGTGGAAGGGAGGAAGGACTTTAAACAAAGAGGGTAAAATGCCTCCTTGCAACAAAGGCAGGCAGATCTGATCCCCATGCGCCTACTCAGAAGTACATCCCATTATGTTCAATATGGATTACTCCCAAGTAAGTGTGACGAGGGTTGTAAACTTACAGCAAAATCTTACTTCTACTCAGAAGTACGTCCTGGCTTTCTTGTGGGCTGTGAGGAAACAGACAAGACCCCCCTCCAGTAGGCTGACCCTATGAAAAGGAGGACAGGGCTCCTGTAACTTTAACAGTTGTAGAGAAAAGGGCATTTCAGCCAGTGTCATTTGTATGCAATTAGTTCCTGGTGAAATTCCCTCTCCATCACAACAGTTAAAGTTGCAGGGGCCCTGCCTTCTTTTGTATATGGTCGCTCTAGTATAGTGCCTGCATCTTTAACTGTTGTGCTAAAGAGGGAATTTCACCAGGAACTAATTGCATACAAATGATACTGGCTGAAATTCCTTTTTCTCTACAATTGTTAAAGTCACGTGAGCCCTGTCCTCCTTTTCAGATGGTCAGCCTACCCTCCAGTGTAAGCCAATTCATATCAATCATGCCAAAGAAACACAAAGCACAACAGCAGCAGGTTAAAAACCAGGATTTCCCTTCATGTAAGAACATAAGAACATCAGAAGAGCCCTGAGGCTGGATCAGATTGAGGATCCAACTTGTCCAGCACTCTGTTCACATAGTGGCCCACCAGCTGTTGACCAGGGACCACAAGCAGGACATGGTGCAACAGCCCCCTCCCACCCATGTGCCCCAGCTACTGGTGTACATAGGTTTAGTGTAGGGTGGCCAGATCAAATCCAGGTCAGGGCTCATGTCACTTTAACAGTTGTAGAGAAAAGGGAATTTCAGCCAGTGTCATTTATGAGCAATTAGTTCCTGCAGAAATTCCCTCTTCATCACAACAGTTAAAATTGCAGGCACTATACTAGAGTGACCATATCCAAAAGAAGGCAGGGCCCTTGCAACTTTAACTGTTGTGATGAAGAGGGAATTTCACCAGGAACTAACTGCATACAAATGACACTGGCTGAAATTCCCTTTTCTCTGCAACTGTTAAAGTTACATGAGCCCTGACCTGGATTTTATCTGGTCAGCCTAGTTTACTGCCTCTGACACTGGAGGTAGCACACAGCCATCAGGACTAGTAGCCCTTGATAGCCGTCTTCTCCAGGAATTTAGAGAAGATCACAGCCCACCCCCAATACTGGCCAGCACATAGTCTTCTGCAGCCCCCATGATGTGACAGCCAGACCCAAGAGGTGGAAGGATCTAATGTGCCCTGGGTTGTTTTAGTTTCTGCTCCTGACTCTCTCTCTCTCTCCCCCCTCCCTCTCTCCCTTTCTTCCTCTCTTCTTCACCGTCCAGCTTGAAGATTGTGGATATCATCCTGCCTAAAGTCTCATTGAAATTGCTGCCAGGTATTGGGGTTGAACTGAGCATCTATACCAAAGTGGAACTCAAGAGCAAAACGTGAGTCGACTTCCTTGGGAAAGCGCTTGATTAATTGAGGGTTTGATTTTATTTACATACCTCCCTTTCTCCCAAGGGAGTCCAGGGCAGTAGGCAACACAATATAAAATACCTAATTGTGCATAATATGAAAACCTCCAACCAAAACAGCAGCACAGCATCTTCCCCTTACTAAGGTCGTTATCACATGGGCGGTTTTAAGCACACCCGCCGTGACTTTGCTCCACTTCTTCAGCGCTGGGTTCGCATGACGTCACCCCCCTCCTGCTGCTCTGTCACCCTCAGGTCACAGTTTTTAGTTTCTGTTTAGTTTTTATCCCTTAACGAACAAACTCCGAAACAGGCAAAGTTCAACAGGCCAAGCTGAGGTATCGCAGCAATACCGACCCCCTGTGATTCAAAACGCTAGACTCATGTAGGAAACGGAGGGGGAATCCGCAGAAGCAACCCGGGGGGTGGGGAAATAGTAGTCTTGATAAAGCCCTAAGCCTCCAAATCTTTACAAGAAGAGGATTTCTTGTGAGGAATTTCCCACCAACCCTCCTCTTATCTTTATATAATCAGTTCCATAAAAGAAGGAAATATAGAAAAGTAGATTTGGGGGAAAAATTATAAATAGCAGTGGCATCCTAGAGATTTATTGAGGACATGATCTATTGTGGGCAAGAGCCTCTTTCAGTGAGTGCATGATCTGGATTGCTAAGGTGGCAGATTCCCACAGGCAGGTTCAAGTATTATCACCCTGGTCATGTGGTCAGTTTGGGTGGGCAGGGACTCCCAATACCTATGGTGCTCCATGGCTCAGAACAGCTTCCTCCTCATCCCCTTTCTATGAAGGGAGCCAATCCTGATTCCTTTGGCACCCAGACAGGTTGAGTTCCATCACTGAATGTGGAGCCCCATCCATGCAAGAGATCCCTGAGCACAGCTATGCACTCAGAGGGCTCTGGATTGAGGCATCGCCCAATGGTTTTCTGTGGGGGGAAGAGGCTGTCCTACCTTTTAGCCACAGGCTTGACTCAGATGTAAAATCTGCATGAAGTAGGCTCTGTAGAAAAGAAAAAATTGGACTTTGATCGAATGCATATAGTAAATGATAGTGTCCTAAAGTATTATTTCATTATCTGGCTTTGTCAGAATAAGGGGCCAGATGAAACACACACACACAGACACACACACACCAAGCTTGGTGCATGTAGGCCATTTTATTTTTTGTGATCTGAATACTTGTGCCTGATGAAGAAGCCAGCACCATCTGAAAGCTTGCAGAGACTGAAAGAACTGAGCATGTTTAGCCTGGAGAAGAGAAGACTGAGGGGAGCCGTCTTCAAGTACCTGAAAGGTTGTCATACAGAGGAGGGCCAGGATCTCTTCTTGATCAACCCAGAGTGCAGGACACGGAATAATGGGCTCAAGTGACAGGAAGCCGGATTCCGGCTGGACATCAGGAAAAACTTCCTGACTGTTAGAGCAGTACGACAATGGAACCCATGACCTAGGGAGGTGGTGGGCTCTCCCACACTAGAGGCCTTCAAGAGGCAGCTGGACAGCCATCTGTCAGGGATGCTTTAAGGTGGATTCCTGCATTGAGCAGGGGGTTGGACTTGATGGCCTCAAAGGCCCCTTCCAACTCTACTGTTCTATGATTCTTTCTATGAATACTTTTGAAACTAGGGTTAGTTCAATAACCAACACTATCTCCACCTCTTTGGGGTCTTCCAGGCTTTTGAATGGACTGCTGAATCTTCTGGTGGAAGTGAACATCACAGGATCAACCCGGCTAGTACAAGACAAGTCCGGAGCTCCCATGCTTGTTGTGGAGCATTGCAAGACCAGTCTGGGTGGCATTAAGATCCTGTCTGGGTGAGTGTCCCTAGATACTAATGAAACCATGCATCGATACTTTGATGCATGCTTTCTTCACACCTTCTAAATCCAATTGCACCCTAAGAATATAAAATGAATGAGCTTAAGAAGGTCTCCTCCCTAATTAATTCTTGCTTTATTGATTTCAATCCAGTTTCAATCTACTGTACTGATTTTAATCCATTGTTGTTCTTTTCTCCTTTACTTTTTGTATTGCTTTAAATTTGTGTCCATTTAAAAAAAATGTATAAATATATCCAGGCTTAAAAAAATTGCTCAAGGTGAGCTTTTGCACACACTGCTGCAGATGGACCTTCCTAGCATTCAGATTGAGATAACTGGTCCACCATAAGCAGATTTATGAAAGGCCATGTCAATGAATTCTCAGTGAAAGCTGATTTAAGTTAGAGCAAATGCAAGATTCATTCACATACCAGGAGAACCAATTGAACTGCTGACATACAGATCCCACAGGCAGAGCTGGATCCGGAAGAGAACTCTGCAACACCCCGATCTGAGTTTAAACAACATCCATGAATGGCAGGTTTTTTTGTTTTTTTGGGGATGTCACATTAGTGACTTTGAAAAAGTGTGCATTGCTAATGAGTCTTGCATTTGCTATGCTTCACAAGATGCAGAGACAGACCAATTAACGTTTTTGCTTATCATTCTCCCATCTAAATGTGCCTCACGTTATGCATATGTGTTAATCTTCTAATGAATGAATGATAGCCATTATTTCAGCCATAGAACTCAAAGATTACGACATGATCCACTCTCGTCCAAAGCATTGCAGCTCTAATGTTCTTAGGTAATTTGCTTTTAAACCCACTCCATTCACTGCTTTGTGTGGCTTACAATCTGGCAACTTCTGCTGGGAAGAAGGCACGTTCTCTTACAGCAGAGGTGGGCAACGTGCGGCCCAAGGCCCAGTTTCATGTGGCTGTCAGACTACTTTCAAAGGCCCTCTGATCAGTTCAGACCTCTGGCAAGAGCATTCTGTCCCTTCTCTGGCAGCCTGCTGGGTGGAAAGGAAGAGGAAGAGAGAGGAAAAGGGGCAACCGAAAGAGAAAAGGGCTGGCCCACCCACTTCTATCTCTGGCCACACCCACTACTGGCTGGCCACGCCCACCATTGATATGTGGCCCTCAATAAATATGTGTCCTTCACCTGCCTTACAGTCTAGGGCCCAGGTCTGCTGTACCAGTACTGGATTTGCCTCCTTAACTTAGAACAAATGCCACATTGGAAGGCACAAAGACAAAGACTTCAGATGCTGCACCTCAGAGGATGAGATAAAGATGAAGCAAATATTCGACATTTCTTACAAGACATGTATTTTGCATGGTATCACAAAAATGTCCCAAATCGCCTTCCCAGTTTGCACTGTTTGCTCCATGAGTTCTTAAATGTGCAACAACTGGAGCAGAATTCAGACTCTCGCTCTGAATTCTTAGATCCTATCAATCCTCAGCTTTTCCATACTGACGTGAAGTCAACTTCAGGTTATATTGAAAGAAAGTCATGTCAGCAATGGGTCAACGTTACGTTGGAAAATGAGAGGCTGGTATTAACTTCCATAGCCATGCTAACCAGCTGCAATGAAAGCAATGAAGAATCCTAAAAGATTAACAACCCCAAATTCTTTTCTTCTTTAGGCTCCTTCCACTGAAATTGGACAAGATCCTAACTGGTCTCCTGAACAATCTCATCCCCAGTGTGGTGAGTCTTCTAGGAATTTGCTTCATCTGGATTATCATCCATCCCCATTTGAGCCTTGTAGGTTGGCTGACTGGGGATGGCAGCTTGTCCCACTGGACGGTTAGCCTGAACCCCAGATGAGCTGCTGCCAGTCAAAGCAGACTGTACTAGACAGGATGGACCAATGACCCAACTCAATATAAGACAACAATATAAGACAATATGATATAAAACAAGAAGACAACAATAAACCACTGCAAATAGTCTTTGAGATGGAACTTTCCAGATAGTCATCAACAGCAAGTTCTGACCAATGGCCCATGTAGCTTAGCTCTCATTCTACCAAACAAGACCACAGCAGACCATAAGCAATACATAATGGGAAACCCATTTCTACTGGGAATGAAAAGGAAAGAAGCTCCAGTCTGAATATGTGTAGATTATTACTAGGCATGTGCAGGGATCACTCAACCCATTTTGGAGGCCAATTTGGAGGCTGATTCAGAGCTTCTGAATCAGCTCCATTCTGCCTCAGCCTGATTCAGGTCATGTTCAACCTGCTTTGGATCTGAATCCGAAGTGAGATCTGGAAATCAGAAATCAGAAATGTGGCCAATTTTGCGTTTTCAAGTCTCTGCCCCCACCCTTACCTGACCCATCCACTTGTGCCTGGCAGCTGTCCATTCTCTGTGAGAGCCACGATTTTTAAGGAAGATGGAAGCTCCTAGATCTAATGGTGCAAACTAGGGTGGCTGTGAAGGACTATTTCTGGAAACGCAATAGAATGGCTGCAGTATCTAGGAAAAAACAAAGCCCCCATCTTCCTTAAAAATAGCAGCTCTGAAAGATGATGGATGGCTGCCTGGTACAAGAAGACAGGTCAGGTAAGTCCTATAGGTGGGTGGGGGCAGTGGCTTGGCATCACCCAGGATTGGGCCAAAGCAGTCCATAGTGCTTTCAACCCAATCCAATCTGCTCCAGACAGCTTCAACTTGATCTGGTACCGATCCGGATTCAGATTGACATAGGCCGAATCTATCCGCTTGAGTTCAGAATCCAGATCTAGACCCGAAGTGGTGTACAACCCTAATCATTATACTTCCGGCAATCATCATGGCCTATAGTTCCCTGCAAATGAATAGTGAATGTTGACCCCTTGTAGTCTTGGGTCCATAGCTGCACCTCTAGGAGGTCTCCTGGGTAAGCAAATGCCCATTTCTTTTTTGCAATGCCTTTGCCTAGGGCAGCTTTACAGACATTCTTCGTCCATAATGTGCTGCCTACCACCATACAGTTGGGGCACATACCTTCCAGATACCACTCTGGGGAAAAGGAGCATTAAGTTCAGAGCTTAATTACATCTCAGTCCTGATCTTTTCCCTCTCTGTTGCAGCTGTGTCCAGTCGTAGACCTTGTGCTGAATGTGTTGAACACTGTTCTTGGCACGCTCAACAGTAAGTTCTTTTGTACCAAAGTCCTCATGCCTTCCCCCCCCCCCCCGCTCCAGCACAACCCCTGCCCATCCCACCCACCCCCTCCATCTTTGAGCAGGCCTCAACAAGGACATTAAGAGAGTCATCAGATGAGCGTTGTCTCACATGCTCGCTACTGCCCACTTATGGATGTGCGCACGTCCTGTAGACATTGTTGTCTGCCCCGCCACATGCCTCCCGCTCCTCCTGCTCATTTTTCCATTGCAAAATAGACCCCTTTTAATCCGTCTTTTAAAAAACTAAAAATCCAAACGTGCTGCCGTTTCCTGCTGTGTGCAGGAAAAGTGGCGTGATATAAACAGACCCTGAATGGGCTCCGTGATCATTGCTGCTTCCTCTTTCTCGCCCCATGTAAAGAGACCGCCACTATTGTGGGACAGCAGCAGGAGGTCATAGCGATGGTAGGGAAATGCGGAAATCCACCCGTCTGATGACGCTCTAAGAGAATGTTCACAGGTAGCCTAGAAATCCCAATTTAAATTCCACACCCGTACTGAATAATAATAATAATAATAATAATAATAATAATAGTTGGTATGACGAGTAATCTGTCAATGAGTTATCAATTAATTCCACGTCCTGTGACATCACACAGTATATTTCTCATAAGCCAGCATCGCACATATTATGGCTAGAGAAAGTCCATTGATAGGCAGGTGGAAAAGGCGGCATATGTTTCCCCTCTCTCATGTTCCTCTGTATTCTCCTACAGGCGTGTGCCCATTTGGTACGCTAGGAAAACTGCATTATACTCTCGCTGGCTTGCCACTGTTCAATGGACAGCACATCATACTGAATCTGAATGTAAGGCACAATTTTTTTTTTTTGTACTTCAATGTGTGTGTTTCCGGGCACAATTCAAAGTGCTGGTTATGACCTACAAAGCCCGATATGGCTCAGGTCCAGGATATCTGAAAGACCGTATTCTCGCTTATGAGCCTGCCCGTCCCCTGAGGTCTTCAGGGGAGGCCCTTTTCTCTGTACCACCACCATCACAGGCACGCCTGGTGGGAACGAGGGAGAGGGCCTTCTCTGTGGCTGCCCTGGGGCTCTGGAACTCCCTTCCCAGGGAAGCTAGACTGGCTCCCTCCTTGGTGTGCCTTTGGAGGCAGGCTAAAACTTTTCTGTTTCAGCAGGCCTTTGGGGAGTAGTTCAGACCTTTGTGGATGTACTGCTTATAGTTTGGATTTTTTAATTATGTGTCTTTAACATGTTTTAAAATGTTTTAAATATTTAAAATTGTACTGTGTTTAATTATATTTTTAATTTTTGTATAACACTATTTGTTTTAATTTGTAAGCTGCCTTGAGTCCCATTATTGGGGAAAAGGTGGGATATAAATAAATATAATAATAATAATAATAATAATAAGGTTCCTCCTTGGGATGGCAGGAGAAATTAATTGACTTAATGAATTTTAACTTAACTTCCCTAATTTTAACATGTTTGAAGCAGGATGCAAACTGAAACCCAGCTATCCTTCAAAATTTACGCTTCTCCAAATTTTGCAATGGAGTTCAATTTAAAAAATGTGTAGAAAAAGACATATTTTAGCGAAAGTGCTCACCCTCACACAGACACAATGTAAATTAGTGAAAGGAACATGAAAATGCATTATATTAGGGGAAATTGATTGCAAACTAGGGTGACCATATGTCAGGAAAAACCAGGACATGTCAGGATTTTTGGTAACAAATCCAGGAAGGGGGGGAAATTATGAAATTTGAAGAAAAATCTGGATTTTCCCCATCCTACCACAACCCAAAGGGCAGCTCTACTTTATAGTCAATGGGAATTAACAAAAATGCTTACAGCTCTGTCATTTTTAAAGATAAAGAGATGAAACTTGGCAACATGATAGCCCTTAGGTAGGGCTTTAGCCATGCAAAATTTGAAGTAGATCCGTTCATCCATTGATTTTTAGGAATGTTTTAAAAATTGAGATTTGAAAATTATTGGGTTTTTTTAAATGTCATTTTTAAAGATAAAGTGATGAAACTTGGCACTTTGATAGCTCCTACGTACTAGGGCTTTAGCCACGCTAAGTTTGAAGCATATCCGTTCATCCATTGATTTTTAGGATTTTTTTAAAAAATTGAGGTTTTAAAATTAATTTGTTTTTTTAAAAACATCATATTTAAAGATAAGGAGATGAAACTTGTCATCGATAGACTTAAGTAGAGCTTTAGCCATGCCAAGTTTCAAGCAGATCTGTCCATCAGTTGAGTTTTAGCAAGTTTCAAAACAAAATTGAACTTTAAAACTAATAATATATTTTTTTAAAAAGCCAGCTGGTCAGCCGGCAGCAAACCCTGTTAAACAGCAGCTTGAAGTGGAATGAGGATACAATCAGAAAAGATATTTGAGGGAAGGGGAGAATTATCACACAGGGTTTAGCAACAAAGTACAGCAAAAACTGCAAAAGTAGGAATGAGTGAAGTTAATTTCAGATACATTGGATGTCTCACTTGTTATTTCAGTGATTTTAACATTAAGACATTATGTAGAACAGATTTGTCTTAATTGTGTGCTGTAAAATCAGACCTGTGACCATGGCTATGTTCAGGTGGGCACCCCCCCCCCCTTGGTGCTGGACACACCCCCTGGAGGCAGACATGTTGGTGGAGATGCCCCCTTGGATGCTGGCCATGTTGTCCTCCTTTTTGGTTTCCAAAATATGGTCACCCTAAAAAATCTATATATTAGGCTCAGGTCCAGGTTATCGGAAATATCATATTCTCCCTTATGAGCCTGCCCGTGCTCTGAGATCTTCAGGGCAGGCCTTTCTTTCGATCCCACCATCATCACAGGCACGCCTGATTGGTACGCAGGAGAGGGCCTTCTCAGTGGCTGCTCCAAGGCTCTAGAATTCCCTTGCCTGGGAGGCTAGACTGGCTCCCTCCTTGTTACTAGGGGTGTGCACGGACCCCCCGGATCGGATCGGGACCCGGATCGGGACCTCCAATTTTGTCCTGGACCGGTTCGGACAAAATCGGAGGCCCCCCGGACCGGATCGAGTCCGATCCCGATCCAAAAATCGGAAATTTTTGGATCGGCCGCCATTTTTTTCCCCATAGACTTGCATTGCAATGCAAGTCTATGAGGAAAAAATGGCGGCGGGTGGGTAAGGGGGGGCCTAACTCCCTCCCCCCCCCGGGGCCGTCCGCTGTGGACGGCCCCGGCAGGTAAACCCCCTCCCCCGCGCTCCCTACCCCCCCTGGGGCCGCCTGCTTCCATCCGCTGGCGCCCGCGGGCGCCAGCGGATAGAAGCGGACGGCTCCGGGGGGGGGGTAAGCCCCCTTCCCCGCCACTTACCTTCTCGGCACGTCCGGCGCCGGCGGCTACTACCAGCGGGCTCCGCGGCCTACTCTCGAGTAGCGCGCCGGGTGATGACATCACCCGGCGCGCCACCCTGGAGCAGGCCGCGGAGCCTGCTGGTAGTAGTAGGCGCCGGCGCCAGACGGGAGCCGCCGGGCCGGGCAGGTAAGGGCCCCCCTCCCCCCTCCCCCCTCCGCGCGCCCCCTCCTCCCCTCCACGCACCCCCTCCTTACCTTTCCGGCCCGGCGGCTCCCGTCCGGCGCCGGCGCCTACTACTTCCAGCAGGCTCCGCGGCCTGCTCTAGAGTAGTGCGCCGGGTGATGACATCACCCGGCGCGCCATCCTAGAGCAGGCCGCGGAGCCTGCTGGGAATAGTAGGCGCCGGCGCCGGACGGGAGCCGCCGGGCCGGAAAGGTAAGGGCCCCCCTCCCCCCTCCGCGCGCCCCCTCCTCCCCTCCACGCACCCCCTCCTTACCTTTCCGGCCCGGCGGCTCCCGTCCGGCGCCGGCGCCTACTACTTCCAGCAGGCTCCGCGGCCTGCTCTAGAGTAGTGCGCCGGGTGATGACATCACCCGGCGCGCCATCCTAGAGCAGGCCGCGGAGCCTGCTGGGAATAGTAGGCGCCGGCGCCGGACGGGAGCCGCCGGGCCGGAAAGGTAAGGGCCCCCCTCCCCCCTCCGCGCGCCCCCTCCTCCCCTCCACGCACCCCCTCCTTACCTTTCCGGCCCGGCGGCTCCCGTCCGGCGCCGGCGCCTACTACTTCCAGCAGGCTCCGCGGCCTGCTCTAGAGTAGCGCGCCGGGTGATGACATCACCCGGCGCGCCATCCTAGAGCAGGCCGCGGAGCCTGCTGGGAATAGTAGGCGCCGGCGCCGGACGGGAGCCGCCGGGCCGGAAAGGTAAGGGCCCCCCTCCCCCCTCCGCGCGCCCCCTCCTCCCCTCCATGCACCCCCTCCTTACCTTTCCGGCCCGGCGGCTCCCGTCCGGCGCCGGCGCCTACTACTACCAGCAGGCTCCGCGGCCTGCTCTAGAGTAGCGCGCCGGGTGATGACATCACCCGGCGCGCCACCCTAGAGCAGGCCGCGGAGCCTGCTGGGAATAGTAGGTGCCGGCGCCGGACGGGAGCCGCCGGGCCGGAAAGGTAAGGGCCCCCCTCCCCCCTCCCCCCTCCGCGCGCCCCCTCCTCCCCTCCACGCACCCCCTCCTTACCTTCCCGGCCCGGTGGCTCCCGTCCGGCGCCGGCGCCTACTACTACCAGCAGGCTCCGCGGCCTGCTCTAGAGTAGCGCGCCGGGTGATGACATCACCCGGCGCGCCACCCTAGAGCAGGCCGCGGAGCCTGCTAGTAGTAGTAGGCGCCGGCGCCGGACGGGAGCCACCGGGCCGAGAAGGTAAGTGCCCCCCTCCTCCCCCCCCCGCTGTCCACTTTCATCGGCGGGCGCCCGCTGGCGCCCGCCAATGGAAGCGGCGGTGGGCGCCAGTGGGCGCCCGCCGATCCGCCGATCCGCCGAACCGGTTCGGAGCTTTTTCGGACCGGTTCGGATTGGATCGGCCGATCCAGCTGCGGGATCGGAAATCGGATAATTTATCCGATTTCCCACTGGACCGGACTCGGATCGTGGATCGGGTCCGATCCAGTGCACATCCCTACTTGTTACACTTTCAGAGGCATGCAAAAGCTTTTTTATTCTGGCAGGCCTTTGGGAATACTCTGGACCTGTGTTAATGCATTGGCTTTTTCAATTGTTACTGCTTTTTTTTAAAAAAAACTTTAAATGTTTTTAATTTTATTGTGGGTTTCATTCTATTTTCACTTTTTTAAATCCATATTTATATGTTTTAATTGTATATGTTTTAATTTTGTAAACTGCCTTGAGTCTCAGTACTGGGAAAAAGGTGGGATATAAATATAATAGTAATAATAATTTTATTCATTACTTATTTATTTTATGTATTACATTTATATACCTCCCCATAGCCGAAGCTCTCTGGGCGGTCTACAAAAATTAAAAAAAATATAAACCAATATATAAAAATTAAAACCATAAAAGCCTAAAAACAAACTACATATTATGTAAAACTACATAATAATCATACAAGTATGCATGTATTAGGAAAAAAGCACACATAAATGCTTATAAATTCTGATGCAAATATGTGTGGGTTAAAAAAAAAATCTTGACATTGAGGACAAACTGAATTTATGGTCGGAAAAATGAGAATCTAAAATTGACCGATTTGTCCATCCATGATTCCTCCTCCCCAGTAAATTGTCCAATCCAACACCGAGTTTCCTTGAAACAGACCTCAGTGATGTCAATAAGGTACATGGGAAACATAAGGCATTTCTTTGGTCAATACTTTCCTACCAATCTTGAATATGCAGGGCTTCCAAGCTAGTTATGGAAGAGGAGGAAAAGCATTTCTTTTCTTTCTTTTTTTAACTTCCAGGGATGTTGGCTTTGCCACAAGAGCTGTTGACTGCTGTTTCCAGCCATTGTTCTAACTATTTTAGGGTTAAATAGTTACTTTAGCACACCACCAGGACTCCAAATCTGGGTTCAATGTGCCACCAAACTGCTCTCAGGTAGCAAGGCTATTATTATTATTATTATTATTATTATATTTATTTATTTATTTATATCCCACCTTTTTCCCAATACTGGGACTCAAGGTGGCTTACAAATTAAAATATGTACAGTTAAAACAAATAGAGATATACTAAAATTAAAAATATAATTAAACATAGTACAATTTTAAAATATTTAGCACATTTAAAAATGTTACAGATACAAAATATTTTTTAAAAAATCCAAACTATAAGCAGCACATCCGCAGAGGTCTCAACTACTCCCCAAAAGCCTGCTGAAGCAGAAAGATTTTAGCCTGCCTCTGAAAGCACACCAAGGAAGGAGCCAGTCTAGCTTTTCTGGGAAGGGAGTTCCAGAGCCCAGGGGAAGCCACCGAGAAAGCCCTCTCCAGCGTTCCCACAAGGTGTGCCTGTGATGGTGGTGGGACAGAGAGAAGGGCCTCCCCTGAAGACCTCCCTTGAAGGCTAAGTATGGCCCCTCTCCACCTGAGTCCATGAAGAGCAGCTGCCAGCTGTGTATAGATAGATCTGGGCCAGTGCTCCCTGGGAGAGACTCTGCTTTGCATGCAGAAGGTGCCAGGTTAAATCCCAAGTATCTCCAGGTGGGGCTAGGAAATATCCCCACCTGAAATCCTGGAGAGCCATTGCTGCCACTCAGTGTTGACAATACTGGGCAAGACAGACCAATGTTTTGACTCTTGAAGAGAGAGTTCAAGATGTCCTCCTCATTGAGGCACAGGCTGTGCCTCAGTGAGGAGGACATCTTGAACTCTCTCTTCAAGAGTCAAAACATTGGTCTATCTAGCCCACTGAGGCCAGTAGAGGCACCCAGCATGCAGGGACCAGATCTTCTTGAAGATGGGTTTCTTGGGAATGCAGCCAAGAGTGGGTGGCAAACTCCATCTAGGGTTGACTCAGAGTAAAGCAGCTTCTGGTGTTCTGTGGATATAGGTGGTCTGGATCATTCTCAAGTAAATTCCAGCCCATGTCGCTCCATTGCATCAAAATCGAGAGTCTTGTGGCAAAGATTAACAAACTTATTCTAGCGTAAACTAGGCTGCCGTAAGTCCACAAAAGCTCATGCCAGAATAAAATCGTTAATCTTCAAGGTGTCAGAAGACTCGTTGTTGTCATTATAAAGCAAGCAATGAATAGTTCATCGTTCATATGCACCAGTCAATCCAGGTTAGCAAAGACGCAGATCACAAGGAAACCTCAGGAGATAGTGTGGGTGAGCTGCCAGCCAGGCTCATTGTTAGCAGTAACCTTCCCCTTCGGCCAACCATATTCTCTGGCCAGAGAAGCTTGATCGCCATGTTCCCCCTGCTGGTTGATGTGGGTTTCACCTCTCTCAATGCACCAGATGTTCGGTGACCTTGAGAAGGCCAAGCGACACGCACTCATACACAACTTTCCCATGATATTTTTAAAATCGAAACCAGGAGCAGGGGGATGCCATTGAACAGAACGTGGGCAGGCAGGCAGGCAGGCAGGGGATCCTTGATTCTTTCCTGTTCAGCATTATCTCCCCAACTGCTTTTCCACCCACCCTGTATCTTTCCCCTCATGGGTGGGAAAGCAGGAGGGTCCGGGAGGGTGATTTTAGGCAGAAAAGCACCCCCCCTCTCCTCCTCCACTGCTCTTTAACCCAGTTTGCATCCTCATGTGCTTTTTAAAAAAATGTCGGCACAGGAGACTGCACTTTTGATTGAATCTGAAGAGATGTTACATGCAATTGCATGTGACGTGTACTTTGGGCCTGAGCCAAACCGCATAGCTCAACTCTGATGTGTGCATTAAGCTCATGAAATCAGCATAAGTTGAAGGCTTGGTGCAGCGGTGGGCTGGAGGGATGCTTTAATGTGTCAGGATTGAAACAAAAACAAACCATTTACGTGAATGTCGTTGGTGTTTGCTGATTTTTGCTGTTATCATTGGATGGGGTTTGATGGGATGGGATTTGATCATGCCGGCCACGTACTGGCAATAAGAATCTCAGCGCAAGGGATCCAGATAAGCCTTTTGCAAACTGTTCCCTGGCCCTTGTTGTCCCACCCCAGGCTCTCTCGACCCTTGTCCACCATGGCTTAGTCGAGCTAGCTGCGGGGGGCTGGCCTAATGGATCAGGGGAGTAGTGAGCACATTGTTGCATGATGGGGGGAGGTCCCCACTGCCTGGAAGGAGGCAGTTGTGACACCACTCTTAAAAAAACCCTCCCTTGTTCCAGAGAACTATGCTAACTATTGTCCGGTTGCATACACCCTCTTTTTGAGTAAGGTGCTCGAGAGAGTGGTGGCGTCTCAACTGCAGGTGCTCTTGGATGAAACTGATTATCTGGAACCTTTCCAGTCTGGATTTAGGCCCAGTTTTAAGATGTAATCAGCCTCGGTCACCCTGATGGATGACCTTCTTCTTCTTCTTCTGAGAGAGAGAGAGAGAGAGAGAGGGGGGGGGAATGTGACCCTATTACTTCTTCTTGATCTCTCAGCAGCTTTGGATACCATTGACCATGGTATCCTCCTGGGCCACCTTCGTGGGTTGGGAGTTGAAGGCACTGTACTACAGTGGCTTGACTCCTACTTGCAGGGTAGGTTCCAGAGAATAGCACTGGGTGACTGCACTTCAGCTCCATGGCAGCTGAACTGCGGAGTACGACAGGACACCATCCCGTCGCCAGTGTTGGGGCAAGGTGTCACCAGTGTGCTGATAACACTCAGCTCTATTTCTCTGTGACATCTGAATCGGGGGAGGCTGCGCATGTTTTGAACCGGTGCTTGGATGCAGTTATGGCTTGGATGAGGGCCAATAAACTGAAGCTGGATCCCGATCAGACAGAGGCCTTGTGGGTTGGTCGTTCCCAGATCTGGGAATCGGGGTGTTTGCCTGTTCTGGATGGGGTTGCTGCACTCCCTCTGAAGGAGCAGGTCCGTAGTTTGGGGGTGCTCGTGGATCCATCTTTGTCACTGGAGGTCCAGGTGACCTCAGTGGCCCGGAGCGCCCATTATCAACTTCTGGATAGGGATAGCTTTGCCACGGTCATTCATGCACTGGTAACCCCATGACTAGACTACTGTAACACGCTCTATGTGGGGCTACCCATGTGTGTGGTTTGGAAGCTGCAGCTAGGGTGCTTACAGGGACACCTAGCTCTGCTCATATAAAACCTGTGTTAAAAGAACTGCACTGGCTGCCGGTTAGCTACCGAGCCATGTACAAGGTTATGTTGTTATCCTATAAAGCCCTAAACAACTTGGGACCAGGATAACTAGCAGACCGCCTCCCCTTATATACACCCAGATGACATTTACGATCTTTAGGGGAGATCCTGCTGGCCATTCAGAAATGAACAGAATGTTGCCATGAAGAACCTTGATGGCAGAGCCTTCTCTGTAGCTGCCCCCACGCTCTGGAAAACCCTCCCTCGTGTGGTTCTGGAGGCGGAAAATGTAATAGGTTTTCAATGCCTCCTAAAAATGTACCTCTTCACACATGCTTTCCCTGGACTGTAGTTTGTCTATTTTATATATTGCACTTTTACCTTTTAATGTTTTAATTTATTGTATACTTATCGTATTTTTATGGTTTTAATTGTGCACTGCCCGGAGAGCCTCAGCTATCAGCTCGGCAGTATAAAAACAAAAAAAGAAAAAGAAAAAAAAAACCAAGCCTGTATTCTTATCTTCGGAGCAGCCAAGGGGTGGGTGTGTTCTGATTTACCTTTCAGCCTAAGACAGTGCAGGTTGGTGGGTCTGATATCAGCGGGGCAGTGAATCCGCTTCAGATTTCAGTCAGAACCAATCATAACGCTAAAGGTGTGCAGCAGTCACCTTGGAAAGCTCCTTTAGAGTTTTAACTGCTTCTAACTGAAACCCAGAGTGGATTCGGCGCCCCACTGACATAATAGAATCATAGACTAGTGGAGTTGGAAGGGGCCTATAAGGCCATTGGCTCCAACCCACTGCTCAGTGCAGAACCACCAGCCTCCACTGGTTGAAGGTACAGTTTTGTGACACCCAGAATGTTTCCTCTTAACCTATGTGCTTCTGACATCTCTTCCAGCTCATGGTCGTCAATCATGAAGGCAACTCCATCAAGCTTCCCCCAGCTCATCTGCCCTCTCTGCCTCTGCCTCCAGCATTGGACGGCACCTCACAGCTGCTTATCTCTGGCAACCTCCTCTCCTCTTTGCTCCAGATGCTTGTGACAAGAGGAGCGCTCGATGTAGACATCACTGAACAAGTGGTGAGCTGCCCAGCTGCCCTGAAGTGAGAGAACGTTCTTCAAGAGCTCACTCAGGGTTAGCTCCAGAAGGCTTAAGGGAAGAACCGTAGGTCAGGGCTAGAGTTCTCACAGAGCAGCCATCTTAGGCCTGGGTGGCAGGAAGTTGGAAAAGAGGACAGGGTTCCTTTCTTGGCTCTTTCTCCTCCAGAGGTTTTCCCACTAAAATATCCATTTCTTTTCTCAAAGGGCGAGAACTGTATCAGGGGGTTTGTTACAGAAAAATCACAGGAGTGCTCATTAAAAAGTTCCTTCCTCCACATCCAGCCTAAAGAAGAAAGAAAGGCCCAACACTGCAGAAAAACTACACTCAGCAGAATATCACAAGCAGATTGGCACTGTGTTCAAAGCACTACAAGATATGACTGTATTGTCTGTTTACTATAGATGCAAATGCCTGGTCAACTTTGAGAATAGTTTGCTCTGCTTCCTCAACTCAGGAGCCCTCCAGATCCAGGTTTACAACCAAACATCTATTTCAGCCTCAAGGTGGTTTGGTCAATGAAATGATCTCCTGTGATTCAGCCATTTCTCTCTCTGAAGCCAGAAGCTCATGTCTTGTGCCTAGTACTAGGATGAAGGACCTCTTTCTGGGTGGTCCAATGTATAGCAATACTTTGGTTCAAATACCAGCTTTGCCATGAGACAATCCAAGTGGTCTTGATCAAGTCACTATTATTTGTCAGCCTCAGTTGTGCACCTGTATATTGGGAACAATGTCCCCTCTCCCTTTATTGGGTGTTGAGAGGATGAACATGAGGCAAATCCCCACATCAGACTGAAGGAATTGCGCAAGCTTTGAATAGGGCCTTTAAGAGACATTCTTTATCTAACTTCTTTCTATCTCTTTTGTTTCTCCCAGCTCCAAGGATCGGTCCCACTGACATCATCTGCTCTTCAATCTGTGCTGCCTGAGGTAAAGTATTTCTCTTGGATATTTCACTTCTTGGGAAGATTTCTCCCCTCACGCTGAGTCCAAGGCATTCGCCCTGTTCCGTTTTCCACAGATGTCTCGGCTAGTACCGGAAGATCTGCCCCTGGTGGTCAGGATTAGAATTAGTGATGTTCCAGTGGTGTCTTTGCACAATGGGAAGGCCACCGTGACCCTTGTCGCCACCCTAGAAGTGCTGGCTCGTACGAAATCTGCTCTCATGCCCCTCTTTACACTGGACGCTGTGAGTAGCAAATGAGGAAATTGGGCTCATTGGTTACTGGTTCTCCACCCTTGACTCTTTGTTGGCTTATCTCCTTGGCTCCTCTCTTCTTATCCCTGGTTATCATGGCTATGTGTACAGAGCCCCAGTCACCGCAAATGGATCTTCAGTGAGTCAGAAGCCAGGTACCTTATCAACACGTCTTCTCTTTGGCAGACAAAATGGCAGGCCCCAAACAACCAGTGCCGGAATCTAGGGATGTGTTCATGTCTACGCTCTCAAACTGCACAGCTTTCAAGTCATTCACTTCTGCATTATCCTACTGCCAACTTGGTTTACTTCCTACTGAGCAGGCAGCATGGACAAGAGAGAAGTGAAGTACTTGACTGCTGGGATACTACACAACTTGAATTTGAGAGCGAATGGGCAGAAGGTGTGGATAGTCCCTGAAGTAGGACATGGGAATCTGCTGAAGGCACCAGATGGATGTCATCAGGTCAGAGAGTCAGAAACAGCCAAATCTCCTCCTCTGTGCCATGAGACAGGACTATCCACGCATTAGCCTCCCCTCCACCTCTGCCTGCCTGCCTGAAACTTATGCAATGCAGACTGTAGTTGGGTCACAGTGTGTGCAGTGGAGAAAGTGATTGCAGATAAAAGATTCCCAATGAATCAAGTGAGTTTGCAAAGTCCGTTTCCCTGCCCTGGAGAGCTAGAAAATTAGACCTGGGCAAAAAAATCCTTCTTGGCCTCAGTTATATGGACCAGATAGAGAACAAAGGTTTCTCACTGAGTCTTCCCCCGGAAATTTGGATTATGTGTTGCTGAAAGCCAATATGTTAGCCAAGATTACGCGTGGGGTGGCACATCACCCATCCTGACCATGGGGAGACACATAAGTCAAAGACACATAAGTTCCAAAGTCAGCAGAGAAGGGACTGATCTCATGCATTATGATGTTGTGATTGCAGAATATCAGACTGAGCGGAGCCCTCACTATTACTGGAACAAAGCTGGGCATCTCCTTATCCTTGAAGAGGTAAATGGATCTTTAGATCCTTAAGATAGCATGCATCCTGCTCTACAGAATAACAAAGGGCAGCCGACATCCTCTGGTGATGAATACTTATTGAATTAATGACTAACATTTGGAGAATGTGTATATTTCAATGGCACGCCTTTTGCATAGATTCCATGCATCTTTGGGTGTGTCTTATTGCTTCTAGAGTGCTTCTTAGAGTGGACTGATGTGGCTACCTTGAACTGATGAGCCCCAGGGAAGGCACGCTGTTGGGCTCCTTGAATATTTATTTATTTATTTATTTATTTATTTATTACACCTTTATACTGCCCATGAGCCGATGCTCTCTGGCCAGTGCACAATTAAAAATCATAAAATATAACAGTATAAATTTAAAACATTAAAAAGTTAAAAAGGCAGTGTAAAATGAGCTACATTAAAAACCAGGGAAAGCCTGTGTAAAAAGGTATGACTTCAGGGGGCGTTTAAAAGATGTAACGTTTTCTGCCTCCCGAACCGCGCGAGGGAGGGTTTTCCTGAGGGTGGGTGCTACTACAGAGAAGGCCCTGTTCTTCATGGCGGCATTCCGTTTGTCTCAGAATGGCCAGTAGGGACTCCTCTGAGGAGCATAGTTGTCGTCCAGATATATATGTTGGCAGTGAGTCAACCCGCTATGTTTCCTGGAACATTTCTATGGCTGCATCCTTGAACTGATTAATTGGATAAACTAATCAGTCAAAATCTTTCAAGTCATCTAAAAAAGCATCCCAATTCATTTGGCTATTAAAAGAAAATTAAACGTTAAACCTTTGAACATGTTTATTGGTCATGCTTGCTAGGGATGATGGGAGCTGTAGTCCACCAAACTCTGGTGGGGGGGGGCATGCATTCCCCACTCCTGATCTAACAGCATGGGAAAATGCTGACATACAAAAAGTATAGTTTTGGTCATTTGCAAATTGATGCAGATTCAATTACTGATTTGATTAGTGCTTAATTAATTATAGCTACTGGAGCATCAGCGTAAAGTGCTCCCAGTGAAGTATCACATGTGTCATTATCATGCACTATCTCTCCTACAGCAGTTGCAGACTCCGAACAGTAATAGATAAAATGTGCAACTATTTAACACAACAAAAATGTGAACATTTTAAAACATTTTCATTCAACATTGTTGCTGCGATCTGTCAAGAAAGTTGAGTAGAGAGCCCAGCTCCTGTATTTCTGATGCCTTGCAGTATTCATTGTCCCGTTATCCTGATCCCCTTTTCACCTCTCCGGCCTGCTATGGAGTCTCTCTAGACCAGATGTGTAGCCTATGAACGTCATCACACAGGGGAAAATCGTATTTGCTTGACGTCGCTTCTCCGCCCACGCCTTTGTCCCTCATGATTTCCTCTTTTGAAAGAGGAAGTAAACAATGCGCTCATGGCCCATTCAGTGGCCCATTTTGCTCCCATTGCTTCTCCTGCATACAACAGGAGATAGCAGCAACTTCCGTGTTTAAAAATAAGTCGGACTCACTGGGGTTTTTTTTGTGGCGTGAAGAGGGCTAGAAGGGGCAGGAGGCACGCAGGAGGCAGACGACATTGTGAGAGGGACCGGCGAAAATCTATGAGTGCCCAGTATCGAGCATGCAATAAACGGCTCATTTGATGGAGCTTTATAAGTGATGCTTCTGTCAAATTCACCTCTAGGAGAGAGATTCATATCCCCAGTATTTAGATAACATTCAGTGATCAGCTAATTGATACACATTCTCCTATGGAAAGAGTACAGCCTGTTTTTATTGTGGGTCTAGTAGGCATTTGGATTTGGTAAAATATTTACATGATAAGAAGATATGGTATATATGAACACAGAATGTGTGCAAAATACAGTGGTAGATGAAATAAATGAAACACATTTCAAAAGGTTTCTAAAAATTGTTCCAGGAGCATGCCTTCCTTTAAAAACGAGTATAATGTCTTAGCCCAAAAAATATTCCTGAGCTCTCTCAAGAGGAGGAGCCAAGGTAAGGACAGATGTTCTTCTTGTGAAATCTCACATTTCCACCCCTTTATGTGATTCCTAATGAACTTGTTCATGAAGGGTTAACAAAGAAAGGAACTGACTCTCAGGACCTTTCAATTCGTTCTACCAAATGGATTTTACCTATAGTCTGGAAGTAATACCTTTATTTCTTGTGTTTGGTCAGCTTTTCTGAAAACAAAGGGTTTGACTTTGGGTCATATCTGAGTTAATAATAATAATAATAATAATTTATTTATTTCTTACCCACCTCTCCGTTTGGATCGAGGCGGGGAACAACAATATAATAAAATACATAAAACTGATTAAAACATGACACACATTATTAAAACTTGCATTAAAACATCCTAAAACATCCTAAAAAATCCTAAAAACATTCCAAAATTCCACTGGATATGCCCGCCGGAAGAGAACCGTCTTTATGGCTTTCTTAAATTCTAAAAGACTGTTAAGTTGACGAGTCTCCTCCGGCAGGTCATTCCACAGTCTGGGAGCGGCAGAAGAGAAGGTCCTCTGGGTAACAGTTGTCAGCCTAGTCTTGGCCGACTGTAGTAAGTTCTTCCCAGAGGACCTGAGCGTGTGGGGCGGATTGTGTGGGAGAAGGTGATCCCACAGGTAACCTGGACCCAAACCATGTAGGGCTTTAAAGGTAATAACCAACACTTTATACTTCGCCCGGAAACCAATTGGCAGCCAGTGGAGCGATTTTTGACCTACGTCTTTGAAACACAACCATGAAACTTCACCATGAACTGGTTTGGATTCTATTCAGTACTTAAAATATTTCATCTTATCTTCACTCATATACGTCATAGGCAGAAAATATTCTTATGAAGTCCTTTGTATGAACTCCTTATCTGAACCAGGAGTTATTTTCCCCCCTGAGTTTAGCTGGAAAAAGTCCAACCTTCTCTGTTGCTAGTCACTTAAGTTAATAATGTCTAAGGGTGCAATCTTATGCATGTTTAGAGAGCCAAGCATGCTGTCTGGGGAATCCTAGGAATTGAAGGACTTCTTTCTTTCTACACAGGTGTAGCGTGCCCCCTCAGAGGCTAAGAGATCTGAGGTGAAAAATGCAGCGAAAAGTTACTGCGATTCAAATAAAATGGATACATCTGCTAGAGTCAAAATGATTTCAGTTTACTGTAAGAGTGTATCTGGGTCATATTCATACTTCCTTTAATATCCTCTGCGAGATATAGGGAACAATAAAAAGGTAAAGATAATTAGGGAACAAGATTCGCAGAGTGCAAGAATCTTACAAAATCCAGGAAGACACAAAACGCCATAATAAAAAAATATTTAAACAAGAGTGCAAAGGTTCTGGGACAAAAAATGAACTTAGTAAGAGCAGCGAGAGGAAAAGTGAGTCCTTATTTTCTCTAATGTTGATACTTTGATTTTCATTCTTTTTCACAGCGTCTCCCTCAGACGGTCTTCTTCACAAATCGGCTCTTTTCATGTAAGTTCATGTCTTCCACAAAATGTGAAATGCAGACTGCCCAGTGCCCAGGATGCATATAGGACAGGAGTAATATTTCATTGATCCATTGACTTGAAAGAAAATACCTTCTCGTGTGTTTTGGGCCATCTTTGAGCTGACATCTTTCACTGCTACAGAGATGAAGTAGCAACTTGATCTGTAACTGGAATTAGGAGAATTTTGCTCCGGTTTGCAAATCATGGGGAACACATCCTGTTTGCAACCCCAAACGTGAATTCAAAAAGGGGCACTATTCTCAGGACATTTTTGCAATGCCCTGAGCTTGTGTTAGAAAGTGTGCACTTCCAGAAATTCATCCTTGCACAAGTGTGCAGTTCTAAAAATGTGTATTCCCTCCCCCTCCACACACACATTTCCATGCTTTCGCCTAGGGTGGGAAAGAGTGCATTTGGGGTGCATGGAAAAGTGTGCATTTCTCATGTTCAAAAATGTGTACTTTTCCCGTTTGGGAAGAACAAAGAGATGATAGAGAATGAGGCCAGGTGAGCATCGAGGTGGAAAACCAAGAACCTTAACAAGATCCACTGTAACGCCTTCTCCCATCCCTGGTACTTATGTGCGTGCAATTGTTTTTGCCAGTCTTAAGGAAAGGATAATGAGAAGGTATCTCAGTATTGGCTTGAATGTTGATTTTATGCAGCAGTGAGAGAGGGGAGGTGTCTTTCCCGATTAAGATTCTTTAAAATGTCTTCCAATTTTTTTAAATGCCCCAAACGTGGCTACTTTTATCTATTTAGATGTCATCAATTGCTACTCTATAATAATAAAAGAGGGTATCTGCCTGTCTCTGTCAGCACTGGAACCTAGATGCCTGAAGGGAGTGGCTTTTTAAGGAACCCCCCCCAGGCCAGATTTGACCCCTGAGCCTGAGTTCTGCTCCCCACCCCATTGTAAATTGTTATTTATGTGTCTTCTCCCCTGCTTTACTGTTTGATTAGTTTATGAATGGATGTTTGTATTGTTTTATTGGAGTTGTAACCGCCTTAGGGATTAATTTGTAATAAAAAGTAGGTAATGAATTTCAGAAATACATACATACATGTTTTTTAAAATTATCACTTCTAAAATGTCAGGATCCTGGTTGCTGAGCTTCTGCGTTTCCTCTGAGCTGCTCTCCAAAGAGGAAAGGCATCTAGCGTAAAGCCCAGACCCCTGTTCCGGAGAGCAGCCCTGTAGCCACAAGAACACTTGAATGTTTGTGCTACAAATGATGAAGTCCCATCCTAATGGTGGGCAATCTTCAATTTGTTCAAGTGAAACCAATGGGACAGTTCTTCCCCCCCCCCCCCACACACCTGATTTACTAGAAACACCTTTCTTTGTTGCAGGTTGATGCCCTCAAAAACTGGATCATAAACATTCTGAAAATTGGATATCTGCCAGTGATAAATGGTAGGGCAGCCATATGTTCAGTTCCTTGTACAGTATCAGTGCTAAAGTTCCACATTTGGGATGGAAGAACCATGTTACACATCTAACGCGGTTTCCTTGGTTTCATTTCAGGTGCCCTGGATGTAGGAATCCCTCTCCCTAACCTCTTCAATTTGGATTTTGCCAGTGGTATTGTCAACACTACTGAAGTAAGAACTCGGTTGTTTATTCCTTGAAAACTATTCCTTAAAGTTTGCCCACCATTGTCTTGAACTGGACACTTGAATAAATCTGTAATGAGCTCCAAAATCCACATGAGAACACTTAAAAAGTAGATGCTACTCTTTTGTACTTGAACTTTCCCAGAATAAATTAACTTGCCTTTTTCAAATCCTAGAATTTAAATTTGGGGACTTGAAAAAGTCAGTCCAGAGGACCTGGACGTTCTGTGATTTAAAACGTTCCAGTATTTAAATTTTTCATCCCAGAATTTAGTTCTGTATCCAAAAGTCAACCCCTTAATTCCCCAAACAGTATCTGAAGAAGAAACCAATCTTCAGGGTTCTCTATGGGTTCCCTCTACAACTTAACTATTCCCAGTTGATGTCTCTTGCTCACCTGTATGTGGGGATCCCCTTTGCCCGAGCCAATGTGATGGTACAAAGTAATCACATAATGTCTGACTGTCGAGGAGAGAGGAATCCATCACCAAGGTCTCAAAATTAGTGAGCTTACTGTGAGGGAAGTACAAGAAGCCAGGTTGGCTGGTGGGGAAAAGATTACCCAGGGCCAAGAGGCAAGAAGTTCTGTGTGTGTATGGAACTCGCAGGAAGGGGGGAAAAGATGTTAGGTGCTGGGGAGACAACGTGCCTGAGGGGAGTTGTACCTAGTGAGAAGAAAGTCGCATGTTGGACTGCAACTTCCAAGCTGGTTAGGAATGATGGGAATTGCAATCCAACACATCAGGAGGGCACCAGGTTGGGGAAGACTGATATAAAAGAGCATCCTTTGCCTTTTGTTTACAAGGTGCAACCGAGTGAGACATGAAATGGAAGGAAAAAAAGAGCCAGAGGGATTTTATTCCAGAAAGGTGAGCGGACTACATCTTGACCGTGTCACTTTTGTTCTTGACAGAATACGTTTGTGGTCAATATGACTCCTAAACATCTCTAGAAAAGACAGCTGCAGGTTGGGTTCCAAAGCTGAAGAAGACACCTCACTTCCAGCTGTCTCCTGGTGGCATCTTGGCTCAAGGCGTGGACTACAGAAGAAGCCTCATCTGATGCCACTTTAGTTGCTCCTTACGTTGCAGGTACCTTCCTCGAGAACTGCAGAGCTCTTCTGTACCATCCGATACAGCTAACTTAACTCACCCAGTAAAAGTTGTCCAGCATTTACACCGTGTGTTTGTGTTCTCTGTACTTTAATCCATTTGGAATTCGCTCAAGGGGTGTAGATGCTTCGCCCCATATAAAATGTCTGCCAGTTTGTAACACATCTGTAGAATAGCATCATCCGATGAGCTAATGGTTCCATGAGAACCGCTGGTGAAACCAGCAAAAGGTGTGCACACACCCTCTTCCCGACCTTGCTCCATCGCCTCTCTGCAACATCAGAGGAGAGGTGGCAAAAACGAATATGGGTTCTTGTTTGCAGGGCACAAAAGAGGAGGGCTAATTTGGATCAGGAGATACTGCAAAGCTTGCACAGGATCATGGGAAGTGAGGGAGGAAAACCCCTGTTAAAATCCAAAGAAGAAATGACTTTCCCTTTTATATCGAGAGATGATTCAGGGGCAGTAGTAACTTGGGTCCTGTTTACTGCTGCTCCTTCAATGAAGTGTTATCATATTACTAGATATACACACAATTCAAGAACAAAATCCTAAATGGCAGGTTTTCCCCTGCCTTCAAAATTGAGCTGTGGGAGGACTCATGAGGGAGGGCATGTGTAAATCCAGGGGACCACAAAACCCCTCCCCATCCTGAGCCATGTTCTAATATACCATTACATGTTCCTCACTTCTGAAGTGTGAGAGGTTTCTGGGGCAGCAATACATTTAGAGGACGCTCAAGACTTAAGATGTCTTTGCAATATTTGTTTATTTAGAAATATGGAAGGGACGAAGGCTTCTCCAAACATTGGTCAGATACAGTTTGGATGGGACCAGAAGCAAATAGGCAGCTGCTGCAATCAAAACAACATGGGACTTCGAAATGTGTGTGTATGTTTGTGGGCTTTAATGAAATCCACAACCTGTCTCCAATTTTAGCCATGATGGCTATAGGCTACTTCTAGTGTCTGGTCACTGCACCTAAAAAATAATATTGCAGAGCTGGAAAAAGATGCAGAAAAGGGCAACTGAAATGATCAATGGGCAGAAGAGTGAGGGGAGACATGACAGAGATGTACAAAATCAGGCAGGGTGTGGAGAAATTGGAGATGGAGACATTTTTCTCCCTCTCTCACAATACCAGAACCCAGTGGGGTCATCCCATGGATAGGAGATTCAGGACAGATAAAAGGAAGTACACAGCAGATAGTTAAACTATGGAATTCGCTACCACAAGATGTGGTGATGGCCACCAATTTGGATGGCTTTTAAGGGGGGGTTGATAAATTCCTGGAGGAGAAGGCTATCAGTGACCACTAGTCCTGATGGCTATGTGCTACCTCCAATATCACAGGCACTACGCCTATTTACCCCAGTTGCTGTGGTACATGCTTGGGTTGTGTGTACTGTTACTATATCTTACTTGGGCTTCTCACAGATGGTTGGTTGGCCACTTGTGAACAGAATGCTGGTCTGATCCAGCATGGCTTTTTTACATGCTTAGCCAACTCAACCCCCCATCCCTTTACCTTCTAAAACCATTGTGAAGGCAGACATTGTAAGAGGTCATAGACAGCCCACTGCCTCCCCCCACTCAATTTGAGGACCAATAGATCTTAAGTGGTCCCAGCAGCTTAGTCCCCACCCCAAGGAGTCAGCCATGCTATCATAGAATCATAGAATCATAGAATCATAGAATGGTAGAGTTAGAAGGGGGCCTATAAGGCCATCGAGTCCAACCCCCTGCTCAATGTAGGAATCCACCTTAAAGCATCCCTGACAGATGGTTATCCGACTGCTTCTTGAAGGCCTCTACTGTGGGAGAGCCCACCACCTCCCTAGATAATGGGTTCCAGTGTCGTACCGCTCTAACAGTCAGGAAGTTTTTCCTGATGTCCAGCCAGAATCTGGCTTCCTGTAACTTGAGCCCACTATTCTGTGCCCTGCACTCTTGGGTGATGGAGAAGAGATCCTGGCCCTCCTCTGTGTGACAACCTTTCAAATATTTGAAGAGTGCTATCGTGTCTCCCCTCAGTCTTCTCTTCTCCAGGCTAAACATGCCTAGTTCTTTCAGTCTTTCTTCATAGGGCTTTGTTTCCAGACCCCTAGTAATCACACTCGTTGCCCTCCTCTGAACATGCATCCTTGTCTGCATCCTTCCTGAAGTGCAGGATGAGATGCAGGTCCATGCTTTAGCTGTTGAACCACACTGCACTCACACATCCACACAAGGGCCTCCTCCACACGAGACGTTTAATGAGCCTTGAAGGCTCATTATAAATTTTACCTCCACACCAGCGGAGCGCAAAACGGGCGTACAGGCGCGTTATCTCCCCGATAATGCGCATTTTCGAATGCGCGTTAAATAGCGACTTTTATTTTGCTCCGGCCATTAAAGCGCATTTTCGCCGTGTGAACAAGCGATTATGCGCATTAACGTCTTCTAAAGCGCTTTTTGGACATCAATTAATGCGCTTCGCCGCCTCTCGCCGCCTCCCGTGCAGAGGGATTAGGCGTAAATGCGCCTCCGCGATAATGCGCATAATCCCCGAACCGGGCGCAAAAGCGCATCCTTGTGGAGGGGGCCAAAGACAAGGCATGTGTATAAGAAGAAATGAATATTGACCTGGCGTCTCCTCCTGCACAAAATTGTCATTTCACCGCATGAAAACAAAGACTTGAACAGTGAAGTGATAGGCTTTCTTTATCTTCTCCTGGTGAGCTGTGGGTCATTGACCCATTTTTGATACATGAACTCTTGGAATGAAAGTCACTGCCCACTAGCATTTCTCACAGGGCGGGACGCCTGGTGTGGTTTTACAGAGGAGAGATTATGCATTTCTTTCCCCTATTAACTGGGGGAAATGAGCAGATGGTCTTTGAAATTGTTTTTGTTTGGGAAGGTTACGCTCCTTGTTGGGTAACACTTGTTCTAGGGGGAAATTAATTGCAGATTTTATCTTGCCAGGGTATTAACTGTTCACATTATTAGGATAAAGGTGCCATTGTGATCTAGTGGTGAATTTAATCTGTACCTGACATTAATCTTAGCGTCTCTCTGAGAAAAGCTGTTGCATTGACCGGAATTATGTGTCAACATGGGACGTCCATCAGCTTTAATGTCAGTGGGATGGACACCACGGAGCTTCTCAGAATAATCTCAGGAAAAGCTGGTCGGGTTAAGAGACCGAATATCCCAGAAATGTGACACTTCACAGGTGCCCAGTATGGATGTCACAGTCTGGAAAAAGCTTTTATTGGCCCCAAGTTGAGATCCTTATTTTGGCATCCTTCTGTATTATTCCCCCCCCCCCCCAGTTGCTCTGAAGTTGATTCTACATAGCCTTTCATCCCGCCTCCTGTCTCCCACTATTCCTGAGTAGTGGAACATTTCAGAGGCAGCCTTTTAAAGGGTTAATTCAATTGCCATAGGAGAGTAATCTTGAGACTTTAAAGCATTTACTTACAAATATTTACAGTGAGCAGGGAGGAAAACAGGCAATGCTGGTGTTTTAAAGCTTCCCGCAAAAGCAACAGCCAACATTTGCAACTTGCTAAGATGCCTTCTTGCTAGTGACCCACAAACACCCAAAGTTCGGTCTCCTTCACGGGGTATATCAATTTTCTTCAGCCTCTTATCCATGCTGGCAGGGTATGCTCCATAGTTAGTAGCCACCAACCATCAAAGGCCACTAGGCAAGAAGCTTTAGCTAGAAAACTCTACAGAGGTCTCAAAAGAAAAGCTATTTGCATATCATCCTGTGTACAAAGCATCTGGTACTTTGTGATACTGAGGTACATTTCGACTATGACCCAGCTCACACAAAATGTGGCACAGACAGCCAGGACTTAATTTAGGACACTTGAAAATAAAATGTCACAGATAACATCATCTTTTTGTTACTCATACTAAAAATCAATCAATCAATTAATTAATCACACACACACACACACACACACACACACACACATTTTAAAAAACAGCAGCCAAGGCAGACCTATGAGCATCCTTTCTCCCTAGATCCATTTCCCCTTTGGGTGACCAAATAGCCTTTTATAGATCTTCTCCAGCTTCTACCCTTTTACCCAAGTGTAGGGGTGAGCAACCTTTTTGGGCCAGGGGCATATTTGGCAATTTCTGGGCACTACGACAAAATGGCTGCCATGCCTTGGGTACCATCACAAAATGGCTGCCAAGCCTTGGGTACCATCACAAAACGGCTACCATTTCATGGCAAAGGACGAACTACCTGCCCAAAAGTCTGACAACAAGGCAAAAGTGGGGGTCTGACCCCAACATACTAAACAACACCAGCAGATTAATCCCAGCTGGTAAGAAATGTATGTTGTTGTTTTTAAAAAAGTGAGAGGTAGGGCACCTAGAAAGGTGTTTGGGGCACATAAATGCACAGGGACACATCATTGCTTTCCATTACCCAAGTAGCTTAAATTACATGAAGAAAAAGGAACCTGAAATATGGCAGCTCTTGCAAGACTTCAGACATTTAACACAGAACAATAATCACCAAACACACTCAACACTGTCAAATAACGAATAGCTTCTCCTCTGGAGCTTGGATGCTCTGGTATTAGGAGCATATACATGCAAAAAATAAAAATAAAGAACAACTGACAACTCTATGAACCGGACAAAATGGTCGATTTCAGTTTCTCTCCTTTTTTCCTTCTTCCAAACTTAAATTTGGTTCATCTAAAAAGTTACGATTTTTAAAAATGTTCACATGAAAATCAGTACGCATTTTATTTGCATTTCTCCTCATAAATGTATTTCTGTACACAATTTTGCCCAATATACACTTTTGTGCAAGCAATTTTCTTAACATGATGCATTTTGAATATTATTTTCACAAACGCAAGCCTGTTTGTGCACACTTTACCCTAATGTACACATTTCTGTAAGCATGTTTTGATTGAGGAACGCCATTGTAAAATTCAGGGAAATATGAATGTTGAAAGATAACCGAATTTCAGTTTGCATATTCCTAAGAAAGTTCAAAATTAGGTTAATTCACATCAAAGTGGAAACTAAACAAATTTCTCCTCCATCCCTACTATCAACAACTTATTTTAAAGCATGCAGTTTGGGGTATCCTTGGAGACAGGGTGTTGGGTGGAACGTTTGTCATATCAAAAGTCTTTGCTTTTTTGTCCTAGTTGCAAATATCACAATATCCACAATTGTGGCCAGACAGTGAGCGGCTCTTAGAATTTTTCAGCTTGACTCAAGGTGCATCAACATATTCCAGGGAATGGCAGGCACATTTTATCCACGCACCCTGCCTACTGGTCGTACGCTGGTGTAGGGTCCTTGCAGCACTGTGTGAAACGTTGTGGATTGCTCAGGCGGGGCAACATGGAAACATCCTGATAGGCTGACCAGATAAAATCCAGGTCAGGGCTCCTGTAACTTTAACAGTTGTAGAGAAAAGGGAATTTCAGCCAGTGTCATTTGTATGCAATTAGTTCCTGGTGAAATTCCCTCTTCATCACACCAGTTAAAGCTGCAGGAGGTATACTAGAGTGACCCAGATTCAAAAGAGGGCAGGGCTCCTGCAACTTTAACTGTTGTGATGAAGAGGGAATTTCACCAGGAACTAATTGCATACAAATGACACTGGCTGAAATCCCCTTTTCTCTACAACTGTTAAAGTTACGTGAGCCCTGACCTGGATTGTATCTGGTCAGCCTACATCCTGAACATTGAGATGCAAGAGATGTGGCGCTCTAAAACAGGACCAGTCTTACCATTAGGCAGAGTGAGGCCACTGCCTTGGGCAGCAGATACAAGGGAACAGGGACTAAGGGTCCTGTGTTGGAGGACCGCTCTGTGTATCCCAGCCCAGTTTGCCCTCTACCCCCTAAGCTAACCTGCTGCTTTTAGGTGCAGTGCAGGATATGGCCCTATAACCATGGTTGAACTAAAATTCCACTGCCAGTCTAGTCAGTTTTTGTATGAGGAATAGATGGGGAGATGCTATCCTGGTTCCTTTGCCTCAGGCAGCACAATCTCTTGGGCTGGCCCTGCAAAAACTGTGCTCCTGATTTCCAGGATCAGATCCATCTGGATAAGTCCTGAAAGGCGGCACCTGTTTGCACATGCGCTGCCCATAAGAGAAAGAGGATGCAGAATCTGAGGGTGGCCCAAGAAAGCATGCTATTTGGATGAGAAATCTTTCCCGCCCTCCATTCCTCCTGGCAAAGTACAAGGAGATCCATATCAGCCTTCTGGAACCCAGAGTGCATTTGATACCTCTTGCTTAACACCAGTTCCAGATTTACAAATAATTATTCACACTCGAATATGGCAAATCACATCCTTTAAAGAACGACATGACAACACTGAGTTCATTATCTCGATCCCCTTGGCGCCAAGTTCTTGTCCTACCCCCAACTCGCTGCTGATATAAATGGCTGTTGCCACCTCTCCATCGGCAGAGCCAGAAGAAGGCGAGAACCAGGTGGCTATGGAGAAGGCTCAACACGCCCGCTGATCGAGAATTTACTAACCAAGGCCAAGCTTCTCTTTCACCACTCAGCCTCCGAAGGAAACACTCTCAGGTAAAACAGAGTTGGGCCTCCAAATAATAATAATAATAATAATAATAATAATAATAATAATAATAATAATATCTCTTACCCGCCTCTCCCTCTGGATCGAGGTGGGAACAACATTAAATATAAAACAGAATAAAATACATAAAACTAATTAAAAACATATAAAACTAATGAATTATTAAAAGGCATATTAAAATTCAACTGGGTAGGCCTGCCGGAAGAGATCAGTCTTTATGGCTTTCTTAAATTCCGGAAGACTCTCCCGGCAGGCCATTCCACAGTCTGGAAGCAACAGAAGAGAAGGTCCTCTGGGTAATGGTTGTCAGCCTAGTTTTTGCTGACTGGAGTAAGTTCTTCCCAGAGGACCTGAATCCCGCAGATAACCTGGACCCAAATCATGTAGGGCTTTAAAGGTGATAACGTAGGCTGTCCAGATGGCTCGGGATTTCCCGGTCCTAACCAGGAATCCAGGGACGAACCGGCCCAACCGGGGGGGCGGGGGGGCAAACCGGGGTGGCGGGGGGTCACGCAGCAGTGGCAGCAAGCAAGGAGCGGTGGTAGACCCGGCGGCAGTGGCGGAGGAGGAGCCCGGGAAGCAGCCGCCCCAGCAGGTAAGTGCCCTCCCTCGCGCCTCATGCTCCTTACCCGCAGGGGCGTCCGCTTCCCTCCGGTGCTCGAATCTACTGAGAAACAGGCTTCACGGCCTGTCCCTCAGTAGCGCGCCGGGTGATGACGTCATCACCTGGCGTGATACTGAGAGACAGGCCGTGAAGCCTGTTTCTCAGTAGATTCGAGCACCGGAGGGAAGCGGGTAAGGAGCGCGAAGCGCGGGGCGCGGGGCACTTACCTGCTGGGGCGGCCAGGTCCGCCACCGCGCCGCCGCCGGGTCCGCTGCCGCGTCCGCCGCGCCACCGCCGTCGCCGGGTCCACTGCCGCGCCGCCACCGCGCCGCCGCCGGGTCCGCCGCCGCGCTGGGTCCCTCGCCGGCTTGTAAGGCCAGCGGCCGCACGGAAAAGGCGGGGGAGGGCCGATCACGTCACTTCCGGATCTGGCCCTCCCCTGCCTCTTCCGCGCGGCCGCTGGCCTTACGAGCCGGCGGGGGACCCAGCGGGGGACCCGGCGGCAGCGGCAGCGGTGGCGGCAGCGGCAGCAGCAGAAGAGAACCCGCCCCAGTAGGTCTGGGCTGATGTTTTTTGGGGGTGGGTGGCTTGGTGGGGGGTTTGTTTTGGGTTGGGGGGTGGCTTGGGGGGTTTGTTTTGGGGGGTGGCTTGGTGGCGGGGGTTGTTTAGGGTGGGTGGGGCGGGGGCGACACCGGGATTTTTATTTTTAAAATCTAGTCACCCTATGATAACCAACACTTTATACTTCGCCCGGACACTAATTGGCAGCCAGTGAAGTGATTTTAACATTAGTGTAATACAGTCACCTCTAGGTGTATTGATGACTAACCTGGCTGCCATATTTTGAACTAATTGAAGTTTTCGGACTAGGCACAGAGGTAGCCCTATGTACAGCGTACCGGGGGAATGCCTTCTTCGGAGCAGTCTGGATGGTGGTTTCCTTTTCTTTTATTACTGATCATTTATTTGGTGCTTGGAAAATTCCTGCCATTCACACGAACCTCCCCCAATCTCGTCTGGGGAAAGTCTATTGGTGGTAAGAATTATGTTCCATCTCAGCAGGTGTTGGTCCCGCCAAGATGTTAGCAGTCCTGAGCTTCTCCATCTTCTGTGGTTTGCTGGCCCCATCACAAAGCCAGATGCCTTCTACAGATGCTGTCTTCAGAGTCAACCAGGGTGTATTGCATAATGGTAAGTCAAAGCGTACGAGGACTGGCAAGGGTTCTGGACTAAGATCAGCTAGTCTAATTCCCAGCTGAGTCAGGCAAAAATCCACAGATAGGTGTGTTGGTTTTATCAAAACGGTCTTTTCTTCCTTTGAAAGTCCTTGAACGTTTTACCTGAGCAGGAATTTCTAAAGGAGGAAAATTGTTCAATCGTACCTTGGGACTATTTTTTTAATTATACAATCGCAATCGCTTTCTGAAACTTAGTTCCAACTCAGCATTTGATGAAGTTGGTTGTTGTCCATGATAGCTGATGCCATTTTGTAATAAAGGGTTAGTCTCAAGGTGCTATTGAACAAATGTCTCTCTGTTTTTTTATAAAAGACAAAGGCTTTAATCCTATGCACACTTACCTGGGAATAAGTCCACTGAATTTTATTTATTTATTTATTTATTTATTACATTTATATCCTGTCTTTTTTCCTCCAAGTAACTCAAGGCAGCATACATAATCCTCCTTCTCCTCTCAATATTTATCCTCACCACAACAACCCTGTGAGGTAGGTTGGGCTGAGAGTCTGTAGCCCTTTCTACACCAGAGGGGTGTAGAGGGCCAGAGAGGCAGCAAACCCAGAAGTGCCTGCTTCCGGGTTCGTCACCCTAATACACATATCATTGTGCAATGGCCCGGGTTCCTCTTGGGCCGTCGTACTTTGTGGCTGCCATTTTTTTTTGTTTGCTGATCCGTGGAGAGCTCACGAGCGCTCCTTCGAACAAAGAAAGTTTTTTTTAAAAAAAAAGAATGCGCACATGCAGGCCCCCACCCCCCTCTCTGGGGGTGGTGAAACTGGTGCCACCCCCTCCCCTGATGGTCATGGAGCTGCGCGGTGCGGCTCCGTGCCCATTGATGTTGCCATGCTTACTCGCACGTAAGCATGTCAGCACCCGGGATGAGCAGCCACATCTTCTGCAGCCCCAGCAATTTCCAGGACCACAGAAGATTTGGGATTTTTCAGGTTTCCCTTAAACCTGGAAAATCCCATTGCCAACCCCTCCCCCCCTCCTCCGGGAGTCCCTGTGCGTTATTTGGACTGACAGGGACCAGCCAGGCACCAATCCAGGTGAAACACCTGGTTTAGAAAGGGCCTCTGACTGGCCCAAAGTCACCCAGTGGGCTTCCATGGCCATGTGGGGACTAGAACTCGGATCTCCTGAGTCCCAGCACAACACTCTAATCACATCACTACTCTGGAATTTAATAGGATTTACCTCTGTTTGTAGCACCTTACAATTCCGAGGGGTAACATAGTTCTTATGTCCCTTCCGGTTCAGTTTTCTTCCTTCACCTTTCACACTCAACTGGTCCATTTAGCTCAGTATTGTTGCCCACACTGACTGGCAGAGACGCTCCAGGGTTTCAGACCAGAGTCTTTCTGGAGATGCAGGGGGAATGAGCCTGGAACCATTTGCGTGCAGAGCAGGGTGTTTCATTCTGGTTGGCCATTGAGAGTTGTCCCTCCATTGGATCCAGCATGGCTCCGCTTATGTTCTTCTTACATTGTGTTAAATGAGATATTATGAAGAAGAAACGAAACAGACCTGATGAAGCCGCAGCAGCAAGAACTCCGCATCCCTTGCAACATCCAGTTCTGCATGAAGTTGGTTCACCCAAAACGTCATGAGTAGAAGAGCTTTTTTCCACAATTACATGCTGCATGCACTAGCTCTACTAATGTAATAAATCATAATAATACTAAAGATGCAGCAGTTAGAGGCAGACGTAGACTAGCCGCCAACTTGTCCCCCTATATACATACACTGACTTCTTGTGATTTGCTTTTGCAGCTGTCTCCAACTCCATGGCACAAAGCAACGCCCTCCAAGGCGCAATGAGAGAGCTGCCAATTGGCAACGGAGGTGGTGGTGATGGTGGTCTACTGGGAGGCCTCCTTGGTGGTGGTGGTGGAGGACTTCTGAGTGGGGTCACTGGAGGTTTACTTGGGGGTGGTGGAGGAGGACTTCTGGGTGGGATCACTGGAGGTTTGCTTGGGGGTGGTGGGGGTGGCGGAGGGCTTCTGGGTGGTATGCTTGGAGGAGGAGGAGGAGGAGGAGGAGGCGGTGTTGCTTATGGTGGAGGGCAAGCTGTCTATGGTGTTCCTGTCGGTGCTGGTGGCAATGGTGGTGGTCCAGGTGCAGGAGGCCTGCTGGGTCAGGGAGGCCTGCTGGGTAATGGAGGTCTGCTTGGCACTGCAGGGATTCTTGGTGGCGGTGGGGGTCTCCTTGGCAATGGAGGCCTGCTGGGCAATGGAGGCCTACTTGGAGGAGGAGGCATCCTTGGCATCCTTGGAGAAGGAGGCTTACTCAGCACGGTGCAAGGACTCACAGGGTAAGGAAGATCTGAGTCTCTCTCTCTCTCAATACTTGTGACAGTTGGTCTGCAGAGCACGCTTCAGGAAGACTTGTTAATGTGAAAGTTACCTGGGGTAGTCTAGCTGAATTCACACTAGCTTAATCAAGAGAGCTGTGAATGTGATGGTAGCACATATTCCCTGGTTACTGGACAGCTCTCGTTCTTTTCAGATATTCACGCTAAATGAACGTGGTTGGGGTGGGGGATGTGGTCAGCAAGTGCTGGCCTCTACATATGTATTTATTTGTTACATTTCTAATTCGCCCCATAACTAATGTGGATTACACTAAATGAAAAGACTAAAATGCTGGAGGACAGTTGAAAAATATAAAATACAATGCAATGACTCGAACCCTGATCCATGCGCCTTTGTTTAAATCCACATGACCCAAGTGCTGCAAAAGCAGGGATCCCTGAACATATCGCTATCTCCCTCTGTGTGTGTGTGAACACCTGTATGTCTGTCGCCTTTCTTCAGACATTGTAAAAAACACACATGTAGGTCAGATGTAGAGGTCATGACCACAATGGCCTCCCCCCCCCCCCGCCAGATGTATTTGTGATCAGCACTTTGAATGTCTTCAAATGCTTTAAAAAGCACGGATTCCAGTCATACTACAAGAGACCTCCATGCATACAGCTAGCCATGGGGCTGGGGTGGGGGTGGGGGCTGAGCATTGTGGACTGAGCATGACACTGCAATGCTGTGCCCTGCCCCACATACACAGTGATGTCCATTCTACATGCTCAGAACATCTGAAAGGGTCTTCTGTGTATATGTAGCTTTAGGTAAAACTACTAGGTAAATCTACTATGCTGTTTTCTTTGCTACTCGCACACTGCGGCTTCATTCTGCCTTGCCATGTCTCCACAAATGCATCTCAGGCAAAGAGCCAGTGTGAGAAAACTCCAGCCACAGAATCATCTGAAAAGGAAATATTATCTATAGCAACTGTACACAGTACCTAACATCCTGCCTTTAAAATCAGAAGTTGCCGTTAGGAAGGCTTATGGGAGATGCACCTTGCTGCTGCTGAAAATGGCAGTCTTGCATCACCTCTTCCTTCAGAGAAGAGGGAGGGAGGGAGACACGGTACTGCTGTTTTCAGTGGAAGTGATGCATGTGCTGTAATAGCTTGTTCCAGCTGGACCATCCCTTAAATCAGGGATGGGGTGTGTGTGGCCCTCCAGATGTTGTTGGATTGCAGCTCTATTAAAGCTGTTCTGTCCGTGTTGCGCAGATTCTCAGGTGCCTTTTATTCCTTCACCCATTCATTCATGGAATTAGATTTCTTTTTTTTAGGGTTTTCAAGAATTTTGCTCCACTTGCACAAGTGTGAATTAGTGTTAATGTGCATTACTGCAAGTGTGAATTTGTGCAAATCCTGCCCCACATTTTTTTTTTTTAAGTCCGCAAGACTGCGGAATCTACGCAACACGGAAAAAGCGGCTCCGCTGCGGAATTGGCAAGGTCAGTTTCATTGAAATGCAAACTGACTTGAATTTGTTGTGGATTACTCTGACACCCCTAGCTGGGGCTGATGGGAGTTGCAGTCCAACAACACCTGGAAGGGCACGCATTCTCCACTGCTACCCTAAATAATTCTTGACCCAAATGGTCAGCAACCCCTTGCAGCATCAGGAAAGGAGAAAACACATAACTTCCATTATAAACGTTACAGATTCCAACTTGAAACCAGGAAGCCGAGTTTTGTCCACACAAGGAAACAATCCCAGAAGTTTGCATTGATCTATGTGTATAAAAGCTGGTTGCCTTTATCCCGTCACATTCTAGTGTGGCCAAAAAACAGAAGTCAGGATTGGACTGTGCAGACAAGAGTGGCCTTTTCCTGATCTCCAGCTTAAATGGGTTCATGTCCACCAGTTCTTGTCAGCTGCAAGAGATGGACTTCTCTGGATGACCTCACTTTCTGCTTGTTCCCTCCAGGCTACGAATCGTGGAGCTGACTCTTCCCAGAATCAACCTGAGGCTCTTACCTGGAATTGGGGTCCACCTGGATTTATATACCAGGGTAGCGCTCAATGGTAAGAGGTAAGCAGGACAATTTGGTTCCTCCAACACATGCACAGACTTAAGACTTACTACTGGCAACTTCTTGACTCCAGCTCAAGGTGTTGCTTCAATGTTTGCTTTCAGAGAGGGTTGCATTTGCCCAAGAGGCTATTTATTTACCATACAGGCAAGGAAGACTAGCTGCTTGTGAGGCTGACCAGAGTTTTATGCTTGGTGGCCTCCATCTTCTGAGTGGCCCTGATCTTCATTCTGGGACCATCCTCAGAAACTAGGAAGACCATCGTGGAACTCAGTGGGTCCCAGGATCAGATCTGAAGTTCAGTTTAATCTAGACTGAGAAATCCAACTCCATGAAACCTTTTCCAGACTGGAGGATCCTTCTCTCTGCCACCACAGGAGTGACAGCAACTCCTCTTAGTATATAAAAAGATAATCTCTTGATGAGGACCAAACTCAATATGATATTATATCCATCTTTATATTTAATGTTCATGTTTTTTTTAAAAAAATATTTGCAAGTAGCAGCCATGGATGGGATGGGGTGGGGTGATAACTATTGGGATTGATGTTTTTGGGGAAGGAGTGTTTAACCGTTTCCTTCACTGCTGCTGCAGCCATGACGGATATCGGGAGGCAGGGGGGAGGATCCTGGGATTAAATATAAAATGCATTATATTAGAAAAATTACTTGCATAAATATGTATATTAGGCCCAAAATGTACAAAGATTAGGAGAAATGCACACAAAAATGCACACGAATTTTCAAGAGAAGTTTTCTTTAAACATAAATTCTTAGAGTTTGGGATGACCCAGACTTAAGACTGGAAAAATTAGAAACTGAGAGAAACTCAAATTGACAGATTCATCCATTCCTAGCTGGACTTGATCTCATCTGGCAGGGCTTTTATTACGCTCTTCTGTTATCCCTGGAGTAGTTTGCGCACACATGCTAAGAAGAGCTGTATGTACTCGGACGTACACTCGTTTAGCTAATGTAGCTTATACACTCAACGTACAGATGTGGGAAGAGCAAAAACCAACTTAAGAAGCATTGTGAAAAGAGCCCTGTTGGACTTTTCCTTTTCTTTCCAACACAGCCTCCTTGGTTTGCTTGATGTTGCGGTGGAGGTGAACATCACAGCAATTGTCCGGCTGACAATGGATGGCACAGGCTACCCCAAGCTGGTGATTGATCACTGCGATACACTTCTCGGAGGCATTAAAATCCGACTCCTTAGAGGGTGAGCATCGCCCGCCTGTGCAGACTGGCCACAGTCCTTGCTGCATTATGGCCTTGGGAATGTTGGCCGTGCTTGGTCTCATCATCTTCATGGGTGGTGGCTCAGCTCACCTTCTTCTTCCAATTGCATGTGGCCCAAGAGATGCTAGCACGTGGCCAACAATTTTGTGTCTTCCAAAAGAAGTTCCCCATTTCTGTAGTCTTGTACCATCTGGTCTTTGCCCTGTTATCAGGGCATGGGCCATGTACCATTTGGATTTGTTGTTTATTATGACCATTTGCAATCCATTTTCAATCATCATTCTCACAGTGAGGTATACAAATTAAATGAAGCTAAAGGTGTGTGTGTGTGTGGGGAGGGAATAGTATCAAACAACAACAAAATGCAGCGGAGGAGGGGCAAGTCAAAATTACAATGCCTGCATGAAAACTAAAACAAAGAACAGTCTTAACTGCCCTTCTCCAAACAGCGCAGAGTTAAATGATAGAATTCGCTACCACAAGATGTAGTGATGGACACACTTTGGACGGCTTTAAAAGGGGAGTGGACAAATTCCTGGAGGAGAAGGCTCTCAATGGCTACTAATCATGATGGCTATGTGCTACCTCCAGTAACAGAGGCAGTAAGCCTATATACACCAGTCCCTGAGGAACATGGTTGGGAGGGTGCTGTTGCACCATGTCCTGTTTTAGTGGTCCCTGGTCAATAGCTGGTTGGCCACTGCATGAACAGAGTGGTGGACTAGATGGACCCTCGGTCTGATCCAGCATCAGGGCTCTTCTTATGTTCTTATCTAAAGGGGGCCAGCCCCCAGATCTGCAAGCGGGGGTTAGTTGCAGAGCTTAAAGACCACTCCATTCAGCAGTGGCCACCAGCCTCACAGATGGAGGAAGCACCAAAAGATGCTCAATGACTCCTCTCTTAAAGAGTTGGAAGAAGGTGCTCCCTTCAGGGTCCTGTCCCAGACCATAAAGGGTTATGAACATAAGAAATGCACCAGGGCCTTGAAACAAGACAGCCATCAGTGGAGCTCAGTCAGCATAGGTGTTCAATGCAGCTCATGTCAGAAATGAATCCACCTTCCACATTCTGAACCACCTGCAGTTTCTGAATAGCCTTCAAGGACAGATGTCTCTTTGGGCCCATCTTCCGGATCCATACCCCAGCATCCCCCACAGCAGAGGTAGGCAACCTGGTGCCCTCCAGATGTTTTGGACTACAGCTCCTACCAGCTGGTCAGGAATGGTGGGAGTTGTAGTCCAAAATATCTGGAGGGCACAAGGTTGCCTGCTCCTGCTGTGCAGCATTGCATGAGGTACGGACTGGCACTTTTGGATCAGCAAGGTGGCTTCATTGTTGCCCCAAAAAGTCTTGCAACTTCACCCCACCCCACCCCACCCACACATGCAAGAGGAGCTACAGGAAGGTCTTTAATCTCCCTGATCTTTGGGACGTTCTGGCCATCAGAGTTTAGGGGAGGGACAGAGAGTCAACTGGAAGCATTTTGCAGTTGGAATTTCGACACAGGGAAATTTGGACAGAAGCAGGAAGTTGAATGTTTATAGATACAGGTGGTGAAATCTGGGGTCCAGCCCTTGGAGACTGCAACAGTTAAATGTAGGGGGAATATGAATCAGTATTATCAGTTACACTGTTTAAGGAGCCCCTTTTCTCCCCAAATGCTCTGCTTGGAAATCTACAGATACCATCCATGTGCCTCCAGGTCTATCTTGTCAGGAGGAAATGCTGCCCCGGCCTCCTCTCTGCTCAGGGGAGCGGAAAGCACAACCCAGTCAACTGAGTTTCTGGCCGCTCAGTCTCATCCTTCAATCCTTTGTCATTGTTTTCTTTCCCTTTTCTTCCCAGCCTGCTTCCAATTGTGGACAATTTATTAGCACGTGTCCTTAACAAGCTCCTTCCTGACCTGGTAAGTGTTGTGATCAATCAAGGCGTGTGCGGCCATAAATGCAACAAGAAGGTCTGGCTCATGACAGCAAAGGCCGTTTCAGGAGGACACACAGAGAACTCCCCCTCACTAAAACCCTCACAGAACTATAGAATATCCTGCTACTTCTCTCTCTCTCTCTCTCTCTCTCTCTCTCTCTCTCTCTCTCTCATCTTTAATCCACCTCAATGTTTTCCTGCACAACCCCCACTGAAATCATTCAAGGGTTGCACTCATGGATTATTCTCTTAGCTGGCTGTCGTTTCCGGCTCGGTCGTGGAGACAATGCTTTCCTCATGAAATAATAATTACATTAAGGAAGCTTTTAAACAGGAGTAACTATTTGCACAATTGCATTGTTTGTTTTGCCAAGTTTTGCCACAAATGTCTCATGGGAATGTTGCATTTTCCAGCTTTGCCCCATCCTCGACATTGTCCTGGGTCTCGTCAATGATCAGTTGGGACTTGTGAACTGTAAGTTTCTGTTGTTGTTTCTGTCTCTTCTTGCTCTTTAATGGAGCATTAAATTGGCCTGAGGATGCCTCCTTAGGAAGAACCCAGAAGAGTGTAGGGCTGCTGTCTCTCTGCTGCCCCTGCTCCTGTACCTTCATGAAACACGTGGCATCTTTAGATTCTCGCATGTGGGTTTGCACTAGGGTGACCATATGAAAGCAGGATAAGGCTCCTGTATCTTTAATAGTTGCATAGAAAAGGGAATTTCTGCAGGTTTCGTTTGTATGCATGCAGCACCTGGTGAAATCCCCTCTTCATCACAACAGTTAAGGCTGCAGGAGCTATATTAGAACGACCAGATACAAGAGAGGACAGGACTCCTGCATTTTTAACTGTTGCGTTGAAGAGGGGATTTCACCAGGTGCTGCATGCATACAAATGACACCTGCTGAAATTCCCTTTTCTATGCAACTATGAAAGATAACGGAGCCCTGTCCTTCTTTCCACGTGGTCACCCTACCAGAGAACCAGTTTTGCTAACCACAGAGCCTGAAGTGTCATATGAACAGGCCCATTGTTTCATATATATTATTCTCATCACATACAGATGAGATTACTGAATTGCCAATGATCTATCTGTTTTGAGGGACATAGTTCCAGAACTCTTAGAATGTTTTGGAGACACAGAATTTACTTGGTCTGGAGGGTTCTTGTGTGGTTTTGATTTTGGGAAGCAGGAGCTGGCATTCTGAAGAGGTTTCGGTTGCCAGGGCTGGTGCATGTGCAGGAGAACCTCCTGGTGGACTGTATCCTGCAAGGGCCTGCTCTGTTGATGCCCAACCCTCTGCCGCTCCTAATGACACCCTGGACCTGACGATCAATGGACAGAAGCCTGGCAGCCCCTGACTGCACCCTTCTCTCTCCTTACAGCACTGGTCCCACTGGGTATATTGGGAAGCGTCCAGTACACGGTCTCCAGCCTCCCACTCGTCACGGGACATTTCCTGGAAGTTGATTTAAATGTGAGTCCCAAGGTTGCTGAAGGGGTCTTGAGCGTGCAGTGGGCCCTGCATGGATTTGTGCTGGCTCCCTTCTCACTTTCCTGGAGTGAGGAAAGCCGGGTGTTGCTGTTTGTGGATCCCACCATGACTGTGGGAGTGGGCTTTGAATCTAGCTGCCCAAGGTCTTTATTGCCTGAACTCACTGAGGAAGATGTTGACAGGAGATGACCGGGCTCTTTCTTATACTAGCCTTCTAGATTGGGGTTGGGGTAGGGGCAAAATCGGAGAGTATGGAAACAGCTGCAGGAAATGTACCCATGCTGGGTGCAGTACCAGCTCCAGGCTTTTGAGAGCCCTGGGGCAAGCGATCCTCCATAGGGCCCCCTCCCTCAAGGAGTCTACCTTCTCCCCCCCCCTTTGTCACCAGCTGCTCCTCATCCTCCTTCCCATCATTGCTCCTGCTTCTCACCACCACTGTTGTCTAGACGAGAGTGAGAGGCAGGTGAACAAGTCGTCCTCCAACAGTAAGCCCCTTTCTACACCTAAGGGTGTAGAGGGAGGGGTGCGATCCTGGACTTACCTGCTTCCCCCAGGATACAAACAGGAAGCGCGATGTAACACCCATCGCGGGCGCCATTTTTTTAAAGCTACAGAGAGCAGTGGGAGTGCGGCAGAAAAGATAGGGAACCTCCTGTGCAGCCCCTGCCATCTTGACGATGGCAGAATTGCTTCCCCACACCATGGCCACAGAGCCACCCCTCGCAGCTCTGTGGCCATTTCATGTCTTGGGATGGCGGGAAAACCAGGATGTCCCCGGTTTCTGCTATCCCGGGGTTTCCCTGGGGTCATCCCTGCTTGCCCCCGAGATCCCCTGTGTGCCATTTAGATGCACAGGGACAACCCAGGGATGGCCCCGGGAAAAATCGCTGATGTAGACATGGCCTAAGCCTAGTGATAGAGCCAGCCATGCCAACCAAGCCTAGCCCTAGTTGGGTGTGATGAGCATCCATCAGAAACCATTGAAAGCAGATATTCTGAATCTCTATTGGGAGGTCTGGCTCTGACCTCATCCCAGGCACTATGAATCCCAATTGAGATGCCCTCCATGGCATACTTTGGATTGTGGGTCTTCACGCTTCCCTTCCCCTGGGAGCAACAGAGGCTTCCTTCTGGAGAAAGAGGAAACATAGAGGACTGCTGGAAGAGGGTAATCATAGTCCAGAGCCACAGAGAGGTCAGATGATGCCAAACTATCTGCATGTTAAATAGCAAAAATGGCTGTTCTGGGTTGTTGGATACAAGGGAGCAGATGTGGTTTTTTGGCAGCCATAGATCAGAGGCAAGGGGTAGTTTTTTCTATGAAAGGGGTACAAGAAATAATTCTGTGTCTTTGTTGGGAGCTGTCAGGGCAGCTCATAGAGCAACAGGGCAACTCCAAGGGCTGGCTCATGGCATTTTCGATACCCGAAGTGGTTGTGTTGTGTGATCAAAGAGAATGTCCCAATCTGAGGATGCCGAGGGGGAAGCTTATGGTTGCATCTAGCTGCACGTGATCATTCATATTTTTGCAGAGGATAATGGGATGCTCCTCTCAGATAACCCATGACCTCATTTGTGCCCTTAAAATGCTGCAGCTCCTGGCAAAAGTTTGGGTTGACTCTGCAGATGAGCCAGACCTGGAAATCCCATTCTCGGAATTATGAGACTAGTGATTCCTGCCATCTTTCTTAGATTGCCTTCAAACTCATCCTCCAAATGATGATTCCATCACCTGACTAGTGGAGTTCAGGAGGAGACAACCAAATGAAAGCACCTGCCTAGTATTTGCTGGAACCTGCAACAGTTTTGTCTCTTCCTTCTAGACTATAGTTGGTATGGTGGCTGGACCTCTCATTGACTACCCACTGGGCAAGCCAGAAGCCGTCCCCTTGCCAGCCCGGGTGCCCATGCCTCCGATGCCGCCAATGCCCGATACAACCAACTCCCAGCTCGGACTCTCTGTGAACTTCCTCAGCTCTGTCGTTGCTGTCCTGCAGAAACAAGGGGCTATGGACATTGACATTTCAGACGGCATGGTGAGTGGGGAGGTGGACGCACAGTGGAGGCTCTCTGATACTTTTGTAGCCTCCAAGCCAAGATGGGAAGCAGAAGGCACATGGGCAAACGAGAACATTCAGAATTTCAGGCAGCTGCATCCTTCATTTCCAAACAGAGACGCTCACACCAGGCAGCCAGACTCACCCTCTGAGCTGGAAAAGTCTGTGCCGAACCCCAAGTGTATAGTGTCTGATGTTGGTTTCAAAATGAAAGGAACTCTTCATATGCTCAAAAGCACTCTCAGTGCCAGGCTGGGTCCTGGCACTGAAAACAGATCCTGGGGCTAAATCTTGGTAAGCCATTGTTCAGATTATGTCATATGCAGCCAAGAAATAACGAATGAATAGCTGGGATGTTCATGACTACCTTTTGCACATTTCTCTCTCTCTTTCTTTACCAGTTCCCTGAACTCCCTCCTCTGACCACCTCAACTCTCGGGGCTTTGATTCCTGCGGTGAGTCCACTCGGGTTAGGCTGGGTCTGAGCCAGAGCTTTGCACAACCCTGTTGGCCACTGCTGCGCAACTCCTGCTGCGCAGGCTGTTCTGTGTGCTGCACCTTAGTTTTCGCCTTGCGAATCCAGGCAGCCTAAGATGGGGGGAAGTTAGGAAATGAACGGTGTATGAATTCCATGAGCACCAAACAAAAAGGAGGTTTTAAAAACAAATGTAGGATTTCTCCTGGCTCCTGCATGAATATAAATAACAACTACAACAATAAGCATAGAAAGTGAAAGGAAGCCAAAACAAAGGGACTATGTCAAAAAATGACTATACAGTTCAGTAAGGAGCCTCCACAAATTCACCGTGATATAACAAATGTGAAGCAAAAAAATACACCAGCCTTTTCCAACCTGGTGCCCTCCAGATGTGTTGGACTACAAATCCCATCATTCCCCAGCCACCATGGCCAATGGTTCAACACATCTGGAGGACTGGTGGGGTGGACTTGCAAAACAACAACAAGTAAGCCCACCCACCAGCAATTCAACCCAATGTAAATACTTTCAATTCGGCCTCATAGTCATATCCACTTATGGTATATCTGCACTCACACTACTTTAGCAGTCATTCCCCTCCCCGGGAACACTGGGAATTATATTTCCCAGGTGGAAGGATTAGGGATCCCTCAGAAAATGCCCAGCACCGTCACCGAACTACAATTCCCAGGACTGCCTGGGTGAAGCCATGACAGTTAGCATGATAGAAAATGTCCATAGGGTTATGGCATGGATGTATATCTGAAGATACCATTGGTCTGTTCTGATTGACCCTAAGAACTTTGGGAAGTGTAGTGCAATGCACTCCGAAACACAAGTTTTCAGAAGTATATCCAGCTGAGTTCCTTGGGACTTACTCCCTAAGAAGAGTGCTTTGGATTTCAGGCTCAGTTGGTTATTTACAACACTTCAACCACGCCTTTCATCCATGTGGAATCCAAGGGGCCTGGGACACCATTATTGCTTTGATGTATCACAGACCTGAACCTGGCCCATTGCTGGGAACTGACCGTAGGACTTGCAGAGTGAAAAGCCATTACATGCACAGGTTTGAATCCCTGTTGTGTCCAGATGTAATGGCTCTAGCCCGGCCCCCTCTCTCCCACAGTGCCCAACCAGATGACGTCCTCAGCCCTCTCATGCCGTCTGTCCCTCAGCCTCTGGACAAAAAAAGATGGGGAGAAGCAGGTTCTCAAGGATGCCAGGGGTTTAGAGTGGACCCTAAAAGACATGCCAGTGTGGCCAGTGGGAGTCTGACTAGCAGGTCCCTGACGCAGGCCAATCCTGCCTTCCCTGCATCTTTCCTCTGGGCAATCCACAGGTGTTCCAGATGTTTCCGGAGCCACGGCCTCTCCTTCTGAAGGTGTCCGTCCCGGAAGTTCCAGTGGTGAAACTGCACAAAGACAAGTGTATAATCCATCTTAAGGCTATTTCTGAAGTGCTGGCAGCCAAACCAAACGATGCCCACCAATCGCTCTGTGTCCTAAACATTGTGAGTATTGAGAAACAGCCGTGGCATTGTAGATCTCTTCCTTTCATGTAGTTCTTGTACTTTGAGTGTGTTGCAGGCGGGATATCTTTCCTGGTTGTAAAAATTCCTTTTTCAGTCTTTTATCATCCAGAGCTCCATCAGACGAGCCATTTTATTGCACGCTCGTTACTGGGCACTCATGGATTTTTGCGGGTCCCTCTCATGACCTCGTCTGCCTCCCGCCCCTTCTAGCCTTCTTCGCGCCACAAAAAAACACCCCAGTAAGTCCGACTTATTTTTAAAGACGGAAGTTGCCGCTACCTCCTGCTGTGTGCAGGAGAAGCAACGGGAGCAAAACGGCCCACTGAATGGGCCATGTGGATGTTGTGTAGTTCCTCTTTCAAAAGAGGAAGTAACAAGGGATGAACATGTGGGCGGAGAAGTGATGGTAAGCAAATGCGATTCCCCCCCTTGTGATGATGCTCCCAATGAGCTGAGGAAAGGGGACACTGGCTGGATCAGACGATGTTTCAGAGCTCCAGTTGGGCCCTTTTTGAGGAGTATCCTTTTTTTGTGCTGATCTTGTCTCCTCCCTCTGGGCAGGACTTATGCACATGCAATCCTATGCAGGCGGGCCAAATTATGCAGTCAGTTCCCAAGATAAAATCCTGGGAAGCCTCTACACAAAGGATTTTACACACATTGGCTCATTTGGTTATGCCATCCTCACATGATTGGTGTGGAGATGGGGCTGGCACATCAGCTAAAAGATGGGCCAAGACCTCTGAACTTCTATGTCTGGGACACATATCATATGGGATAAAAGATCGGTGCTGCAGACTTCAACTGAGAAAGTTAGCTGTGCAAGTAACATTAAGAACATCAGAACATCAGAAGAGCCCTGATGCCGGATCAGACCAAGGGTCCACCTAGTCCAGCACTCTGTTCAGAGCCTATTTACACATGATGCAATAGCATCCTCCCACCCATGTTCCCCAGCAACTGGCGTATATAGGATTACTATAGTTATAGCTATCGACTATGTATTTAATGAGGTCATTGGACAATACGCAAAAGGACCAGGAGAAGGCCATGCAGTCTACGTTAGACGGTCAGGGCAAGTCAGGTTGAGGAGTGGCTCTTGTGTTCATGAGTCATGGCGAGTGGGCCCAGACCTTCCTGAGCCTTGGGGAGGGGTGTGATTAAAGAAAGGTCAAGATGAACATCTTTTCCATTACAGGAGGGTTCTTTGTGGGCTAAATTTTCTGTTGAAGACAACAAGCTGAAAATTAGTGTCGAACTTGAGAAGTGAGTAAAGCACCTCTTAGCTTAAAAGTTCCGTCCTTTGGCTCATGCATTTGCCAAAGGGAGATTGGGGTGGTGGGTGATGGAGAAAGGTTATTTCTTTCGGTGAATGTTTCTCATGTCCCTGCCTTTCCAATACAGCAGAAATACCCAAGGCAACTTGCTTCAAAGGTTAAACAATTAACCTATAAAGACCACAACAAAACAAAAATCTCAACCCAAACAGATAAAAAGCAGTCACAAACGCAAGACAGCAAGGGAAAATAACATCAGCCACGTCAAAGGCATTGAGTGCCCCAGTGCATATGTAAAGCTCTACCCTCCTTTCGACCCTCCTAAAAGGGGGTGGTGGGGATTCCTTTCTACTAGGGGTGTGCCCTGGATCAGCTCTGATCCACGATCCGGAGCCGATCCAGGGGAAATCAGATGCAATTATCCAATTTCCAATCACCCCTCTGGATCGTCCGATCTTTTCCGAACCGGTCTGGAAGGACCCGATCCGGTTCAGGAAAAATTGGAAGATTGGCGGGCGCCCACTGGTGCCCGCTGCTGCTTCCATTGGCAGGCGCCAGGAGGCGCCCGCCAATGGAAGCAGACAGCGGGGTGGGGCCTTACCTGGGAGGGCTGTCCTTTTCCATTGGCGAGCGCCAGCGGGCGCCCACCGATGGAAGCGGACAGCCCTGCCAGGTGAGGATCATGGGGGGGGCTTACCTGGGGGGGCGTCCTCCTCCTTCCGTTGCGGGCTGTAAACTACTGCAACCTAGGCTTCGCAGCCTAGTTTACAGGAGAGCGCCAGGTGATCCTGGTGCTCTCCTGTAAACTATTCCGCGAGGCCTAGTTTGCAGTAGTTTACCAGCAACGGACGGAGGAGGTCGCCCCGCCAGGTGAGGAGTGGGGGGTGGCTTACCTGGGGGGGGCTGTCCGCTTCCATTGGCGGGCGCCTGCAGGCGCTCACCGATGGAAGCGGACAGCGAGGGGGGGCTTACCTGGGAGGGCTGTCTACTTCCATCGGCAGGTGCCAGCAGGTGCCTGCCGATGAAAACAGACAGGCTAGCCAGGTGAGGATCACGGGGGGGGGAGGCTTACCTGGGGGGGCTGTACGCTTCCATCAGCGGGCGCCAGCAGGCGCCCACCGGTGGAACCAGACAGCCCGGCCAGGTGAGGATCGCAGGGTGCAGGAGGGAGGGGAGGAGGGGGGGGAGGAAGGCCCACTTACCTGCCGGGACATCTTCTTCCTTCATCTGCCAGAGATCTACTGAGAACTAGGCTTCGTGGCCTAGTCCTCAGTAGAGCCTGGCGCTCTACTGAGCACTAGGCTGTGAAGCCTAACTCTCAGTAGATCTCCAACAGGTGAAGGAAGAGGACGCCCTGGCAGGGAAGGAGGAGTGGGGGGGGCTTACCTGCCGGGGCCGTCCACTGCCATCCACTGCCACCCGGGCGGCAGGCGGCAGCGGATGGCAGAGGATGGCCCAAGCAGGTAAGAAGAACCGCAAGGGGGGGGCTTCACTGCTGGGACCGTCCGCAGGAGCCCGCGGACGGCCCTGGGAGGTAACCGCGGGGGTGGGGGGAGGGACAAGGAGGGGGGAGTTAGGCCCCCACTCACCCACCTGCCGCCATTTTTCCCCATAGACTTGCATTGGGGGAAAGCTTTCTTTCCCACAGTGCAAGTCTATGGGGAAAACAAAAATGGCAGCTGATCCAAAAATCGGATATCCGATTTTTGGATTAGGATTGGGCCTGATCTGATCCGGGGGGCCTCTGATTTTGTCCAATCCGATCCGGGACAAAATTGGAGGTCCCAATCCGGGTCTCGATCCGATCTGGGGGGTCCCTGCACATCCCTACTTTCTACTACAGATGGGTGTAGAGGGCCAGAGGGGCAGCTATCCCAGAAGTGCCTGCTTTTGGGATCGTTGCGTTAAGCCACACGCATTGTGCGACGACCCGGGCTCCTCCCGAGTCGTCGCACATCGTGCCCGCCATTTTGTTTAATTTTTTTTTCTGGGAAGAGTGCAGGAGCCCTCTTCCCGGGAAAGGTAAGGTTTTTTTTCAAAAAAGAAAACTTGCGTGCGGGCCCACATACCCCTCCCTGCCCTCCTGGGGGGTGGCGAAACTGGTGTCACCCCCTCCCTTGATGGGCACGGAACTGTGTGGTGTGGCTCCGTGCCCATTGGTGGTGCTGCGCTTACTTGCACGTAAGTGTGGCAACATCCGAGCCGGCTGGCCACATCGGGATTTTTCAAGCTTCCCTCATCCGTGGAAAATCCCGTGGCTGCCCACGGAACCAGCCGGGGACATTCCAGGCTAAACGCCTGGTTTAGAAAGGGCCCTAGACTGTGTTCCCGCTACAGAAGAGAGAAAGCTGGGTGAGGTCATTTGTATCTGACCCTGTTTAGTGCCCACAGTTCCGAATATGTCCATGTGTGGATCTCCCCCCCATTGCAGCCGGATGAGGACACTGACAGTAACCTGTAGATTGACTCTAATTCCCCTTTGATTATTCTCTTTGTTTCTGCAGGACCCACCTCTCGCTGGCGTCTACAAACATTGGGAAATTTGATGTAAGAATATAGCTTGGTTGAGCACTGGGGTGAAGGCAAGGGGAACCCTGCATCTGGGGTGAGGTGGTTCATAGACAAACAAGGTATCCCATGTGCGACAAGAACATCTCCTCCTGTTTCCTCTCATGCCAGAGCACTAGAAGGTGTAGTCAAGAGGTAGAGAAGCCACCCATAAGAGGCAAGTCACTAAAGGCATAAGCACATGTTAAGTAGGCACAAATCTAGGTTTTCCACTGACTGTACATTCAATAGGGAATTGCAGCCAATCTTGGCTCTCTACATGCTGTGATGTGTGTATTTCCAAACATGTGCTTGCCACATTACGTTTTTAGGTGTACAGATATGTACACCTAACAAACTTCCTTTGTTAGGTGTACATATCTGCCCATTTTAATGTGTGGAGCTACTTGGGGCTTTCCCATTGCACCGTTCAGTCAACAGTGCATGTGTCACATATAATTGCTCGCTTTTCGTCACGTCCCAAACATCTGACACCATCTTGCAAGTGCAGAGGAAGATTTAGGATCAGCCTTAGGATTCTCATCTCTGTGGCCAAGGAAGATAAAGCACTTCTGGGTTCTAGGGAAAGTTTGCAACCAGGAGCAATTCTTGGGGTTCACTTCAAGCTCAGTCATGCGTAGCCAAGAGGGAAAGCGAAGCAGAGCAATATAGAGCATGTCAGGTTTAGAATGAAGACCTGATTAAATCCAGAAGAAACCCAGTGATGGGGCCCTTGGTTATTTTTGGACTTTGGATAGCTGTTGAACCCCTTTTCTTCTTGATGCAGGTCCAACTCATGGAGGGGTTGGTCGGCAAGATTTTTGAAGTTGCGTTCCTTCCAGCCATGAATGGTAAGGCCAATGATACCCCCTTCCCCAATTGTTAGAGTTATGTTTTGTTTGGTAAACGTACAGCTGTGCAGCTTTAGCATGTAATTGGTGCAAAGCAAGGCTATAGAACTAAACACACTCATGCTGGTACTTTGAGTTAGGAGATAGCATTGTTAAGAGCCTATAGCTCCTGGGAAAACAAAAGTACTTTCAGAGAGAGAGAGAGAGAGGCCCCCTCCACAAGAATGCGCCTTTGCGCCTGGTTCCGCGATTATGCGCATTATCGCGGAGGCGCATTTACTCACAATCCCTCTGCACGGGAGGCGGCGGGAAGCGGCGAAGCGCATTAAAAGATGCCCAAAAAGCGCTTTCCAGGTAGTTAATGCGCATAATCGCTTGTTCACACAGCGAAAATGCGCTTTAACGGCCGGAGCAAAATAAAAGTCGCTATTTAACGCGCGTTCGAAAATGCGCATTATCGGGGAGATAACGCGCCTGTACGCCCGTTTTGCGCTCCGCTCGTGTGTAGGTAAAATTTATAATGAGCCTTCAAGGCTCATTAAACGCCCCGTGTGGAGGAGGCCAGAGAGAGAGTTGAGTGCAGCCATTATGGTTGCCTGCTTCAGACAAAGAGGAAGCTCAACTAACTGAGAAGAAGGAGGAAGGAAGTGAAGCCTAAGAGTTGCAATCTATTATATCAACAAGTGGTTACAAGAAGAAATTAGAGGAGGAAGAAACCGGTTTCCTTTCTGTCCATTGCCCCCCACTGGTTCAGATAACTTATCATAAGCGTTGTTGCTCCACTCCAACACCAATGCTATTTAACACTCTGATCTCTTTCTTTCATGCCCCAAATCAGACCACATTAAAGTTCACGGCAGCCCCAATTAGGAATGTACAAGAATTCATTTCTGTTCACAAATCATGGAAATGTGTCCCGTTCGCAATCCCAAATGCAAAGTTGAGCAGGAACACTTTTTTTAGGAATGTTTGCAAATTCCTGAATTTATTATGATTGCATTTTAAAAATGTGTATTTTTTTTTAAAAAAAGTGTTCTTTGAAGTGCACCCTCCCTTGAAAAATAAGCATTTTCACATTTTTGTCAATGGGGAAAAGTGCATACTCCTGAAAAATATGCAAGAAATGGACAGTTTCCACATTCAAATGTACCCAAAAAACAGGTCAAATAAGGGGCACATGCCGAAAGGAGCTTCAAAGTGATTTTGGCAGGCTGGTTCAAAAAGGAGACTTGTTACACAATATGTTTAGAACTGCAGATTGGTTTTGCTTTAGGCAAAATTCGGTGGAAGAAACCAGAACAGGGGATAAGGGGTGAAGCTCTTGAGTTACATAGAATCATAGAACAGTAGAGTTGGAAGGGGCCTCTAAGGCCATCGAGTGCTCAGTGCAGGAATCTACCTTAAGGCATACCTGAAAGATGGTAGACCAGCTGCCTCTTGAAGACCTCTAGTGTGGGAGAGCCCACGACCTCCTTAGGTCATTGGTTCCATTGTCGTACTGCTCTAACAGTCAGGAAGTTTTTCCCGATGTCCAGACAGAATTTGGCTTCCTGTCACTTGAGCCCATTTTTCTGCGTCCTGCATTCTGGGATGATCGGGAAGAGATCCTGGCCCTCCTCTGTGTGACAACCTTTCAAGGACTTGAAGAGTGCTATCATGTCTCCCCTCAATCTTCTCTTCTCCAGGATAAACATGCCCAGTTCTTTCAGTCTCATAGGGCTTTGTTTCCAGACCCCTTATCATCCTTGTTGTCCTCCTCTGAACACGCTCCAGCTTGTCTGCATCCTTCTTGAAGTGTGGAGCCCAGAACTGGACCCAATACTCAAGTTGGGGCCTAACCAGTGCCGAATAGAGGGGAACCAGTACCTCGCGCGATTTGGATGCTATACTTTTTTTGCAGCCACATCACACTGCTGGCTCATATTCAGCTTGTGATCTACAACAATTTGTAACCCGCCCAGAGAGCTTCGGCTATTGGGCGGTAGAGAACTGCAGTAAATAAATAAATAAATAAATAAATAAGTTAGACTGCCCAACGTGCATATATAAACCTGCCAATTTAAGGTTACAGCTTCATGCATCTTATGAAGCAGGCAGTGGCCCTTTCTACACCATAGGAGTGTAGAGGGCGGGGAGCTGGCGAACCCGGAAGTAGCCACTTCCGGGTTCATCACTCCTGTGGACACCACAATGCGACGACCCGGGCTGCTCCTGGGCCATCACAGCCGCCATTTTGTTTTTGTTTTTACTTGCAGAAGAGCACTCTAGCGCTCCAATGAAAGGTTTGTGCGGGGGGGAACTGTGGGTGAAATTGCAGTCCCCCTCTCCCCTGCCATCCTGGGGATTGCGATTTTGCTTTCCCCCTCTCCTGATAGCCACGGAGCCGCATGGTGTGGCTTGGTGGCCATCTGTGCTGCTGTGCTTACTCACGCTTAGGCGTGGCAGCACACGGGCAGGCGACCACATTCTTCCGGGGTCTCGGGAAATTCCTGGGACCATGGAAGAATCAGGATTTTTCTGGTTCCTGAGAATCAGGAAAATTCCCGTCCACCCCCCCCCCCCCCAGGGACTCCCTGTGCATCATTCGGACACACAGGGAGCAGCTGGGGTCCAACCCAGGCGTTTTCCCTCGTATGGAAAGGGCCAATGTCCGTGGAAACTTATGTCAGAATATAATTGTTAGTCTTCAAGGTACCGCAAGACTCTTTGTTATTTTTGCTGCAACAGACTGAAACAGCTGCCCTTTGGAGAACGGTTTCCCCTTGAAACCAGAAAATTAATCATGTTTTCTTTCCAACCACAGCTGTATTAGGCGAGGGCGTCCCCCTCCCCAAACTGCTGAACATAGACTTCAACAATGCCGACATTGATGTGATTGAAGTAAGTGCCCCAGCTCTGCATGTAGAAGGTGATGTTCACTTGCGTCGCCTGAACGTTACTACAGCCTCAGGCTGGCTCACGCAGAAACATTTGGTGTTTAATGACCCAGCCATTGCTTTCCGGCTGAGCCTTCCCATGAGTGCTTCTTGGCAGGGAAGCGATCACTGGTTTTGGAGGTAATCAAGTGATGATGAGAAGCATGTGTCAAGGGGGCCTTTCAGAGAGATGGTGCCGCGAGGGCAGCCATGGCCCCTCAAATGGTGCAGTTCAGCGGCATCAGTTCCCCGGTTCAAGCTTATTTCGGCGGGGGTAAGGAAGAAGCCAAGTGCTGTCCCTTTTCCTTCCTTCCTCACAGCCACTGATGGTCCAGAAGGGCCTTCCATTGTCAGTCATCAAGCATGCAGTAATCAAGTGGGGGGGGGGGTTGCACATGCATACGTGAACCAGTCTTTTCTCTTTGGGTGCCAGAGCTAGGTTGGGAAACAGGCATTTGAAAAATGCACGTTGGGCACAGAATCTTGAGGAACTGGGACAAGGATTGAGGGGCAGTGTATGCATGTGTCCAGAGTCCTCATGCCTGGAAGGCTGCACTGGAACGGGCAAAGGGTTGTTCTGCATCGGTGCATTAGCATGGTTGTGTGGCCAAAAGCAGTAGGTCAGATCCTGCGTTCATGATGCCACGTTGGCACACGTTCCTCCTAAATCCTGCAGTTTCGCCAGAGCAGGGGGCATCTGGTAATCCCTATGCCAGGAGAGAGTATGGGGTTTCCAGTGGTCATCTGGGTAATGGAGCCGCCCCCACTTCCCCCTGCCCTCTTCCTGGCTTTTGGTGACCAATTGCTGGTCACCATCCACTTAGAATGACCCCCCCCCCCCCCGATTGATCATGGAGTAAGGTCAGATGGCGGAAGAGCCGGGGGGACCTCACTCCCAATGAAAAAGTCGGAGTAAGTCCTGGACATTTTAACTACGCAGCTTCATGGAAAAGCCCCGTGGTGGCTGTGAATATGTGGCTGCATCATATAACTGATGCAGCGCTGATTTGCAGCCCCTGTGGGGCTTTGTATAGACAGCCCCTTCGTCTTACTTAAAGCAGATCCATTGAAATCAATGGAACAAGTCAGTCATGACTAACTTAATTCCCATTTATTTCTGGGTCTGTTCTCAGCATGTCTAATCCTGGATCCAACCCAATGACTTGAATGCTCTGAACACATTTATTATTTAAATAAATAAATAAATAAATAAATAAATAAATAAATGAGACTCTCTGTAGTTAGGCAGAGTTTTCTCACATTTGTTGTGCTTGTACCATCAAAGGCCATGTGGACATTACTAGATATAGGACTCTTTAAAGCGGTGAGGGTTTAATCTTTGAAGATATGAGACCCCATAGATCTCAGCCCCAGAGACCCTTCTCAGTGACATGCCTTTTCAACATGCTGGAACATTTTTAAAAAGACAGACAGACAGACAGAGAGCGAGCTATGTTGTGGGAATCCATCCACCAACAATGATGTGGGCCAAATTCAGAATGTCAAAGAACTGGGTACCAAAGCTTCTGAATGACCCCTCCTTTCTCTCTCTTTTTGTCAGGATCTGCTTGTGTTGTCTGCATGAGTCAATGAAGAGATACAAAGTGGAGCACAAGAACAGCCAGAGAAGGAGTCTGGGGCACCTGCTTCGCCGCCACATCGCTCTCCAAACCGAATAGATCCTACATGGGCGCTGCGCCTTCCAGGCAAACACAAACCTGATTTCAACTGCAGGTTGATTTAGACCGGAGTTTGTCGTTTCCCACCATTGATTAGACTGTTGCATATTCTGTGTACAGTAAGCTTCACTGTCGCTTTATGGTTTTCCAGAGGTTGGGCTTGCACATTCATGCGTTTCTTGTCTTATTCGTTTTAATAAATGTTTCTGCTTCCACTGCAGTTGGAATGAGTTGAGTCTCTCTAACTTTGGCCGCAAACAACATCTAGCAGTTATCAAAGGAGGAGGGAGGAGGGATGAAAGTATCATGTCTGCTGAGAAGACCATGAGCAGGTTGCTCAATGCTCCTGATGGAGTTCAAGGCTGGGGATGCCACACCTTGCATTTTCACCTGTCCATGGGACTGTGTAGTACCCTGATAATGGAGCAAAGGAGAATGCTCAATTGCAGGGCGGGTGGCTGCCCCTTTGTTTCAGAAAACTGCTTGAAGTCTTGCAGGAAAATGTCGAAGGTTTGGGGGATTTTAGGAGAATTTAGCTGTGTCAAAGAATCGACATCTTAGAGGATGGAATCAGGCATGCCGTGATTACTGAGAGGAGAGCTCCCACTAGCTTGATACATCATTGGATTGACATTTCTTAGGAATTTGGGGGAATGCTCAGAAAATTCTGGCTTTTTTTTTTCCTTTTTGAGGGAGAAGGAGAGAGTTCTCTGAAAACATTTAACCCTGGCAGATCTCACTCCTGGTTCTTCTTCCACTTCCCCCAAACATACTCTTATGAAAGGCGAGGAACTGGTGGCCACAAGGACCGGCAGAAATGGCTGAGGTTTGCAGGGCAGGTCAACACTACCAGAGAGGTGTTTACCTTTAAGGCCTGAAAGCTCCGGTATTACCATGTTTAAGGCAAAATACATTTGTGGGCCTCTGGAGGACATGGGGAATGCAGCTTCCAAAATTTCCCAAACTGAATCCATTGAGTCAAGAGACACTAGGAAGCCATATTCCGCATGGTCTTTGGCATTGGTGGATGCTCTGCACAACCATCTGTCAGGGATGCTTCAGGGTAGATTCCTGCATTGAGCAGGGGGTTGGACTCGATGGCCTTAGAGGCCCCATCCAACTCTATGATTCTATGATTCTTTGACCCCCGTGACCTGTGTGCCTTGCTCAGTCTGCTGCTGACAGGCAACTTCAAGACCCTTTAGCTCTTCCTTCTGAGGGTTCTTTATCTTTAAACCAGACTTGGACTGGACAGCTCTTTGAAGGACACACCTTCAAACAAGAGGACAGTCCTCTGGCAGCCCTTCAAATAGAGGACACCTGGCCACTCAATGCAACAGGGAGCAGAGGTGTGAAAGAAACCAACCATTATGTAATGCAAAATGGCTGCCGCCTTACATTTCAGTTCACTCTGCTGGTGTTCCCCTAGAACATTCCCTCCTTCCACTCACTCAAGAATCACCTTGGTTCCTACTATAATCCTATTCCTCCCATGCACTGAGCTTCCCTGGCCCACACCATATCAGAACAAGTGCAAGACCACATAATAATAATAATAATAATAATAATAATAATAATAATATTTATTTCTTAACGCCTCTCCATTTGGATCGAGGCGGGGAACAACAGTAAATGTAAAATATGATAAAAGACATAAAACGGGTTAAAAACATGGCACACATTATTAAAATAGCAATAAGACATCATAAAAAACATCCTGAAACATGCTTGAAAAATGGAGGTGCCAAGGGGGAGTCATGGCCCATGCCCTTCCTGCTCCTACACAGAAGTAGGCAATGGGGGAGAGACTGCAAGGCCCCTGGGGGCAAATCCACATGGATGCCTGACACTGCTAACACTCCAGTGCAAGACCTACAGAAGTTCTAATTCTGGGAGTAAAGTTCTCTGGTTCAGCAGTGCCTGAAAATCCAGATATGTGGACTAGGAAAAGGATCAAGTCTTGCAGTGGTGCAGAAGATTCTGGAAAGGAACTCATTGCATCCAACCATGTGCTTTCTGAGAGTCGATTTGGAGCTGCATAGCATCCCTTGCATAGCGGGATTCTTCAGGTGCCCAGATTTCTACTTCCAAGGGTCCCAGGTCTGTGGACACAACACCCCTCTCAGATGCAAGGTTGCGTTCGCTTTCCAAGTGGCATTGCAACATCTGCCGAAAAAAGTGTCTTCATCTAGAACACCTAGGAGCTAAAGCTTGTCAGGAAAGTCCCGGGGAGAAGGGCCACAGGGCCGTGGGAGAGGATCTACTTTTGATACGGAAGGCCCTAGGATCCCTCGGTGGCATCTTCAGTTAAAAGGATTGGGTGGCCGGTGATGGGAAATCCCTCTCCCTCTGCGTGCCAGTCAGAGTAATGGACTAGTAGTCGGACCTGGCATGAAGCAGCTTCCTCTCTTCTTAGTTTTACCCCTTCTAATAGCAAATGCAAGTGCTACGAGCCGATGGCTAAATGGCCAACACAAGACGGAGGCATCAGGCCCCTCTATGCAAGCGGCTGCTTGAATAGGGTGTGAGCAGAGACTGGCCCAAGATTCTGCCGTTCTTCACAGTGGAGAGGGAGTAACACAACCTGCAACCCGAGTTGTTCCAAGTCCAATCTATCAGTCTGATTTAGCACATCCTCGATCCATTAGCAGCCTGCCTCTTCTCTCCCTTCGTGCATCTTACTTTAGATCTGGCATTTATTGAGATGAGCCCCTAAATCATTTAAATTCTTCACTACAGGATCAATTTTATAGCAGCTGTGGGCTGTTGTGGCACTCGTAAAAATATACAAGCCGCGGCATCTCAGGTTGAGCCCAATTGCTGCTGCCTCACGAGGGGTGAAAAGGGGTTCAGCTCCCTGCAATTTTCAATTCTGGAACCGCGTGCAGCCTTTCTGAGCCATCTCAAGGATTGCACTGGCATCTCTGCAACTGAACTACCATGTGGAGGGTGCGTGTGCAATGAATAGGACCCCCCTTCCCCAGACCGCCTTCTGCTCACTGTCATCTGAGATTATCCTCCCCGTTCGTCATGACAACGAGGCGCAAGCCCAGCCGACCAGTATCAAAGATGATAGTACCTTGAACGCGAATGTTGCATCATAAAACAGAGAGCCGGATTCTGCACTTTTCACATGGCCTTAAGCCCTGCCACAGGATGGCTGCAGCAACCTTTTGTTGGTTGACCCGTACTTTGTGAAGGTATAAATGTTAATTGGCCAAAAATTGCTTCATTAACTTGAACTAATCTGTGAAGTTGGGCCTCCCCCCTGCCTCTCCACACGCCTTCCCTCTAACAGCACACGCAGCTGAGGCCCTGTGGGAGACTCTCCCGGTCTGTCTTCTCCTGATGCCTCCCAGGCCCTACCATTCTCCCTCACCCACAACTCATCTTGACGGCAGTGCCGTCATGGTGCAGTGGTGGCGGCAGGTGACGCAGCCCGCATTGACGCTCCTTCCAGCCATCTACACCGGAAAGAGCATCAAGGTGGCTTTTCCTGCCGCTGCCACACCTGCGCCTCCCCTGCAGCAGCTGGAGGGGTGGCTGGGAGCATTGGCTCCCGTCTTCTAGGGAAAGTTTTTTTTTAATGGGGGGGGAGGACTGAGGCGGCGGTGCAGAGAGCTTCCCTGCCCAGCCCGCTCTGCTCTAAAAAAGTTGGGGTAAATTCCTGACTTTTTTAGAGCAGAGCTTTGGGTCTTTCCCCCACAGTAGCTTCGGAGTGGCGGCAGCATCATGTAATCCACCTGCCGCCACTCCGATGTTACGGCGGGGAAAAGAGCCCGTCTAGAGGTACCCCCAGTCTTGATGCCTCTCTAGCCCGCTGTCCAACCTCCATTCCACAGGCTGCGCTTCCTTTCCCATGTGAAACGCCTCCACCTATCCAAGGAGGACCTCTTTTCCTCGGAGCAGCTGCACACTTCACAACATTCTGTGTCTGATCCTTCCCTCTCTCAGCAACCTGTGGATACTTTGTGGCATCACAGGAGAGAAGCAACAGAAATACAATTTGCCCCAAGAAATAATACGTCAGAGCTGAGCCTGGCTCAGCCTTTCATTTTGGCGAGGGCAGAGATGGTGATCTTTGAAAGGTGGACACACCAGTCTTCAGATAATGCTGGGATGTTTCTGTTCAGACTGTCTCTGCTGCCTTGTGATGGGTCACACGGTTGCCAGGGTGAAGCCATCGGGGTTCCAGTAGGGAAAAAAATAAGTTCTGCAGATGTGTTAGACTATAACTCCCACCATCCCCAGCTGGCATGGCTTTTGGGTGCAGGAGCAGAGGACAATGGGAGTTGTAGTCCAAGGGGCTGTCTATATGCTCGGTATACCCTGTGGTGGCTGCGCAGTGGCGCTGAATTGGCTATACGATGTAGCCGCCAACTTTTAGCCACCATAGCTCTTCCCCCCCCCCCCAACTGCATTTTTAAGAAGTCGGGGACTTGCTGCCACTTTTCCATTTGCTGTGGCATCACCACCGTCTTTCCTCCATCTGTCGGGGGTGACCTCACTTCAGGTTCAGGCTGGGGGCATTCTGGGGGCAGATCATGGCCACAGGTAGGTCATGGAAAGCGTGGGAAAGCCAGGCAGAGAGCAGGGGGGTCGGGCTCAGAAATGTTTCACTCCATAGCAGTTCCACTAGGATTATTTTTATTTAATTTTGCTCGATTTCCCTCCCTTTCCTTTCCTTGTTTAAAAAGGCTTCCTTTAAAGCTCCTGTTGACAGGCGCACCCTCCCTCCCTACAGAGCTGCCCTGCGCCCCCGCCGAATGCCCCCACTCCTTCCTGCCCTTGGGATGCTGCAGGGCTTTGAGGGAACGAGTCTCCAAAGGGGGTCTCTGAAGACACGGCCCAACACATCTGCAAGGCGCCCCGTTTTGTAAGTCTGGGACATCACACACCACACTGGCATTCCCACAACCAGCCACGCGAGGGCACTCCTGCCTTCTGCAATTTCCTTTGGCCTGCTGAATGGGAGAGGCTGGATTGTTGGTTTGGTTAAGAAGTGCCTTAAATAGGTGCTTTAAAAAAAAATCACAACAATTTGAATCAATGCTCACGTCCTCTGGAAATTGTGATAAGACTTTGCACCTCGTTTAATTTGCTTGATTGAATAAATTGCCTGTTGGGACAAAGTTGGGTTATGACTCTTTTAAAACCAGGTTTGAGATGCAATTGATTCAAACGAAAGTTTTGAACTCTGAAAAGGAAAGGGCTGAGGCAGGGAGGGGAAGCAAATATGAACCAACCATGAGAAAACTCCTCTTGTCAACTCGAAAACTCTGGCTACAACTGGCATAAAAAGTGGGGTCAAGTGGTTTTGCTAAGTAGGTGGAGGCACTAGCATAGGGTGACCAGATAAAATCCAGGTCAGGGCTCATATAACTTTAACAGTTGTAGAGAAAAGGGAATTTCAGCCAGGGTCATTTGTATGCAATTAGTTCCTGGTGAAATCCCCTCTTCATCACAACAGTTAAAGTTGCAGGGGCCCTGCCTTCTTTTGTATATGGTCACTCTAGTATAGTGCCTGCACCTTTAACTGTTGTGATGAAGAGGGAATTTCACCAGGAACTAATTGCATACAAATGACACTGGCTGAAATTCCCTTTTCTCTACAACTGTTAAAGTTACATGAGCCCTGATCTGGATTTTATCTGGTCACCCTACTTTTGCATGCAGAAGGTTCCAGGTTCAACCCGGGGGCGGGAATCACCTCCAAAATTCCCCGTTTGCAGGTAGTGAAATATGGGAGGGTGGGTTTGCCAAATATTCTGCAGGGCTGGTGGCGGAGCTCTCCCACAATTTGCAGGAGGCCTAGAAGAAAAAAGAAACCTCTTCTGAGGAATGTAGCTCCATTAATACTGAATGAAAGTATATCGATAGTTCTCAATGCTGGATGAAGAAAATGCTTGGCTAAGAGATGAGGATCATAAGATCATAGAATCATAGAATCATGGAATAGTAGAGTTGGAAAGGTCCAACCCCCTGCTCAGTGCAGGAATCTACCTTAAAGCAGCCCTGACAGATGGCTGTCCAGCTGCCTCTTGAAGGCCCCTAGTGTGGGAAAGCCCACCACCTCTCTAGGTCATTGGTTCCATTGTCATACCACTCTAACAGTCAGGAAGTTTTTCCTGAAGTCCAGATGGAAGGAGTAGGCGCCAAGCTTGTTCCTTCCTTCAACAATATTAAAATAATATTTAAAATATTGAAGGAGGATCTGTAGCAACACCTGAAATTCTCCTTCCTATTTGTAGGTGGCAAAATGGTGGTGGTGGAGGTATTTTGCCAAATATTCTCCTACAGTTCAGGGTAGTCCTGTTCCAAAAATCTTGGTCAATACTTCTTTGGCCATTTGCAGGCTGCAGCAGAGAAAAGCAAATCATCCCGGAAAAATTGGGGAGAATTTCAGGGACAGTTTGAGGGAGAACTTCCTTGTATTTTTCTTTAATCCTCACACAGCACTACACAGCCAGCTTCCCTGGGCACTAGATATCCTGGAATAAAATGAATTCCTTTTAATTTTCACCACTCTCTGGTGTTCCACAGACAGCCTTCCTGGCTGACATGGCTTCCTCGAATGCCTTTGGATTCCATGCGTCCTCTCATGAGCATTCCAGGAAGTGTGTTCTCTGTAGGGTGACCACATTTGGGAAACCAAAAAAGAGGACATCCTTTGGAGGGGGTGGGAAAGTGGCTCTGGAAAGCATGTGACCCCCCTCTGGAAAGCATGTGACCCCCCTTGCCACCTTAAAGGCCCCAATTGGAGGGGATGAGAGGGAAACGTGTCATTCCTGCCCCCACTGCTCCAATTGGGGTCTTTATAATGTCTGGGAATGACATGCTTTCCTCTTTAAGGCCCCGATTGGAGCAGTGGGAGGGAAATGACACATTTCCTCCCACCATGCTAATGGTGGCCTTAAAGGGGAAAGCATGTCTTTCCAGGAAAGTATAGAAAATTACAGCAAATCCCCCTGACACCCAGGATAGAACAAAACCCAGGGCAAATCCAGGGAAATCCTGACGGTTGGTCACCCTAGGAGGGTGGCTGCAGTGCACTGCACAAAGACTTCCCCTTTAAAAGTTATAAATTTCCCCCAAATTCCGCTTTATCTTGAAAGAGGCAGAAAAACTTTGGCAGAGAAAGGGAGAACTTTGTGGAAATGGTCGGTGAACTGGCTCTCTACTCCAGCTAGGGCTGCCAAAGACTGAACCCCTGGAGAACAGCTGCTGGTCAGTTTTGATCAGACGTTCCCAGCCTTTGGGTTCAAAGATTGGATTACAGTATTGTCCTAACCATTGGCCATGTTGGCTGGGGATGATGGGGTCTGTAGTGCAACACATCCAAAGGGGACCTCATTGGGGAAAGCTGAACTACAGAACTAAAATGACTTTGCTCCCTCCTGGTCACCTAAAATTTGGATGCTAAATAATCTTCTGCCATTTTTCATTTATTTTTATTTTAAAAAAACAAATTTTAAAAAATCCAATAAATGAAACAGCAAAACAGTAATAAAACAATAAAATGTCTCATTAAAATAACCCAAATGAGCTCCAATAGGCCACAGTATGGTCAGCAAGCCCTACTCCTCAGAAGGTAGAAGTCAGGGTGGCTTATACTGGGGAAGGCCATCTCTTAGTAGCCATGGATAATTTTATCCTCCATGAATTGATTAATCCTCATTTAAAGCCCTCCAAATTGCCGGCCATCACTACATCTTGTGGTAGTGAATTCCACAGTTTAACTCTGCGCCGTGTGAAGAAGTCCTTCCTTCTTTCTGTCCTGAATCTCCCACCAATCAGCTTCATGGGATGATGACCCCATCGGATCCTAGTCATCCAACGTCATGCATAATTGTAAACACCATTACCTAACAAATGCATTTTTGTGTACAACTTTCTCTAATATACATTTTACATGACATTTTTGAGCTCAGAACTGCACCACAAAATTCAGAAAAGTCAAGAAGTCGAAAAGATAGTTATGTCTGATGTGCAGCTAAGCCCAGAAAGTGTAAATTAGGCTCATTTGCTTAAAATTGCAGTCAAAATGAACTCCCTCCCCCATAAATATAAATTTTTGTAAACCGCCCAGAGAGCTTCGGCTATGGGGCAGTATATAAATAGAATAAAAAATAAATAAAATAAATTATAATAAATAAAATAAATAAATGGACTTTAAATCCGCCACATAAATAATTTTATATGTACACTCAGCGTGATCTGCCATTTGCTGCTTAGTCAGTCTATGAATAAGTATGAGTTGATCTTGCTGTAAGGAACATGGAACCAGATTTTGTCTGCAAGCGCTAAAATGGGATTGGTTGAGGACTTTGATTCCTCTGATTCTCCTTACAAAATCTGGGTTTAGAGTGTCAGAGCTAGTAGTCTTAAAATGAACTGGTGGTTGAGCTCAGAAGCAGACAGGCAGTTCAGCAGGTTTTTTATTGATTTGTTCAATCCGTGTCTCATTTTCCCACCAAATAGGGCTCAAGGTGGTAAGTGGGTAAGAGGTGAGTGGGCATGGCCTGACTGAGAACCATGCTAGATGTGATGTGAAATGCATTTTGTGAATGTGTTTCTTTTGACTATGGATATCAGAGGAATCTGTTTCGGGAGTGCAGCTGGGTGAGTTTTTGCCAGCTTGCCGCGACCTACCCACCCCAGATGCCAGCCTGTGAATCCTTGAGCTGTCTTGACTCAGCACATGCTGAATCTGGCAAGCTCATGGCTCCCCACCATTTGTTTGGTGCAAACCCTGATTTGTGCAAATCACAATTTATGGCTGGGAGCGTTTATGAAATCACGATTTGCATAAAATTTCAGCTATAAATACTGCAATTTGAGCAAAATCGCAGGCATAACTGGTCCTTTATGCCTGTATTTTTATGCATAATGTGCTATTTATAGGCATGGTTTTGAGCAAATTGTGATTTCAATAAATATTCCCAGCCATGAATTTGCACAAATTGCAGCTCGTGAACAAACTAACTAACTAAATAAATAAATAAATGCAAGCTCTCACTCGGCAACCATGTGGCAGCTCACCCTGCATGCCCATCAAGGTAGGGCCACCAGTGAGAGTCCAGCAAGCAGTGCGCGAATAGGATTTGGGGGAGTTCAGCCATCCCAATTTTTGGCATGCAAACTGCATCCCCTGCTGGGGGGGGGGGCTGATCAGAATCACAGCAGACAGGGAGGGGGAGGAAAAAGATGAATTTTCCTCCCAGTGAAAATAGCAGCTTCAGAAAAGTGGTTTTCAGCAGAACTTCAGCAATGGAAGAATGAGTTAAACGCTCCCTGCCAGCCTGCCTGCAGCGATCTCTACAATTATCATCTCCTCTCCCACATCTGCAATTTGAGATATCTATCTATCTATCTATCTATCTATCTATCTATCTATCTATCCATCCATCCATCCATCCATCCATTCACCCATCTATAGATAGACAGTGCACAATAAATGCAAAAGTGCATTCAGCATCATGTCTGCTTCGGCCCTCAGAAACAAGGTGTTCAGAATGAGAAGCCAGGCCAGAAGCAAGAACTATATAGGATCAGTTGGAACCCTATTGGCTTCCTTGTGTCACCTGACCCTGTTGAGCCAGTATCTGCACTACTGCCCTCTGACCATCCATAGTGGTGGCGCTGGTGGGTACTAGAGGGTAGGTCTGCAGTTCCCACCCTTGTGAGCTACCATAGTGGTGCTGAGAGTAGAGGTACCTCATCTGGGTCCTGCTACCAGATTCACCTGTTTGACAAGTTTCATCAGGCTCTGTACCTCCGGTAATCAAAGGCCGGGGTGACGGAGGCCCCCCAGAATGGCTTTAAATAGTGTAGCACCTAAAGCCATGAGTGCCTTCTGCTTGCTTTGGCAGGTGGTCCAATGAGGACCGCGGGTACCACTTGGCCACGGAGTATCGGAATCCACACACAATTAACATTCTCTTAGCACGGTGGGGCTTCTAGGGGCTGCAGAGCCCTGTTGCTATAAATACCTGCATTGGGTCGAACGTGTGTCTATTTGCAAAACATTGGCCAATGGGTAGGGTTTCCGAATGCGGCGATAAAGCAGCTTTCCACAGCTACCTTTCTGCATGCCAGGCTTCCACGAAAGGCAGCGGGTTGAAGAAAAAATTCCCCACCACACGCACCTATATACTAACAAGGCCACATTAATCTAACGTTCCTAATTGAGGAGTACCTGGCCATGGAATGTGGAGTTGCAGAAGCTGCATTTTACACCTCCTGAGGGGCAAGGGACAATCCCTCTAAATGTCATCATTTTGAACCCTCTTATTTCCCTTCTACCTGCCCTTGGCTTGGATATATAAGGTCTCCAGCGCCACAGCAGCGAGAGATAAGAAAGCCCCGGAGATCTATTTGCAAACATCAAAGCATCCCAGGTAAGAGCCGTAAAACTCCTCTTCTCCCTCTGCCGGGCAGCGTTTTGCTTTGAAAGTGCACGCGAGGGAGCAAAGGGCCGTTTCCTTTGGAATATCTAATTGAATCCAGCGGGGATATATATATATATATATATATATATATATATATATATATATTCGAGCCACTTTGAAGGTCTAATGGGACAAAGAGGCAATGCCCTTGGTCTTCGGTTTTCTCTTTCAGAGTCACGGCGGCTGCGACAGTTCGAAGGTCTGTGTTGTAAAAACTAAAATAAAATAAACAGTCAAAAAGTCAAGGTATTCAGAACGGTTTTGGGCAGTTTTAGTTTTGATCATGCATTTGTTAGCTTTGATCATGAGGGCAACAGAACGTTTGGTTCTTTAAGTCACATTTTCATAAAATATGATTTCAAAAATGCACATGTTAATATGGAGCTAGCGGGCTGATTCAAAAGCTTCTCCCGCTACACACGGATGAATGTGCCAGTATTTTTAATGGTATTCTGAAAGTAGGCACCTCTATGTGATGAAGCTTTTAAATGCCAAGGGTGAGTTATTTTCTTTTGTCTCCTTAAAATAATAAATACATAAACTAACTGCCTGTTAAAAATAAATAAATAAATAAATACATAAACTAACTGCCTGTTAGAAAAGCTGGTGAAAACGAAGGGAGATTTTAGATCACCAACCTGGTCTGGGGTGATATTAAAAAGTACCTTCCTCCTCCATCACCCGGTTCTTTCAGAACCTTTGGTGCTACCATCGGACTTTGTAACAGTGGAAGCTGCTGTCTCCAATATCAGTGGGGCGGTGAATCCACTCTGGCTTTCAATCAGAACTCTAAAGGAGCTATCTGCACCTTGGGTAGCTATTTTAGAGTTCTGGCTGGTTCTGACTGAAACCCGGAGCAGATTCACTGCCCTACTAACGCTGGAGCCACCAGCCTCCACTGCTTTTTAAGCATTTCCTCTGGAAGCTCAGAGCCTTTCAGGCAGGTTGTGATTCAGTCACAGGAGGTTTTGCATTTTCTGTGCATTGGAGCTAAAGCCACACAATATTCCTAGGAGCCGCTGGAGGAAAAATAAATGCTTGAATGGGAGATTGGTTTCAGTACGAATCCCTGCACTTAAACTCAACCGACATTTCAAACACTAGAACTACTGAAAACGGTCGTTACGCCAATAGGTATTAGCCACTGCACAGAAAACAGACATGAAAAGGCTCAGACTTTACAATCCACAGCCCAACTGGGATTACTAATATCACTGATGGCCCTGTTTTCAAAGTTTGGCCCATTATTCCACAACGTGGCATCTTCATGTCTGATCCCCTGATGAAGGCCCTTTCTACACCACGGGGTGTAGAAAGAGGGCAAGAGGACGATCCCAGGCTTACCTGCTCCTGGGATCGTCCTCTAATTTCTTCATGGAGGAAGCGGAAGTTCTGCTCCCTCCCAGGTGCAACGTGCTCATTGCTCCCGCCATTTTGGTCCCGGAGCTTCACACACAAGTGCTTGTGTGCTGCGGTAAGTTAAAAGAAAAACGCACAAGTGCGGCTCCGTGCCCAACAGCAGGGATGGGCGACCACATCTCCCGAGGTCCTGGGAACTTCCCAGGACAGTGGAAAAATCAGATTTCCCCAGGGATCATCCCCCCTGTCCCCAGGAGTCCCTGTGTGTCATGTGAACACACAGGGACCAGCCGGGGCGATTCCAGGCAAAAAGCCTGGTGTATAGGGTGACCAGATAAAATCCAGGTCAGGGCTCATGTAACTTTAACAGTTGTAGAGAAAAGGGCCTGACCTGGATTTTATCTGGTCAGCCTACTGGTGTAGAAATGGCCAAAGATTCCTTTTCCTTTCAGAACATAGTGGGTAGATGTCCTTTCTTTCAAGTATTGCCATTTTGGAGTTTCTAATATATATATATTTAAAAACTTGATTTGCACACACACTACTACTACTACTACTACTACTGTCTTGTCTGGTAGTAGTAGTAGTCAAACACAAACCGTAGGCTGACCAGGTGGCTCGGGATTTCCCGGTCCTAACCGGGAATCCAGAGGCCAACCGGGCCAACCGGGGGAAAACCGGGGTGGCGGGGGGTCACGCGGCGGTGGCAGCGAGACCCGGAGGCGGTGGAGGAGCCCGGGAAGCGGACGCCCCTGCAGGTAAGCACGAAGGGGGGCTCTTACCTGCTGGGGCGGCCGCTTCCCGGGCTCCTCCGCCGCCTTTGCCGCCGCTGCCGGGCTCGTAAGGCCAGAGGCCGCGCGGAACAGGCAGGAGAGGGCCGGATCCGGAAGTGACGTAACCGGCCCTCTCCCGCCTCTTCTGCGCAGCCTCTGGCCTCCTTGGGGCTCAATCGCGATGGCGATGAGCCCTGAGGAGCCCGGACGCCCACGTCCATCCTACTCATCAAAAAATTAGCAGAAAGTTGATTTCATTCTCAGCCCACTTAAATGATCACACTTTCTTTCTGCACCATCTCAGAAGCCTGGGTCTGGAAGGAGACCATGTGGTCATCCAGTTGATAGCTGCGATGGAGGCTATTATTATTTAGGGTGACTCGATGGAAAGGAGGACAGGGCTCCTGTATCTTTAACCATTGAATAGAAAAGCAAATTTCAGCAGGTGTCATTGGTATGCATGCAGCACCTGATGAAATTCCCTGCAGGAGCCATACCAAAAGAGGGCAAGGCTCCTGCAGCTTTAACTGTTGTGATGAAGAGGGAATTTCACCAGATGCTGCATGCCTACAAATAACACCTGCTGAAATTCACTTTGCTATACAACTGTTAAAGATACAGGAGCCCTGTGCTCCTTTCCATATGGTCACCCTATTATTATTATTATTATTATTATTATTACTACTACTACTACTATTTAAAACCCTCTCTGTATAATTGGCACAATTAATTGAGCAGAAATGGTCAGTGCTGATTTCCACCCTGAATAGTTTCCCATTGTCTCTGCAAAGGCTGGCAGGTTTAAAAGATTCTGAAGGCTGCAGCTAATTCTTGTGCTGTGCATGTCTCTGAAAGAGATGCCAGCAAATCCATCTGATTTTATTTGACATAATTCCCAATTGACGGCTGCTCGCGCCCTGAACTTTCTCTCCTTTTCAATAATCCCGAGGCCTGGCGCTGAGCCCGGCTACGTGCTGATCAAAGGGAAATGGGAAAAGACATTCTAGCAAATTAAAATCTCATTTAATTGTGCCATGAACTGCCATAAAGAGGGATAGCCTTTAGCAATAATGGAGTTACCCAGTATGACCTAAACCATTTTATTCTGCGGTGGTGAAAGTCTGAGGCAGGCCTCATTTCATTCTTTGGTTCATTATTAAGGGAATGAAAAGATAAGTTTGCAGAGGCTCTTAGAAATGTTTCCATACCCCAATTCCTCATCCAAACAGATTTTGTGATTCAGGAAGGAAGCTGCATTCTAACAAGTCAGACTCCTGGTCCATTGGGTTCGCCGTTGGGTAGGGTGACCCTATGGAAAGGAGGATGGGGCTCCTGTATCTTTAACAGTTGCATTGCAGAGGGAATTTCAGCAGGTGTCATTTGTATGCATGCAGCACCTGGTGAAATTCCCTCTTCATCACAACAGTTAAAGTTGCAGGCACTATACTAGAGTGACCATATACAAAAGAAGGCAGCCCCCCTGCAACTTTAACTATTGTGATGAAGAGGGAATATCACCAGGAACTAATTGCATACAAATGACACTGGCTGAAATTCCCTTTTCTCTACAGCTGTTAAAGTTACATGAGCCCTGTCCTCCTTTTCATAGGGTCAGCCTACCTGTAGGTCCTCCAGGTGAGAGCTAGGTAGTTCTAGATGGGGTTATAAAGGATTCCTGTGTGAGAGCCAGGGGGCAAAGGAGGTAGGCTCACATTTAGGGTGATGGAGCAGCTGGCTGGGTCAGGAATGCCCCCTCCCTTGGGAGTCCTCTTCAGAGTCCTTGTCTTTCCACTTTTAGGTTCACATATACAGCCCACCTTAATGTTTTATTCTGTTTTGAATTTCTCTAATGGGGGGGATCAGACTTTTGACACACCTTAATAAGGGGGCCCTCTCACATTTTCTACCCCCTTTAGAGGAGCTCTGTGGTTGAATCAGCTGCTTAATAGCCAGAGATTCAACAGGTAGAGCTTCTTCCATCACTGCACCTTTGTGCTGGAGAAATGCTGTTACCTGCTGCATATGTATTAAAGCTGGGGAGCTTAATTTCTAGCACGAAAGATCTTTGGCTGAAACCTGTCTAGAATTCACTCCTGATCCTGAAGATTAATCCTAAATGTTCAGAAGGGGATCTGGTGCTGGGGAGACAACATGGCGAGTCTGCATTTTTCCCCCCATGATTCAGTGGCAGTGAAGGTTGTAGTGATTCTATGGTGGCAGGACAAAGGCATTCTGCACATGCTCAAAGGCACCTCTTTCTGTTTAACATTTACTTGCTATAATGTTACTCTTTAACATTAACGTTAGTAGGATTGCACTGTAAGCAAACCAATGGATAAATAAACTTTCTGGAATGTTAGCAGTCCGTACAAAGGCACCCTGCATGAACCCCAACCTGCATCTCAAATCAACCAGTTCATATCTGCAGTCTATAGCAAGCCTGTTGGTTTGGTTTGGTTTCACTTCTCTCTCCTGAGGATTTGGCTCTGTCTTTCAAAAGGGAACGTGCTGCGTGTGAATTTCATTTGGAGGCAAGGGTTTCCCAGACTGGCGGCTATACATGCCACCAGTGGCAATTCAGGTCACATCTGGTTTGTTCCTTTTCCGTGGAGGGGCTCTTCGTCCGCTCATGCTGCCTTTGCTCACTCTCCTTCAGCAGATACCCGGAGGATGAAGACCTTGACAAGGATGGGGAAGGCCTGTTCTATCGCCATCTTCTGGGGCTTGCTGGTTCCGTCACACAGTTTGCTTCCGTTGGGCGGATTGCTGGGTTCAGGCTCATCAAAGGCTGGAGGTGGTGAGTTAAAATTCAGGTGGACGACATCAGGGCCCGCTCAAGTGTCAGTTCTGCCTCCCAACTTCTAATGGGCCGTGAGTCGCAGTGTGAGCATGCATGGCGAGTAAGCCGTGCCCTCTCCCGCTGCGAAATGGAGCTGGCCACCTTGATGTATGGCTTTGCATGTCACGAAGGGCTAAGAGGGCAGACCGCTTATGGGCGCATCTTCTGGTGTGTGCCAAGGCTTTCTGCCGGCAACTATGATGCAGTAGGTGTGTGAGTAGTAGTGAGATCACGCACACAGAGGCAGCCTTACCGTAAGGGAAGGGAAGGCGGCCACATTCTGCAGGGGATTTTGCAGGCTGCTTGGAATGTCTACATCAGACCAATTTGAGCCACCGTGGGCATTCTTCACCAGGATGGTCTCCTGTTCAAACGTCATTGAAAAGCACAGCTCCTGCTTGCTTCAGAGAACCTTGAACAGAAGAACGTCCTAGTGGTTTCTCCCCATATTCATTTGCAGAACAAAGCTTCCCTGCAACGTTTTTGTTTCTCATGGCAATTCATTCCCTGCAGTTGGAAAGCTTGCATACTTTAGTTGCACGCATGTTTCTGACACATGACCCTGACATGCGAAGTGTTCCCTTAAGTAGTTAGCACTCTCAAAAACTTAATGGTTAAGGGGACTTGGAGATTAAAGATACAGTTACTTAACCTAGAATTAGATTATTGAAAATATTTAAAATGTGCATTCAAAGGATTGAATTAAGGCTTGCAATAAAAAAATGATAACTAACAGTAGGCATTTAGAGGGGTAAAATTGATTCATATGGACAAATAGTTCTAACTATTATGACAAATACATAAAAAAGCAAGGATGGGTTGTGTGATTGATGTGTGTATATGCATGTGTGTGTGTGTGGGGGGGTCTGGCAGTGGAGAAAAGGGGGAGGGAGCCAGGAGATGGGTTTGCACAATCACCACAGCCCAGCATGGCTTATTTAAACCATGGTGGGTTGCAGTGCCTGCTGGTGGCCATTTTAATTATTCAACCCCATAACATGTCATGGGTTATTGGAGGGTTGTTTCCCCCCTCCAACAAGCTATGCTGCCGAGGTTCAGACGACACAGCAAACCATGGCGACCCCCTGCCATGGGCTGAATATTCGAAATGGCCATTAGCACGTGCTGCAACCCACTGGGTCTTAAATGAGCCGCAGTGATTATGTGTACAGGCCAGGGACTGAGCTGGACACAAATGGAGTTCAATAATGGAAAAAGGGAAGGAGGGTCATTTGCAAATGTGGGAAGCTGGATGGAAGATATTTTAGCAGGATTTGGGATACCAGCTATCAAGATCACAGTGAGAGTGAGAAGGTTGTTTGGGATAAGCAAAATGGACTTCTTTGGAAGGACGGAGGCTGGTCGTAGCAGGAAGGGGTTGAGGCCAGGGAGATAGATGGACAATGAGGGGGACCAATGAGGGGAAAGGGGATGAGAATTCTTGCAAATGTGGGGAGATCAAGTAGGGTCTGGGTTACCTAGGGTGACCCTATGCAAAGGAGGACAGGGCTCCTGTATATTTAACAGATGTATAGAAAAGTGTATCAAAACATAAGGTCCAGTTGTAACTGTATAAAAAGATAGAAGGCGCAACTGAGAGTGTGTTTCCAAGGTAAAATCTTTAAAGATAAAATGCAATTCTGGGCAAAACTAAAAAAAACCCTAAATAAAACAAGAGATAGTGAAAGCTTATGTGGTATGACAGTATGTCTTGCACAGAAATGGTATTGTCATGAAGTAGGATTTAAATGTTTGGTATAAATTAGTTACAAATGTTATTTTTAATTCAATATAGCTCCTGAAGAAGGATTGACTGGCAATCCGAAACGTTGGGCTAATCTAAGAATTGGAAAAGTGTTTTTATAATGGATTAAAGAACCTTTTTAAATTTGCACCAGAGCAAAAGTCTCCTTCCGTTTTTCATGTGATTGGTGCTTTTTCCTTCTTTCTTTATCGTCCTTTGTATGCAGGCAGCACCTGGTGAAATTCCCTCTTCATCACAACAGTTAAAGCTGCAGGAGCCTTGCCCTCTTTAGCTAGAGTGACCAGATACAAAAGAGGGCAGGGCTCCTGCAGCTTTAACTGTTGTGAAGAGGGGATTTCACCAGGTGCTGCATGCATACAAATGACCCTTGCTGAAATTCCCTTTTCATCACAACTGTTAAAGATACAGGAGCTCTGTCCTCCTTTCCATAGGGTCACCTTAGGGTAGGGTGACCAGATAAAATCCAGGTCAGGGCTCATGTAACTTTAAATTTTGTAGAGAAAAGGGAATTTCAGCCAGTGTCATTTGTATGCAATTAGTACCTGATGAAATTCCCTCTTCATCACAACTGTTAAAGTTGCAAGGGCCCTGCCTTCTGTTGTATATGGTCACTCTAGTATAGTGCCTGCAACTTTAACGGTTGTGATGAAGAGGAGATTTCACCAGGAACTAATTGCATACAAATGACACTGGCTGAAATTCCCTTTTCTCTACAACTGTTAAAGTTACAGGAGCCCTGTCCTCCTTTTTATATGGCAGCCTAAGAGGGGTCCACCAAACTTTTGCTAACTTTTGCAAATTGAAATCCCAAAATCAAAACATAATAAAAAGTTTAAACATGAAAAAAGCACCACTTTCTCCAGCTTGGAAACTTAGTTCAAGATTCTAGGATTGGGCTAGTGGCAGAAAGAGGATATATCATGTTTCCTCGCAAAGAAAAATAAAATCAATAATGAAGATGTACTTGGAATAGGAGGTCTACTTGGTACAGGCATTGCTGGAGAAACAGGCCTCCTGGGTACAGGTCTTCTTGCCAGTCCTGGTGCAGCTGCCGATTCTGGCAAAGGTGGCGATTCTGGCAAAGGCGGCCTTCTCGGAGGTTTGCTCGGAGGAGGTGGTGATGGTGCGAGTGGTCTCCCCGGGATTGCCGGTGGTGGAGGAGGTGGTCTGCTCGGAGGTGGAGGCCTTCTTGGCGATGCAACTGGAGGTCTGCTCGGCGGTGATGGCGGCGCAGGCGGAAGTGGCGGTCTGCTTGGTGGAGTTCTTGGCGGTGATGGCGGCACAGGCGGAAGTGGCGGTCTGCTTGGTGGAGTTCTTGGCGGTGATGGCGGCACAGGCGGAAGTGGCGGTCTGCTTGGTGGAGTTCTTGGCGGTGATGGCGGTGCAGGCGGAAGTGGCGGTCTGCTTGGTGGAGTCCTTGGTGGAAATGGCCTCTTGGGTAAAGATGGTCTTCTCGGTGGGAACTTACTTGGCCTGGGAGGCCTCCTCGGCGGTGGACAACCCAAGGAGCCATTCAAATTGTGAGTTTATATGAACAGGATAGTAATCATTATATCTGATGGGTGATGTTCCCAACTGGCAAGGAAGGGTGAGCATTGAACATGTATTGTTTTCCTGTATTTATTACAACCAAATTAGGGAAGAAATATTGACACCACTTTTCCAGGATTGCCAAGGGTACTCTAAAGAGTCCCTGTTAATTTGTCTCCTTGAAGGTACAAATGATTATATTACCAGACAAGTAGCTAAATTCCTTAACAGAATAATTGGTTGCAGATCACAGATGGGTGTGGAGTGATACTATACATTTATTAATGCTATACTGTTACTTGTTTTCTAATGGTCTATTGTAGGGTGACCAGATTTTAAAAATCAAAATCCCGGTCCCCCCCGCCCCCCCACCCAAAACAACCCCCCCACCAAGCCACCCCCCCCCCAAAAACCAGCCTGGACCTACTGCCGGGTTCCTCCGCCGCCCGCGCGGGGTCCTCCTCTGTCGCCCGCGCGGCCGCGCGGGGCCCTCCTTCACCGCCTGCGCAGAAGAGGCGGGAGAGGGACGGATCCGGAAGTGACGGTTACATCACTTCCGGATCCGGCCCTCTCCTGCCTCTTCCACGCGGCCTCTGGCCTTATGAGCCCGGCAGCGGGGGCGAAGGCGGTGGAGGAGCCCGGGAAGTGGCGGCCCCAGCAGGTAAGTGCCCCCCTTCGTGCTTACCTGCTGGGGCGGCTGCTTCCCGGGCTCCTCCGCCGCTGGGTCTACTGCCGCTCCTTGCTTGCTGCCACCGCCGCGTGACCCCCCGCCACCCCGGTTTGCCCCCCCGCCCCCCGGTTGGGCCGGTGTGCCCCTGGATTCCCGGTTAGGACCGGGAAATCCCGAGCCACCTGGTCAGCCTAGTCTATTGCCTGTCAATAAAGATTGATTGATTGATTGATTGGTGTATCTCCATCAGTATCCCTGGTTCTGTACTGAGTGACATTGTAGGCCAATTTGGCCCTCCCACTAACCTGAAGATGGCCTGTCTCCACGCATACCTTCCTGGATCTAATCCCCATTCTATCAGATATTCAGAGACTCTTATTGGAGTGCCTCCACTACTTGCAGTGCAACAGGTGGCTTTTGGAGCAAGGGCCTTCTCAGTGGTTGCACCCAGGTGGTGGAATGCCTTTTCTGGAGAGGCTCACCTGGTGCCTATCATTTTGGCACCAAAGACCTATTTATTTTTCCAGCCTTTTCATTTGCTCCAGGTCTCATCAGTTTTATCTTTGCCACTTGTTTAATGTTGCCTTTCTATGTTGTACAAGGGGGAGCTGCTACAAACTGGTGTAGTCTATCCTCTGTCCTAGCTAGAGTGCTCCTGTCCAGGGTTCCAGCCAGCCTTTTGGTCCAAGCAGGACAATCTATCCCTCATCCCTGGTTCTTTTTTTTTCTTTTCTATTGACCATGCTTAGTCCTGGGCTGTTTGGGGTGGCTGGGTTACCCCCTTACGTGAAGCATTTTTGTACTTTTGCAAAACTTGGGGTTAGCTGAAGTTTATTGATCTACTTCCCTGTTGTTATCAGGGGTTCCCTTTGGTTCCAGTCGGAATGACCCTCACCACCTGAGTTTGCTTTTAGAAGGAGTGGTTGTTGGCTGGAGGACTAGCCAGAGGGTGGGGCCACTTTAATTCATAGAACCTCCAGATCTCTTGCCAGGAAGCCTTGAGGGGTTGTATCTGGTGTTGGGCCGGAGAGGCAGATTGGGGGCACTGCAGGATGCTGCCCAGCATCCTCCCTGACTGAACCAGCAGAGATGGTCTCAAGTGTGGTGTTGCAGGAACCCAGGACTGTGGTTCTGGGTGACTTCAACTTCCACGCTGAGGCCATCTCCGAAGCTCCAGCTCGGGACTTCATGGCCTCCATGACAACCATGGGGTTGTCTCAGCCCAACACATGAAGCACAGATCCCTTGAATTGGGAGGGCAGCCCATCTCCCCCAGCATATTTGTTCCTTATTTAAAGCCTTCATGAAACATTCCTCTTCTCATTGTGCTGAGGATTTCCGACAGTTTTGAAACTGCCCCCAACCACACTGCGATTTCGGAGATCCGTCGGAGGTCCATTGGACCCCCGGGATTTTGGTGCGGAGCGCAACACCCCTACTACCTAGTGTCCACCGATATGAGCCATGTTTGCTGGAGTTGAGGTTTCTAAGGAATCTGAATGGACCTTCAGTAATTAGCATATTGGCAGAAGTGATGCCGGAGAAGGACAGGAAAATAGATTTTATAGACGAGCTGAGGGAGACCAAATTCTTTGCACTGATAGGGTATCTCTGCATCTGGGCTGTTCCAGTTAGATGACAGGGGTGTGGGGGGGTGCATGGGAGACTCACCTCTGTGATTGTTTCTCCATCAAAAAACAAAAGCAAAACAAAGCCCCTTCCCCATAGTCTACGAGATGTCAGGGAAATGGGCTGTAGCCAAGAACAGATTGTAGATTCCATTCCGGATGCTGCAATCTACTCTGGAGAACAGACAGAGCAGAATTGACAAACTCTTTCTGCTTTCTGCCAAAACTTTTCAGAGCAGAACTTACAGTTCTGTTCATCCTTAACCGACACAAAGCATTTTGAGTGTGGTGTTGATGTGGTAAACTCACCATGGGTTTGGGGGCATGTGGTGGGTGGGATCAACCTTAGGATGCCCTGGCATGAGTTGGGATTGCATTCTTCAACCCAGATGTTGATGCTTGTGCAATGTGGACACTTGTCAAAAAGATGCAACATGGAAAGTACTGTGGCAACATGCCAAAAGATCAGTTCGTGCCATCAGTGAACTGTAGAGGAGTCACTACATCAAGACCAGATAAAGGAGAGGGGGAAAGCTTACAGGAGCCAACCTGTAGAGCAAACAACATCTTTCAAATGTGCTGGCTTTTCTGGGGTCGCTAGACAGAGGCAAGGCCACAGCTCAGTTATAGAGCCCTCATTGCACACGTAGAAGGTCTCAGGTTCAATCCCTGGGCTCCCCAGGTAGAGCTGGGAAAGACTCTTGCTTGAAGCCATGAAAAGCCACTGCCAGTCAGTGCTGACAACACTGAGCTAGGCAGACCAGTGGTCTTACAATGGAGGGAAGCTTACTATGTTCCCATAGTCCTATGTTCCACTTCTTCATCCTCCTTTATGTTATTCACTCCACAGCTTTAATGCCTTGAATCTTGAGATTGTCCGAGGATCATGGAAGATCCTACGTGCGTCTGAGTTAGTGCTCAACTTGCAGGCACGAATCACTGTTAATTTACCAGGGTGAGTCATAACAAGTGAGGCGGATGGCTTCTTCCACATTCGACTTCTTCTGAGTAAGGGTGGGAGGCCGTAGCGCCAGTGTGCGGTTGAGCACATCGCTGACATGCATAAAATAGAATTGGTCCACATACGGTCCATTTCAGTCCCACATGTATTTAATAGGGGTGTGCACTGGATCGGGTCCGATCCATGATCTGGATCCGATCCAGGGGAAATCGGATACAGTTATCCGATGACCGATCTCTCCGCTGGATCGTTCGATCCAATCCGATCTGATCTGGAAAGGTCCCGATCCAGATCGGATGGATCGGAGGATCGGTGGGTGCCCGCTGGCGCCCACCGCCACTTCCATTGGGGAGGGCTTCCCTGGCGGGGGGGGGGGCTTCCCTGGCGGGGCTGTCCGCTTCCATCGGCGGGCACCAGTGGGCACCCGCCGATGGAAGTGGACAACGGGGGGTGGGGGGCTTACCTTCGGGGGACGTCCGCTCCCGTCCGCCACTGGCCACTACTGCGAGCAGGCTTCGCGGCCTGCCCCTAGGTAGCATGCCAGGTGATGACATCACCTGGCGCGCTACTCAGGAGCAGGCTGCGAAGCCTGCTGGCAGTAGTGGCCAGCGGCGGATGGGAGAGAATGGCCACGGAAGGTAAGCAGGGGGAGAGGGAGGGGGCTTACCCCCCCCGGGGCCGTCCGCTTCCATCCGCTGGCACCCACGGGCACCAGCGGATGGAAGCGGACGGCCCCGGGGGGGGGATAAGGAGTGTGGGGGAGGGGGCGTACCTGCCGGGGCCATCCACAGTGGACCGCCCGGGGGGGAGGAGGGAGTTAGGCCCCCCTCACCCACCCACCGCCATTTTTTCCTCATAGACTTGCATTGGGGGAAAGCTTTCTTTCCCCCAATGCAAGTCTATTGGGGGGGGGGGGGAAATGGCGGCCGATCCAAAATTTGGATGTCCGATTTTTGGATCGGGATCGGATCCGATCTGGTCCGGGGGGCCTCTGATTTTGTCCGATCCGATCTGGGACAAAATTGGAGGTCCCAACTTAGGGCTAGTATTTAGTCCTAAGTCCATTCCATCCAACTTCTGCATCATTGTGCCCTTTTTTTTCTTTAAAGACACACACATTCACATTTCATTTCATACACAACATTCTTCTCACATTTTCTATGCTGGTGTGGTGTAGGGTGACCATATTTGGGAAACCAAAAAAGAGGACACCCAATGAGGGGGGGAGTGGCTTTCTGGGGCCTCCAGAAAATGCATCATTCCCCTCCCTGCCACCTTCAAGGTCCCGATTAAAGTGGAGAAGGGGAAAGCATGTCATTTGCACCCACCCACCCAGCCACTGCTCCAATTGGGGCCTTTTGTATAATGTTCCGGAATGACACGCTTTCCCCTTTATGGCCCTGACTGGAGCAGTGGGGGGAATGGCACACCTCCAGAAAGTGTGTCATTCCCTCCCCTCGCCATGCTAATAGCAGCCTTAAAGAGGAAAGTGTTTCTTTCCAGGACATTATAGAAAATTACAAAAATAATCCCCCCTAACACCCAGGATAGAACAAAAACAAGGACAAATCCAGGGAATTCCTGACAGTTGGCTATCCTAGTGTGGTGTAGAGGCTAGAGTGTTGAACTGGATCCCGCTCAGGCCACAAAGGTCATTGGGTGACTTTGAGCTGGTCACTGACTCTTTGCCAAACCTACCCCACTGGGTTGTTGTGGGGATAAAACTAAGAGGAGGAAGTCAGTCATCTAAGCCGCCTTGGGCTTAAAGACGTAACAATTCTGTACTCATCTTTCACTAATACATAGATTTTTTTTGTACATACTTTCCCCTAAAATACGCATTTTGGCAAGTAATTTTGGAACAGAGAACTGCATCACTGATGCACATTAGCCCTAATTCGCAGTAGCGCAAGTGAAACTTAAATGACGTACAACCCCAAAAAATAAAACCCTGATTCTATCAATGAGCAGACGACGGGGTGAAAAATGCCCGACAACCCACAAAACAGAGATGGAATGAACTGAACAAAATCCGTATATCCCTGTTTCAGTGTGTTCTAGATTACACATTCGGTTCATGGAGGGAAACAGGAGGAGTTGGTATGGAAGTTGCTCCCTCAGTAAAGAAAGCTTGAAAGCCACAGTATTAGGGCAAAGCTGCATATAATGCCAGGAGATCCATGACTGATCCTTTGGCTTTTGAAGATATTATGTACAGAAATTCAGCAGTGGCAGCCCATGTGGGTGAGTGGGCAGGTGGGTCTAAACATGCAAGCGTTTTGCTATTTCCTCCGGCGCCATTTTCCATATCAAAATCACACATGCATACCAACTGCTGTTCGGTCTTTTAATCTTTGTAAACCGCCCAGAGAGCTTCGGCTATGGGGCGGCATGTAAATGTAATAAATAAATAAAATATGTTTATTTCCTTTGTGAAGCAAAGAACAACGGTGGGGGGAGAGGGGAGAGGGGAGAGAGGGGGCATGGATTTTGATTGGGAAAATGACACGGGGAAATTGCCCAGCCTCTAGTATGAACAAATCCCCTCTCCAAAATGGCTACAACTTTTCTGCGATGTGGGGTGGGGACATCAAGCTATCCATCATAGATCTCCCAAAGCAATCCGTAATTTTGCCCTTAGCAACAGTCATTTACCCAAGGTGGTCCAGCAAGCTTTCAGAGTGGGCTTTTAGTTTATCCAGGCAACCTTTGGGATGCCATATCAGAAGACTGCAAGCAGAAGAGTTGTATGAGGTCAAGCTTTAAGGCTGGATTCCCCACACTCAGAGCAAGCACTGCACCTGCTTTGTCTCTTCCGTGGTGAAACATTGAAGGGTTAATGGCCAGTTCAGTGCCCACCCAAAAGCTCTCCTGCCATCCCTGCGATCAGTAGTGACCCTTCTCTTAAATTTGGGGGATGCTCCAGTTGTTTTTCCACACGCAGAACTGTCCATGGCAGAGCTAAGTACATCCTTAGCCCTGTGGCATGGCCCCCGGCTTCACTTCTGAATGTTGAAAGCACATCTCCTCCCCCTGTGTGCCTTAGTGCGCTCGCTTTCCTGAGTGGGACTTCTGTGGATATGAACATCACCTCCCACCTGGCGGTCACCCAAGACAAACCTGGGGATCTCAAACTGGTGCTTAAAAACTGCCCGGACCTTGTCGCTGGCTTCACCATCAAGCTGCCGAGCAGGTGAGTCGTCAGTGAATTCTTTCGGGCTTCTCTTCTTGTCCAGGGAGAGCTGTGGAGCAGGGCCTCAAGGATGATCCCTGGAGCCCGACTCAGAGGGAGCATTCTCTAGAGAAGTCCCTTGCCGTCAAAGCCTTACCAAAATGGATCTTTTCAGTCTAGCCATGAAACGGGATGCATAGCGTTCCTTTTCATGTTCTTCCATTAGAGAACAATACTCGGCAATGATACTCAGTTTCTTTCTTATTCAGGTCAACAACCCCAACCCCACCCCAGTCCCTTTACCTCAATTTTTTTCTTTATTAATGTTCATACCTGTGCAGATTGCTGGCACACAAATGGGAAGAACTGCCCCTCCCCCTCCCCAACTTTTCCGAGGCAGTGCAGACATGCAGCTTGCTGTGAAGTCCCCCACCCCCACCCCTGCACCAGGGACTAATCCTGCTTCACAGGGCTCATTGCCTCTTCAAAAACCACCCCCACTGTTTAAATATGAGAGTGGAACTACTTCTGTCTTGTCTTCCTCACTTAGGGTAGATTGGCTCCATGCCCAATTTGAATGGCCTTCATTCTTTCCTCTGTACTTTATTCAGGGGTTTAGGATTGCCCTGCCTCCTCTTCAGAAGTGGAGGCAAGGGGCAGAGGGATCCCTATGTCAGCAGAGCAGGGCAAAATGGATCCCAGCCTCATGTGCACTGTGCATTTTTGACCCCCAGAACAAGCCCAAAGTAGCCCTAAGCAATCATCATGGTCAGGATGGAGAAAAATGCAAATTCCCCCAAGGTCAGATGACTTGGTGATGAGATCAGAAGACACGTGTTGCAATTCTGAAATCCAGATCTGAACCGGAATTGTTTTGTACCTTTTTTCTCCTTAGCCTGATTGCAAGCCTGATAAATGGTTTTATCAATACGGGCATCCGTACCATCCTGCCTACAATGGTGAGTGGCTAATTGTCTACATCTGTGTAAAATGCTGGCAAGCGGACTGGAAGGATGGAAAAGGAACATGGCTGTTAATTTCCCCAAAAGCCTGCATCGGAAGAGCCCGGAGCTGGATCAGAACGAAGTCCTACCAGGTCCAGCTTTCTGCTCTCACAGTGGCCAGCCAGATGCCCCAATGGGAAGTCCTCAAGAAAGGCATGAGGACCCTGTCACCCCCCCCCCCCCCCCGGCTGTGTTCCCAGCAACTGGTATTGAGAAACACAATCATAATGAGGCCCAAATCTCTCCCCCACACACATTCTCCATGATCGCACTAGCAATGAGCATTGTGTGTATACTGCCAAGAACAGTTTCTTTTCGATGGCGTCCTCGTTGATATTCACTGTTTGTCTTGTCTATTGTCCAAGATGGAAGCAGCATCCATTGCGACTGCATACAGGGCACAGGGCTGATGCCATCTTTGTAGCGCTTCTCTAGAACTGTCAGTGCTGGAGCAGAAGGCTGAAAAGATAGGTGTGCGCATGGGGTGTGTCGGGTGTGCCCAGGTACACCCGAATTTCCCAGGGCCACCTCCACTTCCCCCCACCCCACTGCTTAAATAGGGGCTTTTAAGGGCATTTTCATGAACCTCCGGGAAGTGTGTAATTCCCCCAGGCATGCTAATGGTGTCTACCATCAGTATCCCCAGGGAAATGACACAATTTCCGGAAGCCCTAGAAAGTGCACTTTCCTGCCCCCCACTGCTTTAAGGCCCCAATTGAAGTGAAGGAGGGGAAAGCGTGCTTTCTGGTGCGTACGTAAAGTGCGTAATTTCCCCTGCCATGTTTTCACACAGAGAACCACTTGAACAATGAAATTGTGCCTTTGTTTCATATCCACCGGTTATCAGGACAGCTTAGAAAGCAAACGCAAGGGCCTCCCTGGCCCTGTCTGGTACAGGCTATAGCACTGCCCTTCATGGAATCTTTCCTGGTTCTTGTGTGATCCTTGCTCCCCAGGAACAATTGTGGCTTTAGGAAATGGTGCCCAAAATGGTGTCCCCCGTCCCTTTTTCCCCTTTTGTGTCATGTCTTTTAGATTGTAAGGCTGAAGGCAGAGATTAGCTGGTTTTTATAGAGCTATAAGCCACCCTGGAGTCCTTTCGGCAGAATAGATGGGCAAAAACACTTTAATACAAAACCCCTCCCTGCAATTGCTGGAATTTCCATTTTTTTCAGTATTCCTTCCAGCTCCCCCCCCCCCCCAGTCATCAGATTACCATCTGGTTTTATCCCCCAGATGTCACTGGCGGGGATGCCCTGAGCCCCTTCCCAGGCAATGGCCAAGCTCGCCTTCCTCTAGAATCCTCTCCCTTGCTTTCCTGCAGCCTCTCAAGTTAGGAGCAACGGTGAATAATATTGCAACATTCCCTGATAGCTCTCAGGTGCTAAACTTGTTGTTCATTGCAGATGTGCCCCTTGTTCCAAATCTGGTTCAGCCTCGTCAACATGCAACTGCACGCTCTCAATGGTGAGCTTCATTTTGTGTGTGTCTTTAATGTCCCTCTTGCTTCTTGGGCAAGTCCCCCTCCGCCCTCCGAGGCTAGTGTCACAGCCCCTAGGGCAAAGGCAGTTTAGCACTTTCTATAGAAGTATAAGCCATGCTGTTCACAAGAGCTCAGGGAGGGTAACCAGATTCTCAGGAGCAGAGAACGTTGCAAAATAAATCAATAGGTATTAATGAATAGCAAGATTTAGTCTTGGTCGCAGTACGCTTCCTGAGTGCACAGCATGCCCATGGGCTGCTTATGGAGAAACAAGGATGGGGAAGTTTCACCTGGTGACTTATGGCCATTGTAGAGTTTGTTGCTAGCAGCACAGAGCTTCTTTCCAAATAACAGGAGCATCTCAACAGGACGCTGCCTCATATTGAGTCAGAGCATTGGTCCATCTAGCCCAAGGGCAGGAAACTAGGGGCCCTCCAGTTGCTCTGGACTATAATCTCCATCTGTGCCAGCAAGCATAGTCGATGCTTGGGAATTGTGACAGTTGTAGTTGAAAATATTTGGAGCGCATCGGGTTGCATTCCCAGGGTGTGTTCAGGCTGGTAGCAGCACTCCAGGCTCTAAAGTAGGGGGGGGGTTCCCTTTCCCTTTCATGCAGCCCGTGGCCTGATCCAGCGCATGATCCCACCCCACAGGGAAGACTGGGTAGAGGAAGAGTACTAGGTGCCACTACCCAAAGGCCCTCTGGTTGCATGCTCCCCCCCACTCACCTTTCCCTCAGAATGTCCAAGTGAGTTGGGAGCATCAGGTGCCATGTCCTGAAGGCACCTCTTCTGCCTATGTGCCTCCTGGGTAGGGATGTACGAGAAAGGGATTTATTTCAGTTTGCCTTTGGACAGGATTTTCCCAATTCACACCCCCTGGGCCTGTCAGCAACCTCTGATTGAAGTCCATGCATTTTTGAGCTTGCGATGTGATTCGTGGAACGTCTTGTACTTTGCCTCAGGCAGGAAAATGTCTTCCCCTCAATCGGCTTTTCTGAGGGCAGAAGGAGAGAGCGGCCCCCTCTACAAGATTTCGCTTTGACACCTGGTTCCCCGATTATGCGCATCTCCTGACAATCACTTTTACGCCTAATACCTATATACGAGCATTGAAGCTCACATTACTGGCTGTATGAAACTCTCGCTTTAAAGTTGTTGACATGCATGCAAATGTTGCTGAAAGTAATGCGCTTTGTCCCGGGAAACTGCCCAAACAGGTTTTGCACCCTTTATTCTCCCCGCCTACCAGAATCTCCCGCCTTTGGTTACCTAGGTTACCTGCCGGGAATGATGTGGTTAACCTGTTCGACTACCTCTCCCCCCCCTTTACCTGATTTCCATTTGAACTGAACTGCTCAGGAGTAAATGGGAATGTGCCTCGATCTTACTTCCGCGGTAAATTAAAAGTCGCTATTTAACGCGCATTCGAAAATGCGAATAATCGGAGATAAAACGCGCCTGGATCCCTGATTTGCGCTCCACTCTTATAGAGGTAAATTTGGTAATACGCCTTGAAAGAGCTTTAAATTGCTCTTGTAGAGGCACCCAGAGAAAGAAAAGAGGGTGGAAGAACCTAACGACTCCTTTTCTCCCCCATCTCAGATTACGTCTTCTTTGGACTCCTTGGGAAGATCCACACTGTCCTCGCCAGCATGCCGCTTTCGACAGGACAGTTTTCTGAGCTAGATCTGAAGGTGCATCGTGGTCCCCGGGAGGCCCATTCGACGCTTTCTGCTCCTCCTCTTCTGCCCCAGCATCTTTCAGGAAAACTTCCCTTCCCCCCCAAAAACCACCTGGCTGTATAATGCATTTCACTCCATGAGATCTCAGGCGCGGAGGTTTTCCTGGCCAAGGCTTTTACGATGCTGTGGCCCTGCCTCATTCACAGAGGTTTACGGGGTTCCAGGCAGGATTCCCTTCCCACGGCTTCTCCCATCTTCTTCCCCTTACTGCAGGAAACCCATTAAGGGGGAAAAGATGGAATTGATGCACAAGGCTTTGAGGCTGCTAATTCTAGGAGCCCTCTGAACAGAGCTGAATTTCCCCACAGTCTCATGCTCCTTGCCTTTCCGCCTACTCTAGGGTGACCCTATGAAAAGGAGGACTGGGCTCCTGCATCTTTAACAGTTGCGTAGAAACGGGAATTTCAGCAGGTGTCATTTGTAGGCTTGCAGCACCTGGCGGAATTCCCTCTTCATCACAACAAGTAGAGCTGTAGGAGATACAAAAGAGGGCAGGGATCCTGCAGCTTTAACTGTTGTGCTGAAGAGGGAATTTCACCAGGTGCTGCATGCATGCAAATGACACCTGCTGAAATTCCCTTTTCTATGCATCTGTTAAAGGTACAGGAGCCCAGTCCTCCTTTCCGTAGGGTCACCCTAGCCTCCTCTCTGTCTCCCACAACACCCGACAGCTCTTTTCTCTCGTTTTACAACAGTGGCGTCTTGTGGTCTGTGGATGTGCGTGTGCTGCAGCGAAGGATGTATGGATTTTGTTAGCTTTGTTCCATCTGTGCTTCGTGGATTGCCTGGCATTTTTCATCCCATCGTCCATTCATTGATGGAATCAGATTTTTTTTTTAACCAGAATTTCATTCTACTTGCACTAATTTGCATTAGCACAAGTGCGGATTAGTGCCAATGTGCATTAGCAAATGCACCCCTGTGAAAAACCAATCCAGAAGTCTGTGGAATCTACAAGTCGGATTCATAGAAATCCAAGTTCCTATGACTGCATTGTCGATGTCTCCAACATCCGTAGCTTCCGCAGGATGCTGCCGCTGCTGAGGTTTACAGCTGCACAGAAAAGGGGATTTCAGCAGCTGCCATTTGTAGGCATGTAGCACCTGGTGAAACCCCCTCTTCATCACAACAGTTAAAGCTGCAGGGGTAAAGAGGTAGGGCTCCTGCAGCTTGAACTGTTGTGATGAACAGGGAATTTCGCCAGGTGCTGCATGCCTACAAATGACACCTACTGAAATCTCCTTTTCTATACAACTGTTAAAGATACAGGAGCCCTGTCCTCCCTTTTCATATGGGCCAGGTCTACATGTCATCCTCGATGCGCCCTCCCTGTGCCACAAGCCGCTTTGGGGTGCTTCACTTCGTCTAGTGTGGCTTAGTGGCTTAAGCCTCGGAGGCTCTGCTTGCGCTCTCGCCGCCGCCGCCTTTTCATCCCGGTCCCATGGAGGGAGGAGGGAGGGTTGTAAACAAAAGCTAGCAATTGGAAATCCCTCTCCCAATCACTGGCTTTTGTTTACAACCATCCCCCCTCCCTCCCCCCTCCCCGAGACCAGCCTGGATGAAAGGGCAGCGGCCGCGGTGGCGCGGGCACGGGCAGAGCCTCCGAGGCTTGAGCCACACTAGGCCGGGTGAAGCGCTCCGAAGCGGCTTGTGGCACAGGGAGGGCGCATCGAGGATGACGTGTAGATCCTGCCATGGTCAGTCTGATATAGTACAATGGTAGCAAAAGAGCATATAAACACTCTGAAGTGTGAACAGGAAAAAATGGGAGGAACCCGGACAAATCCAGTGACTGAAATGCAACAAAGATTCTTCTCCAGAACCCTAATCAAGTAACAAAGAAAAAGCCCAGTCTTGTGACATATAAGAACTTTCCCAGTTTCAGGGGAGGCCGCTTCACTACTCCATTTCAGATTGGATTCTTTCTCATGGTGCTTCTGCTTCAGCCTGTTCCTGGTGCTCACCAGATGTGTCCTCCATAATGGGAGTTGCAGTGCAAGACATCTGGAGGGCACCAAGTTGGGGCATTTGCAAGAAACTGAAAATTTGGAAGTTTAGGGGGATTCTAATGGGATTTAAAAAAAAAAAGCAGGAACATAGGAAAACAAACATTTGATTTTAGCATTGGGGACAAAGTGAGATGAATGGGTGAAAGAACTCAATTTTCAAAAGAAGCTTCTGCCCCTCAATCCATGGACTGTTTGAACTGAGGAAGCATGTTGAACGAATGTATGAAAGCAAAACAGCCTGCTAGATTGTTGGCCTACGTGGTGTCATAGTCCCAGGAGGATTAGTCTAGTTTATGACTCTCCTTTTTCCTTTTCTCTAGGATAATCCTTTCCCCGGTGCCTTCATCAAGTGGCTTCTGAAGAGTAAGTTCCTTCTCCTTCCTTTCATTCTTACAGTCCCCAACCTGGTGCCCTCCAGATGGGATGGCCATCTTATCTGGGAAAGATGCAGGTTGTGATCCAACACATCTGGATGGCACCAGGTGGGGGAAGGCTGGGCTGAAGCCTCAGAGGCTTCCTTTGCGTGGATTCAGGCATAGCTATCCAGTGCTGAGGTCCTGCCTAGATATGGCGAGGGCCATCAAGCCTATTCAGTCACGTGTTTGCCTCCTTCGTACATAAAGTGAGGTGACCAGGGGAGGAGACGGAGTGTTACAACAGAAAGGGAAGGATTCTAGTGGAAGCCAGTGCTTGCGCAATGTTAGTCGTGACATTATACATGCACTGGTTTCTGCTAGCACTTGTGCTAGCAGTTGGATCTTTCTGAACACTGTTGGATAAGAACATCAGAACATCAGAAGTGCTCTGATGCTGGATCAGACTGAGGGTCCATCTAGTTCAGCATTCCATTCACACAGTGGACAACCAGCTGTCATCCAGGGACCAACAAAGCAGGATACGGTGCAACAGCACCCTCCCACCCAATGTTCCCCAGAAACAAGTGCACACAGTTGGATACTGGACGTAGCACATAACCATCAGGGCTAGTAGCCATTGACAGCTTCTCCTCCTCCTCCAGGAATTTATCCAACCCCCTTTTAAAGCCATCCAAATTGGTGTCCATCACTACATCTTGTGGTAGTGAATTCCATAGTTTAACTCTCCGCTGTGTGAAGAAGGACTTCCATTTCTCTTTCCAAAGGTGTGCACAGGGTAGGTGTGCTGAAACCCCCCCCCCCCGGTGGTGCCTTACCTTGCTGTGTTCCATTGCTTCAATGACTTCCAGTGTCAGGAAAGTACATACCTTGACTGTAGGTGGGAAGGTTACACCTCCCTCATACACACACACACACACACACCACTTTTTTTTGGAGTAAAAATTAGATGACCTCCCTGCTTTAGATGTCAATGGGGCAGACTTGCAGCCATTAATTTTGTTGCACCATCATCACTAGTTGGGTTACACATATGTACTGTTCAATATATTTATGTCCTGCCTCATCATCAAGTATCTCTAGGCCTAAGGGTCTTTGCAACCATATTCCTACCATACAGTGGTCATCTATGATGAACAGCACACCTGGGAAATACCCACCAGGTAACATGGCACGTCTTAGGTACTGGAAGAAATTATGCAAAATGAGAATATATATATATATATATATATATATATACACACACACACATCTATAGATAGATAGATAGATAGATAGATAGATAGATAGATAGATAGATAGATGATAGATAGATAGATAGATAGACAGATAGATAGATAGAGATAGAGATATATAGATATATAAATCGAGATTTAGGCCCCCTCTACAAGAATTTGGCTTGATGCCCGGTTGCCCGATTATGCACATCTTCTCATGATCGCTTTTACACCTAATTCCGATAAATGACAGGCGGTGAAGCACATTACCGGCTGTGTGAAACACGCTTTAAAGTTGTTGAGATGAGGAGAATTGCTTGTTTACATGGTCATAATGCGCTTTAACGGCCGCGGTAAATTAAAACTCGCTATTTAACGCACATGCAAAGATGCGCATAATCAGAGAGAAAACGCGCCTCAACCCCCGATTTGCGCTCCGTTCTTGTAGAGGTAAAAAAATTAATGTGCCTTGAAAGAGCTTTAAATCGCTCTTGTAGAGGCACCCAGAGATAGAGATTACTTGCACCATGACAGCACCCCACCCTGGGCATATTCTTTCTCCGTGTCATGTGAGGCTTGCAAACACCGTGGTGCCCACACATTTGTTTGTTTGTTTGCTTGTTTATTACATTTCTAATCCAACTAATAACCAATGTTGTCTGGAGCTATGCCATGGAGAATTGGCTTTCTGTTCATGCTCATCCACCCACTGACTGCATGAAGAATTAGCACGAAGTGTGTCTGCTGCTTTTGTGTATAAAAGGCCGACACACAATGCAACTAGATACTTCAAGCAAGCTTTAGGGATAAAGAAGTATGCACACACAGCCTGCTGACATCCCAGGAACCAGGCAGGCTTCGTCCATACAAAACCAGAGAGACACGGGTAGAAGGTGGTGATGAAGGTGGTGGTGATGAAAGTGGTGGTGATGTTGGGGCTACAAAACTGGGAACTTCTTTACCTAGGGTGACCCTATGGAAAGGAGGACAGGGCTCCTGTGTTTTTAACAGTTGCATTGAAAGGGGAATTTCAGCAGGTGTCATTTGTAGGCATGCAGCACCTGGTGAAATTCCCTCTGTATCACAACAGTTATGCAGGAGCCCTGCCCTCATTTGTATCTGGTCACTCTTGGCAGGACTCCTGCAGCTTTAACTGTTGCGCTGAAGAGGGAATTTCACCAGGTTCTGCATGCCTACAAATGACACCTGCTGAAATTCCCTTTTCTACACAACTGTTAAAGATACAGGAACCCTGTCCTTCCTTTCCATAGAGTCACCCTACTTTACCGACTTACTTCTCTCCAGTTGTAGGTGCACTTGGCAGCCAGAAGACTTCCTGATGTGCTCCAGCAAGCAGCCAGTGGGTATGGATCACTGAAGCCTTCTGCTCTCCCACAAGATCCGTGTTTCTCTCTGTAGCCCATACAGGACTATGGTTTTACAAGGGACCACACCTGCCTACCTAACAACCCCAAAGCAGGGCCTTTTTCTGCTGCTGTGGCTGCCAGCCCCCAGAGGATGCCACTGGGAGCCAGCAGTTGATGGATGCAGCTGATGCAAGAGGTCAGGTTGGGGTTGTGTTGGGGTCTCCCGAAAACATCTGCTAATAATTCTTGTCAAGCTATCATCTGTGGAAACACAACCATTTATACAGTCTCCTTGGAGGAGTAGCTCATTAGTTCAGCTTTCCCCTACCTGGTTTCCTCCTGATGGGTTGGACAACAACTTCCATCATCCCTCAGCCATCCTGGTTGGGAATGGTGGGAGTTGTTGCCCAACGCATCAGGAGGCCACCAGGTTAGGGAGGTCTGAACTCATTTGTTAAACTGCTACTGGCATTGAACTGAGAGTAACATACCACATGTTCCACGCTCTGCCACCACCCCATCTTTCAAGCCCATCACTTCAGCTCTTCTCATCCGTGAATGGCAGGCCAATGTTCTTCCTCCTTCCTGTTCCTCTTCTTCCTCCTGTTACCTTTTCAAACATATAGAAACTGCTAAGATGCCCTCCCCCATCCATAATCTTATTTTCTGTAGGGTCAACGTTGCCAGCAGCTCCTCCCGCCTTTCTGCGCCTGATGGCCGGTGATTGCCCTGAAATGCCCTTCTGAACAATCTCCAGTTTGTCAACACCCTTCTTGAAGTGACATGGGAGTGGATTGATAGAACAACACACATCTCTACTGCTCCTTAGATAGTCCCTTCCCATCCCCTCCATGGCGTGAATGGTTACTATTTCTCAACTTCTTTATGGCAGCCCACCAAATGTCAGCACAGCAAGTCTTCCTGAACCTTATTTATCCGAGGCTAAATGAGGACCTCAGAATCTGTACTGTGAGGAGAGTGCCACGCAATCTAACTCTCTCAGCCAAGGATGGCTTGGATTCGAACCTGAGAACCTCAGCTCTCAAATAACATAAAGGCCCCCATGGGATGCGAATGAAAAGTTCTACTTCAGGTTTCTCTTCATGTTGCCTCTGGGGACCCAGAATGTTGGACCTGAACCTGAGAGATCTGGGTACAATTCCCGGTGTGTCTATGGACCCACTGGCTAGTCTTGAGCAACACGCTCAGTTCTCCAGTCTGTAAAATGGGGACAGTAGTGGCCCATAGGGTTGGTGTGAGGATAGGTGCAATCAGTCCATGTTGCTGCCTGCCCCAATCACTGGGGATAATGAGGACCTGATTCAAAGGCTGAATAAACATTATTGTGAAACAATTGCTCATGCCCTTGATATGGGGTTACATCCCTCTGCCCAGCAAGGGAATGCTCGTCCTTATGAGGGTTTCCAGATTTCTCCCTTAATGAGAACCAAGGAAAGAGTTTCCTCTGGTCCCATAATGAGTGGATGTTACTATAACTAATTGTTCCTAGTTGCTGAGGGAAAACAGGTTTTAAATGGTTTCTGTTGCAGTCAATTAGTCCCTCGTGTTATTGATTGTATTGCGTGGATACCCCCACTTTTCCTCTTGGGAGCTCAAGGCAGTGAACATGGGGGCTCTAAGGCATTCAGGCCCTGACCACATCCAGCCCTGCTTAGCTTCAACATGTGTAATTGACATGAAGAGAAGAGCCATGGGTCAGTGATAGAGCAGAGGCCGCACTCCTCCTCCTGCTGCTGGCGCCGCCATCAACCTACTGGAGTTTGGTGGCGCAAATTTGAAATTGGCCCTTTTTACCCCCCCCCCCCAGAGCAGTAGCAGTGAGGGTTGGGTAAAGAGGGCCAATTTGGGGCTTGACTGCAAGGGAGGGGCAGACAGTGCTAAGCTCTCCTCTACTTGACTGACCTTTCAGTGCTTGATCAAGATCCCTTTTTCTCCCTACACTTTTGAGATGCAGTTTTCATCCTACTGGCTGTTTAATGCTGCTTTTATCATTTTGTTGCTTCTAGAGTTGGGTTTTCCCCCCATTACATTTTACTTGTTTTATCTTTTTGTAAACCAAGTTGGGAATATGATTGAAGTGTGGCATAAAAATATGTATAATCAATCAATCAATGAATCAATCAGTCAATAAGGAGCAATGGCCTCACTGGGTAGAAGGCAGCTTCCTGCATCCCTAACTGCCTCCTGACGTTTAGCAGGTCCCATCCTAGCCCTGAAGGCAGAGGGTCATTGTGTTGTTGTTTTTTGCCCACTCCACACTTTGCGTGGGAGGAAACACCAGGCCATGCCCAGTCTCCCACCTCAAGCATTGGTTGTGTGACTCTCCTCCCAGATGCCGCACCTTGCATGTCTATATTGTCATGGTGTAAACTGAGGGCTAATCTACACCTGCAGGCATTTCGGCACAGGAGAGGGATGCTCCCAAATGTTCTCCAGTGCTGCGATCGGCACACACAGGGCACATGGTACTGATGTGTACCGCAATTTCAGGAGTGCTGCTGCAGGAGCACGTGTGTCCTGTTACGCCGCTTGCGCATGTGGATCGTCAGAAGTGGGAGGTGCTGGACAGATGATGGGTCTACCAGACAGAGTGGGTTTTTTTAATGACTCGTGAGGGATGCACATGAGTGCAGACACACAGCAGCACATTGGGGGAATATGAACTACCTCAAATATGTGCTCCTGCGCAGAGATATGTTTGCATTTAAAAACACACATACACACACACACACAATGATAAAACACAATGATACCCACGCACACGCCACTCACAGCTCATTGGCTGTTCAGAGCCCAGAACTCACAGTGGACATAACAACCTCGCAAAGTGGGGGGGGGGACACACTTCACATGGACTCCAAGATAGAAGTGAGAGAGCTGGAAAAGCCACAACAAAAGCAGTCAGGGATATTCCGGGGAAATTGAGAGGTGGAGCCAAGATCACTGCAGGAGCAGCTGAACATCATGTGTCCCGTTAGTGATGACTATGGTACAACCTTGCCATAAACAGCTGGTGTAGACTCCCCCTGAGACTCAAGGAAAGTGACGGGCTGAGTTTCTCTTTTTGTGGCAATTTTGCAGGCAATTTGAGCTGCTGCTGCTGCTGCTGCTAATCCTTTCACACCTTGGCAAAGGGCGTGAGAACCTGACAACTTCCAAGTGCAAAATGTCACTGTATTGAATGAGATCAGCCTTCCCCAACTTGGGGCCCTCCAAATGTTTTGTACTACATGTCTCATCAGCCCCAGGTGGCAAGCCAATGCAAAAGGATGGTGGGAGTTGTCATCCAAAATCTCTGGAGGGCACCAGTTTGGAGGACTTAGATTATGGTTATAATCTGGGGGAAATGGGCTCCATAAGAGGATGGTCTTTGGTGCAACACACTGCTTGGGCAGACTAAAACGAAGGCCCCAGTCAGAGTTTGGTGTAATTGGGCCTCCTTTAAATATTTGCTGTTCTGAGAAAACCCTCAATAGGCTTTTATTATCTGGAAAGGTTCATATTTCTGTGAGTTAACCACCGAATTAAAAGAAAGAAAGAAAAGAGCAAGAGCAAACTCATTTTGTTTCAAAGGAAAAGGAGGGAAGGTTCCAAGTTGAAGAAAAGTCGTGTGCTTCAGATATTCAGAAGGGAAACTGGGAGGTAGAAATAGCAGGCGGAGGCCCTACTTCCCGAGCAGAAAATCCCAGGCTCAGTCAATCCTCAACATCTCTTTGGATGAGATCCCCCCAAATTGCCAGAGCAGGGCACTGCCTCCTGAAAGGGTTCACGACAAGCACGTCACCCTTCCGCCTCGACTCTGTACTTTAAGGATGCTTCTTTGGGGGAATGGCTTCACAGCTCTAGGACAAGGCCACCCAATCATCGAATCCCTATTGAAATAGGCAGGTGAGGAGAGGCAGTCATAGAAGAAAGGTGAACCCAAGCCAAAGGCACAGTTTTAAAAAAATGCATTTCAAGATGTGTAAAGCAGTCTCCATGGCCAATCCTACAGGATCCCACTTCTTGCTGTCCTTGACGTCCACTCATCTGACATCTGTAGCATACCAGTCCTTGTATGCCGGTACCTAATGGAGCCTTCCCCAACATGGCGCACTCTAGATGTCTTGGACTACAATTCCCATCATCCCTGATCCTTGAACATGCCTGATGGACCTGATTGAAAGGTCATTGGGGAAGCCTGGCCAAAAGCCACAGCTAGTTTGCTGATTCCGTGGTGATAAGACCAGGCTCCTGCCACTGAATAACAGCCAAGAGTCGGGCAGCAGACAACATGGGGGGAAGCATGGGGTCGCGGGTTAGTAGCATGGCTGCTTGACTGGCCACTCACTCACTCACTCACTTCTAGCTTTTATAATTTTCATCCAAAAAGGCCCCAAGAGCAGCTTATAAAGAGCAGTAGTGCGACAGTCCCTGCGCTCAGGCTTACAAACTAAATTTAAGATAAGTCACAAAAGGAGCAAGGGGTGGGGAAGGAGGAGGAGGCGAAAAGCAGTTCAGGTTACTGTTCTTCCCATGCCCCCATGGGGTAGACACCATTCAGGAAAACTGCTGGAATGGCTGCTGCCAGGCAACTATTGAGGGAGAGCCAAAGGGAGCTGGTGTCTCAGCAGAAGCCATCAGGGAAGAACTTACTGCAGTCGGCCAAGACTAGGCTGACAACCGTTACCCAGAGGACCTTCTCTTCTGCCACTCCCAGACTGTGGAATGACCTGCCGGAGGAGACTCGTCAACTTAACAGTCTTTTAGAATTTAAGAAAGCTATAAAGACTGTTCTCTTCCAGCAGGCATATCCAGTGGAATTTTAGGATGATTTTAGGATGATTTTAGGATGTTTTAGGATGTTTTAATGCAGTTTTAATCATGTGTGTCATGTTTTAATCAGCTTTATGTATTTCATCATATTGTTGTTCCCTGACTCAATCCAAACGGAGAGGCGGGTAAGAAATAAATTATTATTATTATTATTATTATTATTATTATTATTCACACAATGGATGCTGCTGGCCACTTAGGGTTGTGCTGACTCAGCTCCCCCCCCCCCCCCCCCGTTATCTCCTCACCCACCTCCACATTTGTCATTCATGTTCTCCTCCACAGTACTGGTGGACTACTACACCTCACTGGCCATGGTTGCTTCAGCTCTTTCTCAGGAATAGGCAACCCAGTGCCCACCACATGTTCAGGGCTGCTGTAATTGCTTACCATCAGCCTTGCTGGCTGGGGATAATGGGAGATGTAGTCCAAAACATCTGAAGGGCACCAGGTTGCCTTCCCGTGTCCCAGAGAAGTGTGCTCCTAATTATGTTTAAAAATAACTTTAGGTCTTGATTTTATTTTAAAGAAAGGCAATGTAGGAGAAGAACTTTAAATCAATCAACGAAATGATTCCCTGCATCCCTCCAAGACAAGTGTCTCAGACCCCATTGTATAGCATCTCCCTCTCTCTCTCTCTCTCTCTCTCTCTCTCTCTCTCTCTCTCCCTCTCATTTTCCCACTCCTGGCAAAACACCATGGGCCATGTCAGCCCCAGAACTGTGGGAGACATCGGATCCTTCACAGGCTGCCATGACTCTGGTGAGATTTTGAACACTTCGACTAAGAGGTTAAGACTAAACTATGTAAAGTTTTGGGGGAGTTGTTCTGGGAGTGGCAACTCAGCTCAAGGGCATTTGCAAGACCAATCGCCAGCATCCTCGTTTTGGCCCAGGCAAGGTGGCTTCACCTTTGCAATTTCCATTTTCTTTCAAGTCAATAGATGCTATTGAAGTTCCTACACTGACTGGTGTCACAGAATAATAGAACTGCCTGGAGGACCCCAATCCTGATGCTCAGGGGGTCCAGACAATGCTCCCCAGCCTAGCATTATGGTGGAATGAGGTGTCTGAGCAGACCCTGAGCCTATCTACACAACTGCTTTAAAACTGTTTAAAAGTTTTAAACCGGTTAATAACCATTATTGACTGGTTTAAAACTGTTATAAACCGTTTTAAAGCAGTAGTGTAGGCACCCTGACAGCTGGGAAATGGGACACATCACATCACATGCTGAGGCAACTGGCTCAGGCCCTCCATTCACTCAGGACATTAGCCAAGAACATGCAGCAACCCGATTGCCTAGGTGACAGGGACGCTCCTGCTCCTGGATGATGCCCCAGATGTCCCAGGAGACACATGCATCGCTCACCCTCTCCCAGCTCATCAAATCCCACTTCCAGATGTGGCTCAACTGTACAAGCAGCCAACTCTTGGAACTGTTTCTCACAGATGTGCTCTGACATGTCTGCATGAAACATTAGAAGCTGCCTTAAACTGAGTTAGGCCTTTGGTCAGCATTGGCTGACAATCCCATACAACCCACCCCACACACTCAGGTCCTCTGGGAAGAATTTACTACAGACAGTCAAAACTGGCTGACAACCGTGACCCAGAGGACCTTCTCTTCTGCCGCTCCCGGACTGTGGAATGGCCTGTCGGGAGAGATTCGCCAACTTAACAGTCTCTCAGAGTTTAAGAAAACCATAAAGACTGATATCTCCTGGCAGGCCTACCCAGTCGAATTTTAAGAGTTTTATTGGTATTTTAAAAAATGTATTAGTTTTCAAATGTTTTTAATCAGTTTTATGCATTTTATATCATTTGCTTTTAATGTTGTTCCCCACCTTGATCTAGAGGGAGAGGTGGGTAATAAATTATTATTATTATTATTATTATTATTATTATTATTATTATTTTATCTCTTTTTCGCTCGTGGCAGTTTTTCTAGACAGGTTTTGCCAAGTCATGCTGTCTTTTATTGATTCAGGGATTTCCTGACGATTGAGCAAGTTTTAAGTATGACTGCTTTCTGGATATTGGTGAGGATGTATTCTGGTAGGCCCAGTTTCTGAAGGTTTTCTGTATAGTTTTTTGATGTGATGCCAGTGACTGATGTGACTAATGGAATAATTGTGACCTTTTCCTGTTGCCATAGTTCTTTGACTTCCATGGCCAGTGGTGTATATTTGTCTCTCTTTTCTTTTCCTTTTTCAACAATGTTTTTGTCATTCGGTATTGCTATGTCGATGAGGTATGTGTGTTTTTCTTTTTTGTCTATGAACGTTATGTCTGGTCGGTTGCAGGGTATTGTCTTGTTGGTATGAATTGTTCTGTCCCAGTATATTTTATGATCTGCATTTTCCAGGATTGTTTCGGGTGAATATGTATAGTATGGTGTAGGTTAGGGTGACCAGATAAAATCCAGGTCAGGGCTCATGTAACTTTAACAGTTGTAGAGAAAAGGGAATTTCAGCCGGTGTCATTTGTATGCAATTAGTTCCTGGTGAAATTCCCTCTTCATCACAACAGTTAAAGTTGCAGGGGCCCTGCCTTCTTTTGTATATGGTCACTCTAGTATAGTGCCTGCAACTTTAACGGTTGTGATGAAGAAGGAATTTCACCAGGAACTAATTGCATACAAATGACCCTGGCTGAAATTCCCTTTTCTCTACAACTGTTAAAGTTACATGAGCCCTGTCCTCCTTTTCAGATGGTCAGCCTAGTGTAGGTTGTTTGATAAGGTTGATTATTACTGTTATTATTATTATTGCCTGGCAAGAGCCCTCCACATTCTAGGTAAAGATCTTTCCCAGTCCCACTTGAAGATGCCGGGGATTGAACCTGGGCTGCTCGGCATGCAAACCGTGTGCTCTGCCACTGAGCGGGGGCCCTTCCCTGTCACAGATTGAGCATCACAGACAGAGTTTTAATCTCACCAGCATATCGCCTCCCGAGCCATGCTTTTTAATAAAGCCAGTTCACACATGTGGTGCACAGCTATGCATGACCCAAGAGTCATGCCCCAGAACCCTCTGGGATGGTTTGAAGGCCCTGGGGGGGGGGGTCACCCCCCACCCTCAGATTTGCAGTGCAGCTCTTGGAACGGCTCTTGCCGTGCTGGCATTTTTTTAATCTGCTCTGGCCTCTGTGTTTAGTTCCAGTGACTGAATCAGGACAAAAGGCTGTACACAGGCCAGGTTGTTCAAAGGAAGGCCACGCCAGTGTGTGCCCGTCATGCCACTTACCAACATAAATACCGTGGCCAGATATTGACAAAAGCGGGTTGGGAGGGGGGAAGAGGCAGAATATTTAAACAAAGGAACTTTATGGGCTGGGTGGCCAAGATAAATTGTGCCAATTGCCTCCATAGAGGAGGTGCTAGTGATAGGTCTGACAGCAGTAGATAATGTACAGTGGGATGCCAAGAAGGCCTTTGAATGGTCCTCTTTGAATGCTCCTCTTTGAATGTTTACTTAAGAATCAGTTGCTAAAAGTCAGTTACATAATGAAGGGCAAGACCTGGATCACCCCAAGGTTCATGTAGTCCAACCTTTTATTCCCAGAGGTTCCTAAGAAAGTTGCAACCCAGCATGAAGCTGGCAGTGCCTCCCTCTTCCCCGCTGGTCAAGCATTGGGCAGTCATAATGAGCACATTGCTCTCTTTGAGCGATCCTGGGTCACAGGGATTGGAAGACATGTCCTCCACCTCTGCTCATGGCCATTGCCCAGTCTTTGGGAAAGCCTAGTGAGTAGGGTGACCATATGAAAAGGAGGAGTTAAGAGTTGTGTAAAGAAGGGGATTTCAGCAGGTATCATGTATGCATGCAGCACCTGGTGAAATTCCCTCTTCATCACCACAGTTAAAGCTGCAGGAGCCCTGCCCCCTTGACCAGATACAAAAGAGGACAGGGCTCCTGAAGCTTTAACTGTTGCGATGTCCTCCTTTCCATATGGCCACCCTACTAGTGAGTAGGGTGACCAGATAAAATCCAGGTCAGGGCTCATGTAACTTTAACAGTAGTAGAGAAAAGGGAATTTCAGCCAGTGTCATTTGTATGCAATTAGTTCCTGGTGAAATTCCCTCTTCATCACACCAGTTAAAGTTGCAGGGGCCCTGCCTTCGTTTGTATATGGTCACTCTAGTATAGTGCATGCACCTTTAACTGTTGTGATGAAGAGGGAATTTCAACAGGAACTAATTTCATACAAATGTCACTGGCTGAAATTCCCTTTTCTCTACAACTGTTAAAGTTACATGAGCCCTGACCTGGATTTTATCTGGTCAGCCTACTAGTGAGTAACATCTTAGAGGGTGTTTCTTGGTGTTTTCAGCACTGACTAACTGAAATCTAATTGATATGAGGTATGCGGCCCCTGAGAGCTTCTCCAAAATTGAGTTTAGTTCTCAGGCTGAAAAGGGTTCCTCACTGCTGCATCTAACGTGAGTGCTCCTTTGTAAGTCCCAATGGGAGCCTACACACTGGATCACAACACGTAAACCGGAGCCACACAGCCAGGTCAGGGTGTGCCACACCTCAAGCATTCCTGCTCTGTTCCCTCTGCAACATTTTGTTGGAGTACTTCCAAAAAACCAGATTCTTCAGTTTCCCTTTGCGGCTTGTTCCATAACGGAACTGCTCTCTGAGTTAGGCAGTTTTCCCTAATGTTGACCCTAAATCTCTCTCCCTTCTAGTTTAAAGTCATTGCCTCTGATCCTTTCTCAGCAGTTGTGGTTAACAGAGATCCCACCTCCTTTGGGGTATTTGAAAATTGTCAACATGCAGCCTCACAACAAACCCCAATATATTTACTTATGTTATTTATTTGAAATACTTCTTGGACGCCTTTCAAGGCAGAACCCCCATGCCCAAAAGTGGCTTATTTATGATTTATTTTATTTATTAAGACATTTGTATCCTGCCCTATATCACTGGGATCTCAGGGGAGCGTACAGATAAAATCAGAACAATGTAAACGCAAATAATTTACACAGCTTAAAAGGTATGAAATTGCTAACAAATTAAAACCAGTAGAATTTTTTTTAAAAAGCAATAAAAACAATTAAAACAATTAAAACTAGGTGTGACCATGGATAATTTAGCCCTCAAAGTCTTTGATAAAAGGCCATGTTTTAACTTGGTGCCAAATTGAAGCCAGAGTCGGTGCCAATCGGGCCTCCAAGGGGAGGGTATTCCACAACCAGGGTGCCACAACAGAGAAGGCCCTCTCCCATGTCCCCCTATCATGTATGTCTCACATTGGTGGAACGTGGAGGAGGGCTCCTCCAACAGATCTCAAATCTCGGGCAGGCATATATAGGCAGAGGCACTCCCTCAAGTACCGAAGTCCCAAGGCGTTTAGGGCTTTAAAAGTCATTGCCAACACCTTGAATCCTGCCCGGAAGCATATAGGCTGTCAATGCAATTCTTTTAAGACCAGTGTTTTATGGTCTTTATCAGATGTTCCGATGAGCAGTCCAGCTGCTGTATTTTGCACTAGTTGGAAGACCTAAAGACGGTGGTGCACGCGCTGGTAACTTTGAGGCTCGACTTCTGCAATGCACTGTACATAGGGCTACCTCTGTGCCTAGTCCGGAAACTTCAACTAGTTCAAAATATGGCAGCCAGGTTGGTTACCGGTACACCTAGGGGTGACCACAGAACACCAATCTTAAAATCACTCCACTGGCTGCCCATTAGTTTCCGGGCGACGTATAAAGTGTTGGTTATTACCTTTAAAGCCCTACGTGGTTTGGGTCCAGGTTACCTGCGGGATCGCCTTCTCCCATACAATCCGCCCCACATACTCAGGTCTTCTGGGAAGAACTTACTACAGTTGGCCAAGACTAGGCTGACAACCGTTACCTAGAAGACCTTCTCTTCTGCCACTCCCAGACTGTGGAATGACCTGCCGGAGGAGACTTGTCAGCTTAACAGTATTTTAGAATTTAAGAAAGCCATAAAGACTGTTCTCTTCCGGCGGGCATATCCAGTGGAATTTTAGAATGTTTTTAGGATGTTTTTAGGATGTTTTAGGATGTTTTCATGCAGTTTTAATAATGTGTGTCTGTTTTAATCAGTTTTATGTATTTTATCATATTGTTGTTCCCCGCCTCAATCCAGATGGAGAGGCGGGTAAGAAATAAATTATTATTATTATTGTTATTGTTATTGTTATTGTTATTGTTATTGTTATTTTGAGTTGTCTACAAGGGCAGCCCCACGTAGAGTAGTAGAGTTGCAGTAGTCTAATTGGAAAGTTACCAGCACATGGACTACTGTGGCTAGGTTATCCCTGTTCAGGAAAGGCCTTAGCTGGTGGATCAGCTAAAGCTGGCCCCAAGTACTCCAGGCCACAGAGTTAGGGTGACCATATTTTGGAAAACAAAAAGGACAACATAGTTGGACCCCAAGGGGGCTTCCCCACCAACATGTCTGCCCCCAGGGGGCGTGTCCAGCACCAAGGGGGTGGGGGTGCCCACCTGAACATAGACTTGGTCACATGTCTGATTTTACAGCACACTATTAAGACAAATCTGTTTTACATAACATCTTAATGTTAAAATCACTGAAATAACAAGTGAGATATCCAACAGGAAAGGTGCTGTGCTCGCCCAGCACCTCTTAGCTAAAAACTTGAGATCCTCTTGATGCCAAGGGCTGAAACTAATAAAGTGCAAGGCCCCAAAGAGGGAATTTGACAAACTGCGTTTGAAGGGTATGGCTGCAGTGTTGTTGTTTTTTAATTAATTTTAAAACCACAAACTTTAAAAAATCCCTTAAAATCAACAGATGAACAGAACTGCTCGAAACTTAGCATGGCTAAAGCCCTACTTCCCTACTTCAGAGCTATCATGATGCCAAGTTTCATCTTATCTTTAAAAATGTTGTTGTTGTTTTTTAAAATCATTTTAAAACCTCAAACTTTAAAAAATTCCTAAAAACTAATGGATGAATGGATCTGCTTTAAATTTGGCAAAGCTAAAGCCCTACCTAAGGGCTATCGTGTTGCCAAGTTTCATCTCTTTATCTTTAAAAATGACAGAGTTGTAAGCATTTTTGTTAATTTCCATTGACTATAAAGTAGAACTGCCCTTTGGGTGGGGAGAGGATGGGGAAAATCTGGATTTTCCTTCAAATTTCATGATTTCCCCCCCTTCCCAGATTTGTTACCAAACATCCTGACATGTCCTGTTTTTTCCTGACACATGGTCACCCTACACAGAGTCCACTCGGGTCTCTAGTGACAAGGATGGATCTCCCAAGCTACACATCTGCTCCTTCAGAGGGAGTCCAACCCCATCCAGAACAAGCCACTTACCCAATTCCTGGACTCAAGAATCACCAATCCACAGAGCTTCCAACTTATCAGGATTCAGCTTCAGTTTATTAGCCCTCATCCAGCCCATTACAGCCTCCAGGCACTGGTCCAGCTCCTTCACCACTCCAGCTAACTCTGTCGACAAGGAGAAGTAGATCTGAGTATCATCAGCATAGTGATGGCACCCAACCCCCAACCCCTTAATGATCTCACCCAATGGCTTCATATGGATGTTGAACAGCATGGGCACCCCACATCTTAATACCCGTGGGGTGGAACAGGAATCCTCCAATACCACTCTCTGGAATCGGCCCTGCAAGGAGGAGCAGAACCACTGTAACACAGTGCCTCCTACTCCCATCTTGCAGAGCTGATCCAGTAAGATACCATGGATACCGCTGAGAGATCCAGGAAGATCAACAGGGTAGCACTCCCCCTGTCTTTCACCCAGAGTAGGTCATCGGTCAGAGCAACCAAGGCTCTTTCAGTGCCATGCCCTGGCCTGAAACCAGACTGAAACCAGACTTACAGTAAGTACCGTACCGTGTACTTTTCCTCATTGCCTGTTCAGGCACCCCACTCTTCCATGGGAGCAACTAAGGACAGAATGACGTGCAATCCATGCTGAAACCGCAGCTCCTTGCAAGCTTGGTAACACTTTTGGATAGGCAAGGAGGACCCACTGCTTGCTTTCCAGGAACTGCTTTGGAAATAGATGCCTCCAGTGCACAGAGAGGGAGGAGAGTTTTGTTTCCTTTCCCTGTTCCGCTCTCTTGGAGTAGGCTGACCATCTGAAAAGGAGAACAGGGCTTATGTAACTTTAAGAGTTGTAGAGAAAAGGGAATTTCAGCCGGTGTCATTTGTATGCAATTAGTTCCTGATGAAATTCCCTCTTCATCACAACAGTTAAAGTTGCAGGGGCCCTGCCTTCTTTTGTATATGGTCACTCTAGTATAGTGCCTGCAACTTTAACTGTTGTGATGAAGAGGGAATTTCACCAGGGACTAATTGCATACAAATGACACTGGCTGAAATTCCCTTTTCTCTACAACTCTTAAAGTTACATGAGCCCTGTCCTCCTTTTCAGATGGTCAGCCTATCTTGGAGGCGTTGGGGCATCCTCATCCCAAGCTGAAAGCCTTCCAGTTCCAGTCCAGTCAAAGGAAGAATACAAACACACACACCCTTCTCCTTGGATCAGAGTCCACGCTGAGCTGTGCTAGGCTGTCCCTTGCATGACTGATCCATTGGATGCATTTGAAGTGGCTGTAGGTCAGTGATAGAGCACATGTCTTGCATGCAAAAAGGCCCAGGCTCAGATCCCTCAGATGAAACTTGAAGAAGAGCGGTGCTGGATCAGACCAATGGCCTACCTGGCCCAGAATTCTCTTTGGACAGTGGCCAAGCAGGATGCTTCTGGGAAGCCCACAAGCAGGACATGAGATCCCTTCACCAGCTTCCCATCCCCTTCTGTACTGGCTCAAGTCCTTGCCCTTCTCCTCACCCTGAAAGCTACCCACTGGCGGCTTTGCCCCTACCTGTCCTTCAGCCCTTGTTTCTTGCTATATCCCTGTCCACAAGCCTTGCTTCTCCAACTCTGCCAACTGAGGTCTTCTGCTCCCGGACACAATACTGCCCTCCCTCTCTTCCTGCCCTCTGAGTGTGGGACGGCTTCCCTGGGCATCAATTCGGTGCTGCTTCTCTCCTTCCTTCCCATTCCACCATCTTTAATAGCAACCACCAGCAGCAGCGTCTGTGGGGCCATCATCACTTAGCCTTCAACCCCAGTTGTAACCAAACTTTAAGGATGTACAACGGCTTGTGCCGGCATCTACCTTCCTTATCTTTACTCATTCCATCCACCCTCTATGGAGTCCCTGCTCCCTGTGTTAGTCTGCCTGCTCCTTGGGAGCTCTGTGTTGCCTATGTCGCTCTGCAAATGGCAGGACTGGCCCAAGTCATTTTTCTACCATATACCGGAGCCAGCTGGTTTGGCAATTGAATCTTAACTCAGCACTGGTAATGGGAGAGCATCAGCCATTGTCTTTGAAGGCAGAAGGCTAGCTTGCGGGGGGTGGGGGAGATAGGGGAGGACACATGACACACACAGCCCTATTCTTTAAGACTTCCCTGCGCCTCCCTTCTCCCCAGCATCTGATGCTCACTCTGCCTAATGATAGGGCTGGCCCTTGTAAATAGCCATGTACACTGATAGAGCAGGATGAATCAATGAATGATTGAAGGAATTATGACCAGTTCGAGGGAGCACAGCTGGGAAAGGACTTTGGAAGAGCTGCTGATAATTAGAGCTGACAGTATGGAGCTAGAATCAAGTGTCATAGACTGGGGGACAAGATGTTAACCTCAGGATCCATGCTAAATATGTTGGCTGTGTATCAGGAAATGATTTTCCTCTTCCAGAAAGATATGGTCCATAAAAACCCAGTGGGACAATATGTCGCCCCATCAGGTCAAAACCGTGGTTCGACCAGGAGTGTGGATATGAAAAGAGCTTTGATGGACAAGTATAGGACATATAGGAAGTTGGATCTACTAACTTCACCCACTGAATGGCTGGCCCTAAAGAAGAGATATAAAAATCTCATTAAGGGAAAAAAGAATCAGGCACAGCGAGAGGGGGGGCAGAAGTTAATTGCTGCCACAAGGGCACATGATACAGCCACTTTTTGGAATATTGTCTCCAATGGGTGGCAAAGGAAACAATCTAATATGGACTTTTATATACCTGTTAAAACCTGGGAGTTCTATTTTAGCAACCTATATGCAGAAAGACGAACAGGAACTTCACCATTACTGCCTGAACTGAAGAACGTCTCTGACTGGCCTCCAGTTACTATCTCAGAAGTAAAAGGGCTTATTGCTAAGATTAAATCGGGATAACATCCTGCCGGAAATGCTTAAGGCCAATATGGAATGGTGGGTGCCGGTATTAGCAGTGCTATTCACTCACATTGACCGGACAGCATGTATCCCTGAGGATTGGGGCCTTGCCATCATTGTACCAATTCTCAAAAAAGGGAAGAAAGATGACACCACCAACTATAGGCCAATTAGCTTATTAAGTATTGTGAGGAGACTCTACGCTAGTCATCTCCTTGAGAAATTGTTAAGCTGGATAGAGGAGGGAACTCTTTTGGAAGATGAGCAGGCGGGTTTCAGACCTGGGCGCTTTACAGCTGACCAGGGTCTCATATTGCAACATCTAGTAGAAAAATACTCCTCTGCTCCTGGGGGGGGCGCACTATATGCCGTCTTTATTAGGGATGTGCACTGGATCGGACCCGATCCACGATCCGAGTCCGGTCCAGTGGGAAATCGGATAAATTATCCGATTTCCGATCCCGCAGCTGGATCGGCCGATCCAATCCGAACCGGTCCGAAAAAGCTCCGAACCGGTTCGGCGGATCGGCGGATCGGCGGGCGCCCACTGGCGCCCACCGCCGCTTCCATTGGCGGGCGCCAGCGGGCGCCCGCCGATGAAAGTGGACAGCGGGGGGGGGGGGAGGAGGGGGGCACTTACCTTCTCGGCCCGGTGGCTCCCGTCCGGCGCCGGCGCCTACTACTACTAGCAGGCTCCGCGGCCTGCTCTAGGGTGGCGCGCCGGGTGATGTCATCACCCGGCGCGCTACTCTAGAGCAGGCCGCGGAGCCTGCTGGTAGTAGTAGGCGCCGGCGCCGGACGGGAGCCACCGGGCCGGGAAGGTAAGGAGGGGGTGCGTGGAGGGGAGGAGGGGGCGCGCGGAGGGGGGAGGGGGGCCCTTACCTTTCCGGCCCGGCGGCTCCCGTCCGGCGCCGGCGCCTACTACTCCCAGCAGGCTCCGCGGCCTGCTCTAGGATGGCGCGCCGGGTGATGTCATCACCCGGCGCGCTACTCTAGAGCAGGCCGCGGAGCCTGCTGGAAGTAGTAGGCGCCGGCGCCGGACGGGAGCCGCCGGGCCGGAAAGGTAAGGAGGGGGTGCGTGGAGGGGAGGAGGGGGCGCGCGGAGGGGGGAGGGGGGAGGGGGGCCCTTACCTGCCCGGCCCGGCGGCTCCCGTCCGGCGCTGGCGCCTACTACTCCCAGCAGGCTCCGCGGCCTGCTCTAGGATGGCGCGCCGGGTGATGTCATCACCCGGCGCGCTACTCTAGAGCAGGCCGCGGAGCCTGCTGGAAGTAGTAGGCGCCGGCGCCGGACGGGAGCCGCCGGGCCGGAAAGGGAAGGAGGGGGTGCGTGGAGGGGAGGAGGGGGTGCGCGGAGGGGGGAGGGGGGCCCTTACCTTTCCGGCCCGGCGGCTCCCGTCCGGCGCCGGCGCCTACTACTCCCAGCAGGCTCCGCAGCCTGCTCTAGGATGGCGCGCCGGGTGATGTCATCACCCGGCGCGCTACTCTAGAGTAGGCCGCGGAGCCTGCTGGAAGTAGTAGGCGCCGGCGCCGGACGGGAGCCGCCGGGCCGGAAAGGTAAGGAGGGGGTGCGTGGAGGGGAGGAGGGGGCGCACGGAGGGGGGAGGGGGGAGGGGGGCCCTTACCTGCCCGGCCCGGCGGCTCCCGTCCGGCGCCGGCGCCTACTACTACCAGCAGGCTCCGCGGCCTGCTCCAGGGTGGCGCGCCGGGTGATGTCATCACCCGGCGCGCTACTCGAGAGTAGGCCGCGGAGCCCGCTGGTAGTAGCCGCCGGCGCCGGACGGGCCGAGAAGGTAAGTGGCGGGGAAGGGGGCTTACCCCCCCCCCCGGAGCCGTCCGCTTCTATCCGCTGGCGCCCGCTGGCGCGGGGGAGGGGGTTTACCTGCCGGGGCCGTCCACAGCGGACGGCCCCGGGGGGGGGGAGGGAGTTAGGCCCCCCCTTACCCACCCGCCGCCATTTTTTCCTCATAGACTTGCATTGCAATGCAAGTCTATGGGGAAAAAAATGGCGGCCGATCCAAAAATTTACGATTTTTGGGTCGGGATCGGACTCGATCCGGTCCGGGGGGCCTCCGATTTTGTCCGAACCGGTCCGGGACAAAATTGGAGGTCCCGATCCGGGTCCCGATCCGATCCGGGGGGTCCGTGCACACCCCTAGTCTTTATTGACTTTAAGTCTGCTTTTGATCTAATATCAAGGGACAGGTTATGGCAAAAACTGGAGGACATCAATATTGACAGGCGACTGTTGATCCTCATTCGTAGCCTTTATAACAATACCAGGGTAAAGGTGAGGTGCAATCATGCAGGACATCTGACTAGAGCAATTCCAACATACACGGGTGTTAGACAGGGCTGCGTTCTTGCCCCCACCCTATTTAACATCTATATAAATTCCTTGGTCAAGAGGCTTACTGAGATAAATTCTCACCCTCCCAAGCTGGCACATAGATCCCTGTCTAGTTTGTTCTATGCAGATGATGCGGTACTCCTTTCTCCAACTTAGGAGGCGCCTGCTAAGAGCTTTGGACAGTGATTAACTACACTAAAACTAAAGTTCTAATATTTACGCGAAAGCAGACTAAACATCGTTGGCAAATAGATGGGAACCAAATTGAACAGGTTAAAACCTATAAATATCTGGGAATAATCTTTCAATCCTCAGGCTCTTCAAGGAATAAAATCTCCAATGCCACTGCCAACGCACAGAGGAATGCTAAGGCACTTATTTCTTTCTTTTATGCTAAGGGCGGACAATATGTACCATCAGCCCTACGTTTTCTGCTAAAGTGCTTGCACAATTGTTGTACGGTGTGCAATTTTGTGTTTATAGCAACTTCATGGCCTTGGAAGCTATCCAAACAAAATTTTTAAGAACTATTCTTGGACTCCCAAATTGTGTGCCCAATATACGTTTACGCCTGGAAACAGGCCAAATGACGGTTGAATCCTGTGCGTGGAGCTATAAACTAAACTACTGGCTAAAAATGACATTTGCCCCACAGGGTTTGGCTCCCCTAACCTTAATAGATGTATATCAGTCTTCATGGAAAAGGGCGGTTGAAAGGAAATTACATAATCTGGGCTTTTCACGAAGTGCTATTCTAGCTTTGGGTCTTTTAAGGGCAAAGGAAGAGATATGCCAGCAAATTGGAGATATTGAGCTTCAAGAGCACATAAGGTTAGCTCGCCCATACTCTGAATTTAGGGACAATGGGTAGGCCTTTCTACCAGCAAACTATTTACCTGCCATAACCATTCCAAAATATAGGGGAGCGTATACGTTGGCTAAATTTAATGTGCTTCCCTCTGCACTTTTGGAGGGGAAATATAATAACACTCCATATATTGAGCATTTATGCCCCTGTAAAGATGGTATGGTAGAGTCTGTGGGCCATGTCCTACTACATTGTACATTTTATTGTGATTTTCGATATATTTTCATAGCCCCCAACTTACAGAAAAAAAAGGGAGATTTGATGCATTCTATTTAAAGTACCTCCTGGCCGATAAGAACGCCCAGATAACTGCTAAGGTTATCAAGATTTTGTGCGGCTGCAATTGCCTGCCGATGTGGGATAATACTATCTACTTATGGAAACATGAATTTTTAAATTCAGTTTTAGAGTAATTAAGATTATATTTTAGTATTACACCTGTATGTTATATGTATATGTATTATGCTGTGCACTTTGTATGCTGGTCTTATGACTGTAATAAATATTTGATTGATTGATTGATTGATTGATTGATAGATGGACCACTGGACTAACTCAGGATAAGGCGAGGGGTGTCCATTACTTGTAAAATGGCCCTTTTTCAGCTTGACAGGTTTTCCCCTCCCACCCAACTTGGTTTGCATTTGTGGCCTGAGCCACAGGTTCTTCCCAAAATCTGGGAACTTTTTGCATTTTTTAAAATTTGCGCAGATAGAGATTTGCGCAAATTGCAGCTGAAATTTGCACAAATTATGGAAATTTGTATTTGCACAAATAAAACATCTGTGGAAAATCTACAGCCTGGCCTGACTCAATTCCCCCAAACAGATTTCTTTGACATCCCTAGATAAGGCAGCCTTCTGCATCTTCATGACCCATGGCTCACCTGCATTTATTTCCAAAACCTGTTGATCTTCCCTGACTTAACAGTCTATATTAAACTCATTTTCCACCCATACTTCCCATAGATGAACCAAAATGGTACTTAACCCTGGTCAAGCCGCATTGCATAACAAAAAAATCTTTCTCCCATGTGCTGGTGTGGGACAGTGAGGAAGGGCTGCAGTGTCAAAGCATCACTGTGTTAGCTACCTCCAGTATCCGAGGAAGTAAGTACATTAGTTGCTGGGGAACATGGGTGGGAGGGTGCTGTTGCACCATATCCTGCTTTGTTGGTCCCTGGTTGACAGCTGGTTGGCCACTGTGTGACCAGAGGGCTGGACTAGATGGACCCTCAGTCTGATCCAGCCTCAGGGCTCTTCTGGTGTTCTTCTATTCTGATCCATGGGTAATGGAATTGTTCACATGTTCAAACTTTTTGGAAGGCCATATTTGAAATTCTCTGAAATTTAGTCCACAATCTATATAGCTAAGCCGTTTGACAGCACTCCTTTCTATTTCTGTTGAAAATTATAAACATCATATTCATAAGGACCTCACAAAACTTGGATAAGTAGCTGCTAGACAAAAGACCATCAGGCACTGAAAAATAATTGCAGGATACACCATAGACAGGGAAACACTTAGAGTAAGGAAAAGAGTAATGCTGGAAGGACTGATACACCAAAGTAGACTGAACAGAGGGGTAACAAAAATGATTTATTTATGGAAACACACTTTCCTCTTCTTTTGTAATTGAACAGTGTACTTCAAATCTATGTCCATCAATTATCTATGCCTGTTTTGAGAGGGGACTACAGCTACGAAAAGAAACAGGGGCGGAGAAACAACATACAACAACAACAACAATAGTTACTCACAATGACACCTTGGCTAACAGTTGGCTAGACAACTGTACGGATGTATTTTTTGACTCTCTTCTGTGTACTTGACCTGATAGTTGTTGCTATTTTGTTATTGTTATTATTTGTGTAAAAATCCAATAAAGAAATTAAAAAGAAACATTCGTGTTAGCTACATTTCAATCGTAAACCATATATGAATGGCTGAAGACAAAGTCACTTGGCCTTGTTCTCCATGAACATGTCTAGACAAAATAATTATGCCCAGAACTTCAAAAACAGCCCTCAGAGTGGTGGTGTACTTTACATTAGGAATGTGCACTGGATCGGACCCGATCCACGATCCGAGTCCGGTCCAGTGGGAAATCGGATAAATTATCCGATTTCCGATCTGACAGCTGGATCTGCCGATCCAATCCGAACTGGTCCGAAAAGGCTCCGAACCGGTTCAGCGGTTCAGCGGATCGGCGGATCGGCGGGCGCCCACTGGCGCCCACCGCCGCTTCCATTGGCGGGCGCCAGCGGGCGCCCGCCGATGAAAGTGGACAGCGGGGGGGGGGGGAGGAAGGGGGTGCTTACCTTCCCGGCCCGGCCGCTCCCATCCGGCGGCGGCAGCTACTACCAGCGGGCTCCGCGGCCTGTTCCAGGGTGGCGCGCCGGGTGATGTCATCACCCGGTGCGCTACTCTAGAGCAGGCCGCGGAGCCCGCTGGTAGTAGCCGCCGGCCCCGGACGGGAGCGGACGGGCCGAGAAGGTAAGCAGGGGGTGCGTGGAGGGGAGGAGGGGGCGCGCGGAGGGGGGAGGGGGGCCCTTACCTTCCCGGCCCGTTCGCTCCCGTCCGGGGCCAGCGGCTACTACCAGCAGGCTCCGCGGCCTACTCCAGGGTGGCGCGCCGGGTGATGTCATCACCCGGCGCGCTACTCTAGAGCAGGCCGCGGAGCCCGCTGGTAGTAGCCGCCGGCCCCGGACGGGAGCGGACGGGCCGAGAAGGTAAGCAGGGGGTGCGTGGAGGGGAGGAGGGGGCGCGCGGAGGGGGGGAGGGGGCCCTTACCTTGCCGGCCCGGCCGCTCCCATCCGGCGCCGGCGACTACTACCAGCAGGCTCCGCGGCCTACTCCAGGGTGGCACGCCGGGTGATGTCATCACCCGGCGCGCTACTCGAGAGTAGGCCGTGGAGCCCGCTGGTAGTAGCCGCCGGCGCCGGACGGGAGCGGACGGGCCGAGAAGGTAAGCAGTGGCGGGGAAGGGGGCTTACCTCCCCCGGAGCCGTCCGCTTCTATCCGCGGGCACCCGCGGGCGCCAGCGGATGGAAGTGGACGGCCCCAGGGGGGGTGGGGAGCGCGGGGGAGGGGGCTTACCTGCCGGGGCCGTCCACAGCGGACGGCCCCGGGGGGGGAGGGAGTTAGGCCCCCCCTCACCCACCCGCCACCATTTTTTCCTCATAGACTTGCATTGCAATGCAAGTCTATGGGGAAAAAAATGGCGGCCGATCCAAAAATTTACGATTTTTGGGTCGGGATCGGACTCGATCCGGTCCAGGGGGCCTCCGATTTTGTCCGAACCGGTCCGTGACAAAATTGGAGGTCCCGATCTGGGTCCCGATCCGATCCGGGGGGTCCGTGCACACCCCTACTTTACATACAAGTCATAAAATGGGTTGGTTTTTTTTTCTTCTCAAAATTTCATTTTGTAAATGAAAACAGTGCTTTGGATGATAGTTTTCTGCCACATGACTTCATGAAACAGTGGGCTCATCTACACCTAGAGCCCTTTTGAGGGTGGGAAGGGGTGACCACGAGGTTTCCCACTTCCGCGATCGTCGCTCACTGGGCACATGCGAGGGAAGTTTTCCACAAGCAAAGGAGAGCCGTTGCGGGAGGACGTGTGCCCCATGACGGTGGTTCCGAATGTGCATCGGCAGAAGTAGGCGGGGCTAGGCAGATGGGTACGGGGCATGGAATTTTTTAAAATAACTCCTCAGAGATGCGCACCAGTGCAGACACACAGCAACACCAGGGGGGATGGGTACTGGGTCAAAAATGCATTCCTGAGCATCAATATGTTCGTGTTTAAAAAATACACACGGTCGGCGCCAAAACACGCTGATAACCAATCAAAAAATGTGCTGAAAATGGCGGATGCCCACCCCTGCAGACATGCGAAACCACTGGACATGCCCCTGACTGTTCACCAAGCTGGGAGCTTGCGCTGAATAGCAACAGCTTCGGGAAGAGGGGGCACACCAGCCGCATACATCGGGATTGCAGCGAGAGACCTGGAAAAGCCATGAAAAATCCAGTCACTGATATTCCTTAATAACCGAGGGGTCGTCCTGAGATCATGAGTTGGTGAATGTCATGTGGCCTGGTAGGGATGACCTCAATACTATTCTGGAAGAAATGGCTGGTGTGGATAAGGGCAGTACTGGCTCCAGGTTTCCGGGTGTCCTTTGGCAAGACATCCTCAATACGCCTCTGCTCCCTCATAGTGAATCTCTCTTCTCACCACCGTTGTGTCCAGTTGCTTTTGATCCTCACCCTCTTTCTCATCATTGCTTGCTTGACAAGCAGAAAGTCAGTGGGTCAGCAGGCCATGGCGTCTCCTGCTCCTCCTTCACACCACCAGAGTTGTCTAGACCAGAAGAAGAGGCAGGTGAACAAGAAGGCTGCAAAGAGGAAGAGGAGGAGCAAGTCCAGGGGGCTCTTGTCAGTGGGCCCCTGCTGCAGTGTGGGGCCCATGGCAGGCTGACAGAATGGATTTTGCTCCATTCTACTCTGAAAATGTGCCCTGAAGGTAGGGTGACCAGATAAAATCCAGGTCAGGGCTCATGTAACTTTAACAGTTGTAGAGAAAAGGGAATTTCAGCCAGTGTCATTTGTATGCAATTAGTTCCTGGTGAAATTCCCTCTTCATCACAACAGTTAAAGTTGCAGGGGCCCTGCCTTCTTTTGTGTATGGTCACTCTAGTATAGTGCCTGCACCTTTAACTGTTGTGATGAAGAGGGAATTTCACTAGGAAGTAATTGCATACAAATGACACTGGCTGAAATTCCCTTTTCTCTACAACTGTTAAAGTTACATGAGCCCTGACCTGGATTTTATCTGGCCACCCTACCTGAAGGTCAAAGTAGAACAGAGACCCAAAGATTCTTCTTCTCTTTCTTGGGAAAGCCTTTCAGTCCCACCATGTGACCATCAGAACTGGGAAACAGACCCAGTTTAGGGGCAGAAAGGATCAGCCGAGAACCACAATGTGTTTTGGGTCCTGTAATTTGCCAGCTCTGGAACCAACTAGAATTGCAGTTCATGTTGGGTCAACGCGCCGTGTTTCCCAACCTTACATGGGCTTAAGCCAGCGGATACTTAGCCTTTGATACATGACAGATGTCAATGTAGCCTTCACCAGGCACTTCCCACTGCCAGAAAACCCTAATTCCAGTCCTGGTTCAGCACATGCATTTGAATTTGAAACCTGCTTGTCGGGCTGATTAATATTTGTTTATTCAGGAGGATTCTATATACAAATATTTGATTATCATTCAACATAGGCCTTAATTTTTCCGCCTTGGTGGGTATATAAGAGCAATTACACAGTTTTCTAGAGATATAGAGAGGAAAAGGTGAAACATCGTGACCTTCTACAGAATCTAGGTAAGAAAGGTCCAAGTAAACCAAGATTATGTCAGATTATCTCCCAATATTGGAGCACAACTTCCAAATATTCCTAATAGTGGGGATCGTAGAATAATGCCACTTCCATTGCTAGTAATACCTTGCTAGTAAAAAAAATCTTTATTTTAAACTGGGAAAAGGTGATTTCACCCTCTGGCTGTTGATATTAGTTTTAATGTTCTGAATATAGTTGTTCCAGTTCCAGTTCCTGTTTTTGTTCTTTGAGGGCCTAAATTATTTAATTTTTCTCATACTAGTTTGTATACTGCCATCAAGTTTCCTTATAAGTTTCCTTACATAAATGGAGCAAAAAATGAAACACACTCATATATATTAGGGCTGTGCATGGACCCCCTCCCCCCCGATTCGCTTCTGATCCCGATTCGGACCTTCCGAATCACCCCAATTTGCTTCGGATTTGGGATTCGGTAACAGGACACTGCGCAGCCCTAATATATCTATAACTATATCTCTATATAATATTGAATCTCTCTCTCTCTCTCTCTCTCTCTCTGTCATATATAGATGTCATATATAGATGTCATATATAGATGTCTCTCTCTCTCTCTCTCTCTCTCTCTATATATATATATTGAAATTCTGAAAAGAGGGCATTGCAGTCTAAATTTGTATGATGAAAATTGGTTGATGGATGAGGTTGTAGTATCTATATGTAAAAGTAGTAGTAGTAGTAAATCTTTATTACAGTCAATAGACCAAAGGTACAAAACATAAAATATTAAAACTTTTAAATCATACATTGTCATTGATTTTATACAATAGTTAATATTAGGGGTGTGCATCGGATCGGATCCGATCCACGATCCGAATCCGATCCGACCCAAAATCGGGAAAATCCGATCCGATCCGATCCGATCCGACCAACCTCCGATCTGATCCGATCCGATCCGATGAGGTCCGATCCGGATCGGACGCCATTTTGAATGCTTTTTCCCATAGCCAAGTATTGTTTTACAAAAACGCCTATAACTTTTTCATTTTTAAAGATAGAAGGATGAAACTTGGGGACATTGTAGACTGGTTAGGGATAGTTATCTGTGAGAAATTTCAGAAAGATTGGTGCATGCGTTTTGTGGCAATTAATTTTTTAATAAATACCCAGGAATGCTTATAACTTTGTCATTTTTAAAGTTACAAACATGAAACTTTGCCACATTGTAGGAGGTACCTTGGGACCTATGTGTGTGAAATTTCAGAAACATAGGTGCTTGCCTTGTGTGGCAATTAATTTTAGAAAAATGGGTAGTAGTGGGGTAAATACAGTTACGCCTCCCATTTTTTTATTTTTTAAGATACAAACAGGAAACTTGGGCACATTACAGATACCACTTGCCTTGATATGTGAGTGAAATTTCAGAAACATTGGAGCTTGCCTTGTGTGGCAATTAAGTTTTGAAACAATGAGGAAAGAAACACCTATAACTTTGTCATTTTTAAAGTTACACACATGAAACTTTGCCACATTGTAGGTGGTACCTTGGGACCTATGTGTGTAAAATTTCAGAAACATAGGTGCTTGCCTTGTGTGGCAATTAATTTTAGAAAAATGGGTAGTAGTGGGGTAAATACAGTTACGCCTCCCATTTTTTTAGTTTTGAAGATACAAACAGGAAACTTGGGCACATTACAGGGAACACTTCACTTGATATGTGTGTAAAATTTCAGAAACATTGGTGCTTGCCTGGTGTGGCAATTAATTTTTGAAACAATGAGGGATTCATTGGACAGCACTTGCCCATAAGGATTCATTGGACAGTACTTTCCCATAGGGAATCATTGCATTGCACTTTCCCATAGGGAATCATTGCATTGCACTTTCCCACTGAGAAATACAGTTATGCCTCCCACATTTTTATTTTTGAAGATACAAACAGGAAACTTGGGCACATTGTAGACTGGTTAGGGATAGTTATCTGTGAGAAATTTCAGAAAGATTGGTGCATGCGTTTTGTGGCAATTAATTTTTTAATAAATACCCAGGAATGCCTATAACTTTGTCATTTTTAAAGTTACACACATGAAACTTTGCCACATTGTAGGAGGTACCTTGGGACCTATGTGTGCTAAATTTCAAAAACGTAGGTGCTTGCCTTGTATGGCAATTAATTTTAGAAAAATGGGTAGTAGTGGGGTAAATACAGTTACGCCTCCCATTTTTTTATTTTTTAAGATACAAACAGGAAACATGGGCACATTACAGGGAACACTTCACTTGATAGGTGTGTAAAATTTCCGAAAGCTGGGTCCAGGCATGTGGTGGCAATTAATTTTTGAAACAATGAGGAAAGAAACGCCTATAACTTTTTTATTTTAAAAGTTAGAAGTCTGAACATTGCTCACTTTGTAGATGGGTTAGGGGTAGATATGTGTCAGAAATTTCAGAATGATAGGTCCAGGCATTTGATGGCTATGGAATTTTTAGATTAAATGTTTCAAAAAATGTTCCACAGAGGCCAGGTCTTCCTTTCCTCCCCCTCCCGCTTCCCGCGAAGAAAAGGAAACACTGTCTCGTCTCGATCCCTTCGATCCTTGCTAGTATCCATTACAGGGCTCGTGTCTGCTTTCCTACTTTCACTTTTTTACTCAAGCAGACACGAGCCCTGTAATGGATACTAGCAAGGATCAAAGGGATCGAGACGAGACAGTGTTTCCTTTTCTTCGCGGGAAGCGGGAGGGGAAGACCTGGCCTCTGTAGAAATTTTTTTGAAACATGTAATTTAAAAATTCCATAGCCATCAAATGCCTGGACCTATCATTCTGAAATTTCTGACACATATCTACCCCTAACCCATCTACAAAGTGAGCAATGTTCAGACTTCTAACTTTTAAAATAAAAAAGTTATAGGCGTTTCTTTCCTCATTGTTTCAAAAATTAATTGCCACCACATGCCTGGACCCAGCTGTCTGAAATTTTACACACCTATCAAGTGAAGTGTTCCCTGTAATGTGCCCATGTTTCCTGTTTGTATCTTAAAAAATAAAAAAATGGGAGGCGTAACTGTATTTACCCCACTACTACCCATTTTTCTAAAATTAATTGCCATACAAGGCAAGCACCTACGTTTTTGAAATTTCACACACATAGGTCCCAAGGTACCACCTACAATGTGGCAAAGTTTCATGTGTGTAACTTTACAAATGACAAAGTTATAGGCATTCCTGGGTATTTATTAAAAAATTAATTGCCACACAAGGCAAGCACCTACGTTTCCGAAATTTCATACACATGGGTCCCAAGGTACCACCTACAATGTGGCAAAGTTTCATGTGTGTAACTTTAAAAATGACAAAGTTATAGGTGTTTCTTTCCTCATTGTTTCAAAAATTAATTGCCACACAAGGAAAGCTCCAATGTTTCTGAAATTTCACTCACATATCAAGGCAAGTGGTACCTGTAATGTGCCCAAGTTTCCTGTTTGTATCTTAAAAAATAAAAAAATGGGAGGCGTAACTGTATTTACCCCACTACTACCTATTTTTCTAAAATTAATTGCCACACAAGGCAAGCACCTATGTTTCTGAAATTTCACACACATAGGTCCCAAGGTACCTCCTACAATGTGGCAAAGTTTCATGTTTGTAACTTTAAAAATGACAAAGTTATAAGCATTCCTGGGTATTTATTAAAAAATTAATTGCCACAAAACGCATGCACCAATCTTTCTGAAATTTCTCACAGATAACTATCCCTAACCAGTCTACAATGTCCCCAAGTTTCATCCTTCTATCTTTAAAAATGAAAAAGTTATAGGCGTTTTTGTAAAACAATACTTGGCTATGGGAAAAAGCATTCAAAATGGCGTCCGATCCGGATCGGACATCTGGTCCGATCCGATCCGACCAGCCTCCGATCCGATCCGATCCGATCCGACCCCCCAGGTCCGATTCCGATCCGCTATCCGATCCGATCCGGGGGGTCAGTGCACATCCCTAGTTAATATTAAAATTTAAAATATTAGGGTTATTCAGTCAATAAAATCCTTGTACACATTGCCCAATTTAAAAACTTTGCTACTTGTACAGTTGTAGTCTTATCCGAGCCCTGCAAGAGCAAGACAGTTAATTGGTTTATGGATCTGCCTGGAAGAGTTTGGGTAATGGGCCAAATTAAATCTGCTCGAGCCTGTTTGTAAAAGTTACAAGAGAGGAGAACATGTGATACTGATTCTACCTCTATACCATTGCAAGGGCAACATCTGCTATTATGCGGTATTTTCTTAAATCGGCCCTCAAGTAGTCTAGATGGCAACACGTTAAACCTTGACAGCATGAAAGCCTGTCTGTACTTGGGCACGGTTAACCATTTTAGATAAGGTGCTTCGCGTCCATACTATCTTGTTAAATCAATTGTTTTTACCCAGTTTTTTCTAGAACCCCCTAAATTTGGCTAATTATCTAGGCTTAGTACCATTGCAGAAATAATAATAATAATAATAATAATAATAATAATAATAATAATATAGGAAATTCCTGAATCAATAAAAGACAGCATGATTTGGCAAAGCCTGTCATGTCCATCTAGAAAAACTGCCATGAGCGAGAAAGAGATAATAATAATAATAATAATAATAATAATAATAATAATAATAATGCTCTCCTGCCCCTGCTATTCACAGTGGGAAGAAAACTCCAACTGATGCCAAAGAGGGTCACTGTGGTGTTGTGGTTAGAGGGTTAGGGCTGGGATTGGGGGATCCAGGTTCCAGTCCCCACTCGTCCAGGAAGTAACTTACTCTCAGCCTAACTATCTCACAAGGTTGTTGTGGGGACAAAATGGAGAGGAGGAGGGCCACCTGAGGTTCTTCATAAGAAGAAAACAAGGTCAGATATAAATGCAATAATAAAATAAATAAAATAAGTGAATAAACTTCCCTCCTATTATGAATAGCAGGCATAGTAGTAGTAGTTTTTTAAACTGGAATCATGGCAGGCCAGGTGCAAAGGGGCCATGTTGCATCTCACCTCTTCTCATCCTGGTTATTTGTTGTTGTTGTTGTTGTTGTTGTTGTCCTCAAGGGGATCAAAGGTTTGATGCTACCTGGTGGCACTGAGAATCTCCCTGCAAAGTGAACGTCTCTCCCTCGTTGATGTCTCCCTTTCTCCCTTTCCAGAGTCCGCGCTGGTCTTTCTGTTTCCCTCCCTTGTGCTCCTCCAAGCACTGACAGGTCATTTCTCAACAGGTCCAGGGGAAGAAGATGCTTCCACTTTTGTTCCTTGCCACCCTCTGTGGTGCTTCCGTGGCCCAGCTTGGAGTGCTGCATGGCCAAGTGCACGCCAACCCTCAAGCCATCGTGAATTTCAGCCCACAGTTGCTTCAACGCTGTAAGTCATTAGTTTGCTTCCCCGAACACATGAGCCTTTAGGGAACTGTGACAGGGCTGCTTGCTTGGAGACCCCCTTCTGCCCAGGGCTTGCCTGCTTTCCTTCTCTGCATTATCCCAGGTGGGGTGTGAATGCTTTGCAAAGAGCAAATTGCAATCCAGGACCAACTTTCTGGTCTTAAATGCCAGCTGCAGCAATAGCTTCCAAGTCGTTTTTGGACTCATGAGGAAGATGATACCGTAGCTAGGGTGACCAACTGTCAGGATTTCCCCGGATTTGTCCTGGATTTGTGTTCTATCCTGGGTGTCAGGGGGGATTTTCTGTATTTTTCTATAATGTCCTGGAATGACAGGCTTTCCCCTTTTAAGGCCGTCATTAGAGTGTGTGGGGGGGTATCATTCCTGGAGGTGCATCATTCTGGAGGTGCGTCATTCCCCCCCCCCCCCACACACACACACATACTGCTCCAATCGGGGCCTTAAAGGGGAAAGCATGTCATTCCTAGACCTTATAGGAAAGCCCCAATTTGGAGCAGTGGAGGAAATGGCGTGCTTTCCCCTCCGATCGGGACCTTTAAGGTGGTGGTGGGGAATGATGCACCCTGCCCTGCTCCCACAGGGTGTCCTCATTTTGGGTTTCCTAAATATAGTCACCCTGGTTACCTATCATGCACCAGCCTAAGCGGGGCCACAGCTTATTTTTCTTACTTGCCTGCCTCTTCCATAGCTACCAGTTATATTGATTGGTTAGGTAGCATGTGTGTGTGTGTGTCTAAGGTAGATGTTGTGTACCTGTTTCTTGCTATGTACACAACTTGCATATAACCAAGATTAGGGTGACCAGCTAAAATCCAGGTCAGGGCTCATGTAACTTTAACAGTTGTAGAGCAAAGGGAATTTCAGCCAGTGTCATTTGTATGCAATTAGTTCCTGGTGAAATTCCCTCTTCATCACAACAGTTAAAGTTGCAGGGGCCCTGCCTTCTTTTGTATCTGGTTACTCTAGTATAGTGCCTGCACCTTTAATGGTTGTGATGAAGAAGGAATTTCACCAGGAACTAATTGCATACAAATGACACTGGCTGAAATTCCCTTTTTTCTACAACTGTTAAAGTTACATGAGCCCTGACCTGGGTTTTATCTGGTCACCCTAACCAAGATTGGGTCAAAGGTTCCTATGCTTCTTTATCTGTTGGATCTGCCCTGTCCCAGGTGGGGCCAGCTTCAAGGGTAGGCATGCTTGGGCACCTGTTGAGGGTCCACACCTCATCGAGGGCCCAGTGATAAGGGGTCCCTGCAGCCTGCTTGTGTTCCTGCCTCCTGCTCTGGCCCAGACAACTGTGGAGGGTGAGATGGAGGGGCAGTAAATGCCCCTTGCCTACTTGCTCAGTGGTTCTCTGCCTCTCAAGCAAGCAAGTGGAGGCAATTCTGCCTGTCAAGCAAGCAAGACTCGCTAAGGGAGGGGGATCATTGGGGGGGGGGTTCTTGTCCTTGGGCACTCCAAAATCTGGAACTTGCACTGGGGAAGGGGGTTTAATATTGTTTAAACAAACAAACATGCCAGTTAACATCCCTAGGCTACGAGAGCTATGAACCACGGTATCTATGGTTCAGTCTCTCCTCAGGTGACCTTAGACACACACACACACTCACACACTAACTCAGTGAATACCCCTGTTGGCTGTCTTTAACCCCCACCCCACCCTTTGGCCTTTGCTTCCAGCAATTTCAACAGGGATCAATGTCCATAATTTGAAGCAGCGTCTCCTGAACCTGCCCCTCGAGGGACTATTGAAGACCGGCGTCAAGCAAGGTGGCCATGGGGGCTTTCTGGGAGGGATCCCGCTCGTTGGAGGCCTGGTGAACAACCTGGTGGGCAACATCTTAGGGTGAGCGAGTGGGTGAGCTCCTGAGAAGGACAACTTTCCTGGGGGTGGGGGGAACATGACACCTTCTGCCAAAGCCTCACAGCCTCAATGTGCACATATTTCTGCAGTCTCCCCTTCCCACGAATCACAAAGGAACAGCATCCCTATACCTATAAAGCAGTGGTGCAGAAGGTGTGATGCCATTGGCCTGCAACTCCTGTCAACTCTTCCTGGCATAGTCAATGGTGAGGGATGCTGGGGGCTGTGGTCCAAGAACATCTGGACAGCCACATGTATCCCATGGCTGCCATAAAGGCTGGTTAAGATTACAGGTGGTGGAGCTGGAGGAGCCACGTTCATGGGCTGGGATAGAAGAGGGCAGGAGAAAAGATGGGCAAAGAAGTCTGGAGAACCTTGCAGGTCAGGAGGAGGAGGAGGAGCTTGTGTTCAACCCAAAAGAGGGCAGAAAGGCCATGTCGGGATTAAAGGAGCCACATCTTGTGGCTGCTGGAGGAATGAGTGAAGTGAGTAGTTTTGCTGGCAGAGTTCTGGCGTTGAGGGGATCCAGTTGAGGCAATGGGAGGCCAGGAAAGCTGGGAAAGACCACTGTAGTTGAGGTGAAAGAGAACAAGGGCATGGATCAGGGTTTTGCCAAGGTGGGGGAGGAGGAGGGCCATTAAAGCTGCAGGAGCTTAGGCTGACCAGACCCCCCGGGGTTTCCCGGTCCTAAACGGGAAAAATGGGCCAAACCGGGCCAACCGGGCCCCAGGGGGCAACCTCTGGGAAACAGCTTGTTCTCCTCCCATGAGGAGGGGGGCGGTGCGGCGCGGCGCGGGTGGGGCAGGCGGCCTGCGCGGGGGGGGGCGGCGTGAGGCACTTACCTGCTGGGGCGTCTGCTTCCCTCCGGTGCTCGGAATCTACTGAGAAACAGGCTTCGCGGCCTGTCCCTCAGTAGCGCGCCGGGTCATCACCCGCTGCAGTACTGAGAGACAGGCCAGGAAGCCTGTTTCTCAGTAGATTCCGAGCACTGGAGGGAAGCAGACGCCCCAGCCGGTAAGGAGCACGGGGCGGGCGTCGCGGGGCGGGCGGGCGTGCGGGCAGTGCGGTGTGGGGGGGGCGGCGGGGGGGCGGGGGGCGTTGCGGGGGGGTTGTTTTGGGTGGGTGGGGTGGCGGGGGGGGGGTCCGGGATTTTGATCCTCAAAATCTGGTCACCCTACAGGAGCTATACTAGGGTGACCAGATACAAAAGAGGGCAGGGCTCTTGCAGCTTGAACTGTTGTGATGAAGAGGGGATTCCACCAGGTGCCGCATGCGTACAAATGACACCTGCTGAAATTGCCATTTCTATACAACTGACAGGAGCCCCATTCTCCTTTTCGTAGGGTCACTTTAGGAAACAGTAGGCTGCGAGGGGGGGAATCTAGATGCCTTGGAGCAAGGAGCTAGCAGCTAGAGATGGAGAAACTGCTCTCTTTTTGGCCAGCCCCCTCAGAGACCAGCCAGGGGCATTCTTCCTCTTTGGCCTGGCCAATCAGGGTTTCCCTTCTGATGGACCTGTCATGGGTGCCAAGCTGAAACTCCCTTTGCTGCAGCTGCTCAAATCCTGCCCCAGGAAGATTTTGGGTTGCTTTTTGATACTCCAGCCAGTGTGGGAGACAGAACTATTGCCTATATCCCAAATGTTCTGTCTCCCTATGCCTGCCCTGGTTATCCAGTGGGATTTAATTTCATCTCACTACACCTTTTAGCCCCAAATGCTGTGTGCTGGAATATGAGATGTTAAAATAAAGACAAGAGTACCACTGAGCATATGCAAACTGCTTTTCTTTTTTTGTATACTGAGTAACCAGAACTAACCCTCAACTCATCTGAGGGCTGTCTAAACATCGTCGTTGCCCCATGGTGGCTGCAAATCAGTGCTGCGTTGGTTATATGACATAACCACAGATTCTCTGCCGCCACAGGGCAAAGAGACAAAGATGCACTGCAGAAAAGTCAGGGGCATACCCAACTTTTCCTGCCGGAGTGAGGTCAGCCCAGCTCTTCCGCCATCTGTTCTTGCTCTGGCACTGTGTTGGGAGCATTTCCCAGGTGGAAGGTGAGCTCCCATTGGGTTAGGATGACCTATTGCTCTTGACTTTTGCCTCTTCTTCTTTATGAGCAGAGTGAGAATCAAGAATGCAGAACTCCTCAGACTTGACATCAGTTTTGATGAGACACAAAGCTATATTTTTGTGACAATCCCAGCAGATCTGGAAGTTGAATTACACCTGTGAGTAATTTTCCATTTTTCTTTTTAAGGGTGACTGGGTGGAATATAAGTCACTGGGTTTCCAAGAAAACTAGAACTAGAGGATCCAAATGAAATGGCATGAGTGTGTCAAGAGGGTATAAGTTCACTGAGATTCCCCATAGAATGTGAGCCGTCTGAGAGATTCTGGAGTGATTCCCCCAATAATGGCAATAATGGTAGATAGCACAGGACCAATCCAGTATAAGGGCCAGTTGATACATGCCATGTACATGACTTGATTTCTCACCTTCTGATAAACCGCCCAGAGAGCTTCGGCTATGGGGCGGTATATAAATGGAATAAAATAAATAAATAAAATAAAACCCCATATTTGATGATTCACAGCTAAATATCTGCTCTGACTCCATTTGAGGAGCACTTTGCCTAATGATCCATCTTACCAGATTGTTGGTCCATTGGACTGGTGGCAGCAGCTCCCCAAGGTCTTAGGTAGAGATCTTTTCAAGTCCTGCTACCCAAACTTCATTTTAGCTGGAGACTCAAGTATTGCATGGGGGACATTTGGCAAGTTGAGCATATAAAGCTATACCACTGAGCTATGGTCATTCACAAAAACCCTTAGTTGTGGTATTTGACTGGTGATAGCTCCTTCAGACATGTGAAACATCACTTGATAAATATGCATGTATGAACAGTGTTTATGGGAGCTTCCCCCGTCCTATTCCTTAACCTGAAGGCCATCGGCTCTAAGCCTCTATAAAGCCTCTAAAGACTGTCGCAAAGTTGTCTTCTATCCTGATTAATTTGGCTTGCCAAGATTTCTTTTGTCAGCATTTAAGACCTGCACAGCAGAGGGGGAAAGGGGGTTGGCAACCCTTTAACAAGTAGCCAATGATTCCCAAATGGTAAGCCATGGATTTGTTAATGAGAAACATTAGGCCTTCCTGTGCGGTGGTCGCAAGTTATTAAGTTGGAACCATTGTAGATGGAATCAGTAGGAATTATATTTTATTAGTTCCATCTAAAAACAACCTATAAAACAATACTGCAATTGACAGAAAATCATCAGATATACATATGGACAAAATATAAAGTTTAGGACAGTTAAATGAAGCACAGAGTAGCAAAAAACACTACAGTTAGATAGGGTGACCCTATGGAAAGGAGAACAGGGCTCCTGTATTTTTAACAGTTGCTTAGAAAAGGGAATTTCAGCTGGTGTAATTTATATGCATGCAGCACAACAGTTAAAGCTGCAGGAGCCCTGCCCTCTTGACTGGATACAAAAGAGGTCAGGGCTTCTGCAGCTTTAACCATTGTGATGAAGTGGGAATTTCACCAGGTGCTGCATACATGCAAATGACACCTGCTGAAATTCCCTTTTCTATGGAACTGTTAAAGATACAGGAGCCCAGTCCTCCTTTTCATATGGTCACCCTAGCTTTAACTGGCCATTAATGCAATTACTAGGGATGTGCAGTGGATCGGATCCACGATCCGGATCAGATCCAGCCAGTCATCCGGAGTTTTGGAGTGCGTTGTCATCAGTACGCTGATGACACGCAGCTCTATTTCTCCTTTTTATCTTCATCAGGTGAGGATGTGGATGTGCTGAACCAGTGCTTGGCTGCGACAATGGACTGGATGAGGGCTAATAAACTGAAACTCAATCCAGACAAGACTGAGACGCCGTTAGTGGGTGGTTCCGCTGACCGGATGGAGGGTGTTCAACCTGTTCTGGATGGGGTTGCACTCCCCTTGAAGGAGCGGGTTCGTAGCTTGGGGGTTCTCCTAGAACCATCTCTGTCACTTGAGGCGCAGGTGGCCTCAGTGGCACGGAGTGCCTTCTACCAACTTCGGTTGGTGGCCCAGCTATGTCCCTATCTGGACAGGGATTACCTGGCTTCAGTTGTCCATGCTCTGGTAACCTCCAAGTTAGTTTACTGCAATGCACTCTACGTGGGGCTGCCTTTGAAGGTGGTTCGGAAGCTGCAGCTTGTGCAAAATGCAGCGGCCAGATTGATAACTGGAACCAGTAGGTTCGAACATATAAGACCTACTCTGGCCCACTTGCATTGGCTGCCTGTATGTTTCCGAGCCCGGTTCAAGGTGCTGGTTTTAACCTATAAGCCTTACACGGCTTGGGACCACAATACCTGATGGAACGCCTTTCCCGACATGAACCTACCCGAACACTATGTTCAACATCTAAGGCCCTCCTCCGAGTGCCTCCTCCGAGGGAAGCTCGGAGGTTGGCAACAAGAGAGAGGGCCTTCTCTGTGGTGGCTCCCCAATTGTGGAACGATCTCCCCGATGAGGCCCGCCTGGCGCCAACATTGTTATCTTTTCGGCGCCAGGTCAAGACTTTCCTCTTCTCTCAGGCATTTGGCAATATCTGAGGAGCCTGGGTTTGTTTTGTTTTGTTTTTGTAGTTTTTTGAAGTGTTGAAGTGGTTTTTAAATGTACAAATTGTGTGTATGTTGTATGTTTTTGCTGTTTTAATTTTTGTATATTGTCTTTAATTGTTTTTAATCCTATGTAAACTGCCCAGAGAGCTTCGGCTATGGGGCGGTATACAAATGTAATAAATAAATAAATAAATAAATAAATAAATAAAATCGGAATGAAAGGAAATGATTCCGATTTCAAAAAATGGAGGTCCGATTTTTCTCTGATCCAATTCCCCCCCCCCCATTTTAATCGGGAAAAATCGGAAAATCGGACCTCCATTTTTTGTGTTTTCGCCATAGGCTTGCATTAGGGGAAAGAAAGCTTTCCCCTAGTGCAAGTCTATGGGGAAAACATGGCAGTGGGTGAGTTGGGACCTCCCCCTCCCTCCCCCCCACTCATGCTCTTTACCGGCTGCCTCCTCGCGTCCATCTGCTATCGCCCGCTGGTCCCTTCTACTGAGAAACAGGCTTCTCGGCTGCCTCTCAGTAGAGCACCGGATGATGTCATCACCCGGCGCTCTACTGAGAGGCAGGCTGCGAAACCTGTTTCTCAGTAGAAGGGACCAGCAGGCAGAAGTGGATGGCCCCGGCAAGTAAGGAGAGCAAGTGGGGGGAGGGGGAGTTAGATCCCCACTCACCTGCCCCCATGTTTTCTGCATAGGCTTGCATTGGGGGAAAGCTTTCTTTCCCCCAATGCAAGCCTATGGCGAAAACACCTAAAATGGCATCCGATCTGAAAATCGGACGTCCGATTTTCGTATCAGAATCAGATCCGATCTGATCCGTGGGACCTCCGATTTTGTCCGATCCGATCCAGGGCAAAATCTGAGGTCCCGATTCCGATACGATGTTTCCTCCTGTGCATACCCCTAGCAATTACCCTTCTGCTGGCTGCAACTTAGGCCTTAGGGGGCTGCTGACTTTGAGCTGCAATCAGCACTTCTACTCACCCTTGCTTAGGGATACTTGACACATTCAGTATCTGTATATCCCAGTTAGGGATGGACAAATCAATTTTGTTTTCTCTCAGTTTCTCATTTTTCTATCTTAAATTCATCCTGAACTTTAAGAATTTCTTTTAAAGTTTTCATGAAAATTTGTACACATTTTTGTATGCATTTCCCTGATACACAATTTTGTATACAATTTGGCCTAATTTACACGTTTTTGTCTCCACTTTCCACATTATACATATTTTCCTATGCATTCTGTGATTGGAGAATTCCATAGCAAAGTTAGAAGAAGTGTGAATTTTGAATTATGACTATGTTTCGGTTCACATATGGGTTCAAAAGGGCAAAATTCGGGAAATTTGCATTACAAGGTGAACTGAGCAAATTTCTGCCCTGTTCATAACCCCAGTATGAATTGACCTGATTTACACTTTCCGATAAAGATCTGGATTTAGGGGAAGTGGGTGATTTATCTAAAATATGTAAAAGCATTCCTTAATGTACCTTTTCTTTCTTCCTTTTAGGCCACTGAGTTTGGGGCAGCTTCTTCGTTTGAAATTGTTCTTGGACATCCGGATTGGAATCCATGTATTCAGAGACCCAAGGGATGGTCTCATTAAACTGGTCATTGGAGATTGCCAAAATAACCCTGGCCATCTAAGAATCACAGTCCTCGACAAGTGAGTAATGCAGCCTTCCCCCAACATGGGTCCTCCAGAAGCATTGGACTACAATTCCCATCATCCCCATTTAGCATTTTGGTCAGGTCTGAGGAGAGCTATAGTCAAATACGTACAGAGGGTGCCTCCTCACCTCTCAGCCTTTTTATATAACAAACAGTCAAATGTGCCTACCTTGATTGCAAGGCCCATGATTGTATTGATGGCATGTAAATAGAAGGCCTAAAAATACAAAAACTAAAATTGAAAAACAATGTAGTGATAATGAGCTTGTATATATATTTATATGGGTATGGATATATCCCACAGTACCACCAAAATACATTAGGAAAAGGGGATATAAGAAGGATAGATAGACTAGCACAGAGAGACATTTCAAAATGAATTCAGAGCTAAACATTTTGGCTTCTGCTGTCATCAGTAGCCATGATGTTAAATGGATACCAAGAGTGGCAGCTTGGAATGCTGGGAAATGAACATTCCTAAAGAGAACAAAACAGAGGTATGAGTGGTATAAAGTTCGTGAATCGGCTCCCAATTAAGGCCATATGGATTAAGAGTTCTGAGTCTCTAGATCCAGAAGTTTTCCTTTCTGTTAAACATGTCCGGGTCCTTTGTTTGTTCAATTGGAAGCAATTGCAAATCTGAGAGACTATGTGTAGGTGAGTTAAAATGTCTTGCAACAGGCTGCTCTCATTTTTTTCATAAGAATTGTAAATTTGTAGTCAGGATATTGCACTATGGAAGCGGTATGAAAGCGGTATATAAAAGGCAGGAGCCACAGTACTGCTTTATAGCGGTATTGAAGAGCACTGGCAACCATTGGGGCCCATAAGACACATACCATATACCACTTTCATTGTGCAATATCCTGCTTAGTGTAGTCTTAAATCCATTGTAGTTTTCCTTTCATGTTGCATATGACATCCTTTTTTAAAAAAACATTCAATTAAATAAATCACATTAGCGGAAATGCTTGTTACTGACTGTTTTAGTGCATTAAATTTTGTTAGTAACTGTGCTCCTAAAGACGTAGTTTCTTGGAGATAACAGCAGGTAATGCAACACACTGATTATAGTGGTGTGATCCTGGGTTGCAAACATTTTTTAAAGTGCTGCTTTAACTAAAAATTTAAACAGGGATAGACTAACAAGAGAGTAATTTAAAAGATATATTAAGTGCCAAACATATCAGTAGCTACAGGGTTAAACATACCAGTATTGGTACTCCCTAACCAATTCCGCTGCTACTATAAAACTTAAAACTGGTTTGTTAAACCCCTTTTAATCCTTAGGTAGCTGGCCATAGGCATGGAACAAACCAAACCAAAGGTGTGTGTAGTTTTAAACGAAGTGATAATACATTTCATTAAGAAGAATTAAAATAATATAACTTCCTAAATTATTGTTATATACTGTTGTGAAATTACTGTTCGCTTAAAAAGTCTTACGCAAACATTCACAATGTTACTGTCGCCATAAGAATCTGGCTATGGAAGTTCTCAAAAACTGGAATCTCAGCAACGCATCTGAAAGCCATCGCCTGGCCCATGGGGCTTTGTATTTGGTAGAAAGAAGAGGGAAAAGAGCGTCACCAAAACAAAGAAAAAAAGAGAGCCAAGCTCTGGTGCTACGTGAAAATATATATTTTAAAATCTTTAATATTATCCTCCAACAGCTCAATGCGTTTCGGATAAATTCTTCGTCAGGAGTTGAGTGGAAAAAGGCACTTCTCTATAATTTCAAGACACTACAGAGCCCGCCAGGACGTTCAACAAGTTGAGAACTTCTGTTCATTTGACTTTGTATTTGGTTTTATATGTTTTAATTGATCCGTGATGTGGTAACAACTATGAAATTATAGAGAAGTGCCCTTTTCTTACTCAGCTCCTGACGAAGGATTTATCTGAAACGCGTTGACTGTTGGAGGATAAGATGAAATATTAATGAAAAATATTTTCACATGGCACCAGAGCTTGGCTCTCTTTTTTCTTTGCTTTGTATTTGGGCCTCACTGAATGTGACCATCACCGAATCCTCCCCATCTTTTTCCAGCTCTCGACCTCTGTTTCAAGCTGTAAATAACCTCCTGCGAACAGTGACGGATGTTCTTGTGAAGACGGTCCCCCATCTCCTGCAGAAAGAGGTGATTCCAGTGCATGGCTTCCTTCTCCTGCGTCAGGCCAGCCGTTAACCTCAACTAGGATTCTGACTGTATCTGAGGCAGTGAGCCTATATGCACCAGTCGCTGGGGAACATGGGTGGGAGAGTTCTGTTGCACTCCTGTCCTGCTTGTGGTTCCCTGTTTGGCAGCTGGTGGGCCACGGTGTGAACAGAATGCTGAACTAGATGGACCCTCGGTCTGGCCCAGCATGACACTCCAGGTGTTTTAGGACTGCTGGCAGTGGCGCCACAGATCCCTTTAGGCCAGGGACTTCTGTGCAGAGTGTGACGGCAATTCACCCCCCTGGTTGCCCATCATTAGCAATGGCTGCTCTGCCTTCCAAAACAGAAAACCAGAGTTCCATTCAATAAAAGGAAGGGGAGCGAGGAGGAACACACTAGCTCTGCTTCTCCTTCCATCGCTATTCTGGATGCCCCCCGCATTTTCAGGGTGAACATGTGCCTTGGGGAGTCTTTTGTATCCATAGAGGCACTCCGTGCGACGTTGAACCTTAATCTTCTGTGGCGCTTTTGACGCTGGCTTTTTATCATGTGCTATAATGCCTGCTAGTGCAGTGGTGGATTTCAAACCATTTTATGGTTGGCTTTTATTGCTCTCTGTTCCATTTATATACCCAGTATGGTTGTGTGCAACCTGACATCTTTTTGTATCAAGCATGATCCAATCCAGCTAAGTCAGGCTACAATCGGATAGCCATTCGCCTGGGAGAAAGCCCCATTAAACTCAGTGAAACTTACTTCTGAGTAAAGAAGCATGGAATTGTGTTATACGTCTGCATTGCACCTCCTCCAGTCTGCCTTAGGCTTGCAGTCTCCAGTTTTCAATCACACCCAGCACAACAGAACCTTTCTCTCCCCACCCCACACTCCAACTTATTCCTTAACATCCAGCTTGCTGAAGCATTTTGATGAATTTAAAAGCCTTTTTCACTGTTTTGTGACTTTTTAATTAGCCCCTACAAAATCATTGTGATGCTGACCTCCATCACACCTAATTTTTCCACCTGGTTTGCCTCCGCGTTTTTAAATCTCTGAAGCAGAAGCACGTCAGGCTTATGATCCCTTTCACCTGAATAGCTGCTCTTTCGCTCCTTTGCTCTTCCACTCCACTCCACTCCACTCCGCCCCTCCCCTTCTCTTTCTCCCTCCAGTCAGGTCCTGGCAGATGAGCACTTCAACCAGACCACCTTTCTGCCAGGCAAAAATGGAACGACCCTTTAGCCCAGCTCTTTGAGGGCATCGAGGGAGTACAATCCTGTCTCTGCAGAGATTCAGGCATTGTAGGATTTTAAAAAAGGCTTTCAAGCCTGGGATGCAAGGTTTGGGTTTTATATTAAAGCTTGGACACAACTGCTGGGAGAGATCGCTTTTCCCTGCCAGGACCTGATGCCATCCATTCAAGTCCCCAGTTCCTTTAAAACTACACAGAGGCTTAGGGCACATTAAATGCATTTTGGGGAAATAATCCAGACTTTTAGCATTCTAGGAAAGGCTGGGGAAGAGGCGGGGTGTCAGCAGGACAGACACGACACGTCAGGTGAATACTGTGCTGCAAATCCGCACACCAGGCATGGCGAGAGTGCACTCAATCGCTGGTGTGATGGAGCTCACCGTTAGTGTTTAGAATTGTTCCGGTCCAGGCTGATCGCAGTCCCTTTCCCCTCTGGATAACTTGTGATATTTTATTTAATTTTATTTTGCAGCTGTGCCCAATTGCAAACGGGGCGGTGCAAACTGTGCTGAACTTGATTCAAGGTGAGCTCTGTTTCCAATCCCTCTGTATTTCCTCTCACTTGTCTCCTTTTTCCATATTCCCAAGTTCTTCCCATGGAAAGTATCATGGAAGACTGAGAGGACACACCTTGCAATGTCAGGGAGCTGGACAAGAACTTTAACATAATGCTAAATCCTCTACAGGAAACTGCTGACCCCACTGCCAGATGCGACCAAGTCCAGTGCCACCTAGTGACTAACCTATATAATGACACTATCCACATGCTGCAAGCAAATCAAGGGTGCTACCTTCCACTTGCACCCTTGTTTTATATATTTAAAACTTTTATACACCATCTTGTTGCCCATTTGAGGGCACTTCCTTAGTACATTTATATCCAGCTTTTTTTTTTCTCCTTAAGGAACCCAATGCAGCTTACATGATCCTCTTCCTCTCCATTTTAACCTCACAACAACAACCCTGTGTGGTAGGTTGGGCTGAGAGTCTGTGACCTTCCCAAAGTAACCCAGTGAGCTTCCATGCCCAAGTGGGGACTAGAACCCGCGTCTCCCAAGTCCCAGTCCAATACTCTAACTCTATACCACCCTTTACATATCCTGATTGACAATATTTAAAGAGCTGTATTATTTATTTATTTATTTTATTTTATTTCTAACCCACCTCTCCAACCAGATCGAGGCGGGAAACAACAATAAATATAAATATAAAAATCATAAAATAGATAAATCGTTAAAACAGATAAAAACAAATACATTATTAAAAACAACTTAAAATTCAGCTGGGTAGGCCTGTAGATCTCTTTCAATAGGACATGAATACAAAACACAGCTTTTGGCTCTTAAAAGCCTAAGTGAGTGAGCCCTGCATCCCAGCTGAAGATTAATAAAAGGGTGCAAAGCGATATCTAATCTGCAAGCTTGTTCCAGAAACTTGGGGCGGCTACAGTTAAGGCCCTGCAACTTCCTAGTGTCCTGATCTCTCCAGATGATGGAAATCTGCCTAAAAGGTGATTGGTGAGGGAGCACTCAAGGAAGGGTATTTTCATGAACAAAGCTCTTCCTCTGCATTGTTCTTACTAAGCAGCTAGCCCGCATGGCAGGGGAATGTAAATATTGTTTGGCAGTTGCTCCCTGACGGTAGGACATCCTTTCCCTGGAAACTGACCAAATCCCGAAGCTTCAGCATTTCTCTCAGAAGGATTGTAAGTCCTTGGGGGGTGGGGGTGGGGAATGGTGTTTTGTCATATTTTATAACAGGCTGTAATTTATATTTAGTTTTTCCAGTCTGATTTCATTAACTATTTCTTTAACAGTATCTCTTCTTGCCCTTCCTCTAAGGCAGCTTTTCCTAACCTGGTGTTGTCCAAATGCATTGGACAACAACTCCCAACATCCCCAGCCATGGTTCCCCAGCCAGCTCAAGGCAGTTTCCTCATTTAACCTCACATCAACCCTGGTAGGTTGGTTGGGCCAAAAGAGAGCGATTGGCACAAGATCACTCCAGGAGTTTCATGGATTAGCAAGGAATTGAACCTGCATCTCCCTTGTCCAACACCAGTTCTGGTTGTGATGATATGCTATTTTTATATTGTGATCCACATTGAGCTCATGGAATGGGTTCACTCAAATTTGAAATTAATAAAAATGAAAAATGAAGTTTTGATTAGCTTCCTCCTCCATTGAGAGGAGATTATGGAGTCAACCCTCAAGAGCTTGCCAGATATTTTCTGGAGAGGCAGTGGTGGGAAGCCTGTATTCAAGTAGGAACAGTCATATTTTCTTATTCCTTTTCAGGCATTCTTTCCCTGCATCTATCAGCTCTAACTTAGGTCCCATTTATTCCTATTCTGAGTAGGACTAACATTGGATACAACCCAATGGGTTGCAACACTTCAGGAAGGTCTCCTGCACAAACTCCATTGAAAAGAAAATGAGCTTCCCTTGACTCCATGGATTTCCAGAAGGCCTGTTCAGGGGAACTTCCTGAGGATTGTGTCCCTTATGTCTTTCACATGGTCTGCTGATTTCTTCCTTTCCCATATTCTCCCTCAGGCTCTCTCTCGGCAGAGGTACATGGAGAGACAATCCATCTTTATCCCAGTTCCTTCTTTTTTCACGATGGTGTCATGCAACTTGGTTACCAAGTAAGTATACGCTGTTGCAGAGGGAAAACATCTTGCAGGAACAGCTCCAGAGGCAGGAGCCAATGCAATTGAATCTCGGTGTCCTTTGTTTTTTATCTGCACATTGTTTTCTTTATATCTGCAATCACACAAATGCAATCGCACATGGGGATTTGAGCCCTGGTCTGTTTTTGAATTTGACCTCTGTCTAAAAGGTGATATCCACTGTTGCAGCCTTCTACCTTTCTTGTGCCCTTTCTCACCAAAAGAACCACCAGTCTCTGGCCTTGTGTGCCAACATTTTTTGTTTCTCTTCTGAGCAATTGGAATGTTTGTAAACTTTCCATACCACCTCAGCAGCTGAGCCAATACCTAGAGAGGGTTCATTTCATTCCTCCGGAGGCAGAGCTCACGGACAACATCTATACAGGCTTTTAAATGAACATAACCTGTGTTTATCTCAGTTTTTTGTTATTGTTGATGCATTTATTTAATTTCCTGTGCAACCAGTTGTTGTTTTGACAACACTATAAGTTCTGAACTTTCATTTGATGTCTCCTTTATCTCTGTGATAATGGTCTAACTAGTTATCAAAACTTGGCTGTGACTTTGGAAGTACACATGTAGATTGTTATTTTTAAATTGTGATCCACAATGAGTTCATTTCAGAGTCCCACTCTGGAAGGTTGTGCTAGGGTTAGGCTGACCATCTGAAAAGGAGGACAGGGCTCATATAACTTTAACAGTTGTAGAGAAAAGGGAATTTCAACCAGTATCATTTGTATGCAATTAGTTCCTGGTGATATTCCCTCTTCATCACAACAGTTAAAGTTGCAGGGGCCCTGCCTTCTTTTGTATATGGTCACTCTAGTATAGTGCATGCACCTTTAACAGTTGTGATGAAGAGGGAATATCACCAGGAACTAATTGCATACAAATGACTCTGGCTGAAATTCCCTTTTCTCTACAACTGTTAAAGTTACATGAGCCCTGTCCTCCTTTTCAGATGGTCAGCCTAGCTAGGGTGAGCTACAACGTAATGGGTTGGTGGAAGGACCAGTGGATGAAATGGTTGTTTCTGCTTTATTGACATTATAGTAGCATTGTGAGAATGTAAGCGGGACTTAAAACAAAATGTTCAGGGTTCCAGCCGTGTCCCTTTCTAGAATATTCCATCCCATTTCCCCACCTTCGGTTTCCATTTTCCCTTCCTCTGATTGCCATCCTCCATTCTGTGGCCACTGACCACTGGATTATTATGGGTCCACTCCACCTTTCTTGACTTGAGATATCTTTTTAAACTTCTTCAAAATGGATGCCTCCCTCTTGTGTGTTTTGACTACATAAGGAGTCACACTTAGAGCCAATCTACACTCTAGCTTTGTAACGTTTCATAAGGGTTACGAAAACTTTTTGGGCCACATAACGCACTCCCTTGAACGTTGTATACCTGAGGTTTTTTAAAACTCACTTCAGCTATATACAACGGTTTTTACTTTTAATAAATCGTTTCAAGTAAAATAATGTGTCCTTCCTTACCGTTTGTGATTTGTGGGGGCAGTGCTTAGTTTACCAGTGCCCAAATGCTTAGCTGTTGGTTGGTGGGGAAGAAAGAGGGACTAAGGAAGAAGTGGGCGAGTGAACTACAACACCCACAATGCTTAGACCTATACTCATGGAAAGATAGGGAATGAAATGGGAACTAAGGAGGAAGTGGGCGACTGAACTACAGCGCCCACAAAGCTTTGCCCTAAACTCATTGTAAAAACGAAACAGAAAGAGACAGACAAAAGAGTGTGAGACCGCACACACCACATTGAAGACTGAATAATTTTTCTCCTGTAACGTGAGTACTCCTTAATGTGGCCTAAGACGTTTTCCAAGGTACTGTGTTGATAGAGACTGAGTTTGTGATTAACGTATCGGATTTAGGCTTATATCATGCTCAGTTTCCATCATGTAGTCATTCTTGCTTGTCTTTCCTTTCCAGGGTAACATCCAACCGCCCGGAGGACAGATGCAGACGATTCCTCCCATCTCCCACCCACTTCCTAATGTTCCACTGGGCACCTCCTCCATGAATATGCTCCTCAGTGACCACTTACTCAACTCGGCAATGCTCACCTTGCTGCCTAAACGGGCCATAAATATTGATGGCCAGCAAGAGGTGAGATGGGAATTTTATGAAAATTCAAATCAAACATCTTGAACGCGTTTCGGTAATCATTTGGCATTTTGATAACTTAAATGTATGATTTTGGAAATGGGTGTCAATGGGTACCTTTGAACAAATGGAACTTGTAAGTCCTGTTGGCATCTTGCAAGGCAATAATTTGGGTGTAACTTTGCCAAGTTCAGTACTCAAGCCAACTGTTTCCATAATACATTTTTCTTCACTTTTCATAATACTAGAACCAAAAGGGTCATTCCATGAAGCTGATTGGTGGGAGATTCAGGGCAGATAAAAGGAAGGACTTCTTTGCACAGTAAAACTATGGACTTTACAACCACAAGATGTAGTGATGGCCACCAATTTGGATGGCATTAAAAGGGGGTTAAACAAATTCATGGAGGAAGAGAAGGCGATCAGTAGCTACTAGTATCAAAGGCAGAATGCCTATGTATTCCAGTTGCTGGGAAAATGAACAGGTGTGTGTGTGTGTGTTTGTGTATTATTGCCATTCATACACACATACACACATATATGATTTATGTATATGTACATTAGATTTTTAGCACCCCCAATGAATCTATTCCTTAATATTAATTAACTATTGAATTATTATTATTATTATTATTATTATTATCCCACCTTTTTCCCAATGCTGGGACTCAAGGTGGTTTACAAGATTACAACATATGCAATTAAAACATATAAATATAAATTTACAAAAGTTAAAGTAGAATTAAACCCACAATAAAATTAAAACCATTTTAAATATGTAAAAATCAGTAACAATTTTTTTTTTAAAAAAAATCCAATACATTAACACAGGTCCAGAGTATTTCCAAAAGCCTGCTGGAACAAAAATATTTTTGCCTGCCTCCGAAAGTGTAACAAGGAGGGGAGGCAGTCTAGCCTCCCTGGGAAGGGAGTTCAGGTTTCTTCAGTGTTGTACACTTGTAAACCAATCTCGATCCCACAGAGTTCTGCGATTCTCTCTGCTGTGTTTTCTTTCATACCAAAGCAGCCTGGAGCAGGCTGCATCTGAGCCAAAACAGAGCAGGCAAGGGTTGCCTCTACACCAGAGGTTTAAAGCTCTTTCAAGTCTCATTAAAAATTTTACCTCTACATGAGCGGAGTGCAAATCGGGAGTTGAGGCACGTTATCTATCCGATTATGCGCATTATCGAATGTGTGTTAAATAGTGAGTTTTATTTTGCTGCGGGCGCCGTTAAAGCACATTTTGACTATGTGAACAAGCAATTCTCCGCATTAACTACTTCTAAAGCACATTTCAAACAACCGGTAAGGCCACCAGTTGTGCGCTCAATTACCTCCTGCGTACAGTCATTTAACCATAAAGCGCTTCTGAGAAGATGCACATAATCGGAGAACCAGGCGTCAAACTGAATTCTTGTAGAGGGGGTCAAAGGAGAGGCTGATTAATCCTTCCCCATCTCAAAAACATCCTCCTCAAGGGTCCCCCCAAGCCCCACTCACTGTGAATAAGCTGTGAATCCCAAGTCTTTCCCCGCACTGGGAGGACCAGAAGTGAAAGGCTCATCAGCTTCTCTCCACAAAGGAAGCTGCTTTATATGGCGTCAGAACCTTGGGCCATCTTGGGCCAGTATTGTCAACGCTGACTGGCAGCCGCTCTCCTGGGTTTCCTGCAAGTGCTTTTCCAGCCATAATTGGAGATTGATTGATTGATTGATTGATTATTGCATTTTTATACCGCCTGATAGCCAAAGCTCTCTGGGCGGTTTACAAAAAATAAAACCATAACAACTATTCAAAATATAAAACAACGACAGTATAATTTAAAACAGCAAAGTTAAAAATTATTATTATTTTTCTTAACTGGAGTTGCTGGGAATGGAACATGTGGAGCAGTGTTCTGCCACTGAGCTACAATTTCTCTCCATCATCCATCCAGACACAGCCGGGGTTACCTTTTAGGGTTTACAAAAAGAAACCTGTGCGGAAGAAGGAGACCCAGAGGGCCTTTGGCGGGATGGGGGATGGGCAGCGTTCAAATTTCTTAAACGGAAGAGATGTGGTTTGTAAGTGGTTTCTTTTTGGTCTCCTCATAGATCATTGCATTCAGTCATCAGATGGCAGCAGTTCCTGGTATTGCAATCCCTGCGGTCAGTATGTTTGGTCCGACACGCGCGCCCTTCTTTTCCAGGTCTCCTTGTGTCCTTCAGGGTTTCCCCAGCGGATTCCCTATTTCCGTAACTCACGGCCTCCCTCAAAGAAATGCCACTTCTCTGTTTGCAGATTGTTTTAGCCACCGTCCTGAAGGCCAAAGGAGTCATGACGGGGGCAGCCATGACGGGGGTAGCCCCTTTGCATTTACACATGACGGGGAGGAGGGTTCAGAGTGGGGACTATATAGTATTCACATGAGAAGGTGGACCTGGCTGGGGGTGCCCGAAAGACCACAGTGTTGATGCCATGTGGACCTCAGTGGGGAGAACGTTCCACAATTGGGGGGGGCACCACCAAGAAGGCCCGCTAAGTTGTTGCCAGTCTCAGAACTTCCCCTGACCCTGTTTTCGCAGACTGATTCACTCTTGGGGCCTTTCACATTTATCCAGGATTTAAAAGTATGATTTGTGAGCGTTTGCCTGCTGCTTTTATTTTCTATATTTAATGGTTCTGATTGGGGCTATGTGTTTGTGGCCCTTTTAATTGTTGTGCTATGGTGAACTGTCCTGGAATCTTGACGAAGAGGATATTTATGCATTTTAAATAACAAACAAACATCACCCACACTTAGAAGGAGGAGAAACGTCCTCAGGGGTTGCCTATAAGGACTGTTAGGAGGAAATAAGGGCCCGGGGCCCTCCCCCTCATGCCTCTTGCAGTAAATAGTAGATCCCCCCTCAGTTTTAGAGATGAGTGGGGCAGATGCAGGAACACCTAATGTGGATTTGCTCATCACTTCTGGTTTAGCTCTTAAACGGAGACATTGGCTAGATCTACCCTACTGCTTTATAGCGGTATTGAAGTACACTGATAACTGTTGAGGCACAACAGTCAGATACCACTTTCATAGTGTTATTTCCTGCTTTTTATTCCACATTCGTAATGATTTGACATAAGGTGTAGTTCTGGCCATTCAGTCAGGCTCACACGCGAACACTTTAAGACCTGCAGGCACATACGAAGCATCCAGACTTTGGCAGTTTTGTGAGTTGAGAAGTGAGCATGCAGCAGAACAAGCTGATGTTTCAGCACAGCAGATTCATTGCTCACCGGAAGCCCAGTCATTCACATTAAGTCGCCATGAAAAGGGTCGTGTGAATCAGCTTGCTGGAGAGGCCAGCAGTACAGCCAGATACACGGGAATTAATTTAAGGGTATTAATGGGCCCCACATCTTGAAGGATGCTTGAGCTTTACTAACGCCAGTGCAATCTCAGCGAGGTCTTTCGAGGCCAAGGTGGGCTCAAGCCTCCCCTCATATCCTTGATTGTTGTAGGGCTCCATGATACGGAGGCTGCAGTTGGCTTATGGGACTCCAGCGCTATCTCTGACCACAGGAAGGATCCGGCTACTGCAGGAGGTTGAAATCTGGGTCTACGGGGATCATCCACCCGGTGCCTATCAGCAGCTTATTTGCATTAAGGCTGTAAGTATCGGATCAGCCACTTCAGCTATGGCGTTGACTTAGAGAAGGCTCAGCAATGTTTTTGACTGGTTCTACGGTCTGAGTTTGCCACGAGGTGGCCCAAGACAGCCTTGGTGATGGCCCAGTCTGAGAGACAGACTCCAATATCCTCCACGCCATTGCAGATGGACAGTGGGAACGTCTGTCAGACTGTGTGCCAAGCCAGGCCCTTGGGCCCCCACACCCACTCCAAAATTGCCACTATGAGGGAGGGTGTGGTTGCACCCATGCCCTACTTGTGAGCTTCCCACAGGTAGCTGGCTGGCCACTGAGTGAACAAAATGGTGGAGTAAATAGTCCTTTGGTCTGATTCTACAGGGCTCTCTCTTTAATGTTCTTCAGTTCTCTTGGCTTAATTGTGTTATCAGTCTGGTCCGGACATGTCAGGAATGTGGACTTGGGGCTGTGTATTCCTGGCCTCCAAAACTTTTTAAAAAATCTAAGATGCCAAGAAAAGCCATATTCTGCACTAAGCAAAATTCACCTAGGTCCCAATTAGGACTCCATGTCTTGTTTTTGGCATGGGAAGGTACTTCATTAAAGAGCAAGTAAGGATGCAATCCCATGCATGTTTAGTCAGAAATAATAATAATAATAATTAATAATAATAATAATAATAATTTACATTTATATACCACCCCATAGCCGAAGCTCTCTGGGCGGTTTACAAAGATTAAAAACATTGAACATTTAAAATCAATATATAAATTTAAATCCATAAGAGCATAAAAGCAAACTTATAACACCTAGAATCACCCAGCCAGTCATGGTTTTTCAGAATGACCACACTAGGAGAAGTAAGGAATAATGTTCCTTGCTCATGCTGGAATTTCCTTTGCACAGGTAAATGCAGTAGTAAATAGGTATGTAGCTTGCCATGTCTAGAGGGGAAGCTGGTGCACCTACCCAAGAGTAAATAGCTTTGATTTGTCTTTGCTCAGATCTTTTCCTCTTTGTAATTCCTGTGCTGCCCTCTGGAATGTTGAGCTCCAAGCTAACAAAGAGGAACACAGGAACAAATAAGGGGCAATGCAGACAGTGAGGGAAAATCAAAACGTGATGGGAGCACATTAACTATAGAGCAAACCAGTGCTCCGACAGACCAACCCTAGATGCCAATTAAATGGAGTGGGTCAGGACAGCCAGCCATGGTCAATACTAGGGCTGGGAACAGATCTGGATCCTGATCCCGAATCCAAAGCGGATCGAGGTGATCTGGCCCTCCCAGATCCAGATCCGAACTGGTTTGGGGGAGGTCTGATCTGATCCAGATCAGATCTGGCCCGATCCAGATCATCCGGTTCCGGACCAGATCGGGGGGCTGGGCACAGCCCTAGTCAATACATTCTGCAGTGGCAGTGGCAATCAGTCACACCACTTGCTCTGTAACAGCCCAGCCCTCCCCACAAGCATTTTACTGCCTTTGGGGTTGTTTGTGCAGTCAACTCGGCCATCGTGGGAAGCTTTATTTATTAAATAATTCATAAACAAATCAATAGCTTTGGCTTTCCACTTTTGCCTTTCTAATCCTGCATTTCTTTCTTAACGATGTAGAATATCTGCTGGATCGCACCAAAAGTCCATCAGCACCCTCTTACCCACGGTGATTCACCAGACACTGCTTGGAAGATCACAAGCAGGACATGTTGGGGTTGGGCCCCCTCCTCCTTTTCAAGTCTCAGGCCAGAATGCAGCAGCATCGAGTGCTAACAGAAATCTGCTTTTTCATTTCAGAAAGTGACTTGGCATGTTGCTGTTTCTGCTGCTGATGGGAATCTGAGGTTCTTGCTCAGCCTTGAAAGGTAAGTATCATTTGCATCATTCTACACTTAAAGCTTTCTTCTCTGGGCCTTTGAAGATCAGATTTTTATTCCGGAGTGATCCTAGATGCCAAACTACCCATCCACCCCGACAATGCTTTTCTGCTTTCTGGATCTGTTGTACTTCTTGTACTTCTTGTACTTCTTGTACAATTGTGGAACTGTGATCCACGATAGTAGGAATAGCTCTGTCGTGATCAACAGCTCTGAAGTCTGTGTGCATTTGGAGCATAGAGAGGAAGAGAGAAGGATATTGTCTGTTCAATACACCCAGTTTACTTTTGTAGACAAGTGTAAGGCAGAAGTGGCTTAGACTTTTCATGGTATCAGTTCAGAGCACAATCCTAAGGGCAAGGTTAGGCCCCATCTTGAGTATAGCGTCCAGTTCTGGGCACTACACTTCAAGAAGGATGCAGACAAACTGGAGCGTGCTCAGAGGAGGACAATGAGGATGATCAGGGGTCTGGAAACAAAGCCCTATAAGGAGAGACTGAATGAACTGGGCATGTTTAGCCTGGAGAAGAGAAGATTAAGGGGAGACATGATAGCACTCTTCAAATACTTGAAGGGTTGTCACACAGAGGAGAGACAGGATCTCTTCTCGATCTACCCATAGTGCAGGACATGGAATAATGAGCTTAAGTTACAGAAAGCTAGATTCTGGCTGGACATCAGGAAAAACTTCCTGACTGTTAGAGCAATATGGCAATGGGACCAACGACCTAGGGAGGTCGTGGGCTTTCCCACACTAGAGGCCTTCAAGAGGCAGCTGGACAGCCATCTGTCAGGGATGCTTTAAGGTGGATTCCTGCATTGAGCAGTGGGTTGGACTCGATGGCCCCTTCCAACTCTACTATTCTATGATTCTATGATATACAACCTTTCACATTGGTTCTTAGATTCAGAATAGATATTCTTCAGTAAATGTAAAAATTTAGCCAAGAGAGAACACTGATAAACTGCTTCATTCTTTCTTTTCAGAATTGACCATCTCTCCCTAATTAGCTCTGCATTTGGAAGCTTTGATGTAAGTACCAAATCACAAGCAAGCTGTGCCTAAGATGGTTGGCCAGAAGGCCTACAGTTAAAATCTCACCCCAGTCACAGATGGGCAGGAGAAATATCCAACCCCCTGCCAGGCTCATGCCAGCAAGATGAAAGCGAGGGAGGAGCTCTTTTTTTTAATGCTCTTGCTGTAGGGCTTTTTGTTTTGCTATTTCCCTCCCATTTCATGCAATGGGAGGGAAATCATTCAGGGCACAAGCGTATGCGTGTTTTGACGGAAAAGAAGTTGTACAGCTCCCAGAATTCATCATATGAGCTTTAGTCAGTTCAATGACTTGATTAAATTGACATACGTTTGCATTTGAGTAAAAGCAATAGTTCTGGGGGAAGGAGCATACTTACCTTCCTTGATGATCATGCACAGATGTGCCAATGCAAGTATTGTCTTAGGAGAGCTAAGCCCTCCTCTGTGCCCAAAAGTGGGCATGCCTCTTTTTGGATGGTGTTTGCCCGTTGGCAAGTCATTGCATTAAAAAAAAAAAATCTACTCTCTAGTTTGTTGTTGTTGTTGTTGTTGTTGTTGTTTTATTATATAAATCTACCCTAACAGTTTCCCTTCCTTCATTTGTGTTTCAGGCTCGGCATGTGGCTGGCACCATTTCACACCTGCTGTCTACTTACCTTTTATCGCACGAAAACAGTAAGCATCGCATGGCAATGGAGGAGAACATCAATACTGAGGGCAGATGTGGCAGTGTAAAAGATTGTGTCCTGGCAAGCTTACCTGGGTGGCTCGGGGGTCTGTCTGTGGCACTGAGGAGCACTTGAGAAACAGACCTCTTCTGTAATGATGCTTGTGGGATTTGAACTTCGCGAATTCAGATACTTGGGTGACCCTATGGAAAAGAGGACAGGGCTCCTGTATTTTTAACAGTTGTGATAAAGAGGGGATTTCAGCAGGTGTCATTTGTATGCATGCAGCACCTGGTGAAATTCCCTCTTCATCACAACAGTGAAAGCTGCAGGATCCCTGCCCTCTTGACCAAATACAACAGAAGGCAGTGCTCCTGCAGCTTTAACTGTTGTGATGAAGAGGGAATTTCACCAGGTGCTGCATGCATACAAATGACACCTGCTGAAATCCCCTCTTTATCACAACTGTTAAAGATACAGGAGCCCTGTCCTCCTTTCCATAGGGTCAGCCTACATATACCTCATTTCCACACTGTCACACACTGGCTTTCAGACTCCCCAAATGTTCAGCTCAAACTACGTTTCCAAATGCATTCAAAACTACATATGTTGACAGAAGGCGTGTTGAGACCTGTGTATGTTTACGTGGATTAAAGACATTCACAGAATGAACAGAGCTCATGCCAAAGTGATGCGGAGCAATAATAGATAGAGAGGGGTATACAAGAATTTTGTTTCTGTTTGCAAATCATGCCAACGTGTCCAGTTCCCAATCCCAAAGGCAAACACAAGTAGGAGCGATCATATCCAAATTTGCAATCACAATAGAAAAATGTATGGTTTTTTAAAAAGGAAATCTTACTTTGAAATGCACGTTTTAAACGCAAACACATTTTCACACTTTCGCCAATGGGAGGAAGCGTGCACTTTTGAAAAAATATGAACAGAAACACACGCCCGTCTGATTAAGACAAAAAATAGGTTGGAAACTAAAACAGGAGTGAGTCAAAATGAGCTTCAAATGATTTTCAGAGAATTTTGGTGACCTCAACGATTGCTGGTTCTCTCACCCCTAAATAATTGGTTGAATTGCTCATCCCTCTTCTTCCCTTCCCCTGGTGTTGATTTTAGATCATTATGTCTTTGGGCGGCAGGATTTGTTCCTTTTAATCTAAGTACTGTACAGCCCCTAGCTCTTGAGCCATTATTATTGTTAATAATAATAATAATAATAATAATTCCTTTCTCGCTCGTGGCAGTTTTTCTAGACAGACATGACAGGGCTTTGCCCATCTTTTATTGATTCAGGAATTTTCTGACAATTGAGTATGTTTTAAGTATGACTGCTTTCTGGATGTTGGTGTGGATGTATTCTGGTAGGTCCAGTTTCTGGTAGTTTTCTGTATAGTTTTTTGATGTGATTCCGGTGACTGAGGTGACTAATGGGATAATTGTGACCTTTTCCTGTTGCCATAGTTCTTTGACATCCATAGCCAGTGGTGTATATTTGTCTCTCTTTTCTTCTTCTTCCTTTTCAACAACGTTTTTGTCATTCGGTATTGCTATGTCGATGAAGTATGTGTGTTTTTCTTTTTTGTCTGTTATGTCTGGTCAGTTGCAAGGTATTGTCTTGTCCTAGTATGAATTGTTCTGTCCCAGTATATTTTATGATCTGCATTTTCCAAGATTGTTTTGGGTGAGTATGTATAGTATGGTGTAGGTTGTTTGATAAGGTTGAATTTGATGGCCAGTTGGTGAATTATTTTTGCAGCTACATTGTGTCTGTCCGTACAGTCCATTCCTGCCAGAATTTTACATCCTCCTGTTATATGGTCTATTGTTTCTTGGAATCATTATTATTATTATTATTATTATTATTATCATCATCACCATTATTATCATCATCATTATCATTATCTCTCTTTTCTTGCTCATGGTGGTTTTTCTAGATGGACATGATGGGCTTTGCCAAGTCATGCTTTCTTTTATTGATTCAGAAATTTCCTGACTATTGAGTATGTTTTCAGTATGACTGCTTTCTGGATGATGAATGATGATGATGAATGATGTGTGGCAGGGATCCACAGGCTAGAACTATATCCCAAGCTTCCTCTCCTATGTTGCTTCCCAGCCTAGCAGAAGCATGGAGAGCGGGCTATATTCCACCTGAGGGAAGGTGCCCTGCCTCCTGCTCTATGGCACATGACAAAGGAAAAGGAAGGAGGGTTCTTTTCCTCAATCGCTCTTAAGTTCTTCAGTATTAAGTTTCAGGCAAAGGCGTGAGATAGCATGGTAACATCCTTGGGGAATTGCTGTCAGTTTAAGACCAGGATAGGATGGGTAGGGGAAAGTCTTGGGTTCTTTCTAGCTCTTTGTGGATCGTTGTTTTCTTCCATATTTTCATATTTACTGTTGGTGGGGCCTAAATAACACTTACCAATATTAAAAACAAAAACAAAACTTTCTGAAATCAAATGAAAGGCGGAGAGCTTAAAAGGAGGCCTCATCAATCCCATAGAGCATTAGCCCTTTTACACGTTAGATTGGTTGTGGGGGGCACAGGTGAGGTAGTGGGATTGTGTATTACCTGTCCCCACTTCAGACCTCCACACATTCAGGTGCATCTGTATGTTGCTTCAATGTAGACATTTGACTCCTCATGTAGACGCTGCACAAGGTAGGGTGACCAGATAAAATCCAGGTCAGGGCTCATGTAACTTTAACAGTTGTAGAGAAAAGGGCATTTCAGCCAGTGTCATTTGTATGCAATTAGTTCCTGGTGAAATTCCCTCTTCCTCACAACAGGTAAAGGTGCAGGCACTATACTAGAGTGAACATATACAAAAGAAGGCAGGGCCCCTGCAACTTTAACTGTTGTGATGAAGAGGGAATTTCACCTGGAACTAATTGCATACAAATAACACTGGCTGAAATTCCCTTTTCTCTACAACTGTTAAAGTTACATGAGCCCTGACCTGGATTTTATCTGGTCACCCTAGCACAAGGGGAACCTCTGGCCCATTGGCCAGACACGGCCTGTGGAGGTTCCCCATTCAGCCTGCAAGTTTCTTCCCTAAGCAGAGGAAAGCTCTTATCTCCCATCAGCAGCTGATGGGAGATAAGAGCTTTTTCCTGCTGTGCAATCAGAAAGGGAGCTGATTGCAGATACTCAGGCTTGATTTTCATCCCTGTAGATCCAGATTGAATAAGAAGGTTTAAACCTCTCCACTCATTGAAAAGGCCCCCTCCTCAGCTGATCTACATGGAACAACTGAGGAGGGGTAGCTGGGAAGGGTGTGGGTGTGTGCATGACTGGTCTATGTGTGCGTGTATGTGAAATGTGTAGCTAGAGTGTGAGTGTATGACTGGTATGGATGGTGCATGTGACTGTGAATGCTGTGTGAGAGGGTGGGGAGGCCACAGCCCCTTTGGGCTCTAGCCACCGCCACTGCTGGCATGGGGCTAAAGCCCCCGGGTAGCATTCTGACCCAAGGGCAAAAATGTTCCTCCACACCTGAGTCATACGGTGCATGTGATCCTGTCACATACGTATGTCCTGTGTTCAATATAACGTGCGAATAAAAAGGCCAAATTGCACCTCTCCTCTTTTGCGTTCACACAAGTGTGTGCATCTTTCCCTTTCAGATCTGCTGGCTCCTGGGATCCCATTACCAATGGTGCAACAGCTTGGTGTGGCCCATCTCAGTGTTTCCTCTGGCCAGGTAAGGACTGGGGAATGTACCAAGCCAACCTCTCTAAGGGGGGTGCGTTCCAGTGTCTCGCTGCCCAAACTGAGAAATCCCTGGCGGCCTCTGATAGTGTAGGCATCAGCAAGGGGGCAGGTTTATTTGGGAGACAGTGATCCTTCCGATACCTGCGTTGACTTGCTAGCATCTCCAGCTGAAAGGATCAAGGAGCAGCAGATGGGAAAGACCTTCTCTCTGCCTAAGACCCTGGAGAGCCAGTGCCAATCAGATGAGATAATCCTGGGCTGGATCAGCCCAAGGGTCTGTTATAAGGGAGCCTGGTGTCCTCAATAGCACTGGGAGAAAAAGCGGGTGGGAGCCGCATCAGCTGCCTCTGCTCCAACCACCCTGGAATATCTAAGGCAGCTCACGCTCCCTCCCTGCCCTTTCTTAAGAGCAAATGCTCCACAAGGGCATGTAAATCCATCCATGTCTCCTGGATTGCCAGGTGCCTTCCCTTCTGCCAAATGCTCATTGGCAGAATCATTGTCTTTTTATTAGGAATGAACAAAAAAATCATTCCAGTTTGCAAATGCACATTTGTGATCAGAGAGTTGCCCTTTTTGCAGTTAAGGTGGCCAGTTTAAGGAAAACAGAAACGAAAAAGTGTCTTATGAAATGAGACATATAACAGATTTTAAATCACGTGGGGCCTCGGTTGGAGCATGCATTTTATTTTATATTTTAATATTTTATTATTTAAAATTTAGACTCTTTAAAAGTTAGCTTCATCTTTTAAGATTCACAAATTGTTTGTTTTTAACACGTGCTTACTGTGTGTGAAATGGTCTGAAGCCTTATTCAACAAAACTTTGATTGAAGAGCGCATTTGTGTGCTAACGTGCATGACAGCAAGTGTGCAAATCCCCTCGAAAGGTAAAAAGCCAGCCCACAAATCCACATGACTTGGAAAAAGCCAGACCTCTGCGGAATCCATGGGCCAGATTAATAGAAATCTGAATGCATTTGAATCCGTTGTAGATTTCAGCTGTAGGTGAAGAGACTATCTACTCTATAAGAGTAAACCTTTTTGAAAGGGGGGCTGCAGTCCTGGCTCCTTCAAAAGAACTCTGGCAGTTGTAGTTTTGTGAGCCTGCAGAGTTGCCTTCCTTAAAGAATTCTGGACCTTGATGGATGGTGGTGGTGGTGGTGGTGGTGATATGGAGTTTTGCAAAGTACACCACCATATATCTCTGCCCCATGGATCTTCCAGTCTGAAACACAGAGAAGACAATAGGAGGCAAAAGCCGGTAGAAGTAAATGGGGAAATGGGCATTTAGTTCTGGTATACAGTGTATAGGCGTCTCTTGCGATAGTGAAACAGGCTGGACAGACCTAACATGACTCTGATGTCTTGCATTCCATAGGATGCACTCTTGCTGTATGTTCCACCTGAACTGGAGTATAAGCAGCCCTCTGCATGGAATTCAATAGCATGATCTGAGACAGGGGAATTAACACGCAACAAGATGGATATTGCGGCTGCTTCTCCACCTTTATCATTTCATTCCCTCTGCTTTGACCGTTTCAACCCTGACTATGATTCTCTGGAGCTAAAGAGATCTTTTGCCATCCAAAGAGCCTTCATTTCCAGGGACTTGGTCTCCTACCATTTCCAAACAGCAGAAGGTCAAAGCTAACAGCAAATGCAGCCAATCCTTTGGCACTTTTTGACATTTCCATCAGCCTTTTGCAAAATCTTCCCCTGAATTTCTGTGATTTGAAAGCAGTGATGTGTCAGCAGCCCAGAAATTGAGTTTGCCTATGGGATGACCTCTGTTAATTTTTAAGATGTTCTGCTTGCTTCTCTTGCGTTGGTAATAAAACATCCTTCTTCACAACTTTGTCATAATTCCAGCGTTGACTATTTTAACACAGCTAAGGCAAGAACTTCCCCTGCTCCTTGGCAAAGGCAAGGCCTCCCTCTTGGAGAGGGAGTATGTCTTCACACAGTGCATAGTTAAACTATGGAATTCACTACCACAAGATGTGATGATGGCCACCAATTTGGGTGTCTTTAAAAGGGGGTTGGACAAATTCCTGGAGGAGGAGAAGGCTATCAATGGCTACTAGTCCTGATGGCTCTAAGCTACTTCCAGGATCAGAGGCAATATGCCTATGGACACCCATTACTTGGGAACATGGTCGGGAGGGTGCTGTTGCACTCCTGTCCTGCTCCTGGGTTTCCCATGGGCAGCTGGCTGGCCACTGTATGAACTGAATGCTGGACTAGATGGACCCTTGGTCTGATCCAGCAGGGCTCCTGAGATGTTCTTCTGATTTTGAAGTAGTGCATCTTTGGGAAGCTGGGCTCAATAATGGCTTAGCCCCAGAACCCATTTTCCATGTCAAGCTCCCCCAAAACATGTCAAGGAGTCAAGGGAATAGAGAAGAGAATGGGCTGTGGATCTGTGTGCCTTTGTGTCCATCTCTGGCTGCAGCAGGCTCTAGATGCAGTTCAGGTTATAACAGGGGCACTTTAAATCCAAGCCAAGGTCAGAGAACAGGCAGTCAGTCAGGAGGGTTAAGCAACAACGGGGGTGGTCCCGAAACAGGCAAGAGGTCAAAACACGATAAAGCAGTCAGTATATTACACTGTCTGGAGGCAGAGTCGTTAGGCAGTCCAACAGGTCAGGAAACAGGGCTTCAGGCAGAGGCACAGTTCAGGAGACAAGGCTAGGGTGACCATCCGCCCAGATTTGTCCGGACATGCCCAGAAAATGGGGAGCAAATCCGCATCCGGGGGGAAAAACTGTTTTGGGGGGCCAAATCCGGAAATTTAGCCCCCCAAAAGGGTGACCAGATGGCCCTGGGGCGATACGGGCCAACCGGGGGGCGGCGGGGGCAAACCGGGACGGCGGGGGGTCACCCGGCGGTGGCGGGAGGCGAGCGGGTGGTGCGAGGCGGGCGGCGCGAGGCACTTACCTGCTGGGGCGTCCACTTCCCTCCGGTGCTCGGAATCTACTGAGAAACAGGCTTCGCGGCCTGTCCCTCAGTAGCGCGCCGGGTGACATCACCCGGCGCGCTACTGAGAGACAGGCCAGGAAGCCTGTGTCTCAGTAGTTTCCGAGCACCGGAGGGAAGCGGACGCCCCAGCAGGTAAGGAGCGTGGGGCGAGCGGCATGGGGCGGGCGGTGCGGGGCGAGCGGGCGGCGTGGGGCGGCCGGGCGGGCGGGCAGCGCGAGGCATGTGGGCGGGGGGCGGGCGGCGCGGGGCGGGCGGGCGGGCAGCGCGAGGCATGTGGGCGGCGGAGGGCAGGGGGCACGGGCGCGTGGTGGGGGGGTTGTTTTGGGTGGGTGGGGTGGCGGGGGGGGGGCCGGGATTTTCATTCTCAAAATCTGGTCACCCTAGACAAGGCACATTGCAGGATGGGCTAAAGTTGTTCCAATGCTGGCTGATTTCTAATGCAGGCTTTTAAGCCCAAAGCCTGCTGGAGCCCCACCCAGAGCTCAGCTGCAGTAATCAAAGCTCTCCTTTCAGAGCTCAACTCCTGAGCTGGTCACCCCCTCCCCCCAATACACACTGGATCCAGCAGAGAGAGAGAGAGAAAGAGATCATTTTAGGCCTTGTGGGCTTTTCCTGTGTACAGAGAGAGATAAAATCTTCAATGTCCTGAGAAGCACTTGAGAATTATGGCGAACACTGATATGCTTCGATAATGAAGCAAAGATGTTGGGCAGGTGAGGAGAAAGGCACCTTCTCCCTTTGTCTCCTTGTTCTGCTTTGCGTTTCCATGATCACTATTATCAACTTCTTTTCTACGACACAATACACAAAGGGAATCACTGTAGTTCATATGGATGTCACATAGATGCTTCCAGGTCTCAACACAGACTTGGCTTTGCTGGTATCTGCATGTGGATTGGGTGTTTGCTTTTTCTGCCTCTTGCAAGCCTCCAAAGAAAAGCCAAGAGTGGCCTCTTTCTGTCAAATTTAAGAATGTCAGAAGAGCCTTGAAGCTGGAACAGACCCACATTCCAGCTAGTCTGGCATTCTGTTTTCAACCGTAGGCACCTTCTAGGGGTACCTCTTCACGGGCACTTTGCCTCGCGGTGGCTTCGAAATGGCAGCAGTTGGATTACATGACACTGCTGCCAATTCGAAGCCATCTAGGGGCAAAGCCCCTTTGCTCCGCACTAAAAAAGTCAGGCATTTAGTCCAACTTTTTTCAGGGCAGTGCGGGCTGGGCAGGGAAGGGGGTTGAGCAGCGAGCCATAAGCTCGCTGCACTGCCTCCACACTCCTCCCTCCAATTTAATAATAAAAAAAACACTTACCTGTGAGTAGGTGGGCCACCGCAACAGCCACCCCTCAAGCTGACGCTGGGCAGGCGCGAGCGTGGTGGGTGCGGTGGCAGCGGCAGGAAAAGCCACCATGGTGCTTCTGCCATGCAGACTGATGGCAGGAACGGCAATTTGCTGCAACGCGCCGGGTGCCGCCACTGCAAGGCATGCCCGGCATTGTCAAGAGGAGGGCAGGGAATTCCCCAAGCAGGACGGCGAGGCAAGACCTACGCTCTTGTCCCTCCCCACCCCCACCACACCCCTGGTTTGGATTATTGTGATGCACTGTAGATGGGGCTGCCTATGGAGATGGTTTGGAAACTTCAGTCAGTACAGAAGTCATCATGAACAAACTCTGCCAGTGTGTTGCAGTCAGCATTAACTCTCAATCCATTTCTGGGACCAATTCAAAGTGCTTCTCTTAACCCACTCTGTATTGTATAAATGACACTTATATATAGGGCTGTGCATGGACCCCCTGATCTGATCCGGATCCCGATCTGTCAGGTCCGGATCAAGCCCAATCTGATCCAGATTTGAATCTGGATCTGATCCAGATCCATGCACAGCACTCCCTCCCACTCTCCCCACTCTCCTCCTCCCTCCCCCACCCTCCCTGCTTACCCGCTGCCTCCTCTGCGTTGTCCTGTTGTCGTCCTCTCTCCTCACTGTGTGCCACAGCATTTCCCACTAGCGTCGGGTGACGTCATCACCAGATGTGAGCGGAAAATGCAGTGGCACACAGCTAGGAGAGAGGACAATGGGGGACGACACGGAGGAGGCAGAGAGAGTGGGTGGGAGAGGGGGAGGGAGTGCTGTAACCAGATCCGGATTGGATCCAGATCATGGATCCGATATGACCCGATCTGAGCCTGATCCAGATCTGGATCCAGGAGACCCAGATCAGCCCAATCCACTCCAGATTCGGGATCCAGATCCAGATCCTTGCACAGTCCTACTTATATATGTCTTGGGACTATCAGCTGAGGCTCCTGCCTGAGTGCCACCACCAAGAAGATGTGACTACAAGAGACAGGATCATTTTGCCCCTGGATTAAGGAATACCCTCCCCAGAGATGCTTGCATGGTGCCTACTATTTTTTTTAAAGGATTTTTACTTCTCTCTTCAGCCAGACAAATGCTTCCAGAGCAGCGTACAAAGATGCAATTGGGACTTCTTTTGCGCAACCCTCCTTTCAAATAAAAGAGATCCACGCATGAACCCATTCTTTCATTTCAGTGGAGCTTGCTTGAGAAATGTTCCAAATAGGTTGTGCATATTAGGCTTAAAGTCACCTCTTCTGTTGTCTTCTGATGGATGAATTGAGCATGGAACTCTTCTGAAGGACATTTATCTACAATTTCTCCTGTATCCAAAAACCAATCATAGTTGGAAGGGGCCTATAAGGCCATCAACTCCAACCTCCTGCTCAATGCAGGAATCCTCCTTAAAATATACTTGAAAGATGGCTGACCAGCTGCCTCTTGAAGGCCTCTAGTGTGGGAGAGCCCACCACCTTCCTAGGTCATTGTTCCATTGTTGTACTGCTCTAAGAGTCAGGAAGTTTTTCCTGATGCCCAGCCAGAATGTGGCTTCCTGTAACTTGAGCCCAATATTCCATGTCTTGCACTCTGGGATGACCAAGAAGAGGTCCTGGCCCTCCTCTGTGTGACAACCTTTCAAGTATTTGAAGAGTGCGATCATGTCTCTCCTCAGTCTTCTCTTCTCCAGGCTAAACATGCCCAGTTCTGTCAGTATCAATACATGCTGTGGCCAAGAGCATGCTTACCCAGTTTTGACCAGTGTGCCAATTGTTCTCCTGCCTGGAGAAGGTAGATCTTCTGGCCACAGTGATCACCATGTGTTTCAATTACTGTAACATGCTCTACATAGGGCTGCCCTTGTAGAATGTTTGGAAAATGCAACTAGTAGATAATGCAAAAGCCAGATGGGTCTCTCTGCACACTTTGTGCACACATTATACCAGCCTGATATGGGCAGAATTTAAGGTTCTGGTGCTTCCTAGGGACGTGCACGCTCAAAAGTATCATATCGTTATCGGAATTTCAGACCAAAAATATTATTGTCTCCAATAATATCATAGGTGACCCGTATCATATTGTATTTCTGATAATTATTGGAAATCCGATATTGTATCTTTTCTCCATTTTGCCCTAGAGAGTTGATTTTTGAGCCAGAGAAAGGCCTAAAACTTCTTAATTTTCCAAGTTACAGGTTTGAAACTTCGTCACAGTGCAGACTGAGTATTGCTAGTCATGTGTGCCAAATTACAGAACAATTGGTGCAAGCGTTACTCAGAAGTAAGCTTTCAAATACACTGTTTCAGGTGGCTGAAATGTGGTCCTTTTTCAAGAGACACCTTCCAGTACTCATGGGCATCTCACAGATGGCCTTGAGGGGACTCAGCTATGCAGGCAGGTTGGCACACTTTGTGCACACATTACACCAGCCTGATATGGGCAGAATTTAAGGTTCTGGTGCTTACCTATAAAATTCATTTCAATTTCTATAGCATGAATACTCCCACCTCAGCAGAAATCTGAAATTACTAATATTCCTGTTGGATTAAAGAGCCAATTATCTGAATATTTTGGCTTCTTACTATGCTTATTTTGCACTAATTGGTTTGATTTCATGGACTCAATAAAATGCACCTTTTGTAAAGAAAAGCCCTAACCCATATCCAGTTTCTGTTTGATGCAACCTGAATGTCTCTATCGACGCTATGCTTTCAGAAAGTAGCCAATGGTGGCAGGCAGGGCTGTGAGGGATTCTTTCTTTGATGTGTCCTATATCATTGTTATTCTAACATGACTCCCAAGAGCTGAATATTTGCCCAAAGTAGGACATGGAGAATTAGACAATACATTTGCACAAACTACTAGAAGATATTGGAAATCTTAGTGGTTTCTTCAAAGTTAGGGTGACCAGATTTTGGAACCCAAAATCCCAGTCCAAAATGGCCACCCAAAGGGGGCGTGTCCACCTCCCCAAAAAATAAATTAATTTTTTGAAAAAAGACCGCCCGCCATGTGGCAAACAAGCAGATATCCCCCGCCACCCACCCACCCAAAATAAACCCCACCACCACCAAGCCACCCCCCCCCAAAAACCAGCCCGGACCAACCGGGTCCACCGCTCTCCACTGCCGCCGCATGACTCCCGCAGCCCCCTCACCCGTGAGGGTACTGCGGGGGGTCACCGTCACACGGCGGAGGAGAGCGGCGGACCCGGTAGGTCCGGGCTGGTTTTTTTGGGGGGGTGGCTTGGTGGTGGAGTTTGTTTCGGGTGGGGGGGGTCTGGCGCGCTACTGAGAAGCAGGCCATGAAGCCTGTTTCTCAGTAGAGATGCACACTGGAGGGAAGCGGGTGCCCTGGCAGGTAAGGAGCGCGATGGAGAGAGGGGAGGGCCCCCCACTTACCTGCCAGGGCGCCTGCTTCCCTTTGGTATGCATCTCTATTGAGAAACAGGCTTCATGGCCTAGTTCTCAGTAGAGCACCAGATGATGATGTCATCACCCAGCGCTCTACTGAGAACTAGGCCATGAAGCCTGTTTCTCAGTAGATCGGTGCACTGGATGGAAGCGGCCGCCCCGGCAGGTAAGGAGCGTGAGGGCGGGGAGGCAGGAAGGGGGCACACTTACCTGCAGGGGCATCCACTTCCCTCCGGTGCTTCAATCTACTGAAAAACAGGCTTCACAGCCTGTCCCTCAGTAGCGTGTCAAGTGATGACATCATCACCTGGTGTGCTACTGAGAGACAGGCCGCAAAGCCTGTTTCTCAGTAGATTTGAGCACCGGAGGGAAGCGGATGCCCCAGTAGGTAAGGAGCGTGAGTGGGGGGAGGGGGTTTACCTGCCAGGGCGTCCGCTTCCCTCAGGTGCTCAAAACTACTGAGAACTAGCCTTCGCAGCCTAGTTCTCAGTAGATTCGAGCACCTGAGGGTAGTGGATGCCCCAGCAGGTGGTGGCAGGGGTGGGATCCCCCCAACCGAAACAAACCCCACCACCAAGCCACCCATCCCCCCAAAAACCCAGCCTTGACCTACTGGGTCTGCTGCTCTCTGCCGCCACCGCGTGACCCTCCGCAGCCACAGTTTGCCCCCGTCGCCCCCCAGTCAGCCCGGATCGCCCCAGGTTTCCCTGTTAGGACCGGGAAAACCCAGGCGATCTGGTCACCCTATTCAAAGTAAACCATATGGCCAAATCCTTGCCAGTGTTTAGTCAAAAGTAAACCCCACTGAAGTCAATGATACTTAATCCCAAGTATTTACTTAATCCAAATAAATATGCATAGAGTTGCAGCCTTAAGGTCCTGCCCTTGGGCAAGTCCAGGTGGTTCCATATTGGCCAGAGTGGAGTCACACCCAATACAATTTGCTTTGGAATTATTCAATGGGTGGGTTTTGCTCTATGGATGAGGTGGATTACTATGTTTGGCATCAGCATCAGGAAGGAATTTACCTTGGGATACATAGGTCAATGACTCGGAAGGATTTGGTCCTCCCTTTTCCACTGATCACCATTGTCATTGCTATGAAAGTATCTTCTCGGTTTCCATATAAAGTTGGATTTCATTCATTGCTCTGTTCAGGGGTGGATGAGTGGGACAGCCATACAAACAAACTGTAATATAATATAAACTGAAACAGCCCAATAGCCCATCTGGCAGAGTTTTGGGTTACTGGTGCCATCTCTCAGGCAGCAGTGCAGCAAAAGACACCTATCTGAGTTCATGCTGGCCAATGGACCCTCCTTTAAGGTGTGTGCTTTAGAGCAGGGGTGCAGAAGGTGCAACCTCCAACCCCTGACTGGTGGCCCCAAACCCTGAACATCTGCAGCCACCACCACCCCAAAAAATGGGAGAAAGGATAAAACCCCTCTAGGAATCGGCTGTATGTTCCTTGCCATAGAATAGGAACCTCATCCCTAGAGCATCCCAGGAAGCAGAGGTTGAAGCACATAAGAAGCACTATGCTGGATCAGACCAAGGGTCCATCTAGTCTGGGATCCTGTTTGCAGTGATCAACCAGCTACCTGTGGGAAACCCACAAGCAGAACATGAGTGAAACAACAGTATCCCACCCATGATACCCAGCAATTGCTGTACATTGGAATACTTCCTGAGATACAAGAAGCAGCAAACAGCCATCCAAATTGGTATCCATCACTCACTACATCTTGTGGTAGCGAATTCCATGTTTCAACTATGCACCGTATGAAAAAGTACTTTCCTTTTATCAATAATGGCCTGTAATACTGGGTGATGATAATACTGGGTCTAGTATTATGAGAGAGGGATAATGTCTCCCTACCCACTTTCTTGTGTACACTTCTATAATTTCAACCCTTACTTGCCATTTTTTCTAAGCGTAACAATACCAGATATTGTAGCCTTTCCTGAAATTGCTCCAGCCCCTTTTAGTTGCCCGTGTGTGTGTGTGTGTGTGTGTGTGTGTGTGTGTGTGTATGTGTGTATGTGTGGCCCTCAGAACCAAAGGGTTGTGCACCCTGCCTTAGAGCAAACGAATAGAGTGAATGTCCCTCTGGTTCTCTCAACTCCCCTAACTGAGCCTATGATATGATGACTTAATAAATGCGCTCCTTAATTCCCCAAAGCTAGATCATGCCATCATGAGCTCCTTGGAGGAATGGCAGGATGCAAACATAATTTAAGTTAGATTCTGGAAGCTCAGGGCAGTACAACCATGATACTAACCAAACTTCCGTTGGCACGTGGGCATGTTGAGAAATGCCGCCACCCCAAGCTCTGTCCAGTAGTTCCTTCAACTCCACTAATCAATTACTGCTATTATAGTACTATCTCTGGCTGTCATCATTTGTGATTGTATTACTCTTGTACCCAAATCCTTGGTCCACCAACACTGTCTATACCCCAAGGCATGGACCATTCCCAAATCTGCAGTTGAAATGGCAAATATGTCCTCACCAACTTATGACTCAGTGTGGTTAGGTTAAGCTAAGCATCCCAGGGAGGTAACTCTGTTATTTGTCAAGTGCATGGCGTATAGACTTATTCATGCTTTGTAGGACAAATGGTTAAGCTAAACAACAGGCAACCCCTCCTATGGTCAACCTCTAAAGCTCTTAGCAGGACCTATGAACTGAATCTGGATTAGAGGAACAAATACGTTCAACTGGGCTTTGGTCAAGCAAATGTTTCTGTTCATGCCTTAGTTCAGAGAACAGATGCAATAAAGGAAATATTGCTTGAACGGGAACCCATTGTAGATGGGGGTGAGATACCAATGATCTCAGAACAGAACACATTTTCTGAGGGTTACTTTTGAGGGGAAAGCTCAGCTTATTCTGAACCAAGCTGTGGGGAACTCACCCATCACTACAGCTGCAACAGCTGCAACTCAAACATATTTACCAATATATCTGGATTTGGAATGAGCAAATTTTTCAAGCTCAATCTTTTTGAGGTTCTTGTTTCTCCACCACCAAACTTGCTCCAACTCAGGTTCACATTGTACAGTGAACCTTTTCGCATCTAGAAAGAAATTTGTACTTATTTCCATGCACACTTTTCAAAATGTGTGCATTATTTGTACACATTTATTGAATGTACACATTGCTAAAACGGTTTTTTGTGTGCATTTTTTAAAAAGTACACATTTCAAATGTATATTTTTGTTGTAGCTGTTGTTCACCTCACCCCCACAAAGCCATTGCAACCCTTGGAAATGTACAAATTTCATCAGCAAGGTGTGTTCCATTCCATGTTTAACCTTGGAAGGTGTGATTTGGATATTCTCATATTAAAATGAGAGCCTAAGAAGTCCCCCATCCCTTATCTGGATACATGGTTATGGGATGGAGAAGGGGGGTGGATGGAACTGAGGCACTGGCCACCGTGTGTATACATTTATGTGCATTCGCATGGGCAGTCCACTGCCTCAACTTTCAGAAAAATTAACCTGAATGGGAAGAACAATGAAGAAGTTGTGAGTATTCTTGGTTTGTAAATGCAAAGCACATTGGTGGGCTATGAGGTCTCTAGAAGGCCATGTGAGGCTGGTCAGCCCACCACTCTTAAGAGCACCTGCAGTGTTCTTCTCTGGCTATTTGGCCACAATAAAGGAATTGAAACCTGCAGTGTTCTTGCTATGGAATTCAGTTGCAGCAGTCTGAAGGACATTCAAAATACTGATGGATTGTTTCCACACTTTCCATGCATGATTATGAGTGCAGTGAGAATTCACAACAGCATCAGTGAGCAAATAATCAAGGGTTTGCTCTCCCTGGCTCTCATTTCACCTCATTCCTGAAGACCCTTCATGGTTAAGAGCTGAGAAGACAAGTATGCATCTCTCAGCACAGCCTGCATTGGTTCCTCGCTGGTCTGCACACCTCAAGAAATACTGTGTACCTTCATAATGTGGTAAATATGAGTCTGGAAAACATCCCCAAGAGATCTTACCATTGGGACATACTCAGATGTGCCCCCATTACATTTTTACTTTGAAACAAATCTTCGTGGATGTTTTCCTCTCATGAGGATCTGCCTAGAAATTTCAGGTGGACAACTTTTCCCCAATGCCTGCTCTTGGTTTGAATTTGCCTGGCGCCAGGGGCATCTCTGTGGAAACATCTGAGGCCTTCCTCTGAGTGCCGTCATTCAAGGGAGGCAAGGAAGGTGGCAACAAGAGAGAGGTCCTTTTCAATAGTCCCCCTCCCCAATTATAGAATGATCTCCCCACTGAGGCTCACCTGGCACCAACACTGTCATCTTTTTGGCTCCAGGTTAAGACTGTCTTCCACTCCCAGGCATTTAATGGCATATGACCTTGCATTTATGCCAGCTGTTTGAACAAGTCTAGTATTTTATTGACATAGTTTTTAGTTGTTTAAATTATTTTTAATAATAAAGAGAGAGAGAGAGAGAGAGAGAGAGACATAAAGAATAAGAAAAAATAGATAAAAAGAAATACACTGAAGTTAAATTGAATTACTGATAGAGAACAGGGCACTCTTAAGATCTAGTCACATTTTTCCACTATTACTTTACAGTCCAAGACATGGCGTGGAATCCATGGTCTGCTTAGAAGTTTTCTTTATCATTCTTCTGTATGTCAAATGTATGTTTTGTCTCTTAAGAATCATTTTAACAAATACTGCTGCTTATGTCTGTGAGCCACATACAGAATGAAGACCTGGCATCTCTACCTATAATGTGGAAAGTATGTCCGGAAATGTTTACCCACTTCCAGATGATTTAGAAACTTGAAAAGTGGCATTCTGATAGGTCTGGCTGTACAATGTACCAGAAAAATCTAAAAACATGAAACTTCGGGTTTAAAGAATTTAATTTTAAAAAACCCTAGGCTTATGCCTACAACTCCCAGCATGCCTTGGGTGGAATTCCACGCATGCCTTGGGCAGGAGGCCAGACATAGCAGCCTTTGGTGGCCATTGTAAGTGCTTGGGCGGGTGGCTGCTGCATGCCTTTCACAACCCAGACTCCTATGGTTGGTCTTGAGTAGTCAACCCAATTCCACATAAAATGGGCTGCATCCATTTGTGTTGCCTCCTCCCACCCACCATGCATGGTTTTAAAATCATAACTAGATACAATAGTGTGACTTTGAGAGGCCTAACTCTGAACATGCTATGAGACCCCATCCTGATATTGCTGTTTCCTCAGAATCTAGGGGAAGTGTGCACATGGCCTTTGCCCTTAAGAGGGAGGGAAGGAGGGAGGGGAGGCACTCTGCACATGCCAGGCTTGATGAAGGGGGCAAGTGCCCAGGCCAGGGCCAGCCCCAGTACAGGCTCCTGATGGAGCACCTGGTGGACAAGAAGCATGGGCCAAGGCAGTCCCAGCAGGACTTGGCCAGAGCTGGGCACATCCACTGATTGCTGCTTACCTCCCTTCCTCAGCGATGCTACTTCTCAATACTCTATCAAGGAGCAGCATCAGCAACGAGAGGAGGGAAGCGCCTCTCAGAGGATGCAGGCACCTGTGGGCCACCAAAGGCATGCTAGGAAGTGTAGTACTGGCATGTTTTTAAATGAAGTATGGATTAGCAAACCAGGTCACTATGTCTGACCCAGTCCACTATCTCTCAGTCGTAAGTCAGCTGCCACTTTCCTGACCTCTCACTAATGGTCTTTGTTCTCCTTCTAACTGACTTTCTGCAACTTCTACTAACCCCGCCCACCAATCCATTTTAGCCTCTGCTATCAGTCATTCCTCTGTTTCAATGGTAAAGTCAGGCTTTTACATAAAAATCATAAACTTTATTTAGTAATTCCTGCATCTGTCTTGGAATGTTGTGATTTAGTTGTAAAGCAATTTTTTAAAACAAAAAATAAAAAATGCAGCAATAAAAAAAAATCTCATCAAGTTAAAAGGTCTTGGAATTTTTTTTAAAAAAACCATTCACTTGCCACTGGAAAGCCATTAATGCAGTCACTAGGCAAGCCTGCCTGGGAAAAAGAATTCCACAAGCAGGGTGCCACAACTAAGAAGGCTCACTCCTCTCCAGTTGTCTCCACCACATCTGAGACAGTGCTCAAAGATCAATATGATATTCAGGGGCCTAGGTGTATGCCTACAACTCCCAGCATGCCTTGGGCAGAAGGGAAGACTCATCAGGCTTTGGTGTCCATCATCTGGAAGTGGCTTGCCATCTTGGGCCTGAAGGGAGAGTGCCTGGGCTGGCTGCCTCAGTCACCAGCCACCATTGGGAGTGGGAGAGAAGGAGGGTGTAGCTCTGGCCCATCACCAAAGGCAATGACTAAGCTAACTGTCAGTCAGCTGGCTGGCTCCCTCAAGGCCTGCCTATGGGCACCGATTGCATAGTGCAGTGTAGACTGGCTCAGCCAGACTTCACTTCCTGTGGGCCTCAGTGGCAGGACTCCCACTGGGCAAGGTGGGCACCATAGCGAAAGGCATGTCGGGAATTGTAGTGTTTGTTTTCTGTGGGGACAAGGAAAATCATGGTGGCAGCTTCAAGGAGACCCTGGTGATGCATTGAGGGCAAGAAAGAGAGAGAGAGAAGAAATGTATTTAATTTGTTTTAAAATTACCTCACAGGCTAGGACCGACCAACCTTGCAGGGTTGTCATGAGGGTGAGAGAGGAAAAAAAGAAATTAATTTAATTTGTTTAAAGTTTACCTCACAGGCTAAGACTGGCCTACCTTGCAGGGTTGTCATGAGGGTGAGAGAGAGGAAAAAAAGAAATGAATTTAATTTGTTTAAAGGTTAATTCACGGGCTTAGCACCGGACTACTACTTTAAGATGATTACCTCACAGACTTATATCTTAGGGGGCCTGAGCAATGCCAGGTATATCAGCTAATATTTTATAAAAGTCAGATGTTTTGCCTTTCAGTTAGTATGGCAATTGTTCTGCTATTGCTATTTGCCACAATTCCATATACCATGATTTCAGGGTTAGAAGTTCTGCAGTTTTCCAACTTTCGGCTATGATCCTTTTTATGCTGTCTTTTATCTTGTGAATTGTTATGAACCACCCAGAGAGCTTTAGCTATTGAGCGGTATAGAAATGAAATAAATAAATAAAATCCCATCATCATCCTTTTGCCATAAGGAATGGGGAAATGCCAATGGCCCCAACTATACATTGAACAGATCCATTTTTAAGGCATGGATCAATGACTTCAAAAGGAATGTGACATGTGGTACCTCCCAGGAGGTGGATTTGGCATCTGTCATCCATGTTAATCTCCCTTACCATTACATAAGAGGGCAGCTGAACATATATAGAGAGAATAAGGGCTACATATTCTACTGGGCTGAGGAGCAGAAGGAGGAGAATGTGGTTCTGAAACTCTTGATGACGAGCAGAAAGCATGGGGGTAAGATGAATTACATTACCAATGCTCTCTCTCTCTCTCTCTCTCTCTTTCATGAAGTTCTATGTTATGTATAGGTTATACTGCAGAGATAGAAGTACTAAGACAGAAACCCACAGAGACAGAACTACAGTTTGAACCAACCTATTTCCCAAGCAGCAAGCATCAAAAATAGATTGCATTGCAGAGATAGAAACCTGCCCCATTTCAGTTTACAGAGTGAGGAAGATTGATGAAGGTTTAGAAAATGCTAGATGGTAAGAGAGTAAGAAGGGTTCTTTTAATGAAATTGATTAGCAGTAGATTCATGAGAAGTGGGGGAAAGTGAACAAATTATCAAGAGTCCTTCTTAGGGATGTGTATCGTATCGTTAAAATGTCCGATAACGATACGATAAAGGTCATTATTGGACATCCAATTAACGATAACGATACGATAGAAAAACCTCTGATAAATATATCCGATCCGATAATTTTCAGCCCGATTATATCGGATTATCGGACTGCCATATAAATAAACCTATAACTTCTGTATTTTAAAGGTTAGAGGCCTGCAACTTGGTCACAGTGCTTATGGGGTATGCCTAGGTATGTGTATGAAATTTGAGATCGATCCCTCCAACCCTCAATTTTATATGAATTTATTAAAGATTGTTTAAGTTCTGACAGGTCTGAATGACAGCTCACCACGTGCGTTCATTCAGACCTGTCAAAAAGTTGCAGGATCTTTAATAAATTCATATAAAATTGAGGGTCGGAGGGATCGATCTCAAATTTCATACACATGTCTATCACATGTTGCTACACATATGTGCCAAATTTCAGATCAATCCCTCCACCCCTGTATTTTATATGGATTTTTGAAAGATCGTGCAACTTTTGACCTGTCATAACTTAAATGTTCTTTAATAAATTCATATAAAATCGAGGGTTGGAGGGATCAATCTCAAATTTCATACACATACTTAGGCTTACCCCATAAGCATTTTCTTTAAAAAATCAGCTCTATAGGGCACAATGGGGCTGCAAATTAAATATCGGAATTCTGATAATTATCATGAAGACAATATGATTAACCTATGATATTATTGGAGATGATTATTTTTTTGGTCCGAAATTCCGCTAACAATAAAATACAATATTTTCGGGCGTGCCCATCCCTACTTCTTTTCACATCACAGAATTGATGTATGGAATTCCCAGCTACATGATGAGGTGACAGCCACCAACTTAGATGGCTTTAAAGGCATGATAGAGTCATACATGTAGGTATAGCCATGGCTACAAGTCATGACCATTCATGAAATCTTGATGTTCAGTATATCCTGGGAAGTGTTGTACTGAAACCAGGGTGCACAAGGTTGAAGAGCCAGGACTTTTTGATTGAGCAGGGATGATTTTTATTTTATTTATTTATTTCATTTATATACCGCCCCATAGCCAAAGCTCTCTGGGCAGTTAAAAAAAATTAAAAAAATTGAACATTTAAAAACAAATATGCAAAATTTAAAACCATAAAAACCTAAAAACAAACACATATAATTTAAAACTGTCCAGGGGTCAGTTTAAAAGTTCAACATATGCCTGGGAGAAGAGAAAAGTCTTCACTTGGCACCGAAAAGATGACAGTGTTGGCGCCAGGCGAGCCTTGTCAGGAAGATTGTTCCACTGTTGGGGGGCCACCACTGAAAAGGCCTTCTCCCTCGTTGCCATCCTCCAATCTTCCCTCGGAGTAGACACTCAGAGGAGGACCTTAGATGTTGAGCATAGTGAACGGGTAGGTTCATGTCGGGAGAGGCGTTCCGTCAAGTATTGTGGTCCCAAACCGTGTCATCTGCCACCCCTCTCCAGCTTTGCTGTTTCTTCTGAGCTTAGCTGTAGTCCTCACAATAGCTAGGAAATAACGGGCTTTTCCAGCAGCAATATATTGCTGTAAGCTCTTCCTGTTGTAATGAAAAGTATTTTGGGGTAGCTTGGCCTTGAATGGGCAATGAAGACCCATTAGCTTTATGATAGGCCTACAAAAGACAATCCCTCTCCCTCCCACACATCTTAACGCAGCTGCCTGCATTTTTAGACTCTCCTTTGGGGCATGGCTACGGAGACTGTCATTATGCGCACCTCCACTTCAACATTTACCACGACACCAGTAATCCCAGGGTTTATTCAAGACATTCTGCTTCCTGAGACAGAGCAGTGAATAGTGCTGGCCAAGTTATTTTAGCACCGGAGGCAGAAAATTCCACAAGCAATTCTCCCCTGGTCTGAATATTAGTCAGTTAAAATGCGCTGCTGTTTTCATGACACCCAAGATCAGCTGTTTGAGACAGTTGACTAACTCTGTTTAATGAACATAAAAAGATAAGAAGAGCCCTGATGCTGGATCAGACTAAGGTCCATCTAGTCCAGCATTCTGTTCACACAGTGGACAACCAGCTGCCCCAAGGAAAACCACAAGCAGGATGTGAGTGCCACAGTACCCTTCCACCCATGTTCCCCAGCAACTGGTGCATATAGGCTTATTGCCTCTGATACTGGAGGTAGCACATGGCCATCAGGACTAGTAGCCATTGATAGCCTTCGACTGCAGGAATTTGTCTAACCCAATGGCCTTAGAGGCTCCTTCCAACTCAACTATTCTATGATTCTATGATTCTATGATTCTAACCTATTACTGCAAAGTTTATGCTTGTCAATGGCTTTTTTGAGAATCCAGTTATACAATATGTACCAGATAACTCCTATCCACATGCTTGTTGACAACAAAACACTTTAAAGGTTTAGCGAGGCAGGATTTACCTTTCCAGAAGCCATGTTGACTGCTCTTCAGCAAGACCTGTCCATCAATTTGCTTGATAATTTTATCTTTAATAATGCTTTCCACCAATTTACGCAGAACATACACTAAGCTAAGTGGCTTGTAACTTTCTGGATCAACCCCAATCCCTTCTGAAATAATTAGAAACATATAATAGTAGAATTGGAAGTGGCCTATAAGGCCATCGGGTCCAACCCCCTGCTCAATGCAGGAATCCCCCTTAAGGCATCCCTGACAGTTGGCTGTCCAGCTGCTTCTTGAAGGTCTCTAGCATGGCAGAGCCCACGACCTCCTTAGGTTATTGGGTCCATTGTCGTACTGCTCTAACAGTCAGGAAGTTTTTCCTGATGTCCAGCTGGAATCTGGCTTCCTGTCACTTCAGCCCATTATTCCACGTCTTGCACTCTGGGATGAGTAATTGGTTGTTACAAAGGGAACAAAATTGTCCTTTCCAGTCCTCTGGTATAGAAGCTGATCTTAGGGACATGTTGCATATTTTTCTTATAAGATTAGCAATTTTACTTCCAAGTTCCACCATGGGCTTCTTTACATTGCCAAGCTTATCTGTCCAGAAGCCAGTTTGTGCTAACTTTTTCATGCAGTTGCTTCAGACTGAGATGTGCCACAAAAACTAGCCCTCAGCTTTGATCTATCTTGTCCATCTTACTAGGGATGTCAAGAACTTAGATGCCCTGAATTTGATGTTTGCTATCTGGCAACGCTATTGGGGTGGTATATTTGCAGAGCAAAAGTGGCTTTCATGTTTATATTTTCAACAGAGCAAAAAGACTTTACTCTGGATCAAAATCCATGTGGATTATGGTGGATTGGCCCAGCCCAATTCCTCAGCAATGGAAGATAGAATAATATACATTCTTCCTTATGAAGGTCTATGCTCAAAGTCTGCTTTGGTGACAACTTTATTGTTCTAGTTCAGCATACAGTCTGAGGAACTGAGGCAAATAGTGGTGACAAAACATGAAGTTGTCAACCTTACTGACAATTTGAAAGTAAATAAATCATCGGGCCCAGATGGTATCCATCCTAGAGAACTTAAAGAACTCAAATGTGAAACTGCTAATCTAACAAAAATATGTAACATGTCCCTAAGCTCAGCCTCTGTACCAGGGGACTGGAAGATGGACAATGTAACAGCAATTTTTAAAAAGGGATCCAAGGAGATCTGGGAAATTACAGGCTGGTGAGTTAACATCTGTTCTTGGTAACTTGGTTGAAAACATGATTAAAGATAAAATTAGTAAGCATGTAGAAGGACAAACCCTGCTGAAAGAGAAACAACATGGCTTCTGCAAAGCTAAGTCCTGTCTAGGGGTTGGCAAGCCCCCACTGGCCAGGATGTTAATAGGGCATAAAATGGCAGCTCAGGCTTTTCCAGGAAAGCCATGTTGCGTAATGGCAGCCAAAATGTGGCCATTTCTGCTACATTACCAGCATGTAATGGCAGTTTTATGGCTGTCATTACACAACATGACCTTCCTGGAAATGTCTGAGCTGCTATTTGCACAACAATGGTGACCCAGGCAGGTTTGTCGGGACCTCGACGAGCCCCGGGGCATTTACAAGTAGGCCTGTGAGCACCCCGTAGCTCATTGAGTAGGGTCCAGGTGAGTGGGCATGGGTCCAACAGACTCAATCTCCAGCGCAGATGCTCATGACATCCCTATTGAAGGAAAGGACATAACGGGAAGTACCAGAATAATCATCTTTAATGGTTATGTGTTTCTTCAAACCATGTCACACTTATTATCCCAAGACTTGTGCAAGGAGGACCAGTCTCATTATCATGATATTGTAGATGGGGTGGAGGTTGAGCCCAGGATCAACGGACCCATCATAAATTCAGGGTTCAGGTGAGATTTGAACTCGGCAATTCCTGGCGTACAGCACCTACTTCTAAACACAACGTTTCAGCATCTCTCAAAAAGTGGAAGCTTGGTGGGGGCCCCAAAGATAAGAGTCAGGATTCTTATGAAACTCTATTCTATGTGTAGGCTTCTAACTGGAAAAGAAATACTTTCCCCTCTCCACAGGTGTCCAAACTGAAAATGTCTCCAATCTGTTTCTTAATCATCTTTACAACAATAGCCAGCGATTTCCATGTGTTTGGTAAACGATTCACCAATCTGGGACCAGGTGAGCCTGAGAGTAATGCTCCACAAGGTAGTGGTGTACTCATGGCTCAAGCAGAACCTCACCAGGACAACTCACCAGAGCAAAGAAGCGTGGTGAATCCACCAGAAAACAGGGAGCTTGCAAACTCATCAGGGGGACAAACAGTCAGGATTAAGCCTCGGAAATGTGCACGAACTGGGTCTGGCCATGCATTAAAGCCCCAAAAGATGGAAGGTCTTCCTCAAAGTGAGGGACAGCAAGATCTTGAGTTCAGAGATGAGAAACACATAAAATTGCACAGGAAAAAATGTTGCAGAAAGAAAGGGGGAAATAAGAATGCAGCAGATTCAATTACGGCCAAAGAGAAGGAGGATTTAAGAGCTGGTCAGTCCACTAGCATATCAATCCAAGACAACGATACTTCCAAATTCTTGAAGAAAAAATGCAAGCCCAAAGGAGCATCTTCAGCAGGAAGTGATGGACATCCACTCATAGATGGGAAATGGTGGTCCACCAGTGCCACTAGTTCAGGAAGTGAAGTCATCCAGCACTTGGATGGGGATGAAGAGCACAGAAATGGCTCAGAGGGAGAAAGTGATGGACTCAATCTGCCAAAGGAGAATGGAGGGGGAAACAAAAGTGTAGCGAATGAGGGAGGTGAAGGTATTTTAAGTGAGAATGGCCAGGCCACCAGTGGAACTGGAGACGAAATGGATATACATAAACTGGGAAAGGGGGAGGGAACAGTCTCTGGAGGTTCTGGAGAAGGACAAGGGTCACCTGTACTTGAGAAGGGGAAAGATCTTGAAAGCTCAGGTGGGTATGGGGAAAGCGCAGGCAAAGGAATCCCTTCCCTGACGGGAAAAAGTACTGGGGATTTCTCAGCCCCAGATTCTTTCCCAGGCTCAGGTAAAAATGGTGAACTACCAATCATAGAAATCCCTTCAATGAATGGAAAAGGCAGTTGGGATTTCTCAGCCCCAGATTCTTTCCCAGGCTCAGGTAAAATTGGAGAAATGCCAATCAACGGAATCCCTTCCCTGACTGGAAAAGGTACTGGGGATTTCTCAGCCCCAGATTCTTTCCCAGGCTCAGGTAAAAATGGAGAAATGCTGATCAATGGAATCCCTTCCCTGACTGGAAAAGGTACTGGGGATTTCTCAGCACCAGATTCTTTCCCAGGCTCAGGTAAAAATGGAGAAATGCCGATCAATGGAATCCCTTCCCTGACTGGAAAAGGTACTGGGGATTTCTCAGCACCAGATTCTTTCCCAGGCTCAGGTAAAAATGGAGAAATGCCGATCAATGGAATCCCTTCCCTGACTGGAAAAGGTACTGGGGATTTCTCAGCACCAGATTCTTTCCCAGGCTCAGGTAAAAATGGAGAAATGCCAATCAAAGGAATCCCTTCAATGAATGGAAAAGGTACTGGGGATTTCTCAGCCCCAGATTCTTTCCCAGGCTCAGGTAAAATTGGAGAAATGCCAATCAATGGAATCCCTTCCCTGACTGGAAAAGGTACTGGGGATTTCTCAAACCCAGATTCTTTCCCAGGCTCAGGTGAAAATGGTGAACTGCCAATCAAAGGAATCCCTTCCCTGACTGGAAAAGGTACTGGGGATTTCTCAAACACAGATTTTTTCCCAGGCTCAGGTAAAAATGGTGAACTGCCAATCAATGGAATCCCTTCCCTGACTGGAAAAGATACTGGGGATTTCTCAGCACCAGATTCTTTCCCAGGCTCAGGTAAAAATGGAGAAATGGCAATCAATGGAATCCCTTCCCTGACTGGAAAAGGTACTGGGGATTTCTCAGCACCAGATTCTTTCCCAGGCTCAGGTAAAAATGGAGAAATGCCAATCAATGGAATCCCTTCCCTGACTGGAAAAGGTACTGTGGATTTTTCAGCCCCAGGTTCGTTTCCAGGCTCTGGTAAAAATGGAAAATTCCCAGGCACAGGACTCTTTTTCCCAAATGGAAAAGGTAAATTGGATTTCTCAGCCCCCGATTCGTTTCCCGACTCAGGTAAAAATGGAAAGTTCCCAGGCACAGGTATCTTTTTCCCAAATGGAAAAGGCAAAGGGGATGTCTCAGCCCCCGATTCTTTCCCAGGCTCAGGTAAAAATGGAGAAATGCCAATCAATGGAATCCCTTCAATGAATGGAAAAGGTACTGGGGATTTCTCAGCTCCAGATTTTTTCCCAGGCTCAGGTAAAAATGGAGAAATGCTAATCAATGGAATCCCTTCCCTGACAGGAAAAGGTACTGGGGATTTCTCAAACCCAGATTCTTTCCAAGGCTCAGGTAAAAATGGTGAACTGCCAATCAAAGGAATCCCTTCAATGAATGGAAAAGGTACTGGGGATTTCTCAGCCCCAGATACTTTCGGAGGCTCAGGTAAAAATGGTGAACTGCCAATCAATGGAATCCCTTCCCTGACTGGAAAAGGTGCTGGGGATTTCTCAGCCCCAGATTCTTTCCCAGGCTCAGGTAAAAATGGTGAACTGCCAATCAATGGAATCCCTTCCCTGACTGGAAAAGGTACTGGGGATTTCTCAGCCCCAGATTCTTTCCCAGGCTCAGGTAAAATTGGAGAAATGCCAATCAACGGAATCCCTTCCCTGACTGGAAAAGGTACTGGGGATTTCTCAAACCCAGATTCTTTCCCAGGCTCAGGTAAAAATGGTGAACTGCCAATCAATGGAATCCCTTCAATGAATGGAAAAGGTACTGGGGATTTCTTAGCCCCAGATTCTTTCCAAGGCTCAGGTAAAAATGGTGAACTGCCAATCAATGGAATCCCTTCCCTGACTGGAAAAGGTACTGGGGATTTTTCAGCCCCAGATTCTTTCCCAGGCTCAGGTAAAAATGGAGAAATGCCAATCAATGGAATCCCTTCAATGAATGGAAAAGGTACTGGGGATTTCTCAGCCCCAGATTCTTTCCAAGGCTCAGGTAAAAATGGTGAACTGCCAATCAATGGAATCCCTTCCCTGACTGGAAAAGGTACTGTGGATTTTTCAGCCCCAGGTTCGTTTCCAGGCTCTGGTAAAAATGGAAAATTCCCAGGCACAGGACTCTTTTTCCCAAATGGAAAAGGTAAATTGGATTTCTCAGCCCCCGATTCGTTTCCCGACTCAGGTAAAAATGGAAAGTTCCCAGGCACAGGTATCTTTTTCCCAAATGGAAAAGGCAAAGGGGATGTCTCAGCCCCCGATTCTTTCCCAGGCTCAGGTAAAAATGGAGAAATGCCAATCAATGGAATCCCTTCAATGAATGGAAAAGGTACTGGGGATTTCTCAGCCCCAGATTCTTTCCCAGGCTCAGGTAAAATTGGAGAAATGCCAATCAATGGAATCCCTTCCCTGAATGGAAAAGGTACTGGGGATTTCTCAGCCCCAGATTCTTTCCCAGGCTCAGGCAAAAATGGTGAACTGCCAATCAAAGGAATCCCTTCAATGAATGGAAAAGGTACTGGGGATTTCTCAGCCCCAGATTCTTTCCCAGGCTCAGGTAAAAATGGTGAACTGCCAATCAATGGAATCCCTTCCCTGACTGGAAAAGGTACTGGGGATTTCTCAGCCCCAGATTCTTTCCCAGGCTCAGGTAAAATTGGAGAAATGCCAATCAACGGAATCCCTTCCCTGACTGGAAAAGGTACTGGGGATTTCTCAAACCCAGATTCTTTCCCAGGCTCAGGTAAAAATGGTGAACTGCCAATCAATGGAATCCCTTCAATGAATGGAAAAGGTACTGGGGATTTCTTAGCCCCAGATTCTTTCCAAGGCTCAGGTAAAAATGGTGAACTGCCAATCAATGGAATCCCTTCCCTGACTGGAAAAGGTACTGGGGATTTTTCAGCCCCAGATTCTTTCCCAGGCTCAGGTAAAAATGGAGAAATGCCAATCAATGGAATCCCTTCAATGAATGGAAAAGGTACTGGGGATTTCTCAGCCCCAGATTCTTTCCAAGGCTCAGGTAAAAATGGTGAACTGCCAATCAATGGAACCCCTTCCCTGACTGGAAAAGGTACTGTGGATTTTTCAGCCCCAGGTTCGTTTCCAGGCTCTGGTAAAAATGGAAAATTCCCAGGCACAGGACTCTTTTTCCCAAATGGAAAAGGTAAATTGGATTTCTCAGCCCCCGATTCGTTTCCCGACTCAGGTAAAAATGGAAAGTTCCCAGGCACAGGTATCTTTTTCCCAAATGGAAAAGGCAAAGGGGATGTCTCAGCCCCCGATTCTTTCCCAGGCTCAGGTAAAAATGGAGAAATGCCAATCAATGGAATCCCTTCAATGAATGGAAAAGGTACTGGGGATTTCTCAGCACCAGATTCTTTCCCAGGCTCAGGTAAAAATGGAGAAATGCCAATCAATGGAATCCCTTCAATGAATGGAAAAGGTACTGGGGATTTCTCAGCCCCAGATTCTTTCCCAGGCTCAGGTAAAATTGGAGAAATGCCAATCAATGGAATCCCTTCCCTGACTGGAAAAGGTACTGTGGATTTTTCAGCCCCAGGTTCGTTTCCAGGCTCTGGTAAAAATGGAAAATTCCCAGGCACAGGACTCTTTTTCCCAAATGAAAAAGGTAAATTGGATTTCTCAGCCCCCGATTCGTTTCCCGACTCAGGTAAAAATGGAAAGTTCCCAGGCACAGGTATCTTTTTCCCAAATGGAAAAGGCAAAGGGGATGTCTCAGCCCCCGATTCTTTCCCAGGCTCAGGTAAAAATGGAGAAATGCCAATCAATGGAATCCCTTCAATGAATGGAAAAGGTACTGGGGATTTCTCAGCCCCAGATTCTTTCCCAGGCTCAGGTAAAATTGGAGAACTGCCAATCAATGGAATCCCTTCCCTGAATGGAAAAGGTACTGGGGATTTCTCAGCCCCAGATTCTTTCCCAGGCTCAGGCAAAAATGGTGAACTGCCAATCAAAGGAATCCCTTCAATGAATGGAAAAGGTACTGGGGATTTCTCAGCCCCAGATTCTTTCCCAGGCTCAGGTAAAAATGGTGAACTGCCAATCAATGGAATCCCTTCCCTGACTGGAAAAGGTACTGGGGATTTCTCAGCCCCAGATTCTTTCCCAGGCTCAGGTAAAATTGGAGAAATGCCAATCAACGGAATCCCTTCCCTGACTGGAAAAGGTACTGGGGATTTCTCAAACCCAGATTCTTTCTCAGGCTCAGGTAAAAATGGTGAACTGCCAATCAATGGAATCCCTTCAATGAATGGAAAAGGTACTGGGGATTTCTTAGCCCCAGATTCTTTCCAAGGCTCAGGTAAAAATGGTGAACTGCCAATCAATGGAATCCCTTCCCTGACTGGAAAAGGTACTGGGGATTTTTCAGCCCCAGATTCTTTCCCAGGCTCAGGTAAAAATGGAGAAATGCCAATCAATGGAATCCCTTCAATGAATGGAAAAGGTACTGGGGATTTCTCAGCCCCAGATTCTTTCCAAGGCTCAGGTAAAAATGGTGAACTGCCAATCAATGGAATCCCTTCCCTGACTGGAAAAGGTACTGTGGATTTTTCAGCCCCAGGTTCGTTTCCAGGCTCTGGTAAAAATGGAAAATTCCCAGGCACAGGACTCTTTTTCCCAAATGGAAAAGGTAAATTGGATTTCTCAGCCCCCGATTCGTTTCCCGACTCAGGTAAAAATGGAAAGTTCCCAGGCACAGGTATCTTTTTCCCAAATGGAAAAGGCAAAGGGGATGTCTCAGCCCCCGATTCTTTCCCAGGCTCAGGTAAAAATGGAGAAATGCCAATCAATGGAATCCCTTCAATGAATGGAAAAGGTACTGGGGATTTCTCAGCACCAGATTCTTTCCCAGGCTCAGGTAAAATTGGAGAAATGCCAATCAATGGAATCCCTTCCCTGACTGGAAAAGGTACTGGGGATTTCTCAGCCCCAGATTCTTTCCCAGGCTCAGGCAAAAATGGTGAACTGCCAATCAAAGGAATCCCTTCAATGAATGGAAAAGGTACTGGGGATTTCTCAGCCCCAGATTCTTTCCCAGGCTCAGGTAAAATTGGAGAAATGCCAATCAACGGAATCCCTTCCCTGACTGGAAAAGGTACTGGGGATTTCTCAAACCCAGATTCTTTCCCAGGCTCAGGTAAAAATGGTGAACTGCCAATCAATGGAATCCCTTCAATGAATGGAAAAGGTACTGGGGATTTCTTAGCCCCAGATTCTTTCCAAGGCTCAGGTAAAAATGGTGAACTGCCAATCAATGGAATCCCTTCCCTGACTGGAAAAGGTACTGGGGATTTTTCAGCCCCAGATTCTTTCCCAGGCTCAGGTAAAAATGGAGAAATGCCAATCAATGGAATCCCTTCAATGAATGGAAAAGGTACTGGGGATTTCTCAGCCCCAGATTCTTTCCAAGGCTCAGGTAAAAATGGTGAACTGCCAATCAATGGAATCCCTTCCCTGACTGGAAAAGGTACTGTGGATTTTTCAGCCCCAGGTTCGTTTCCAGGCTCTGGTAAAAATGGAAAATTCCCAGGCACAGGACTCTTTTTCCCAAATGGAAAAGGTAAATTGGATTTCTCAGCCCCCGATTCGTTTCCCGACTCAGGTAAAAATGGAAAGTTCCCAGGCACAGGTATCTTTTTCCCAAATGGAAAAGGCAAAGGGGATGTCTCAGCCCCCGATTCTTTCCCAGGCTCAGGTAAAAATGGAGAAATGCCAATCAATGGAATCCCTTCAATGAATGGAAAAGGTACTGGGGATTTCTCAGCACCAGATTCTTTCCCAGGCTCAGGTAAAATTGGAGAAATGCCAATCAATGGAATCCCTTCCGTGACTGGAAAAGGTACTGGGGATTTCTCAGCCCCAGATTCTTTCCCAGGCTCAGGCAAAAATGGTGAACTGCCAATCAAAGGAATCCCTTCAATGAATGGAAAAGGTACTGGGGATTTCTCAGCCCCAGATTCTTTCCCAGGCTCAGGTAAAATTGGAGAAATGCCAATCAACGGAATCCCTTCCCTGACTGGAAAAGGTACTGGGGATTTCTCAGCCCCAGATTCTTTCCAAGGCTCAGGTAAAAATGGTGAACTGCCAATCAATGGAATCCCTTCCCTGACTGGAAAAGGTACTGTGGATTTTTCAGCCCCAGGTTCGTTTCCTGACTCAGGTAAAAATGGAAAATTCCCAGGCACAGGACTCTTTTTCCCAAATGGAAAAGGTAAATTGGATTTCTCAGCCCCCGATTCGTTTCCCGACTCAGGTAAAAATGGAAAATTCCCAGGCACAGGACTCTTTTTCCCAAATGGAAAAGGTAAATGGGATTTCTCAGCCCCCGATTCGTTTCCCAACTCAGGTAAAAATGGAAAATTCCCAGGCACAGGACTCTTTTTCCCAAATGGAAAAGGTAAATGGGATTTTTCAGCCCCAGATTGGTTTCCTGGCTCAGGTAAAAATGGAAAATTCCCAGGCACGGGACTCTTTTTCCCAAATGGAAAAGGCAAAGGGGATGTCTCAGCCCCTGATTCGTTTCCCGACTCAGGTAAAAATGGAAAATTCCCAGGAACAGGACTCTTTTTTCCAAATGGAAAAGGCAAAGGGGATGTCTCAGCCCCTGATTCATTTCCCGACTCAGGTAAAAATGGTGAACTGCCAATCAATGGAATCCCTTCCCTGACTGGAAAAGGTACTGGGGATTTCTCAGCCCCAGATTCTTTCCCAGGCTCTGGTAAAAATGGAGAATTGCCGATCAACGGAATCCCTTCCCTGACTGGAAAAGGTACTGGGGATTTCTCAGCTCCAGATTTGTTTCCCGGCTCAGTTAAAAATGGAAAATTCCCAGGCACAGGACTCTTTTTCCCAAATGGAAAAGGCAAAGGGGATTCCTCAGCCCCCATTTCATTACCTGGCTCAGGTAAAAATGGCAAATTCCCAGGCACAGGACTCATTTTCCCAAATGAAAAAGGCAAAGGGGATTTCTCAGCCCCAGGTTCATTTTCAGGCCCAGGTAAAAATGGAAAATTCCCAGGCACAGGAATCTTTTTCCCAAATGGAAAAGGTAAATGGGATTTTTCAGCCCCAGATTGGTTTCCTGGCTCAGGTAAAAATGGAAAATTCCCAGGCACGGGACTCTTTTTCCCAAATGGAAAAGGCAAAGGGGATGTCTCAGTCCCCGATTCATTTCCCGACTCAGGTAAAAATGGAAAATTCCCAGGAACAGGACTGTTTTTCCCAAATGGAAAAGGTAAATGGGATTTTTCAGCCCCAGATTGGTTTCCTGGCTCAGGTAAAAATGGAAAATTCCCAGGCACAGGACTCTTTTTCCCAAATGGAAAAGGCAAAGGGGATGTCTCAGCCCCCGATTCGTTTCCCGACTCAGGTAGAAATGGAAAATTCCCAGGATCAGGACTCTTTTTCCCAAATGGAAAAGGCAAAGGGGATGTCTCAGCCCCCGATTCGTTTCCCGACTCAGGTAAAAATGGAAAATTCCCAGGATCAGGACTCTTTTTCCCAAATGGAAAAGGCAAAGGGGATGTCTCAGCCCCTGATTCGTTTCCCGACTCAGGTAAAAATGGAAAATTTCCAGGCACAGGACTCTTTTTCCCAAATGGAAAAGGTAAATGGGATTTTTCAGCCCCAGATTGGTTTCCTGGCTCTGGTAAAAATGGAAAATTCCCAGGCACAGGACTCTTTTTCCCAAATGGAAAAGGCAAAGGGGATGTCTCAGCCCCTGATTCATTTCCCGACTCAGGTAAAAATGGAAAATTTCCAGGCACAGGACTATTTTTCCCAAATGAAAAAGGTAAATGGGATTTTTCAGCCCCAGATTGGTTTCCTGGCTCAGGTAAAAATGGAAAATTGCCAGGCACAGGACTCTTTTTCCCAAATGGAAAAGGCAAAGGGGATTCCTCAGCCTCCGATTTGTTTCCTGGCTCAGGTAAAAATGGAAAATTCCCAGGCACAGGATTCTTTTTCCCAAATGGAAAAGGCAAAGGGGATTTCTCAGCCCCCGATTCATTTCCTGATTCAGGTAAAAATGGAAAATTCCCAGGCACAGGACTCATTTTCCCAAATGGAAAAGGCAAAGGGGATTCCTCAGCCCCCGATTCGTTTCCTGGCTCAGGTAAAAATGGAAAATTCCCAGGCACAGGACTCTTTTTCCCAAATGGAAAAGGCAAAGGGGATTTCTCAGCCCCAGATTCGTTTCCCAGCTCCGGTGAAATTCGGGAAAATCCAGACATAGAGGTCTTTTATCCGAATGGAATGGAGAATGGGGACTTTTCATCCCTGGATTCACTTGAACTTCACCCTGGCCTTCCACTTGGACATTTCCCATCTGTAAACAAGAGTTCCAGCACAAACCACCACATAGACGGAATCCTCAGTAACCACCTTTATGGAGTTCCATCTTGGAAAAGAAAATTTGGGTCTCTTCCTCCTTCCGTCATGATCCGGGTCAATGCCAAAAGAATCCTTCAGGGTAAGTGATAAGAATTATATTATGTTTTTGGTGGACCAACTGGGTTAGTTTTTGAAAATCATATCCAATTATTATCTGAACAATAAGAGATCGGAGTTGTTTTGGTTTTGATGAGACAAACATTTTCCCCCTTTGTCCTTCCATGCTCATTGCAATCGACTGAAGGCCTTTCAATATCCCACAGCAACAGAGCCATGTTTTCTACTGACTGTACACTTTCTCAGTAGGGAGTCACAGTTCATTCTGTCTCTTTCCTAAGTGCATTGGTATGGTTCATATTTTCCAACACCGGTCCTATTGACACTTTACATTTTACGTGTGTGTGTGTGTGTGTGTGTGTTAGCAGCCCGGTTTAAAGAATGGTGTCCTTAAAAGTGTTCAGAAACTTCAACTGGTCCAGAATGTTGTGGCCAGATTGAGCGGGGTCACTTACAGGCAGCGCCTGACTCCCTTGTTACAACAGCTTCATTGGCTACTGGTCTGTTTCTGGGTAGAATTCAAAACACTGCTTATGACCTATAAAGCCCTACGTGGCTTGGGACCAGGTTTCCTGAAAGACCACCTTCTCCCATAAGAGCCTGCCCAGTTCTTAAGATCTTCTGGAAAGGCCCTTCCTACAAAATTGCTTCCTTCTAAGGTGTGTTTGGTGGCTGTTCTGAGGCTGTGGAACTCCCTGCCAAGGGAGACTAGCTTCGCTCCCCTTCTACCGCCAGTGGGCAAAGGCTGCTTTATTCAAGAAGGCCTTTGATCTTTAAGTGGCAGTGTTGCGTTGGGTGCTGGGTTGTTGTTGTTTTTAAATCTGTTATTGTTATATATTTCTAATATTTTAATGCATTGTTTTAATATTTAAATCAATTTTAATTGTGTCTGTAAGGCATCGAGTGCCGTTTTTGGTACAAATCAGATCAAATCAGTCAATCAAGAAAAGGTGTGAGGAGGGCCCAAGAACAACCTTTTAGGGATGCTGGTAAATCCCTAGAAACCGAGCTGGATCTTACGTTCTAGACCACTGCAATCCATACCTGGTCCAAAGTTAATCCAGACCAGTTCTCTGGGCAGCTCCGGCACCACTTAGCAGTTTCTAGGCCCTGGTAGAGGATAATAATAATAACCTAACTTTGCACCAGGGACTACAGGCTCACTTCGGGCCTCATCTAAGAGAATGTTTGGGAAATTAATTCTGTTCTCATACAGCAACAGTCTTCCTTGCGAAGAGTACAGGAAGTTACAGGATGCCAGATTCCGGCTGGACATCAGGAAAAACTTCCTGACTCTTAGAGCAGTACAGCAATGGAACCCATGACCTAGGGAGGTGGTAGGCTCTCCCACACTTGAGGCCTTCAAGAGGCAGCTGGACAACCATCTGTCAGCTTTGCTTTAACGTGGATTCCTGCATTGAGCAGGGGGTTGGATTTGATGGCTTTATAGGCCCCTTCCAACTCTATGATTCTATTCTTCTATGAATATTTCTTCAAGTTTAAACACTTTCACCCCTCCCTCCTTTAAACTACATACGCTTTCCCATCTCTGGACCAAGAACATTTTCTTATTTGGTGATTTCCCTTTAAGGCTGAGGTTGACTGGACCAGAAGCTGCATTCCATCTGGTCTGGTCAATTACATCACTGTGTTGATGTGCTTGGATTGGACCCAGGAAAAGGGAATGCCATTACAAAAAAAGAAAAGAAAAATAGAAAAACCTGGATTTTTCTCTTGCAACTAGGTTCTCCCCATCCGTGTTTTCTGTGTATCAGCATCACGCTCTACTTATTCTCACTAATGGCTAGTGCTGAGGTAGTTCTCAGGAGGAAATGTGCTCCGCTTGCCATACAGAAATGATTGCCTGCCTGCAGCCTAAATCTACCCAATTTGCTGCAGCTAATCAGGGGGCCTCAATCTGAATATCCAGGCACCTGGAAGACGGTGCCCCTGTATCATCCATAGCTGATGAAACTTGGCCATGACAGTTATCTGCAGTTACATAGGCAATAATCTGTGAAGCAGCCTATGATTCCACCCATCTGGAATCAAGCCAATGGCATTACAGCTACCTCTGAGCCAATCTCGTTTTATTGCTTTCAGGTTTTGAAGACCAGCTCAAACAGGGCATCCCAGCTCTGATACAGAAGCAAGATGCCCAGTCCATGTTCCAGAGTCTCACGGGGGGTCTTTCTGAGGCAGTCCAGGGAGGAAGAGAGCTTCTGCTCCATACTTTCCATGACAAGAATGGACTGTTCAGAAATGTGTATCAGAGCCAAGGTCTGGATGAAGGCCTCTTACTCAGCAAGACGCTCGGTCAGGTCGGTGGAGGGAATGTCGCGGGAGGCATTCCTGGGAGTACAGACGATATAGCACCGGTTGGCAGTGCAGCTGGCAGCCTGCCTGGAAACCTTCAAAACCTTCTTCAAATGGCATCCCAGAATGAAGATTTGGTGCACAGCCTACCCAGAAGTATCACAAGGTAAGCAAAACATGGTAGCGCGTCTCAAGGTGGGACGCATGAACCTGGAGGGCGTAGATTAAAACCACCATGCTGGTCTGGAGCAAAGCCCCATTCAGACCAGCACTTTCACGCCAAGAATAGTGAATCAGATGGCCCCAGAAAACCCATAAGGGAATGTGGGAGTAGTCCTGCCCTCTAGCTGTATAGGTACAGATGTCCCATTTCCTTATCTTGGCCCATAGCCAGTGATGGGTCCTTCTTTTCTGAATTTGTAAATCCTATTATTATTATTATTATTATTATTATTATTATTATTATTTCTAGAGCCACTTTGCATAATGGTAATCATAACATCCTATAGCAATAGGTTCTACAGGATGCATTGCAACACATGCTTCTTAATTTTGCTGCCAGTCACTTTCATGGCAAGATTATGAGGTCTAGTGTCTTGAAAAAGGTGAGGGATGTAGAGAGAAAATGATGTTGCTCTCGTCGCTCCCTCCAGAACATTTACGATTTTTAAAATTCATGCCAAGCCCTCAACGAGTCCTGCTTTTCTATGAATGAGCGCCATGTGGGTCAGTTAGTCAGAGATTGCTCTGCAAGTGGTGATATCACTCAGGGACCTGGACTGCACAGAGCTGACTATGGAACTGCTGGATGCCTTTATTGCTGGATTTATGGTTTTACTGTTGTTGGTAATTTCCTGTGAAGCATCCTGGGAGCCGTCTGGCTGAAGGGGTGGTATACAAACATAAAGACGGAAAACACCTGAGCCTTCCTTGAAGAAGCCGTTTACATTACGGCCTTTTGATTCCTTCCCATTTCACAATGCTAGGTATTAAGCACTCACATGATCTGCTCTTGAATAGGGGATTTCTTACCATTTCCCTCCCCAATTTTTCTGCAGTTTAAAGGTCGTACGAGTCACACAGCCAACGATCCTGGAGAAGGGGAAACAAGGTGTCTTGAAAGCCAGGTTTCAAGTCACAACCAAAGGACAGAGGTAATTTTTCCAAGATGGCTGCCGGACCCCGTTCTGCAGCAGTTGTAGATCTCGTTTCAATCTTCCACTAGCGCAACGGCCTCTGCTTATCCATGACACATCCAAGATTTCAAGGACTCTGCCCTATGTGGCCTCTACCACCTGTGGCACACACATGTTCATGTAAAGAGATACCAAGTGTTTGTAGCATGTATGAGGCTTCTTTGGTTATTGTCAGGGGGCCATGGGGGTGTCACAAAGGCAATGCATGTGAACCTATGCAAGCGTTCTTCTGGTTGGATAATAGGAAAAACTCCACATGCGTCTAGACACTCTGGGGACAATAGAAAATGTGTTGTCTCAACAGTTGCAAGTCTTGTTCATCCCTCTTATTGTCCTGTGACTTGATCACTTCCTTGCTACTTCCCTCCCCTTCCTCTTTGCCTCTGCCACAAACGCTCTCTCCCTGAAGGAAGGAAGTAACCCTATTTCATACCTCCTCTTACTTTTACTCACACATCCAGCTTTCAGGGGTGTTTGTAGTTAAACAGTGCTAGATAGTGTACAAAGGCACTACTACAGTAAGTTGATTTGGACTTCTTCTAAACTGGCTCTAGCCTACATTTATTCCTTCTAATACTAAATGCTGTGTTACCACGCTTCCTTTGTATAAGGCAACTCTGCTGTGTCATACCAGACTTTCCCAAAAATTCTTTCCATCTTAGCTGGGGAACCTGTGGCACTCTAAATGTTGTGGGACCACAACTGTCATCAGCCCCAACCAACATGGCCAGTTGTCAGGGACAATAGAAGTTGTAGTCCAGCAAGACATGGTGGGGCGCAAGTTGCCCACCTCTGGTGGAGAGTAAGGGCTGGACCGCACTCTGCCAGCTCTCAGGCAAGCCTGACTTTGCCTCTCCCCGTCCCATTTCAGTTGTGCCGGGAACAGGCTGGGGAGTGTGCAAGAAACCGAAGCAGGAAAGCAACAGCATCCCTTACATGAGTGCTGCAGAAACTCCCAAGAGCAGGGCATCGATTTGCCAAAGCCCCAAGTCTGACTGAGTTCCTATATTGCCAAGCAGAGAATGATGGCGGCCAGAGCCCAGCTGCCCCTCCAATGATTCTGCAAAGCATTTAAAGCGATGCTGCACTAGAGACATTGGAGAAAACCATTGTTTGTTGGGGGGCGGGGGGGGGGCAGTGGAGCTTGGCGAGGTTTTGCCAGCTCAGTCCAACTTGGTGCGTGACGAGCTGGGCCAGTATGCAGATTTTTCAGTTGTTTTTATTATTATTATTTGCACACATTGTGAAATCTGGGGACTTTAACAGATCTTTGAATTTGTGCAATTTATGATTTGTGCAAAATCATGGCCATAAACAGCACACCTGGGGCAAAAACGGTGGGATAAATGGTCCCATTTGCTCAAATTAGACCATTTATGCCTGCAATTTTGCGCAAATTGCACCTTTTACTGCCTGGTTTTTGTACAAATTCTGATTTGTGCAAATTTTTTAAAAATTATGAAGTTCCCAGGTTTCAGGAACTAGCCTGCGGCTCGGTTCGCAAAAGCAACCCAAGTCAGGGGTGCTGTGGGGATCCGCCAGCCCCCAAAAGGGCGGGATGTCCCAGTGACAGACAATCCTATGCTGCACTGGCTGGGAGCTGCACACTGGGGCACCGTGCCCGCCCCACCACCTTCTCAGAGTGTGTCCTCTGTCTCCATCAACGGGGAGACAGAGAGACAGGAGAGCAAACGGTCTTGCTTTTGAGTAGGCTCAAGCATCCTCTCCTGTCTGGGGAGCTTCTCCTTGGGCTTCAGATTAGACTTGGGGACCCCAAGTCATCCATGGTGAGGGCACTCCGGGAAGGCTCTAGGTTAGCCTTCCCCAACCTTGCTGGCTGGAGGATGCTTGGAGTTGTAGTCTGATACATCTGAAGGCTGCTCCAGGGGCTGGATTGCAGCAACCCCTCCACAGCTACCACCTTGAAGCCTCAGCAGCAGCCAGGTAACAGCAGCCTTTCCAGGGAGGAGCGGCTTCTTCTCGCAGACCTGAGGAGTCGCAGGGGACAATTTGTAGGGCTGCCAATTACTCGACATCTGACTTCGTTTTTTCCATAGTTCCCAGTCTGGTGATTTCACCAGCACGGCCGACGTGGAAATGGCCCTGAAAATGACGCTGCATCACCACGACGATGCCAATATTGCCTTTGAACCTGTGGGCTACAAAACTGACATCAAGAAGATGGAAACCGGGTTTGACAATGGGTGAGTGACGGCTGTCACTTTATACTTTGCCGGCCTCCTTTGGTTTCGATCTTCTGCTTCGGCCCGCTATTGTGTTGATGGAGGCCACTTTGTGCTGACAGCTCTTTTTCTGTTCAGCGCGACTGTTCAAATGTAGCAGGTGCAGAGGTGACAGAACCAGGTTCAAGCCCCCATTGAGCTGAATGGGTGGGCCTTGGGCAGGTCCCTTTGACCCTACCAGTTTCCCTTGTAAAATGGGCATGATAGTGCCCCCACCTTGCCTCACAGCATCCTTTCCCAACCTGGTGCCCTCCAGTTGTTTGGGACTACAACTCCCAGCAGTCCTGTCCATTGGCCATGCTGGCTAGGACTGATTAGAGTTGGAGTCCCAAACATCTGGAGGGCACCAGTTGGGGAAGGCTGCCTTACAGGGTTGTTCTGCAGCAGAGGCTCTCCCCCCCCCCCTCTACTAGCAAATCCAGTGCCGAGAGAAATGGGACCAAAACGCAACCCATGAGGAAGAAGAGGGAGACAGACAGCTGCATGCTCAGGAAATGCCCAGATTTGCAGAACTACAGTTTAAGCAAAGAAACGAAAGAAGAGCACACACCAAAGAGGGGCACTTCCCCTCACCCCAAAAGGCAGCCTAATGGAATGGTGTGGGGGGGGTGGACACACCCCGCACTCTCACAACAATAAGAAAGCTGAAAAAGATCATCCAAATAGATTCTCAAATGCCCTGAGAATGAGGTGAAAAGCAGACGCCTCTTTTGCAGAGGAAGAAAACTTAAAGGGAAATGGCGGGTGGATTTCAGCACAGCGCCAAGTGATACCAGCAGTGCAGCTGGGTGATTTTACACCCTGACGTCCTGAATGTATGGGGGGGCCCTTTCAGACAACCATGTGTGTTACATAACTAACGTTTTCCTTCTTTACCCCACCGCCATCCCATGCTTTACAACTGCTACTGTATTTTATGCTGTTTTGTATTTAATGTTGTTCCCTGCCTTGATCCAGAGGGAGAGGCAGGTAAAAAAAATAGTATTTATTTATTTATTCTAATTTCCTAACATGTGAGAACTACAAAACTGCCTGCTGTCTTGCGGTTTAAGCTCACTTAAATCAGAGCGCCACCATGATTACAGGAATAAAGTGGTGGTGGTGGGGGGGGGTTTGCTCTTGCTGCTCTCCTGTGCTCCTCACCTGCCACATTTGGGGAAGTCAGTTGGGGGACCCTGGACTTTGGCCCCAAGGTCCAGTCCTACCTGCACCTCTGGGTGGTCCCTCTGGACTCCCACCCTGGAAGAATGCAAGAGACCACCATCAAAGCTCCTTTCCTCTTTTTCTCCCTGCAGGAACCACCCACCACACATGACTGAGGCTATAAATCTGCTCTCTGGAGTCCTGTTGACAGACATGGTGAGGCTTTGAGGCTCAGCTCAGCAAAAGACAGGCACTGCGTTTCCATACCCAGCCATTGTCTGAGTTGTGGACAGCTTACAGTAGCAAAATCACAGACAGACAGACAGACAGACACACCCACACCCACCTGCCCTTCACGTGTGCCCCTCCCCACTCCATCACAGCCCCTTGGGATGGAGGAAACCAGGTATCTCTGGAACCTGCTCTGATCAGGCCGTTCAGTTGTGGTTCAGAGGCACTGTACGAGTTACAATGACGGGGATTAAGAGAGGTGGATTTGCCAGTCGGTCCATCTCATCCCCAAATCTCTGCTGCCTGCCTGGGGCTTCCCCCCTCTTTCTCAAAAAGGAAAGGCCAGCGCAGCAGGGCATGAGATGTGACTGCGCCGCCTCCCCTTGTGTGCGTTCCAGGTGGCTCGCGCCCATCCTGACCTCATCAGCACCATCAACGGAGAACGTCTGACTGACCTGAAAGGTGAGCTGCCCTTCCGTGGCTTGTCCACTCGTGCTTATGTTCAGAATCCACACCCACCCACCCCATGCCCACGGCCCCACTTTTGTAAATAGAACCAAGGCAGTTTAAAACCAAAGACCCAGCCTCCCCCAGCTGAGAGCATCTGTGGTAGGGTGACCCTATGAAAAGGAGGATCGGACTTCTCTCTCTTTAACAGTTGTATTGCAAAGGGAATTTCAGCAGGTGTCATTTGTAGGCAGCCAGCACCTGGTGAGATTCCCTCTTCATCACACCAGTTGAAGCTGCAGGAGCCCTGCCAAGTGTGACTAGATACACAAAAGAGGGCAGGGCTCCTGCAACTTTCACTGTTGTGATGAAGAGGGAATTTTCCCAGGTGCTGCATGCATTTGGGCCTCAGAGAGAGAGAGAGAGAGAGAGAGAGATGGGGCAGGCCTGGGGGCTCTGTGGGTGGCACGGATGATGAGTGGGCAGCCAGAGCATCACCGACTTTGGAGAGCTGTTTTGGCGCCCAAGGCCACCGTCCTGTTCACCCCTGTCCCCAAAGAAAAGACCCTGGGGCAGGGGATGCACCAGCAAGACTTGCACCAGCAACTGCAACTCTAGAGTAAGGGAAGGATCAGGGCTCAGTGGCCGAGGAGATGCTTTGCATGCAGGAGGAGGTCATGGCCTCAGCCCTATCTCCAGTTCAAAGGAACCTTGGGTACCAGGGCTAAGAGAAATGTCTCCGCCTGAGACCCTGGAGCGCGGCTGCCAACCAGAGTGGGCCATACTGGGTTAGATAATCCCATAGCCTGACCGGGAGCCGCGGAGGCTGCCACCGTGACTCCACATATGTTTCCTTGTAGCTTTGCTGCCGCTTAGGCCAGAAGACGACAGGATCCGGTTCCTCCCGTTGGGACCTGCAAGTATCACTGATGACGCTTTCAAATTCTGCTACGCGGTGAGTGCTGTTCTTGGCCTGGATTCGGTCTCCCTTCCTAGAATGGCGGGATGTTCAGGCTCAGGACATTGTTTCCGGGGCCAGGATCCTGGCACGGGAGAGAGAACTGGAGGCTTTCGGGGGCATTTGAAATACATATACACATAAAACATATGCTTGAAGGAGCGCCTTTCCCTGTAGCAGCCTGCCTGCATCAGCAGAGGTCTGTCTCATTTGCCCGCCACCAAGGGCCATGAGGCTGGTGAGTAAAAGAGAGAGAGCCTTTTTGGTGGTGACTCTGCACCTCTGGAATCAGCTTCCATCAGGGGTTCATCAGGCCCCTTCCTTGTAGGACTTCAGAGCTCTCCTGTTTTCATTGCCCTTTCCCCATAGTATCTTGGGCTGCTGGATTTTATTGGTTGTACTGTGTCTTGCTGTTGTTTTTTCAATAAAAAATGGTAATCACTGGTTTATTGAACTTCTATCAATTATGCATTTGTTGGTTTTTATTGTATTGGTTCAGTATGGTTTTTATCTTGTACACCACCTTGAGAGCATTCCACCCTTAAAGGCACCCTAAAAGTAATTTTAAGGTATTACAAGGGTGCAGTCACATCAGTTTCAACCAGCTCACAGCAAAGGGAAATAATTTCTCACGTTCCTTTTTTTTTTTAACTCACCACGATCCAGCTGGCAGCCACAGCCAAACCATCCTGCAGTGGCATAGGCTGCTGCATTGCAAATCGGGTGGGAGCCCCGTATTCTTAGCATGTGGCTTGGCTTACTTACTTGAGTCATCTGGAGCAATTAGTCCAAAAGCATCCCTGGCAGCACGTCATCTCCTCTTACCGCAGGGCAGTGTGTTGGCTGATATGTGAGGAGGAAGGGCTACGGACTGGATCAGGCGCTGTGTCTGCTCCCCCTAAGGTCCTGCAAGTGCTGTTTTCAAGTCCCAACCAAGAGTGTGTGTTTTGCTATCGTGCGTGGCGGCTGGGGCGATGGTGTTAAAGAGTCCCGGCCACCCACTGAATCAACTTTGATTGGCCCCTGATAAACTAGTGCATCCCTCCACGCTGAACCATTGCAAAAGTTCCAGAACAGGCCAAGCGTTGTCTTTCTGGGGTTTCATGAGTGTTTCGTTTCCCTTGAAACTCCTTCTAGACTATGGTGACCAGAGCAGATGGGAGGCGCATGGTGCTCGCCGGTGCGCGCCCTTCCCTGCCTCTGGAGCAAGGGCCCCGAGTGGACGTGGCTGTCAGTGCCAGTGTGCCCTATGTCATCTTGTCAAGCATCGCTCCCAGGAACCTCTCCGCCATGGTAAGCAGGGAGGGAAGCACCCAGCTTAAAATTCATCCCGGGGTGGGGGGAACACCGTGGGGTGGGGGAGGAAGGCGGAAGTGCCGCATGGCCACCCTCAAACCTTTTAAAAATGGGGATTAAATGCCCACCCAGAGGGATTTACACCTGGCACATGATGTTCTGGATGTTGGCGGACCATTCTTTATGGCATTGGCCATGTTCTGCACTTGAGGAAGTGGGCAGTGCATAGCCATACATGTGGTAGAACAGTCTTCTGTGTTTGCTGAGGCGGATTGGACGTTATTGCGAATAATCCCTGCAGCATGGGTATCTCTTCCCCGCTCCCAAAATGCTGGCCTGAATTCTCATGGGAATGTACTGAGCATCAACCGTGTGCTGGTGCCCAGCAGGGGTCTGTGGCCCAATGGTACCAAAGCAAAGCACGTTGAGGTCTTGGGGTCATCGTTCAGGGGTAGGATGTGTGTTTGTATGCGCACGCATGTATACGTGCACACTTCACAGGCTCTCTGAAATGAAATCCATGGGACTTCAGAGTGCTTCATTTCATGGGCGCCCCTGGAAATACGGCTGCTGCATTGACCTCGCGAGGTTGGGCTGGCCGTGGGGCAGGGCTGGGGGGCAGGGAGAGCAGAGAAGAGAGGAGCGCAGTTCAGCATGGGTTGGAGGAGAACCTTATGGAGGAAGCCAATGGTAGAGATTGAAGGAGAGGGAGGGGCAGTTTGATCAAGACAGGGAGCCAGTTGTAGGGGGAAGCAACAGGCACAGAGTTTTCTCTCTCATAATAGCTGGATAAAGTGACTGAAACTCCCACGGGGTTAATGAGAAGGGCTCTTTCTGCCCTTGGGTACAATTCCATGAGACTAGAATTACAAACCCACCATCCCTTCGACTGCACACGAGAGATGCGAAATCAGAGTTGGAGTAGGCCTTGCAGGCCATCTAGTCCAACCCCCTGCTCGATGTAGGAAATCCAGAGCTACAGCATCCCCGACAGGTGGCTCCCCGGCCTGTGCTTGGAGACATCCAAGACGTCCGTCCTCGTAGCAAGGTCCAGCAAGACAATACGTCATTCCATCCATCAAGGCAGCTGGTATGACATTAAACACGCCCACGTCGTCCATGCACATCTCGCGCCCTCTTTCTTTTTTTTCCGGCAGGTTTTTGGCAACGGGGGAGTCTTGTCAGCCGAGGAACGGAGCCTGCTGCCAGAGGTTAGCAACTGCTGTGTTGCCGTTAATGTGCAAGCGTAACGGGGGAGACCAGATTGCATGTGGGGATTAGGACCTCATTTAGTTGCCACAGCATTCCTGACTCTTGTGCTTCAGAACCCCGGCTGTGTGTTCTCGGTGTGCTTTAACGGCCACGTTCCCCAATGCGTAGGGACCATGGGTCAATCGGAATTTTATTCGGCAGACAAGAGCAATCAATATTGGCATCACCCACCAAATGCGGGAAGCGTATTCTGAGCGCTCCCTTCCAAATTCAGCGCGGCTGCAAAGGAAACCTCCGGGGGCCGGGGACATTTGTAGCTTGTGGAGGGCAGCTGGCTTGCCTTCCACTCTCTCTAGCCCTTGTTCCTGCTGTTCTGCTCCACTTATGTCTCTTCTGCCCAGGTTCCAGAAGGAAAAGCAGTCAAGGCAAAGATCTCCCGTGTCAGAGGGCCGTGGATTTCGTACACTGCCAACCCAGCCAATGCAACTTTATCATTCGGCGTTAAAGCGTGCGCGAAGACTGGGAAATCCACTACCAACTTGCCTACTCTAAACCTAGTAAGTGTTTTCTGGCAGTCTGGAATTCCTATATTATCCTCTTTCCATGCTGACCTGAATTTGCAATGTCCTGCCTTGTTCTGGTACAATCCTAGAACCCCAAGTCAGATGAGGAACCAGAGCACGGCTCTGAATGATACCAGTCCCTGGGGAACAGCAGCAGGAGAGGAGTCTTGCTGCCATGCCTTGCTTTCAGACTTCCCAAGGGCATGTGGTTGGCCCCTGTGGGAACCAGAATGCCGGTCAGAGATCCCCGATGGTTCTCCCCTCTCATCGAATCATGGAGTTGGAAGGGACCAAGGATCATCTAGTCCATCCCTCTGAAAGGGGCAGGAAAACCCACGTCTGCTTTTGCAGGGCAGCAGCACATTGGTGCTACTGCGCTATCTCCACTGCATGCAGCAAGGTCCTTAAACGCAAGACATAAAGGACTACTGAGTTTCAGGTAAGTAGTGACGGATCCCGATTGTGTGATTTCAGGAAGCTCATTTGAAAGCGACTTTTGACGTTTCTGGAAGCAAGCTGATAGCCAGGCTTTCTTTGGACAGGTAATGAGACTTGGCAACCACCCACCCTGGCCTCTGGGGTCGTGCCCTTTCCCCCATGTTAATGGCAACCACCATCAACACAACAGGGGAAAGTGTGCAATTTCCCAAGGCTCCGGAAATTGCGCATTTCCCCCCTTCCATGCTAATGGCAATTTCTGGAGCCTCTGGAAATCACGCATCCATCCCCTCCCCTGCACCAATGGGGGCCTTAAAGGCCCTATTAACTCAAGGGAAAAGGTTGTTGCCTGACCATAGGAGGTCCAACTTGATTTGCTTCACCTGCTTGCTTGTTTCCCTCACAGTGCTGACGACATATTAATTTCCACGCCTGTAGCGGGTGCCTCCGTAAGTAGCCTTCTGTCCTTTGGCTCTTCTGTCTTGGGTTTGAACAAGTCATATTGAGGGAAAGGCAGGTATACGATCCTCTCTTGCAAAAATTCCGTTCGGCCTGAGAAGTTCCATTGATGGCTCAACTTCCCAGACAAAAACACCACCTATGTTCAGAATCCCCATTGGAGGGCACGATGGCAAATTCTTTGATCAAGGGATCATGGCCACTGACATGAAAAGGGGAGGAAAGCAATATAAGAACAGCCGTAGAAAAGAGAAGTGTCCAGGTGGCTGCCTTGACCGTGACCAGGCCATCTTAAGATCTCATAAACGGTGAAAGTGTCCATGATGCGGGCACACACCCATTTCATTTGCAGAAGGCAGGTGGTGGGTGTCAGGAATTCTACCGAGAAACTTGATTGGATGAGACAAAGCCCTAGTGAGCTACCATGGACTACCTGGGCTCAGGCCTACATCTACAAAGGAATAGGGCAGCCTTCCCCAACCCTCCAGAGTACCCTCCAGAGGTCTTGGGCTGCAACTCCCATAATTCCCTGGAAATTAGGGTAGTTGCAGTCCAACACAGTTCGGGGAAGGCTGGAATTAGGGGCACGAGGTATCAGCTCTTGCTACAGGTAGGAAGCATAAAGCCAGGCCTGGTCAAGAGAAGAGGACCTTCATTTGCTGCACATCAGGTCCATTTCAAGCCCTCCTCCAAGCAAACTCAATTGACTACCAGGCCGAAAAAACAACAGCCCTCCTCCAGATGTGGATGCGGCTGCCTACGGCCTGACAGTGGCTGTGCCCCTGCGTCCATCAAGCAACAGCTCTAAACTCGCTTCTCTTCCTTTCCAGACGGAGCGGTACAAACCATGGAGCGAAGCTGTTGTGAGAAAAACCCTCTCTGTGCTGAACCGTAAGTGAGCTTGGCCATTAGGAAAGCCCCTCGCCCAATTCCCAAATGAAAGGAAAGCCTGTCCCTGCAGCCCTCAGGAGCAAGGGTTGGCCTCATCTCAAGAGATGAGAGAACATTTTTTGTATCGCGTTGGATTACATCCTGCTGTCTTTTGAAACACCCGGCCTCAAATTAAACCCTACGCCTGAGCCAGGGTAGGGGAAAGGGGTGTCCCAGTGCAGACTTGGAGAGAACCATCTCTCCGTGTCCCATTGTCTCAAGTGCACCGACATTTGGAGCTATCGCACAACTTCCACGCTCCCTCTTGTAGGTCTGTACCAAGAGCAAGCTCCGACCCTATCAACACTTCAAGGCATATGTCACCCAGAGGTGGCCATCTCACAGGTAAGAGACTCCCAATGCAACGAAGACGTGTTTTCTTGCAACAGCAATGTCCTCTTAGAAATGGGGAAACCAAGTCTCGGATGGTGAGAGTTCAAGAAATAAGACCCACCTCTGCTCTCCCGCTGTACCATTTCATTTGAACAGGACTGGAGCAAGAGAGTGCCCTGTTGCCTGGCGCCCGTTGGGTCAAAATGTCCCCCTCCACTGCCCAAACCATGCCCAAAGATAGCTGCCACCACTACCCCACCCCAGCTTCATGAGAGGACCACCTCTTCGCACAAAGCACAGCTGGCTTCCACTTTCTTGTTAAAAAAAAAAGAATGAGCTGCTTAGGATAGATACTCTACCAATGTTCTCTTAGTCCTGCCAGGAGCTCAGAAGTATTAGTTTTGGGATCATAAAAGCCCTTTTCAAAGCTTCAGGAATTGTGGGCAGGGGGCTAAGGCCTCCGAATCAATGTATGGAGGTCAAGGATAAGGACGAGGGGCACAATCTGCACCCCCACCAGTCCTGAAGCAGTAAGAACTGCCTGGTCCTGGTCCCCTAAAACCAGCCTAAGAGGGAGGGAGTAACCTGCGCTCTGTTGTGAACCAGGCGATTCTGCGCATTCAAGAGAAGGCAGGAGCCAGAAAAGACCAGCGACGTTGCCAACACCGCTCAACACCGCAGCTCGCCTCTTCCAACCCTGGCCCAAGTCATCCTCAACAATGAACCTGAAGCCGACGGCCGTGCCTAGGCGCTTCCGCTGGACAGACTTACAGCTGACCCTGGACGCCTGGCTACCCGAAGGAGGGGCTTCTTGGTAGCGGCACCTCTGCTGTAGAACTCTTTCTGACCATGGTGCCAAATTTAATCACAAGTGAAGGCTGGCCCACCGCCATCCTCTCGTGGACTTGAGGCTGCATTTGTTCCGAGCCTTTGATGTGGGCTCGTGCTCTGCTGCTGACAGATCACTTGTGTTTTAGTGCTCCTGTTATTGAAGTTTAAAGGCCTGAGCCACTGTGGGAGGTTTTTGAAGCTGGAAGGTTTTTTTGTTAATTAATCACGGGATACGAGAGACATGCCTCCCTTACAATCTGTTGCTCTGTTTCTTAGATCACACGGATCTCGTAGGATAAATAAATCATGCAACATTAGCTCAAAGCCTGCACGCCATCTTCATTTACACAGATTGCAGAATTTGTCTTGGGGAAGAGTTTATGTTGACTTGGCAAAGAACGCTGATTGTTTTTGCCCCCTGCAGTGGGTACGTACAATCGTGTTAAGAACTTAAGATCCGTACTGGATCAGACCAAGGGTCCATCTAGTCCGGCCTTCTGTTCACACAGTGGTCAATCAACTGCTCACAGCCGGACATGAATATAACAGCACCCTCCAACCCATGTTCCCCAGCAGCCGGTGTAATAGGTACACTGCCTTATATACTGCAGCAAAATGTGTCAACCAAGCCGTTCCAGCATACCTTCGAAACGTTTATTAATTATTCCCACATCTCTCCCCACCCACTCATGTTGCCTTGGTCAGATAGAAAAGTGGCTCACACCCACCCCAATGCCACCATGCAAAAATGCTCCGGACAGGAGGAAGAGGTGGCTGTAAAATGTGAAGCACATTTTACAGCCACGTTTCCTTCAGGACGGGAACCATTGGTCCGGAAGTCAGAAGGTTCCTGGCGGTGAGCCAAGGCCGAAATTGGGTAGGCGGAGGAGGCGCAAAAACGTCAGGTTTGCAAGTCGTTCGTTGCACCAGAAGACTCGAGGGAGAGGTTTGTAAATGAAGCACACGCACGATGTGAGTAATAAGGGCAGCCAGCAACTTCAGTCAGGCCCTTTCAACTCTGCGGCCAGCCTGCCAACCATCGCCCTTTCTCCCTCTTCCGGCACCTTCCGCTACTTCTCCTGTAGGTATTGGGGCCTCCCCGGCCAGCGCTCTCCTACCATAACACACACATTTCATGTGGCACAAGGGAGAGCACGCTGGCTGGGCCTCAGCAGCAGCTGGAGCCCTGGAAAGGTCACAGCCCCGCGCTGAGGTGAGGACAGCCGACTGAGTCACGCTGGGACCAGCGAGGCGCCAGGCCGCGATCGAGCCCAGGGATGCAGGAAGGTTCCGCCAGCACTTCCTCCCCATCCCAGAAGTCCATCCGTCCTCAGGCCGCCCGCCTGTCCGCTCTGAGGGCCGGCTCAGCAGAACGCCGCAGACGCTTTGAGCGAGGTTCGACGGAGGGGCACGCCCTTGAGGGTCTGGGAGCTGGCAGAGGAGACCTGGACAGAGGGGGAAGGGCACACAGACGCACACAAAAAGAGAGAGTCAGGCCGAGCAGGCCGCATGCGCGCAGCCAAAGGGCACCATCTGTTATACCGTCAGGGAGGGAAACATTCCTTCCGCTGACAAACGCATCTCACCCAAGCAGACGCTCATGCTAAGATAGTGCTCACCGGCCGCCTAAGGGCAGGGAAAGACCCCGGAGACCGTTTGCAGAAGGGGGACCTTGTCATTAGCCTCCCGAGCAGCACCAGAGGCTCACAATAGAAGTTCTCAGGTTCCCTCTGGATACGTGTTGAGGTGCCTAATCTGCCTCATCGCCAGGCTGCCGCAAGTCAGGGGCCAGAGCGGCCGAGAGCCCCGCCAGGCCGGCAGCCTCGCCCCTTGAGGAGCCGTGTGCAGCCGCAAGGAGTCCGGCCCGTTCCAAACACAGAGAATCAGCCGTCAGCCACTGGAAATGGCAGGCAGTCCACGGGAAAGCCCCCCCCCCCCGAGTGAGGGGAAAGCTAAGTGGAATTGAGGGAGCCCACGGTCAGGATAATTAAGAACATTAAAAAATATTGAACGCAATCCCAACATACGGAGCACTTATGCATGTGAAGAGCTGCCTTCCGCAGAGGCAAGCATTGGTCTGCCCAGGCCAGGACTGTCAGCTTTAGGGAACCTGATCCAGCCCAGGGGCCAAATTCCATTTGGAGACACTCTTGGGGGCCGCATTCCAGTGGTGGGTGGGGTTGAAGCCAAAAAGGGCAGAGGTAAAAAATGCCACATGACTGGTGAACAGAACATCAGAAGAGTCCCGATGCTGGATCAGACCGAGGGTCCATCTAGTCTAGCACTCTGTTCCCACAGTGGCCAACCAGCTGTTGACCAGGGACCCACAAGCAGGACACGGTGCAAGAGCACCCTCCCACCCATGTTCCCCAGCAACTGGTGTATACAGGCATAACTGCCTCTGATACTGGAGGTGGCACATAGCCATCAGGACTAGTAGCCACTGATAACCTTATTCTCCAAGACTTTATTTAATCCCCATTCAAAGCCATCTAAATGGGTGGCCATCATCACATCTTGTGGCAGTGAATTCCACAGTCTAACTCTGCGCTGTGTGAAGAAGTCCTTCCTTTGATCTGTCCTGACTCTCCCACCAATCAGCTTCATGGGATGATGGCCCCACTGGGTTCTAGTATTATGGGGAGAGGGAGAAAGATGCCTTCCTGTCCACATTGTTCACACCATACATGATTTTGCACGGGGAAGGAGGTGGAGCCAGGGAAAGGGGGCGTGGTCATTTAAGGGAGCACAGAGGGCTGGATTGGGAGCCCAGGCGTCAGGTTTTGCACTCTTGGTCTACTTTGACCGGCGGCGGCGGCACCTCTCCAGAGCTTTTCGGGAAAGGGATCTTTCCCATCACCTGCCACAAGGGATTGTTTTGAAATGGAGATGCCGGGAGCTTCCTGCAGGTACAGGCTGTCCTCTGCCAAGGCATTGGAACAAGGAAACTACAGGCTCTGATAACAAAAGTAGGAGCTGCATTAACAGGCAGAGATAGAAGACTGTCTATCCAGGATCAGCAACATGATCACCAGCAGCAGCACCAACAGCCAACAGGCGATGGAGACCTCACACGCTTTCCCTGCTTGTGAGAATCCCAGGGACAGGTGGCTGCTCACCTTGGCTGCCCATCGTGGGCATCTCCTTAAAAGTAAAGTGCAACCGAAGTCAAGCAACGCCTCCTCCTAGGGATTCCCAGAGAACCTCGCCCAGGTGACCGTTTCTCCCCAGGGAAAACTACACAAGAGTGGCAAATCACCTTCACCAGGACGTAATCGCCGGGCTGGGCTCGGGCTGTGGATCCTACGCCAGTGCCGTCCTCCATCTCTATGTCAGGGAAGATCACTTTGATGTTGCCGTCATTCCTGCCACACATCTCCAAGGCGGAGCGCTTGCTGGGCTGGAAAAGCAAGGAGGCGAAGGGAGCATTGATTCCCTGGCCAGAGGGTCAGTGGCTCACATGGAGTCGATTCAGTCGCTGCCAGGGCAGAGTGGGAGTCATCTTCCCACACCGCTCCGGTAAATGAAGGAACAACCAGTGGGAGGAATGGCTTCTTCCCACAGCTCCTAGGGGGCTGGTGGACGTTTGCATGAGAAGGAACTGGGACAACAGCCACATGCTTCCCACGCCTGGCCTATTTTCCTTTCTTTGCCAAGGAAGAAGACCCCAGAATTCAGCAATCCCCGTTTAACGGTGCAATTGGAATCAAAACATGGCTTTTGTGTGAAAAATCTGTTACTGAAAGGATTAAACAATACTGTTGGCTGGATCCTGAGTTTGGCAGCAAACTGCAATCTGGTCCTGAAATAAACAGATGGCTTCATAAAGAGCCTTAAGGAGACCCACATGAGTATTTGCAAATGTGTATTTGGGGTGTTTTAAAACCCCTAATTCTAAGGCAGGGGTGGGCAACTCACGGCCCTCCGGGTATTTTGGCCTACAACTCCCATCAGCCACAGGCCAGCATAGCCAATGGTGCGCAAAGATGGGAGTTGTAGGCCAAAACCTCTGGAGGCCACAAGTCCCCCCATGGGTGCATAATCCAGATAAAAACTTGGCAGGGACTCCAGCAAAGAGCCGCTCCCCCACCAGGGGTAACTTGAGCCCATCTCTGAAATGGAAAAGTGCAGCCACAGGAGAAGCAGCAGCAGCTTTTTTAAAAAGAAAGAAAGAAAGAAAGAAAGAAAGAAAGAAAGAAAGAAAGAAAGAACGGACAGTTTTCCATCTGCAAAGTTTCACTCCGGGTCAAAGGAGCAGAGCTAAGGGAATTGCAGGCCTATCTAGCCACACAGCATCTCCAAGTCAAATGCTGGAACCAGGGATCTTAGTTCAGGGCTTCACACCTAAACGTCTCAACTGGCTGATCTAGACATCCCGGAGTTGGAAGGGGCCATGGAGGCCATCCAGACCAACCCTTTGCTCAGTGAAAGAATCCTTTTCAAAGCATCCCTGACTGGTGACCGTCCGTCTCTGCTTGAAGACCTCCAAGCGACGCAGTGTTTGTGGTTCCACTGTCGGACCGCTCTGACATTTAGCAAGTTTTTCCTGGTATTCAACCGAAATCGTCCTTCCAATAACTGAAGCCTGTTATTTCACATCCTGCAGTCTCGGGGGACAGAGAAGAGGCTGCATCCTCCTTCTGTGTGACAACCCTTTAGGTACTTGAAAAGCGCCACCCTAGTCCACCATCCCTCATTGTTTCTCTTCTCAAGGCTAAACAAGCCGGATCGGTTCTGACCCAGCATGGCTCATGTTCTGAAACTTAATTCTACCTGCAAATGAAGCAAGCATGTGACGCAGAGAGCAAAGGAGAGAAAGCTCCCGACACCAGCCCACCCAGCTCATAGAATCGTAGAATTGGAAGGGGCCTGTAAGGCCATCAAGTCCAACCCCCTGCTCAATGGAGCATTTATCAAAGCAGCACTCACCCCCTCCACCAAGACGACTTGCACCCGGCCCACAGCAGCTGCATTAGCCTGGGATGCCTCCTCCCGGAACGCGGCCATGAGCTCCTGGAGCCGACGCTGCTTCACTTCTGGCAGCACGTCATCCTGCAGCCGGTGAAACGCCCGGGTTTTCTGGGGGAATAGCGCACCGGTGACCCAGAGCCAAACGCTACCCGAGGCAAGAGCCCTGGATCCTGGCAAGAGGGTTAAGCTGGGATTTTGGCGCCCCCCCCCCCAACACACATTATCCCAGCCTTAAATCTGTGTGGCCCTCTAAAGGGGCGATGGGAATACGCACAAGGCGCATGCACGCAAACACTTCCTGTACATTTGCACTGTTCTACCTCATTTATTCCACTTTTACCACTCAGAGCATTTGTGATCCTTTGGTAAGAAAAGAAGTCTCAGGTGTGGGTGAAGACAATGGAAGGAGGTGGGAGACTCCACCGCATTTCCCTCAACAGGCTTCAGCAACAGAAAGCGCAATTTGCTTTTCAGGCTATCCAGTAGCCAGACTCCATGGCCAGATTGTAGAGGTGTGCAGCAAATCCTGTTGCTGCTTTATCCTATACATGTTTCCTAAGCAGGAGACTCTCCTGACTTCACCGTGACTTGCTCCCAAATTAGTGCACATCGGATGGCAGCTTTAGCTGCCCGAATATACACAGTCCTGTCTCGGGAGGCCCAGACGGCCCACGCAAGCAAAGCCCTCCCCTCCCCCACTGTCAGAATTCCGATTTTTAAACAAATATCAAAATCCTACAACAAGGAAACACTGGATTCCGTCACTCGTACCGACGCACAGCCAGCCTGAAACTGTTTTAAAATAGTAGTGTCAACATGCTCTTTCTGTAGCGCGGTCTAGATAAGTTTAGGAGCTCAGGAAGAGGTTAAGCCCCCCTTCCCCAACTTGGGGCCCTCCAGATATGTTGGGACTACAAATCCCAGCATCCTCCAGCCAACTGTGAAGGAAGCTTGTAGTTCCAACACATCTGGAGGGGGCCAGGTTGGGGAAGCCTGCTTTAAGGCAAGTGGTGAGGCTTGGGCCCAACGGAGGCAGGTGGTTTGGATGTCAATGGGGCAGTGAAGCCCAGGGCGGATTCACCGCCCCACTGACATCAACCACTTGGGCCTTATTTGCAACCTCCAGGACACGTGAGCCTCGGAGGTGTCTTGTTGCGTTTGCCCTGGACCCAGCTCTTACCTGGCGCTCGCTGTACGCAAAGATGAAAGCCGTGTGGTAGCGGACCTCGCGGATGAGCGACAGCGTCTCCTGGTGGTCTGCCTCCGTCTCCCCACAGAAGCCGGCAATGAAATCGCTGCTGAGGGTCACGCCTGCCACACAAAGGGCCCAAATGAGATGGGGACCAGGAGCAAGAGGCGGGTGCAGTTGGGAAACACGGCAGCTGTGTCTCTGTCACTCACACACACACACATCTGGAGAACGAAACCTCGCAAAGAACATCCTAGCAGCTCAGAGCTGGAATGAAGGAGCCCAATATTAATTCAGGAAAAAAAAAACTGAGAGGAAGGTGCTGCGATCCCTGCCTCCACCTCCAAACCCCCTTATAGGATAAAGCAAGTATGCTTTAGGGTGGATCCCTGCTCAACGGCCTTATAGGCCCCCTTCTAACTCTACTAGGCTATGATTCTATGGCCAATTTTGTTTTTCTGTAAGACAACTTGAGAATCTCAGCAATTTACGTACTTCAAAACTCAAGTTCCTAGTCCAGATTGCTGCAAAGAAAAGCTAGAGAATATACAGGTCACATTGGGTAAAACCTCAGATGCCAGAACAGGGCTGAGAAGGATTCCCAGTGACAGGCTGGGGTATGGGAGCCCCACCCCCACCCCTTGTCCCTGCCCAGATCAGCCATGGACCACACTGGAAGGCATCAGGCAGGTTGCTTGTGCTCAATCTCTCTCTCCCTGTCCTACCTCACCAGGGCATTGTGAACAGAGAATCGTGATGGACCTTACTTCAAGGAAACGTACCACAAAAAACATAGCTAGCTCATGAGGGGTGCTTTCCCCCCGAGAGGCAGGGTAGAAAGCTACAAAAATAATAGCACGTGTTGAATCCTCCAGTGCCCCAGTAACCTCTCCCAGGCTCGCTTGTCGAGCAGGCCCAGGTGACTGATGAAAAGAGCATTCAGGAGCACAGCCTTCCTCAAACTGGGGCACGCCCCTCCAGGCGTGTCAGGGCACTGGGTTAGGGGAGGTGGCAATAGCAGAACTTTATTATTCGAAAACACCTTATTCTATGCAACCCCTGCGACTTCACACACACACACACACAGCCTCTAAGTTATGTTTAAAGTCTGAAAAGATGTCGTTTTAGTGAGGGAGGGAAGCAGGAAGCCGTGACGGGCAGCCCACCTACCTGGTAAAGAATCCCAGATGTGGTGCACCAGCTCCAGGTAAGCTTCCCGTGTATACCTGGGAGGAAGAGGCAAGTCAGGGAGCAGAGATGCTGCTCAAGCAACAGACGACATGCAAAGATGTGCAGTCAAATATCACATCCCTCCTGCTTACAAAACCAAACAGCGAAGCAGCGCTGAATCTGTGGAATACCGTGAGGGTGGTGGGGGTGGCGTTACAACGCAAGAACTTTGTTTTCCCTTATTAGTAGAACTGAGAGCAAATCTTCTGAGCGCTTGGACAGAAGTAGGGATGCCATGGGCCAGATAATGTGGCCTCAGGGGCCAGAATCTATCCAGGTTACACTTTAAATAGATCAAACCGCCTCCCTGCCCTGCTCCAAAGGTATAGCAAGAGCTCCCTCTCACCCACCCTCGCTTCATGGCCTCCAGGACACGGCTGCTGCCACTCTGGACCGGGAGGTGCAGCTGTTTGCAGATGTTCTGCCTCTCCCACATGAGCTGGAAGACCTGCCAAGGACAGAGCTGTCATCAATGGAGAGCCGTGTGTCGGCAACGACCAGAGGAGCCCAGGCCAAAGTCAAACCCACCTCGTCCGGGAAGTCCTTCGGGTGCGGGGAAGTGAAACGGATCCTCATCTCCGGGTCGATCGCAGACACCCGGTCCAGGAGCTCCGCAAAGCGCAAGCCGCCCCGCTTGGCTTTGTAGACGGTGCTGAAGCCGCGGCTCAGCTGGGTCGGAGCCGCCGCAACGAGGAACTGAGCCTCAGAGGTGTCCCGGTAACTATTGACGTTCTGGCCCAAAAGGGTCACCTCCTTCACGCCCTGTAAGGGGAGGCCGGCCAGGCAGTCAGTATCAGGGAAGAGCAGAGTTGTCTAAAGCAGCCTTCCCAAGGGGCTAGCTGGGGGATGCTGGGCATTGTAGTCTAACACATCTGGAAGACACCAGGTGGGGAAAAGCTGGTCTACGGGGAAGTGATCCAGAATGGGGACAGAGAGAACCGAGAGCGGGCGGCTGTTTGAAAGAGGAACTGCCCTCACAATCCGCCAGTCATGGCAGAGCCAGCAAGGCCTCCTCCGAGGAGCTCAAAGACCGCACAGGTCTGTAATGGGGAAGGCGATCCGCCAGGTCTCCCAAGAGGAAGACCATGAACTTGGCTCGGCAGCTACTAGGAAGCCAGTGCAAATGCTCAGCATCCGTATTATGTGCACGGCCAGATGTGCCATGAGCATCCTCCCCCCCCCTCCCCACACACACATTTTGCACCAGGTGAAACTTCCGAAGAAAGCACAAGACTAAGCCCACATAAAGTGCGTCACAGTAATGAGAATGTTTCGCAATTTTCTGCACCGCTTCAGAAATGCATAGTCCGTATCACACTGAGAGCTTTGGGTTTTTCCCTTCCCCATGAAAATCAGCATGCGATTTCATGCACGTTTTTTTCCAAATGTATGCATCAGTTGTGCGTATCTTTTAAACGTGGGCATTCTTCTCCCACTGAGTAAAGCATATTTGTGCGCATGTTTAAAAAGTACTCATTTTTTTCATGCGCATTTTTTCAAATATACGCATGCTGTTGGGACACATTTTGGGTGGGGTCCATGAATCACATCGCAAGCTCAGAATTATACAGACTTCAACCTCAGACTGCATCTGAATCCGTGTTCAGTCCGGAAGGTGCAAACTGGGTAAATCCTCATCAAGCACCGATGGAAACTAATTTCTCAGACATCCCTACTTCCAAATCTCTCAGAAACCTCAGAGCGCCATCCTGCCAGGAAGCGCCACCAGGGGGTGCTCCTCTTCCACAGACCAGGAGACCCAGCGCTCGGCAGGCGCATTAAAGCTGAACCATCAGCAGAGCTGCCGTGTCAGCAATTCCATCTTTGGCATTTAATTAATAGGGCACAACAAAGGTACTGATCCTGCTCCACATGCCACAGAAAGAAGTCTGAAGGCAGAGGTTAGGGGGCAACAGGTGGGTGGAGAGAAGACGGCGGAACCACAGTTCTGAACTATTCGTAGGCATGTATCCCATGTCAATTTTGAAGAGCTCCCTGTGACTTCCACTTAAATGTTTCATCCGTCATTATTATTATTATTATTATTATTACCCCGCCCTTTTCCCAATACTGGGACTCAAGACGCCTTTACAAATTAAAACATGTACAGTTAAAACAGGCAGAGATATACAAAAAATGTAAACTATAATTAAACATGCTACAATATTAAAACATTTTTTAAAAAACACACGTTTAAAATACGAGAGAAGGCAGCCCAGCATCCATCACACCTGGTGAGGTGTCCTCATGTCCACCCCAGCAGGGCAGAACAAAAAAAATGTGTCCCCACCCAGTGAGGTCCTGCGGGTGGCAACTGGAAAAAAACAACAACCACCTTTTGGTGGTGGCACCCTGGCTGTGGAGTGCTCTAACCCGGCAGACTCAGCGGGAGCCCACTTTGTGATCTTTTCGGCACCAGGTGAAGACCTTGAGGCTCTGCATTAGGCAAAAAGTGAGATATACCGCTGCCCATTCAGAATTTTGGAGTGGTGGACAAATAAAATAAGAATAAAAACATATTAAAAGTACATTTTTAAAAGAAACAAAGTGCAAATAAAACAGCGGCTGGTCCTTCCTGGAATAACAGCATTTTCAGGAGGTGCCGGAAGGAATACAAAGTTGGCGCCTGCCTGACCTCCAGAGGCAGGGAATTCCCCGCCCCAAGCTTTTTAAATGCTTTTATTCTCTGCTTTACCTTTTATTGTTTCTAGTTGTGATTTACGGTTTTATTGTAATTGTGAGCAGCCCAGAGAACGTTCTAACTGGGCGGCATATAAGGTAAGTCACTCCTGGTGGTTCTGCATGGACCTGCCGTCCGTTTGGACGCCGCTTGGAGTGCTTCCTGCAGCGTATCAGCTCCCTCTCTGTGGAACGCCCTGCCTGTTGATGACAGACAGGCACCAACACAGTTTCATATTCGGAACAATCTGATTTTAAAGGCTTTAATTCTGAACTTTTATTACCTTTATCATTTTTACTGTGATTTTAATATTATTTTTATTATTATTATTATTGAAACATTATTTCCCTTTTATTGTTCAATGCTCAGATATTTTACTGAAGTAGAGCGATATATAAATGGTGTAAAATAAATAAGAAATATCACCTGATCTGAGAGCATCTGCACTTCCTGGAGGATGGAGGCGACGGGCCGGCTCCGCTCACGACCCCTGGTGAACGGCACAATGCAGTAGCTGCACATGTTGTCACAGCCGCGCATGATGGACCTGTGGGAGGCGCAATTCCAGGGAGCAGGAAGCAGGAGGTTGGCAAATGCTCCGGCCGGCTTTAATTCCCCTCCTGTCTCTATGGAGTCATCCAGCCCTCCTTCAACCCCCAGGTCTCAATGACACAGATGAACATTCCATGTCTCCACAGGCTAGGCACCACAATGCCCATCATCCCTGACCATTGCCCATGCTTGCCAAGGCTGGCTGGAACTGTAGCCCAAAACGTTTTGGGGGGGGCACACTGGGGGAGCCTGGCATACAGAATGCCAAGTATGGAATTTTGCACAAGCCGTTTCTATATTCGTTCCATCTGCAATGTTTAAGTTTGGGGCGGGAATGTTTTTTGTCCCAGGATTCAGGGTATTTTGGCAAGCCAAACTCCTGTGGGTGGTAGAAAGCAAAGAGGGAAAGGAGCAAGCGTTGAAGGCCGAGGCACACGGAGGATGGGATTCGCCCCCAAACCCCCAGCCTTCCATTTCCAGGCTTTCGAGAGATGCCAAGTGCACCTGATTCAAATTGTTCCTGGAAACATGAGGCCTAGCATCTTGCTTTTTTAAGAAATACAATCTCAGATTGACAGATAAAACCGCACAGTGGCGTTATCTTGGAAACACACATGTTCACCCCTTGGAGTCTGGTTCCTGAAGAACCAACCTGGGTAACCCAGAAGCAATCAAGGGCATGTATGACGGAGCCAATGCACCTGGGATCTCTGAGAGAGCTTAGATGACTTTAGAGAAGGAACTCAGGTATCTGCAACCCCCTGGGAACTCGCCACGCCTCAAATCCTGAGCCCGAATGAAGACACAACAAGCTTGTCCAACTCTTACACAAATGCAGATGTCGCTCTGGCGTTGGTCTGGACAGGCAGGATGTCGGCGTAAGTTTCATCCAGGGAGAGGAGGACGTTGGCGGCTTGCTGGCCAGATTCGGCCACTGCCAGGAGCCGGGGAAGGTCACGGTAAGCGTCTGGCCCTGCCACCACGTCCACTAACTTCTCCTGGTCCAGGATCCTCTCCTTCAGCCTCTCAGCCATGCAGCCTACAGGTGGAGAAGAACGACATCAGGTTGGGCAGGACATCAAAAGCACAGGTAGAGAGACCCAAGTGGGAATGGCCAAGAAGCAGAAGGATCTTGGGAAAGGAAGACTTGGGAGACACACAGAAACAAAGGAAGCCGCTTTATACCGAGTCAGACCATTGGTCCATCTAGATCAGTATTGTCAACCCTGAGTGGCAGATGCTCCCCAAGGTTTCAGCTCTCTGAAATGGTACAGTCTAGGATCTTGCTGTGGTGCAGGCCAAAATGCATAGAGCAGGGGATTGGACTCAATGGCCTTATAGGCCCCTTCCAACTCTTACTATTCTAGGATTCTATGCATGAACTGACTCCATCAAAACGCACGGCACTCGAAGTAAAATGGACACTCCGTTTATGGTATTTGATCTATGAGGGTCCATTCAGACATGCAAAACATCTCTGGATGCTGCCGTGATCAAAGCACCAGCATACACATGTGAACCAGCCCACAGCCCCTGACAAACAGGGCACAAGTCAGGTATGGAAACCAGAGTCGTTCTTGGCAACGGATGGCTCTGAGACCGGGAACGATATGGTTTAAGGGCCATTCCCCGGGCCCCACGATCACGGCCATTCTCAGGGTTTAGAGCTCATTCCCCACAGAAGCAGCTGGGGGGAATTCACCCAACCGTTCCCAGACCGTGAGTGCCAGCGAGTGCCGAAGCTGATCAATGGGTATTTCAAGCCCTCTTCAAACCTGCCCCAGGATGCCGCAGTTCGCGCTCCATCGCCTCGCAACAGTATTTGCCACGAGCTTTTTCTTTACCTAAAATCCCAATCCGTAGAGGCGCCTGCGACCGAGGCCGTTTGGACTTCAGACTTGTGAGGTGACGCAAGCGGTTCCAGATGGTCTGCTCGGCCTTCTCCCTGGAGAGCAGGAAGCCCAGAGCGTCAGGTATTGCCTTCCCTCCCCGCTGGGCCTTCAAACAGGGCTGATAAACCATGCCCAGGCCCTTTGAGCAAGCCCCAGAACCTATCAAGCTTTGGAACTGCCCTGGCAGCCCAGGCCTCTGCCGCTTTGCCGCTCCTGACGTAAAGAACTCAAACTAATTCTTCATGTTTATGTAGCCCATTTCCTCGATGCTCAAAATGCTTGATGTACCTTATTTCACAACAACCCTGTAGGCGAGGCCAGCACTGCTATCTTGGCAGTCACGGTGGAAAGCTGGGAGAATCTCATGGCTTGGCTAAAGCTGCCTCCTCAGTCGATGGCTGACCTCGCACTCGCCTCCCAGATCCCACCCTCAGTCACGAGGCTACGTGATATTTCATCAGCATCAGACAGGCTAAACAAGGCTCTGCCTTTTAGGCCGAAAATAGTAATAATAATACCTCAGTAAGCCCATTTTTTTGTTCAATATCTTAAATTATTGTCAAGGAGATTTGGGAACGTAGGGGTTAAATTGTAGGAAATGCATACACCCTGACCCCAATATTCCTGCCTGGAGGGGCAACAGTACATATGCTGAGCTTTGTTGCACTCTGCCTAACAGCCTGCGTAGGCCGTGCTCCATTGTGTCCATTTCACAGGCCAGGTCCTATAACTTTTCATTATCTTTATTTATAGCTCGCCTTTCTTCCTTCTTAAGGAACCCAAAGGTTGCGCTGAGAGTTTGGGACTGGCCCAAAGTCACCCAGTGGGTTTCCATGGCCAAGTGGGGACTAGAACCCGGATCTCTTGACTCCCAGCCCGACACTCTAGCCACTACACCACACTGGCTCCCCAAGGCTTTTGGCTAAGGAGAAGACTCTCAGGATCTTCAGCTGCCCAGTCCCTGGCTGGAACTAGCCAGCCATGCTCCGTGAAGGCCATGCTGTTCCTCTGGCAGAAAGACAGAGACCGGGGGACGGGATCACGGCTTCCTCGAATGGATCTTCTGCAGCACAAAAGGAAGAACGCACCTGCCGATTCTGCCAGCTAAGGCACTATGAGGACTTTAAAGGTTAGGATGCAGGAATAATATTCCATGTGCTCATTTAACAGAACGCAACACTACCTCTCCCATGTTTTGATTAATAAACGTACTCCTTTTGGTTAAAGCCATCTCACCTCCACCTCATTGCCTTGGGCTTCTCAGACAAGCTCCTGAACAGATATGTGAAAACCTTTTGGGAAGTCGGATGGGCAGAGACTGGGGCAAGGCAGATCTCTCCCGCCAAGACCCCAAAGAGTCCTCCTGCTCCGTTAATTCAGCAGGTGGCGGCTGCTACTGATCTGCCAGGATATGTTAGGGTGGTGTTACCGTGTTAGTCTCCGTGGTAAAGCTGGGGTAACCCAAAATCTACGGAGGTTGGTTCACTTACTGACCCCCGGGGTGACAGCATTAAAGGAGAGGGCTCTGAGCTCTCTGAAGGACCCCCCGGGGCACGTCACAAGGACCCTACTGGGCCTCATCCACTAGGGTAGGACTTGTTGGACCCATTTTAAAAACCAAAAAAAACCCCAGCAAACATTTTCTTACCTTATTGAACACGTGACAAGCAGAATCACATCAGCCTAATGGAAAAGAGAGAAATGGGATGGGCCAAAGTGGGTGGGGGGAAACAGAGAATTGGAAGGAAAGTCTCATTTATCAAAATAGGCATGTCTGGGAAGAGGCTCCATCCACCCCACCCACCATCTCAGCAGGCGAACGCTCCAATGCAATGGCTCAGTTCAGACAACACGTTAGTCAATGCAGCGTGAAACCTCCACTCAACCGTTGTGTTTTTAGGCGGCACGCTCCACACACCATGTTCCAACTCCACCGTTGCGTGACTGTGGGCTACTGTGGAGTTGAGTAACGTCCATCACGATGTTTGATTGACATTTCCTCTGCCCACTCTCCTCCCCCCGGTCCTCCCGATGGTATCCCATCAGCCATTGCTGCAAAAAAACCAATCCCAGCCGCTCTCCTAGAGCGGCACTCGCTCCTTTCGCTTCTCTTGCCAGGGAACTCTGTAGCCACTGGGAAAAGTCAACTCAACAGAAAACTCCATGGAGCCTGCCACGCAACACACAACACAACGGTTGTGCAGGAGCTCTCCTCTGCACAGTGTGGATATTCTGCATGGAGTGTTTTCCAAAAAAAACCTCCACCGTTGCGTGGAGTTTTCCTGCCAGACAACACGTTTCTCAATGATGGTGCTAAAATCAGCGTTGAGAAACGTGTTGTCTGAACAGAGCCAACATCTACGTGGAGCAGGAATTTAGCTCAAAGCTGCTTCTTAGAGTTCCGCTACATCTGAGGATTCCATTTCAAAAGGAAAATAAGCGTTCTAGCCCTCAAGGCCGAAGACAGCCATTTGGGATGGCAGTATCCGCCAAAGCAACGAAAAGACCAAAGTTAATGCAACAATAGGCAGAGGAACCACGCGGGTTCCGACAACTGGCAGCTCACACCCAATTCCTTTCGTAGGGGTGGCAAAGCCCCATCCTAATGTTCAGCCATTCTGCCTTGTGCAGCTGCTAAAGTGAATGATCCAGCAGCCACAGTACGGTAATAATGCTTTTATTATAACTAACTTCTAAAGTTGCAAACCAGGCAAATGCCATCTCAGGATCCTTTGGAAAGGGATGGAAAACAAAACCGCCAATAGCCCCAGGCTTTTATACACATCTACAATGTCACCACACTTGGAATACTGTGTCCAGTTCTCATCACCGCACCCCGAAAAGGATATTGCCGAGCTGGAAAAGGGTGCAGAAAAGAGCAACCCGATGCTTACGGGGCTGGAGCGATGCCCCTGCGAGGGGAAGGCTACAACGTTGAGGCTGCAATGCATTCAGGGAAAAGAACTTTGAAAAGGGATTAGACAAATCCATGCAGGACAAGGCAGTAGGAGGGTAGGAGGGCCCTGCTACACTCATGCCCTGCTTGCTACTGGGGCACCTGGCCGGCCGCGGTGGAGACAGAATACTGGGCTAGACAGTCCTTCAGTCTGATCCAGAAGGGCCATCAAATCATTTATTACAGTCATAGACCAGCAGATTAAAAATAGCTACAAATACAGCCATTATAAAAACAATCGGTTTAAAAACAACAACAGGGAGCCAAGAGTCTCTGAGCAGCAGATTAAAATAGATACAATTACAACTATTATGAAACGATCCAAGAGTCACGCATCTAAGACACAAAATATCCTAAACGTAATAGCACCTCCACAAAGGCTTTGCTATCCTTGATTTATCATCACTTTCCTGCAGGTGATATAGCAGACGCACAGAATCCTGCTACATTGTATATAGGGCTTCAATGTCTCAAAGTTGAGAGCAAGCTTTCGAGTTCCACACGGTTCTTCTTCAGGCTGATTTCAGCAAAACACAAAAGAGGGGTCTTGTGCAGAGAAACTGGAAGCCTCCTCACTACGTTGTGCCATTTAAGCCCGTTATTTAGACATTGTTCAGAGAGCACCATTGTGTGCGTGATGCTTTACAGAGCAGAAAAGGGCAGACCCCCTGGCCCAAGGGGCTCAGCCTCTAAAATTCAACACAGGTGAAAACAGAGGAAGGGAAGCAAGGAGAAAGCAAGGGAGTAGACGGGGTTCGGGGTTTGCTCGGCTTGGTTACACCTTATTCATACCTTACAAAGCTATTCCTCTGCTGTGGCTTTTTAACGGCGTTTCCTAAGGGATCGACACAGCCGCCTGCAGCTGTGGTGATGCAGGAGGAACACCGTGGGAGCCTTGACACTGTTGCAGAGGATATTGGGCTACAATGGGCACTTGTGGCCCATGGATTTTGCCCCAGCAGCCTCTCTGACACGGCAAGGAACCCTGGCAATGCCCCCCAGAGCACACAGACCCATTGGCAAGCCTAGAAACGTCGCTGCCGCAAGCAACTGCTGGGACCCCTCCGTACCTCCTCCAGCTTGCTGGTCCTCAGGAAGCCGCTCTTCTGAAGGATGGACCAGGCAATCTCTGTGTCGCTGACATTCATTTGACATCCATAGCTCTCCAGGTACACTGGAGCAGCAGGGGAGAGAAGAAGCAAAGGGTGGGTTCTTTGAGGAAGGGCCTCAACAGTCCTGGCTCCCATGCTGAGAGTCTCCCATAACCCAGACAAGAAAACATCCCTGTTCCTAAAGCACTCCTGGTAGATGCCCACTTCCCATGGAAGGAGGAGCCTGCTCTCTGACCCAGAAACATTTGCCTTTTCCCCACTGTGGACAACTGGCTGTGGGTATGAAATCACGAGAGAAAGGAAGTCTGCAGATGCTCAGAGGTACTCTTATTAATTCACGTGTTCGTCGGCTGAATTTTGGCATGGAAAACATATTCTGTAGCCGGGTCCTGTAGGGTCCCCCTCTCTGCTGACTTTGGGAATTTAGTAGGACCCCTCAATCAGAACAACACCCTCCCCCACCCCATTTTGCTCTTATCTGCACAGGTTGCAAAACCAGAATTGAGGATCCACAATTCCTGTTCCGAGGAATCCTCAGCTCAGGAAGGTGCGTGGTGTAATGTGGCAGGACAGCAGAAGACAGCAACACAGACCTTTTCTTGGTGGATCTGCCAGGGTGCTGGGTCCCAGATGCGGCGCTGGGTCCTCCGTTGCTTCTGCTGGCAAACGGTGTGTTTCCTGCACAGGAGCAGCTGCTTGTAGAAAATGCTGCAAAGACGGCCCCGCTACTAACTTGGCATGAAAATCGTCCAGGCCTCCCGTCCTTTTTGCTTCCTTTGTGTGTGTCCCAGAGTCCAGACTAGATGTGGAAACTCTTGCTTGGATTGCTGATTGCACGGTCCAACACAGAGGCCTCTGACAGAGCAACCTGGTTCCTCCCAGAATACCACGTAAAGGCTGCATCTTCAGGACAAGCAACTCTCGCTCCCTAGAACAACCAACGGGGTCACAATTTCAGCGACTGTGTCCATGAACAGCAACACAAAAAATGAACACACACCGTGCACAGATATTGGGAAGGTGTGCCTGGACACAGTCCCACAACTGATGTCCGTACCAGGAGAATGCATTTAAAACAGATGTATTTGTGATCATCACAGATAAAGTTCTTTTAAAAATATACAGTTCCATCATTACCTGTGGAACCTTACAGAATAAAGACAATAAAAAGAGGCAGGTCTTTGCCCCAAGGAGCTTACAATCTGGATACTGAACTATGCTGAGAGAGGAGGGGCAGGGCTGTCAATAGTTGAACCTATCAATTGCATCACATTCCATGCCGTACCATTTCACATTGGAAGTATTAACACCCAAAGCCCTAAACAGCTCGGGACCAGGTTATCTGAAGGAACGCCTCCTCCCATATGTGCCTGCCCAGACCCTAAGATCATCCTCGGGGGTCCTTCCCCGTGAGCCCCTGCCAAAGGAAGTGAGGCAGGTGGCTACCAGGAGGAGGGCCTTCTCTGTTGTGGCACCCCGGCTGTGGAATGAGCTCCCTAGAGAGGTTCGCCTGGCACCGACATTATACTCTTTTAGACGCCGGGTGAAGACCTTTTTATTTTCTCAGTATTTTAACAGTTTATCAGTTTAATTTTTAACTTTGCTGTTTGAAATTGGTATTTTAAATCTGTATTAATTTCTGCATTGCTGCTTGGTTTTATCCTGCTTGTGTTCTTATATTGTATTGTTTGTTATACTATCGTTGTTTTATATTTTGAATTGTTATGGTTTTAATTTTTGTAAACCGCCCAGAGAGCTTCGGCTACTGGGCGGTATAAAAAAAAAGATTTAAAGGGTGTGGGGGGTGAAGAAAAAAAAGCAGCAGTAAGGAAAGGCAACCCCCAGGCACTCTGCTTATCCGACAGTGCACAGCTGTAACATCAGCCCAGCACCATCAGCCTCAACAAGCCAGCTCCCTCTGCCACTCAAGACAGCCCCTTCAACAGCCTGCTGCTGACAGCTCTTACTTGGATGATCCTGGGATCAATTTTGCTTTATGTCACCCTGTGCATCTCCTAGGGCAGAAAAGGGCAGCAGAGCAATGAAGATGCTGAGGTTCTTAGGGAAGGTGTGGAGAGGTAAGAAAGCAAGAGCAGGAGCCCTATGAGGGGAGGAAGCTGAGCGTTTTGCTCTTGGGAAGATCCCACTGGCTTAAGACAGATAATCATTTAGCACAGAGCACGGTCATGAAAGATAAAATAAATTTTTTAGGGGGGATATTACTAAGGCAAATATAAACATGGACGTTGTATTTAAAGGAATGATTGTATCTTAAGTAAATCAAGTATTTCTGAAAGCTTTTGGGACTAAATGTGTATTACTATCTTTATTCATAAACGTAATAAAAGTCCCCCCACTCAGCAGCAAATGTATCTGATCCTTTTTGCCCTTTTGCTATACGTAACTTTTGAGTCAGTTTTTCTATTAATGCTTCTTCCCATACCTTATTATGCCATTTAGTTATTGAGATTCTTTGTAGATGTTTCCAGTATCTGGCAATAAGCACTCGCACTGCTATTAATGGGTATCCCACCAGTTTCTTATATAATAGGTCTTCATGTTGTCCATGGAATAAGTCTAGAAGCGCCAGTTCCGGAGATTTAGTTATAGTTGTTCCCATTATGTTTGAAATTTCCAAACAAATTTGGTCCCAGAACTCTGAGACCTTTTTACAATCCCACCATATCACATCCCCACCAACATTTATAAGAACTGTTGCTGGACATATAAGAAATCCTCAAAGGGGTGAGATACCATATCTGATGCTTCTTGAAACACGGCTGATGTGGACTTATAAGGAAATTGCATCCAAAGAGAAGACCATTCCTTCTCTTTAATTTCAATATTCCAGTCTCTTTCCCATACTTTTTTTTAAAAAAAATTGTTCATACAGCCCATATCTATGCTCAGTAAAATATCATAAACCACGGAGATTAATCCCTTTTCCATGTCTACAGAGTCTGGTATCAACCTTTCAAACTGAGTAAGGGGCCTGATTCCTTGTTCTAAATCTCCATCTGTTGTTTAAATTACTGCGGAATATTGTTTTCTTTATTTTTTCTCTCCCCCTTTTTTCTTTTTCTTTTTTTCTTTTGCTTCTTTCTGTTTGCATATGTATGTTTTCCCCCCTTGGTCATTTTCACTGTATTTCATGTATATTGTCCTGATTATATATACAGATATTATCCATACAAATTGATCAGCCATGTTTCTAGAAGAAGGAAAAATACCACATCAAATAAAAAATACACATACAGAGAACAGCTCAGAGTCTAAATGCTAAGTAGGAGGTTAAGGCGATTGCAGCAGAACTCCCTGGCTCAAAAGAATAAAAGGGGGGGGGGGCAGAGAGAAAAAATGGGCCAGCCCTATGGCAAGAATTCCCTACAGAATATCAGCTTTGGGGCTGGGGACAACTGGAGGAGTGACCAGTGCACTCCACACTCTTTGCTGATCTGGAATCAGGGGATTTTAGAGCTCGAGTGGCACTTGGAGCTCATCTAGACTGACCCCGAGATCAATCCAGGGCCCTTGGGAGTCACAGCGTCCAGTCACAGCAATGCCACCACTTAGAGGTCCTATTTTGGAAGAACTTCCCCTATGTGGGCGGGGAGGGAGGGTAATTGATTCCAGGCTGGGTCTGCCTGGATGTTTGCCAGTCCAGAACTGATGGGATGGGAGATCGCTGCTTCTGGAGGGGGGGGGGGGAAGGCTGCAGCGAGTCTGTGGTGGGAAAACCAAACCCAAAGCCAGGGCTTCGTGTCAACATCACACAGGATGGTGCGGGCCCTGAAAACCGACCTTGCAGTGCAGGCTCACAGCTCAGGGCCACAAGGCGCCCTCTAGGAAGCAGCGAGATGGGAATTCAAGGGTTGTTGTTTTACTCCCGAGTAAATGCACACGGGGGGAGGGGGACAGACCGAAATCCCCGCATGCAAATACTGAAAGCAATGCGACCCCCGTTGTTTAGGGGTGCTGGGGTCACGGGAAGCCCCCCTCCCTTCCCCTCCCCCCTGCAATGGGGAGGGGTAAATCCAATCCCCTCCCCAAAAGCATCCCCACCCCAGAGCAGATCCCACAGTCTGTGGACAGGCAGTGGGGTTTACCTGGCAGAAAAGAGAGGCGGAGGAGGGGCTCCAGCTGGCTCAACCCACCAATCAGCCCAGCCTGAGTTGCCTCTGTCCGCCTTGCCCGGCCTGCAGCCACCCACGTGGCCGCCTCCAGCTGCCTCTGGCGCAGCCACGAAATCCTTCCCCGCTCCCCCCCCCCCGAGAAACTGCGTCCCGCGGCACGTTGGTTCCCAGCTCAAAACGTTCCGGCCAACCGGGCAGAGAAACCCGGGCCGTTGGTCGCGATTACGTCGGGAGAGCGTCCTCCAGATGTGCTTCCCCCCCCCCCCCCAGCCTATTGCAACATCAGGACTTCATTAGCACTGCGGTTCACCCCCGGACTTCTCGGCTTGTTTCTAATTGTGGCATAAATCAGCCTCCCCCAAGCTGGCGCCCTCCAGATGTGCTGGACTGCAACTCCCAGCATGCCCCAACAACACATCTGGAGGGTGCCAGGTTGGGGGGAGGCTGATTTGTAGCAACTGTTTGGACTTTCCACAGGGGGTAGCTGTTGGATCTGTGTTGGAGCAGAAACAACCAAAGAGTGTGTTGTGGCACCTCAAAGACGAACCCGTTTATTCTGGCAGAAGCTTTCGTGAACTCTGTGCATGAAGCGTTCCTTGAGTTGGGGGTGAGAGTGTAAACCATGAGGTCTGAGGGAAGTGGCATGCGGGAAAGTGCAGATGGTGAGAGGAACTCCATTAGAGCTCGAATGTGAAATGTCTTTGCAGAATTCAAGGGTCTTCCCAGACGAGGCTCCTGTGCCTTTAACAATGATATCATGGCAGGTTGCAGTTCAGCAGGTGAGTCTTTCGATGGCAATGGAGATGCAGTGATGGGCAAAGCTTTACCCGTTGAACTCATGCCTCTCACAATACCCTGCTGGGGGTTGGGGGACAGTAGTAGGGTGACCCTATGGAAAGGAGGACAGGGCTCCTGTATCTTTAACAGTTGCATAGTTCAGCAGGTGTCATTTGTATGCATGCTGGTGGAATTCCCTCTTTATCACAACGGTTAAAGCTGCAGGAGCCCTGCCCTCTTTTGTCTCTGCTTTCACCAGGTGCTACATGCATACAAATGACACCTGCTGAAATTCCCTTTTCATCACAACTGTTAAAGATACAGGAGCCCTGGCCTCCATAGGTACGCTGACCATATAAAAAGGAGGACAGGGCTCCTGTAACTTTAACAGTTGTAGAGAAAAGGGAATTTCAGCCAGTGTCATTTGTATGCGATTAGTTTCTGGTGAAATTCCCTCTTCATCACAACAGTTAAAGGTGCAGGGGCCCTGCCTTCTTTAGTATATGGTCACTCTAGTATAGTGCCTGCACCTTTAACTGTTGTGATGAAGAGGGAATTTCACCAGGAACTAATTGCATACAAATGACACTGGCTGAAATTCCCTTTTCTCTACAACTGTTAAAGTTACATGAGCCCTGTCCTCCTTTTCATATGGTCAGCCTATCCATAGGGTCACCCTAGGCAGTAGGAGAAAGATAGCAAATGAATGAATGAACTGAAAATAAATCCCATTGAACTCAGTGGGGCTTACTTCTGAGTAGATATGCATAGGATTGTGCTGTTAGTTTCATTAGCCATGTTTTCAGCAAACTTCTCAGCAAACTGGCCTATCCAGTTTAATTTTAAGATGTTTTTAATAATGTATTTGTTTTTATCTGTTTTAACGGTTTATCTATTTTATTGTTTTATATTTATATTTGGTGTTGTTCCCCGCCTCGATCTGGATGGAGAGGCGGGCTAGAAATGAAATAAATAATAATAATAATAATAATAATAATAATACAGTTCTAAAGGAAGCAAAATGACATTTGTTTGTCCTGAAAGGTTTAGACAACTTGATGCCCTAATTTTGCCCTAGTTCCTGTTCTGCTCTGCCAGCCGTCTCTCTTCTTTTGCTGCTTTGATCTAAATGCACATAAACTAGTCAGACATCAGTGCGGCCTGCCCATGAGCTTAAGGCTGCCGAGAACATCATAGTGATGCACTGTGAAAAGTTTTGGACTTGAGGCACCTGGACAAAGAACACACGTGGTTTGTGCTTAAGCCCTCTTCATCGCCTGTGGACTCAGCTTGGCGATTTTCAAGAGCATACTTGCATTGTGTCAGACTTGCTAGAAATACATTGCGCTCCATCACTGCAGATAGCCCAGTTGTTCTTGAGAATGTGTCAACCGTTTATGGCTGCCCTTCTGGAAAGGATATTCCTGAAGCAGAATAAATATAGATAACAGTGGCCTTCCGATTGACGATGCTTCAAATCAGAACACAAGCTGATGATCGATTGGAAGCAAACCATTGTTAGGTGTAAAGGGTCTGTCAAAAGAATCCCATTTAGCACTCCTTGTAAGCATGTGATGATGGTCACCACCTGCAATGTGCCAGACAGCTGAAGCAGCCAAGGAAATCCCAGGGGAAGGAGAAATGCTTCACACATAGGGGGCTCAGAATATATACAAAGGGTGGGAGGGTCTGTGTGCTGTGTTGGAGAGGGGATGTTGAGAGCGAGGCAGTAGCAGGGTGTAGAGAATGAGGCAGCTGGAGGTTAGAAGGGGAAAATAATCTCACACCAGGTCTTTCATTGGGAAGAGTTCTACCTGTTTGGAAGAGAAGCAAGGAAGGCTAAATTTAATATACTGATTCCGAATCATCAGACAAACCTCTAGAATATCTCTCGTGAGTTACAGGTGGTGGCAAACTCTTTTCCTAGTAAGGTTTCTCTGGCTTAAACAACTGCATGAAAAGCAAATTTTAACAAGTATATTGTTCATTTATTTGATTCATTTACACCCTGCCTTTCAAAAGGTATGGTTTTCAGATGTATTGGCTCAGGTGTGCCTGTGTGTGTATGGGCTTGGCCAGAGAGGCTTTTCCCTGGGTGGGTCTCGGACCCTTGTCCCAGGAGAGCTGTTTGTCTCTCTGCAGAGCCCCTGCCCAGGGAGATCTGTGGGTGCAGTGTAGAATGTGTGGCGCTCACAAAACAGTGATTGTGAGGAGCATAAAGGCAAGGAGGGGAGGGGGTTTCTTAGAAGCTCTTGGGCACCACATTCCAGTTGTGGTCGGAAAGAGAATTTGGGGGCAGCAAGAGAAAATGACGGAGCCAGGTGACAGAAATAGAAACCCTTGGATGAGTAAGACACATGCCATTCACAGAGCGAAGAGTGTGACCAGGTCTATGATGTGAAATACAGGCTGAAAGATAAGGAGGAACTAAACCGTGACAGGCTTTAAAAGTCAAAAGAAGTTGCTTATATTGAATCCTAGAATAAATAGGAAGCCAGTGAAGAGATTTCAGAAATGGAGCAGCATGAACAAAACGATGGGCCAAGAAAAAGATTGTAGTGGCAGAATGCTGAATAGAAACCAGAGAACTAATAAGAGATAAAGGAAGGCCAGTCAAGAGAAGACTGCAGTAGTCAAGACAAGAAATGACCAGAGCATGAACAAGGGTCTTGGCAGAAGAGACAGATAAGAACAGTTGGATCCTGATGATATTACAGAAGAAGAAACGGCAAGACTTGGCTACAGTCTCAATATGTAGAACACAGGAAAGCGAGGAATTGAAAATCAAGCTAAGACGCTGTACTTCTTCAACCAGGTAGGGAATAGCATTCGTAATGGAAAATGTATGTTGGAGAGAGGACCTGGGAGGAAAAACGAGCAATTCTGTCTTTACCATATTAAATTTCAGGTGACGATGAAGCATCCAAGCAGAAATAGCCAAAAGATATGCCGAAATGTGATCTTGAATATCAGGGGAAAGATCCGGGGATGATTAAAAATTTTAACTGTTGTGATTTTTATGTTTATATTGTTGCTGTTCCCCGCCTCGATCCGGAGGGAGAGGCGGGTTACAAATAATAATAATAATAATAATAATAATAATTATTATTAATTGTATATCATCGGCATACAAGTGACATTGGAGGTCATCAGATTGAATAAGATTACCCAAAGACAGGATGTAGAGAGAAAACAACAGCGGGCCCAAAACTGAACCCTGTGGAACCCCAACTAAAAGGGGAAAGGAAGATGAAGTGCAGCCTTTAGTCAGCACGTTAAATGACTGACCCAACAGGGAAGAAGCAAAGCAATTAAAAATGGAGTTGCAAAATCCAAGGCCACGAAGAGAATCCAGTAAAAGTTCACGATCAGCCATGCTGAAGGCCGCAGAAACATCAAGAAGAATAGGAGATCCATCACCACAGCGATTGAGTGCGCTCTTGCCATGCCTGGTGTGTGGATTTGCAGCATGTTACTCACAGGACGCCATGCCTGTCCTGCTGACACCCCTCTTCTTCCCCAGTCTTTCCTAGAATGCTAAAAGTCTGGATTATTTTCCCTGAGTGCATTTAACATGTCCAAAATTTCTGTGTAGTTTTAAAGGAACTGGGGGCTTGAATGGATGGCATCAGGTCATGGCAGGGAAAAGCGATCTCTCCCAGCAGCCGGCTCCAAGCCTCCATATAAAACCCAAACCTTGCATCCCAGGCTCGAAGGTGTTTTTTTTTAAAAAAAATCATGCAACGCCCGGATCTCTGCAGAGACAGGATTGTACTCCCTTGATGCCCCCAAAGAGCCAGACTAAAGGGCTGTTACATTTTTGCCCGGCAGAAAGAAGGTCTGGTTGAAGTGCTCATCTGCCAGGACCTGACTGGAGGGAGAAAGAGAAGGGGAGGGGCGGAGTGGAGTGGAGTGGAAGAGCAAAGGAGAGAAAGAGCAGCTCTTCAAGTGAAAGGGATCATAAACTTGACACACTTCTGCCTCAGAGGTAAAAAAAATGTGGAGGCAAAGCGGGGGAGGGATTAGGTGTGATGGTCTAAGAATGTTTTAGGATGTTTTTATGATGTTTTATTGCTATTTTAACAATGTTTGCCATGTTTTAATTAGTTTTATGTATTTTATCATATTTTATATTTACTGTTTTTCCCCACCTCGATCCAAACAGAGAGGCGGGTAAGAAATAAATTTGTTATTATTATTATTAAGAACAGAATAGGGCGTTGAGAGGATCCTTGGTCATCTTCGTAAGAGCTGTCTCTGCAGAACGCAAGGGATGGAATCCAGATTGAAAAGGATCTAGGACAGAATTAAAGGTGAGGCAACCGTGAATAAACCACCTGTTCCAGGAGTTTTGAAACTAAAAGCAGCAAAGAAATAGGGCAGTAATTAGAAAGAAAAAAGCACACCAAGAGAAGGCTGTTTAAGAAGAGGAGAAACCGTAGTGTGTTTGAAAGCAGAGGGAAGTGATCCGGAAGACAACGACCGGATCTACACCAAGCAGGATATAACACTTTGAAAACGGTATATGGGGCGTGTCCTGGGCCCCAGCTGTTGTCCCTACTGTTATAAACCGTTTTAAAGCAATCGTGTAGATCCTGCCAAGGAGAGATTATTAATGTGAAGCAAAGAAGGGAGGATAACAGGACTAACACTGATTGAAAACCAAGAAGGAATAGGATCAAGGGAACAAGTGGAAGGGATCCAAAGAGACAATACTCCAGGCAATTCATCAGATGAGACCAGAGAAAATATAGAAAAAGTAGCAGAAGGCCTCTGTCAGTGGAAGAAGGACAGAAGCAGCAAGAGCAAAACAAATAGTTTGAATTTTGATATTAAAGAAAGAAGCAAAGTTGTTAGCAGGAAGAGAAAAGGGAATTAAAAGTAGTGGAAAGTGGCTGAGCATGCCTGGCACACACCTGGACTAACAGTGAATAGTGGTTGCTGTTTAGCCAAAGAGAAGGAAGATGAGACAGAAGGGATTTGCTGTGGCTCTCATCTGCCCATTCTCTAGTCCTCCTTGGAAGCATTTAAACCTTTTAGAATGGGGGGGGGGGGAGGTGCAAAAGCCAGGAAAGCACCTGAGGGGAAAGGGGGGAGGGGCAGAGAAAGGGGACCTGGCTGCCTGGGGGATCCCAATGGGGGTGGGGGATTGGGATTGCAGGAGGGCCAGGTTTGGCCTTCCCTGCCCTTGATAAGGGGATTCAAGTGGCGGCGGTGGCGGGAGCATCCCTGGGGTTGATGCAGCCGGATCCCCTGGTGTGTTGCAAGTCTTGTGCTGTTGCTGGGGGTGCACCCCCCCTCATTTCAAGCACACTGGTTACATCTGGATGTGGGTGGCATGTGGGCTGTCCTAGAATCATAGAATAGTGGAGTTGGGAGGGGCCTCTAAGGCCATCATTGAGTCCAACCCCCTGCTCAATGCAGGAATCCCCCTGAAAGCATCCCTGACAGATGGCTGTCCACCTGCCTCTTGAAGGCCTCTAGTGTGGGAGAGCCCACCACCTCCCGAGGTCATGGGTTACTGCTCTAACAGTCATCCTGAGGACAGTCCCTGTTTTGTGGCCACTGCTGCCCATTCCACAGATGCTGTGGACATATCTCTTGCTTTCAGCCCCTCTTTGTAGTTCCTGGAGGTGTGTTTTCCTCCCATTGGATATGGTGCATCTCCCTCCCTGGCATAATATGAGTATATAGGATTGCTTTGCCCATTACTAAAATACTTATTCTAAAGAGTGGGCACCAAAACAGCATATTTTTGTTCTATGCATAGTTACATCTATTTTCTTATTTTATTTTTGAACGACACCTTATTAATATGACCCAAGGAGACTATTCCTAAGGAATCTTCCTTCCAATCCCCAAACCCAAAATGTAAAAGCCAAACAGGAAAAACTCATTTCATTTTGTCTTTGTACGTTCTTTACTCTCGCTCCGCCTCTCCACTGTAGAGAACGTCTGCTCCAAAAATCAGGGTATCCTGGGGAGAGATCGGAAGATGAATTCAGGGGCACATCTTGAGGATGGATTTGCCCCGGGGCGGATCCACAGTGGTGGCAGGTCATTTATATGACGCAGCCACCATCGCGGAGCCGTCCCGAGGCATTCCCCTGACGCTCTGCTTTAAAAAAGTTGGCTACTTACCGTGACTTTTTCCTGTCAGCAAGGCGCAGACATGCATTTGCCATCTGCCACCTTGATCCAGTGTTGCGCCGGAAGCGTGTCCTGGTCAATAGCGACCCCTGATTGGTTGCCATGGCCAGACAGGAGGAGGGGGAAGGAGGGGGCGGACCAGCAAGCCCAATGGCCAGTGGAATGCCTCAGCACTTCTCCGGCATGGGCAGAAGGACGCCCATGCCGGAGAAGCGCGTAAAGGTAAAACAAAGTTAAAAGAAAGATTTTTTTTAAAAAAAAAGTCGTGGAAGACACCCATGCGATGATGCGCAGTTGCACATCCGCACATGAGCACAGTGCTGGAAAGAGTCTTTTTTAAAAAAGTGGGGGGACACCTTGCAACACTCATTTGCTCACAGAACCTGCCTGAGGAGGAGGGGGGGGAACCAGCAGGGAGAAGAACAGGGCATATGGGATGGTGGCGGCCCCTCCTCTTCCCCCCACTCAGTTTTGAAAACCCCCATTTACATTCCTTGCCGTGGGGATAACGCAAAGGAGCGCAGATGCGAGGGGAGGTCCTAGGGCTCGCAGTGCCAATGCGACACTGTCAAAGCACAGCCCTAGGCTCCCTTTGGCTGATGACAGAAAAGCAAACCGCTCTTCTCCTGCCATACCTGGCAGGCGCCCTTTTACTCTGGGAACATGGGACTCTGCTGCGTTCTGTCTCTGAAAGAGGCAAGACCCGGAGTCCCAGCATGAGCAGGCAAGGTGAGTGAACCAGGAGAAACCGTTTCACTTTGGCAGCAGAAGCCTGTAGGAACAGCCGGGCCCTTCTCTCCGCAGGGCCAGAACACACCTGGGCCTAGATGGACCGGTAGCCAAGGACTGTTTTCAGTTGTTGCCCCTTGTTTCTTTCCTTACAATCTGGGTCTTCCTGCGCTGGGTTTTCTCAGGGGATTATAAATAGTTGAGGTTTTGGAAGGTGTCCTGCTGATTCCCCTCCAAGTGACTCAGCGTGTGCATTGTGAGTGCAGTACAAGGCGCCCTGAGCAGACGCTGGCTGCACATCAGAGGGAAGCGCTCAGCTGCTGCCAGCTCTTCTTGCATCTGTGGAGCCCAAGTAACTCCCTGTTTGTTTCTGTAAGAACCTTGGAGGGAGGTTGGAAAGTCCCGTACCTAGAGGGTCTCATGCAGCTCAGCGCTGCTCTTCGCTCTGGAAGAGCTTTTCGAAATGTTCCCAGAGTTGGGCCACAGTTTTCAATCGTGGATGAACATTTAACCACTCATTTGTCAGCCTTGAAATGCTGGGCTTCTATTGGTTTTCAACCGCTACTGGCTGGGAGAATCGGCACACGCGCCCATGAGGCTACAGCCACCTCTTAGGCTGAGGAGGAAGCAACCCCATCCGGAGGAAAGAGGGAGGGAGGAGGACCAGGGTTTATAGGCCCAGCAGCCTTCAGGCCGTTTTGCACCACACGCTCAGGGCCACCGAGCCGGCCCTGCTATTAGGCAGAGGGAGGCTGTCACCTCGGACGGCAGATGCTGGGAGGCGGCAGCAAGACGTTGGAGGACAGAGATATGCGCCCCACGCGTCCCCTCTTACATTAGATAGCTGTCTTCAAGTGCAGCGGAGGAGGCTGTCCCACCCCCAGTATTGAAGTCAGATTCCTTTGCCAGCTCGGTTGGCTATCATACAAGGAGCGGGAGGGGATGCCTCCTCCTTGTTCATTGCCTTAGGCAGCAAAATGTCTTGGGCCAACCCTGACTGCAGTCATCAGAGTGGGATTGCAAAAAGATTCACAGAAGGTTTCAAAGAGATATCCGAGATTAAACGGGGAACGAGTCCCTTGGTATTTTAAGAGCTGTTCTTGCGGTTACTCTTTTATGGCCCATCAAGATGCAAGCAAATGTGAGCAGACTGTGGGGCATTCGTTCCTGGGCCCTCGGCCTTGTTTCATAGGCATTTCAGACTTCCCCACTCCTGAAATGGACCTCCTGCTCCTTGACAAAAGGACCTGAGAGGGATGCCTGGTTCGTTTGGGTTCTGTTCAGATGCCTCAATCGTTTTTCTCCCAGCATCCTCCGCAATGTTGTAGGGGATTCTGGGATGCCCCTCTCACACTGGGCAATGCAGCCTCCTGGAGCACGCACTGGTCCTGCAATGCTGCAGGTGGGTTGCTTTTTCTCAGGGAACTTCACATGCAATTGATGTTGGTTGTTAAAATGTGGAAAGCTGCCCCACAGCCCCTCCCCTCCTGTCCTGCATGCCTCACCCACCTGGTGAGGCGGAAG